>ML675643.1:9380137-9571784 GCA_007922155.1 Mesoclemmys tuberculata
GACAGACAGACATAGGTGGGGACAGACAGATGGGGGGAGAACAGACAGACAGGTGGGGATAAAGGGGGAGGGGGACAGACAGACATGGGTGGGGAGGAGGGGGACAGATGGATAGCGAGGAGGGGGAGACAGACAGACAGGATGGGCCAGGGGACACGGCGGAAGAAAAGGCGGGCTATTAAAGGAATGAGCCAGGCAAAGCGAGCAGACAGGGCGGAGAACATCAGCAAAGTGCCCAGGGAGCAAGAGCCGACCAAAGCGCTGGGAAATCAGAGAGGAACAGGGAAAACAGGCAGAAACTGGAGGGAAAGGAGTAAATGGGGATCAGTGGAGAACAGACAGTACAGGAGGGCGACAAGGGGCATGGGCACCCAGGCTCTTCCTAGGGGCAGATTAGAGAACAAACCCTGCGCCCAATTCGAACCGGAGCCAAGGCCCTCAGGGTTTTCCTGGTTGCGTGATGGAGCCTGTTGTTCCAAATCCTCTCCAAGTCGGGACCTGCCGGTTTACACACCCGCGCGCCCCGGCCATGTGCTGGTCTTAGCTGTGCCCAGCTCACTGGCCGCCCAGAGTGCAGAGACGTGGCCTGTCTAAGAAGCAGAGCGCTTACAGCTGCTCTGATGGCTCTGCTCCAACAAGGGACTCTTTGCAGTACGGCAAAGCCACTCCCGTAGCACTAACAGAGCAGCCTAGACTAGAGGAAGGATGGTCTGTGGTTAAAGCGCTGGACTGGGCTCTCTAATCTGTCTCCATGTCACCTGGCTATGTTACTTCTGAGCCAAGCAGTTTTGCCAGGGGTCTGTAATAGAGTGAAGCCTGGTGTTTTACTGTTGGGGATACTGGGTAGGACCTAAGCAATAATCAATGCTTGTCTCAACCTTCCTCAGGAACTACACAGCCTCTCCTACCCCAAATCAATTTGCCCTGCTATCTGCAAGCAGTTGATAGGGACACTCTCTCTGCTGGGGCTCCAGGCAGATTTATTGCACGTGCACTAAACACGCACACTAAAAACCCCTTCTGCAGAGATGACTGCTGAGGAGTCCCATCCATCTAAACAGCAACCATGATGTGCTGTGTCATATATAATTACACGCAGCTAATGAAGCGCCAGGGAATCTCTGTCAGTAACGAGAAGCAGGTGCTAGCAGAAAAATAAACTTGATGCGTCCAACACTCCAGCTTTGAACGCAAAACGGCTGCCTCAAAACTGCTGCCTGCTTGAATTTGGGAGGAAGAGTTAGATTAGTTCGGAGGGGATCTGTCCGGTTCACTGTAGCTATGTCTCAAGCGCTCGGGCAGGGTATGGCTGCCCCAGCACAGCATCCTTCCGACATTGATGGAGCTACTAAGAATTTACCAAGTGTCAGCGGGGGACCTGGGGGGGGTCCAAGGGATTTCTGATGCTTCCCCAGAATGATACCACAGCAGGATGGGGATGATAGCTTTAAAATCACAGCAGCGGACGTTCCTGCTGAATCCAGATCCCCTTCTCTGACTCTGCAATGTTAACAAGAATTAAAATACTGGCTTTTGTCACGAAAGCAAGCAGATCTGACCCTAAATACCCACAGGGAGGCCATCTGTGGGGTAAGAAGAGGCCTTTTCTGAGCAGACCTGTGCGCTAAACACAAAGAGAGATTATTATTTTTATGTATTTATTTATTTGCATTGTGGTAGCCCCTAGAAGCCCCAATCATGGACCTGTGCTAGGCACTGTACAAATACAGAACAAAAAGCAAGTCCCTCTGGTACATTCCAAAGGCGTTTCTGGTTTCTGGGTGAAAAACAAATCAATAGCACTAATGCTTTGAGAGCCGATGCATGATACTTGTAAGTGGAGGTCTGGCTACTCTTCAGAAAAGCATGAGGGTGGGTTACTTGTTCCATGGATCACAGGTGGCGAATAATACATTATGATGATTGTTGAAGGCTACCTGAGCATTTATAGGACAGACTGTCTGTAAACCAAAATCTCACCATTTTGGAGATATTGAGCCAAATTCTGCACTCAACGACTCTCAGTAACCGCCCAGTAACTCCACTGAAATCACTGGGGCTATTGGGGTTTGTTTTTTTTTTTATACCAAGGTAACAGCAGAATTTGGCTCATGCACCATTGAGTCAAGAAGAGCATCCTTTTATCTACAATGCACCGGACAACCTTTGTCCAGTTGCTGCCTTTTAATCCAAAGCCTTCCATCTCTTGTCAAGTCCTCACCGCTGCCACAGTAGTGTTTTTCTCCCTGATGCTTGATCAGTAGTGACACATTAAAGTTTTGCAGAATCCCAGGGTTTGGTGCTGTACCGTGCTTGTTCGGAAGCATCCCTACAATTCTTATGAGAACTTCACTGACGCGTATGATAAAGCCACGCAGCTTACAACACAGTTATCAGGAAAAGGGGTGCAATGGTCAGAGACGCACCAGTGGCGCACTTACAAGAAAGTCGTCTGTGCCTTTAAGAGAGCGCATGCCTTCCTTTCTGTGGGTGTGAAGTTGGGGAATATTTATCGTTTTTTAAACCTAGGAAATTAAGTTAAAAAAACTTGGCTCAGGCACCATCAAGGTTGTGCAGCTGATATTTTTAAATACAAAAAAGTGAGGGCCCGTCTGTAAAATTAACTTGGGCACCTTGCCTGTTCATTTAATTGTCCACTCATCTGCTTCTTCTTAAATATATTAATATTCATATGTTACTATGTTCTTAAATACGTCCCATCAAATATACAGGATGTGAGATGATGCCAGGTCAGTTCCTACAGAAG
This sequence comes from Mesoclemmys tuberculata, assembly GCA_007922155.1. NCBI lineage: Eukaryota > Metazoa > Chordata > Testudines > Chelidae > Mesoclemmys > Mesoclemmys tuberculata. Next base: position 9,382,905 of record ML675643.1, read on the forward strand.
GAACTCCGTAGGCCTAAAAGCCTGCCTTTACCAGGTGAGAGCCTGGCCCTTTGACTTTTATCTTTTCTTGTCTTTTTACTTCATCTTAAGCCTTTTTCAGTATTTTGTTTTAGAAGTGCTTCCCTTGCTCAGAGACTAATGTTAGATGTGGCAATTACTGATTCAGTGGGCAGAAAGTGGGTATGTCTGAAGATAATTAGCTGTTTGAATAACATTGGTACTAAATTCTCTTCTGCACCACAGGGAGGGTAATTCTGCTTTATGCTGTTTGGTTCTTCTTGGAATATACAAGTTTTGCAGTCTAGCAGGTCCAGGCAAGAGTAAGGGAAAACTCATGGAGGTAAAATGTGCTTCCTATCATTGTATAACCAGTAGTGGCACAGCAGTATAGGGGCCCTCAGCCTCTAGACACCGCACAATCACCCCATTGCTTTACATGCCAGTTTTCTGGGGGATTCAGAAGGAGCACCATGGAAATCAGAACAGTGTGGTTTGTGGGGAGTGTTTCTAATATCTGAAGAAACCTTGTGAAGAACGATAGCACAGCTCACTCTTAAAGCATCACATTAGCATAGGCTTTTGCTGGTGAGACCAGAGCACCATTAGCAGATGCTCCAAGGATGTTAGTATCAAACAGACTTGACAGAAATGGTTATTATCATCATGCCTTTATAGATGGGAACCTAAGGCACAAGGAGATGAAGGGGCTGGTCCAGGATCAAACAGCAAGTCAGATGAGCCAGGAACTTTGAAATCAGATGTTCTGAGTGCAAGGTCAGGGCTTTAACCACCAATCCATCCTTCTTTTGGATAACCACCCAGTACCGGCTATCTAGCTCCAATGCAATCTGACAAACTAAAGAAGCTACTGCTGTCTATGCTGTCCGCTCAGACATTTGTACTCATCACACCACTAATACTCAGCAGTGTTGCAGGGCTAAGTTATAACGTCTGCTGACGTTGAAAGTCACAGTGAACTGAGGTTCCCATCATAAAATCCTGCTTTGAACGTGTTCATAGCTTTTTGGGGGGGCTGAAATTTTCCACGATCAGCCTCTGCCTGAAGATAAATATTTGGGGAGAAATCTGAGCAAACTCCACCTATCTTTGAGTTACATAAAGTGAAAAGAAAGTCTATACTGCAGAGCTGATCAATTCTCTTTTATAGAGCTCCTGGATTTGGCTGGGTAATAATTTCTAAGGGCCTGACCTTGTGCACTGCCAGGTTCCTTTGGCTACCACTAAATTCAGTAGAAGTTGAGGGCGGTCAGCATCTCTTAGGAGGACTCTGTACCTTACAGGATTAAGCTATAAAACTGCAAAGAATTGTTATGTTTGGTCTCGCTTGTTACACACTTCCCGCCAGTAACGATGCTATTTTTTTTATAGATTCCAAGGCCAGAAGGGACCATCAGATCATCTAGTCTGACCCGCTGTATAACCCAGGCCAGAGAACTTCTCCAAAGTAATTCCTAGAACATCTCTTTTAGAAAAATCTTGTTTTGAAAATTGCCAGTGATGGAGAATCTACTACAACCCTTGGTAAATTGTTCCAGTGATTAACTACTCTCACCATTAAAAATGTATGCCTTATTTCCAGTCTGAACTTGCCTAACTTTAACTTCCAGCCATTGGATCGTGTTATGCCTTTCTCTGCTAGATTGAGGAGCCCATTATTAAATATTTGTTCCCCATGTAGATACTGTGGTAAAATCAAGCCAGATGGCTGTGGCAGGGTACTTCAGGGCCGATATGTGAGCCCTAGAATGCTTAAAGTCCTCTTCCCTACAGGCAGGAAAGAGGTTGCAGCTGGGGCTGATCAGGCAATTAGGCCACCTGGGGCCAATCAAGGAGCCCCGCCCCCAAACACTTAAAAGCCTCCAGTGCAAGCAGGCAGTGGGAGGTAGAAGAGTGAGGAGCTGCTGGAGGTTTGGAGATAGGGGTTACTAAGATTGAGGAGACAGCCCCTCAGGCCTACAGAAGAGGCTGCACCCGCTTGCCCTGTAGAGAAGGGCCAAAGAGAGGGGAAGACCCAGAAACTTACCTGGACTGGAGTGGGATTATCTCAGGCCCCACTGCCTAGAGGGACTGTTGCCAGTGGGTGAGTGCCAGAAAGGGGGGCTGGTGTACCACAATACTTAGACTGTAATGAAGTCACCCTTTAACCTTCTCTTTGTTAAGCTATTTTCTGTTATGATGGCTTCTAGGAACCTCATTCAAGGATCAGCGTCCCGTTGTGCTAGTGCTGTACAATTAATGAAGACAGTCCCTGTCCCAGAGAATTTATAATCTTGGTGTCAGACAGGACGCAACAGACAAACAGAGGTGGGGAGAGGTTAGGAGAAAGAGACTGCCTGACTGAGATAAAACTTGTCCTTGTTCAACATCTTTATCAGTTCCATCACAGAAAATAAGAGTTTTTTAAAAAACAAAACTATTTATCTATATATGTGTATTTTTTTAAATCTCTATATTCTGTAAAGCTATAAAGATATATTTCTTCTGCTAAGGCCCCAATATTGCAATTGGATCCATTCACTCAGGTCTCTGATTGCAGGATCGGGGCCTAAGTGTATCATGTCTGAGCAGGGCTTGGGTGTATTCAGCTGATGAAGTAATTACTTACATAAATTTACCAGTTAAGTCCTTTGTAAGCCACAAGAGGAATCTTAAATGCAATCCCATTGCCTGCATGTCAGTTAGCATTGAAATACCTTGTCAGAAACAGCCCAAATGCCCTTCCTGCAAAATCATTTTGAGGACGAGAGAGAAATCATTAACTGCTGGAAAAAAAGCCAATATGTTAACTTAAAAAAGAAACAACTTATATTCACAGGCTCACCTGCCATTCAAAAACCACTCAAATTGCACTCTATCTGAATGTAAAACTTCACAGCTATGTAGCTGCTACAGGGTATTTATTGCATATTCTCATGGATATTGCAGTTATTTGTACTAGCAAAGATGGAGAAGCAAGAGCTTCCTGTCGCGGGCTAGCGGAGCAGCTCTGGGGTGGCAATAATTTACATAGCTTCCTTTTCCGAGTCTTTTGATCCATCAGAGTTCAGGATTTCTGTTGATTAATTTCTTATTCCTGCTGTTGCCCCTTTGGCCTGAGTGGTTAGCTAATATTTGATGCCTTAGTGGCTTGTTTCCATTAGGAGACGAAATGGATGCTCTGAGTCAGGTAAATGCTTAGTGTGATCTTGTTTATTTACGAAAAATGCACACAAAGTCCTGAGTGGAGTAGAAACAAATGACAGGCAGTTTCCTTGCTCAGAAATCCCCAGGCCTGCCATTCCAGGAAGCTCACTGCCCAAGAAGCTCTGTACTTCCTCTCAAGGTCACATTCACAACTCCTTCTCCAAGCTTTTCTGCATCCAACACACAGAAGCTACAAATTGATATCCTAGCCTATGCATTTGCAATTAGGGAAACCCTGGAGTCCCCTTGGCTAAGCTCTGACCTGGCAAGTTTTCTAGTCCTTGGGCAGTAATTTCCACTGTATACCACTGTCATTGCTCCATAAAGGGTCTCGATTGCTCCTTCTATTGAACCTGAAAAGAATGCTTGGCTCCCCTCTTGGCTTTAGCAAGATCAGTGATTGTCTTTGGATCCACAAACTCCCAGCTAGTCGCCATTAGCCTAACAATACTTACTGTTTGTATTACAGTAAAGGCACCAGTCGAGCGATCGGGACCCCATTATGCTGTGCAGGCATGAAGTGAAATGTCAGTCCCTGCGTCAAAGAGCTGAGAGTCTGGGTTTGAGACAAGAGGAACGGCTGGATGAGCCAAGCAGTTGGGTTAGAGGGAAAAGCATCAGTGCAGTGGCCATGCTCTTCTGCAGTCATAGCTTGCCAGCTCCCTAGTCACAGCTAGTCAAGTTCTTCGGTGCTTCCAGGGTTCCTATTACCATAGCATCTGGGTGCTTCTAAATCTTTAATGGAGTGTAATTAGGACACAGAGAGGCTAAGGCCCAGATCCTCAAAGGAATTTAGGTGTCCAATTCCCCACTGATTTTGAGGATCTTCAGTGGGACCTAAGCACCAAATTCCCATTGGCTTATAGCATCTAGGTCTAGCTGACTTGCCAAAGGTCACAGAGGAAGACTGTAGCGGAGGAGGAAATTGTCACTCTCATGAGGCATTAAGAAAGGATTTGAAGGAGTGTATGCTGGTGACCGTATAGCTATTTCCCAGGGGTTTTCTCACACAGGTGTTGGAAACACCTTCCTTGCCCTTGTGCGAAAGGGAGAATGAATCAATAGAGTAGCTATGTGGGGCAGGTGGAGGTGTATCTGCCATCACGGTCCTCAAAGGTAAAGACAAGAAGCTTGTGTGTGCTGATGTGGAGAAGGGGGACCTAGTGGACTGGTGCAAAGAAAAGGGGGGTGGACTTGGTCAGAGTGGCAAGCCAGGGAACTTCTTTTGGCAGTGGTTGGAATGGGTCAGACCTCTGCCTGGCCTGTAGATAAAGAGAAGTCTCCAATCTCTGTGACTGTCAAGCCCTCCATGTTCACCCAGCACTAAGGAGACTTTCCCAAAGCTTCATAGGGAAAAAAAAAACCAAACCCCTCACAAGAACTTTTCCTAAAAGGCATCAGGGGCAGCCTCCTGCTTCAGTAACCACCACTGTATGATTGACTTTCCCATCAGACAGTCTTCCCTAATTTCTGACAGCCTCATGCTCAAACTTTTCTCATCTTCAGCGGGAGTTGTGGGCGACCCGCGCTTCTCGGGAAGAGGCCCTGAAGCAAGCAAGACTTAAAGAGAAGACTGCTGTCAAGAGAGATCAATTTAGGCCCAACAGCCTTGACAAGGTCCCTAGAAGGTGCTGGGCTGTTTGGGGTTATTTTTCCAGTTTTAGGAGTATAAAAAACATCATCTGAAACAGGGAGGACAAAAAAAACCCTTATTTTCTGCTGCTCTCTGACTTATAAAATCCAAGCTGAGCCGATGGAAACTGACGTGCGTGTATAACTATCATTTCCAGACAGGGCTTTCACCACCTTGAGGGTTACTGTCAGCAATTACTCACATCTGATGTGCACTGTAGAAAGGCCAGGACAGCAGGGAAATGAGGAGCAATCATAGCATACCTGATGGGCTGCCTTTCTCCTTTTCCGCCCCATCCTGCAGATAAGATTACCCAGGCATGGAGTGCTGATCAGCAATGGACTGGATTGGCATTAAACTTCTCCCCGTCACTAACTCGCAGAGGTAGCTGCCCTCTGCAGTGCCCTCTCAGGCAGTTTTCTCCTAGGCGCGTGGCTGAGCCAGGGATCCCAGTTCCATTATGATTCCACTTTCCCTTGTCCACAGGCCCTTACCGGCCCACGCTGCCAGAGAGGGGGCCAAGCACCAGCTGAGCTCGTTAGGCCATCAGGACTGGGCTAGCAGGAAGCTCGCAGTCAAGAAGAAGGGGCCGTGCTGGAGCTGTGCCATGGCATGACAGCTCAAAAGCAAGATGCAGAACTGGCCTGGCTGCTACCCATTACTACCTGGCCCCAGCCAGGGCTGAGAGTCGCTCACTAAACATGCCAGCCCCGTCCTGTGATTCTTGGGCCCTTCCTTTTGATTTTGAAGACGTTCAAAGCCTTCAAACCCTGAGATCAAACCTAGTTGCAGCACCTGGAGAGACGTACCGCCACTGCCTCTTATGGCTTTGAGGCCATTGTCTGCATTTGGGAAAAACCCATTGCCAGGCAAATTAGAGAGGCGGCGAAGAAGCTCCAGTGGAGAAGGAAGCGCTTCATTCCCTGTTTCAAAGGGGGGAGCTGCAAAGGGTCCCTGTGATGGGGTGTGTACTTCACCCAGGCCAGGGACGGATTAACCTGGAGCCAGAGAGCAATTAGTGTCTCAGGTTTCACCTGGAGGGAAGGCCAGGCCAGTTTAGGGTTAGATCCAGCTGGGGTGGAGTGGGGTGGCTAAATGAAAGAGGAGTGCCAGCTGGGGCAGCACTGAGTGACTGATGAAGGAAAGGCTGCAGAGGAAAAGCAGGCAGGCTGGAGGGAGAGTAGGCTTTGAGATCCTCTCCTGACAAGGGAGCCGGGAAAGAGAGTGGCAGGTAGGGGTTCATTGAGCTCCTGGGGACCAAAGGGCCAGACCCAGGGATGTGGTTCTGGAGATGGAGATGTGGACCCACAGAGAGCCTGGGGAGAGGCAGGCAGCAGCCAGGCCTTCAGGGAGGAAGCTCCGTGAGTCCTTGCTCAGTACAAGAGATGGAAAATGCTCTGCAACTCCTGGGAAGGGGCGAAGAGTCCGCAGAGGCAGGAGTCTGGGAAGGGGCTGGGGAAAAGGCCGAGAGACTGGCTGAGGTAGCAAGTGGCCCAGGGAAGCTGTAGCTACTTGTTACAGGGTTCCTAGCCTGGAGCCCCAAGAAGAGGGAAGGCCTGACTTCCCCTACCGGCCACCCAGGAGGGAGGTGAGCAGGCCTCCTGAGATAAGGGCTGTATGGAAGGACCTCGAGCCCAGAACTGGGGGATGAAGACCTGGCATGAGATTGTTGGACTGTTGTTTGTGGGACTGAATGTGAGCTGGCTGGAAGGCTACGTCACTAGAAACAGACCCCAGCAGAGCCAAAGCAGCTGTCAGAAGGGGAGGCCACAGGACACACCCAGCCCTGAGGGAACATGCTGGCTGGTGAGTCACTCTTCTATAGTCTTTAAAGCAGGCATCCATGATGAACCCAGTCCTTGGCAATCCCTTCCCTTCTGCTGAATGTCAGAGCATCACGGTATCCTCTCAGAGATGGAGCCCAATGAGTCGTACCTCTAGAAAACAGTTCTCCTGCATACAGCAGGTGTTGCTTGCTTTGATGCGTCACTAAATATCCAATGTTCATACTGTCCCTAGCCCAGGAGTGGACATTTTCAGTCTCAGTTACAGCTCCTCAGGAATCTTCCATTGAAATGTTTCCAGTAGATGGGAAATCCAATTTCCACAAAATTGAAACTTTTACACAATAAAATTTTGATTTTTTTTGTCCAGATTTTCCTTTCCCTCCCCTCCCCCCAAATATTCCATTTGGGGAAAACTGGAATTAAATCTTTCATTTAGGTTCAAATCAGGTTGACATGAATCTCTGTCCAGCTGAACTGTTGACTTGTAGGTGATCTAGTTTGGGTTTGTCATGTCTCCATTTTCTTCTAAGGGGCAGGCTCCCTGAGGGGACTACATCATCCATGATGCACTGCAGTCTCCCCTCTGGTTGAACTGCCGTGGTGCATCGTGGGAGGCGTAGTTTGGCTGGGGAGCCCAGCCGACATGAGGCACTTGAACTGCAACTCCCATGAGAATCCAGAGCAGCTCAGGCCAACAGAGATTGATGTTCAACCAAGCCAAAAGAAAACATTTTGACATTTCCAAATCAAAACGTTCCGTTTCATGAAATTTCGAGATTTCCACTTATCGTCCCAAACGGGCATGAAAACAAATTTTGAAATGTTGGAATTTCCTGCATAATGGAAATTCTGATTTTTTTTTTCCCAACCAGTTCTAGTTCTGGTCTTTGAAACACTGTAATTTGGAAGATAGAATTTGGAATTCCACATTTGGAACAAATAATGCATTTTTGTGAGGAAGGTCTCTTCTGAAGAAGGGCAGCTGTTTTGACAGCTGCTCGTTTGATCAGTGTGTTGAAAGTAGTCCTGGCAGAGATAGATTAGTGCGCAGAGTGCAAGTGAAGAGGTTGATGTTGCAAAATAGTTTTCATTCCATTTGAGAGTAAGAAACTGAAGCCACACATGCTGTCTGTTAGATGACAAAATATTCTGACAGAGCTGTCTCCAGTTGCCATGCCTGTTCAATGGAAGTCTATGCTTTGGTCTTCACTGATGAGGCTGTGGAGGAGATTCCCCCTGTGGCCCCCCCCCCGGCCCCATCAGAGCTATCCTTTTGGTGCATCTGATGAAGTGGGTTGCATCCCACGAAACTTTATGCCTGCAGAAATTTGTTAGTCTTTTTGGTGCTACAGGACTCTTGTTGTTTTTGCTGTATACAGACTAACATGGCTACCCCTCTGGAACCTTTTTGAGCAGCAAATATGAAGTACTATCCAACATTGATGTGTCAGTAGAAGAGGTTTTAGAACAAATTGGTAAATTAAACAGTAATAAGTCACCAAGACCAGGTGGGATTTACCCAAGAGTTCTGAAGGAACTCACATATGAAGTTGCAGAGCAACTAACTGTAGTATGTAACCTACTGCTGGAAGAAGCCTCTGTACCAGATGACTGAAAGGTAGTTAACGTAACACTGATTTTTAAAAAGGGTCGAAGAGGAGATCATAGCAAATACAGGCCAGTGAGCCTATCTTCAGTAACAGGCAAATTGGTAGAAGCCATAGTAAAGAACAGAATCATCAGACACCTAGATAAACATGACCAGTTGGGGAAGAGTCAACATGGCTTTGGAAAGGGAAGTCATGCCTCAGTCTATTCGTATTCTTTAAAAAGGTCAGCAAACATAGATAAGGGTGATTCAACGGATACAGTGTACTTGGATTTTCAGAAAGCCTTTGACAAGGTCCCTCACCAAGGGCTCTGAAGGCAGCTAAGTAGTCATGGGAGAAAAGGGAAGGTCCTCTCATGGATCAGTAACTGCTTAAAAGATAGGAAACAAAGGGTAGGAATAAATGGTCAATTTTCACAATGGAGGGAAATGAACAGTGGGGTCCCCCAAGGATTTGTTCATGGATCTGTGCTGTTCAACCTGTTTATGAATGGGCTGGAAAAGGGCATGAACAGTGAAATGGAAAGTTTGCCGATGATACAAAATTATTAGTTCAAAGCTGACTGTGAAGTGTTACAATGGAATTTCAAAAACCTGGGTGGTGTGGCAACAAAATGGCAGGTGAAATTCACATTAGAAAAAAAAAATCCCAACTACACATACAAAATGATGAGTTTTAAAGTAGCTGTTATCACTCAAAGATAGATCTTGGCATCACCATAGATAGTTCTCTGAAAACTTCTGCTTGGTGTGCAGCAGCTGTGAAAAAGGCAAACAGAACATTGGGAAAGGGATAGAAAATAACATAGAAAATATCATAATGCCACTATATAAATTCCTCGTGCTGCTACATCTTGAATACTGTGTCCATTTCCAGTCATCCCATATCAAACAGGCTTATAGTGGAACTGGAAAATTATTTCAGTTATCTAGGGAAAATTCAGGATTTGCGAATCTCTAAAGACGTAAAAAATAGCTCTTTTCAGATTCGCCACTCCAAGACTTGTTCCTGGCCAGCATGTCGTCAAATTATCTCCCTGTTCCAGCGCGGCGTGAAAGTGGGTCTGGTCTCAGAGATGCTAAGTCTGAACGTAAATATAAATACTGGCTCCTGTGGCAGAAGACAGGGAAAACGTTACTTTGTGGGGTACCATTAGCACAAACTAATTAAACCCTCACCTCCAGTTCTGGTAGCTCTGCTTAAGTGGGTTGCCACTGCAGATACTCTGGATTATGTTAAAGAGATGAATCAATTAATTACATGACAATCAATAAATGCTACAAGGTAGGAAAAACAACTTGCCTGTAAATAACCATCCATCACAATGATCCATGACTGTAAATGTTAAGGGAGGAGGCAGACATGAAAGGTCTTTGGTGCATTGAGATGGTCATTGTGGATGATTCAAATTTATGAAGCACAGAGAATCTCTGCCATCTCCCCAGCAACCACCCTTAATTTTTTATTGTTAGTGAAACAAGCAGGGTATTAGATGACTGAACAATCAGAAATCAGCAGAGGACCGTTAGCTCCTTTAGAATGCAAATCGTCACTTTGGGTTCTGGGTTATAAATAATTGTCACTGCGGCAACATTTTGATCTTGGATTATTATTTTGATTTCATTAGTTCCAAGAGCTCCCAACCTCGATGGGTGGGTGGGTGGAATTTTGCTGGATGCTGTACAAATTTCTAAGCTTCCATTTCACAGGGTTTGAAACAGACCAATTTTGGTCATTTTAAATATTCATAATCTTTTTTTTATTACTTGCAGTTTTTATTGAAAACCTTATGACAACTGACTTTTGTTTCTTTATGGAAAACCAGGTTATCAGTAAACGTAAAAAGTTGGCTATACTTTCCGTGAAAATGTAGTAAAAAGTGGAATATTTAAACAATGGTTTGCAAACCTTTTTTTTTTTTAAAGGCCTTTTTTGACAAAAGTTCTTTGTTTGAAAAATGTGACCAGCTCTACTAAATAGATAAGGCATACGAAGGAAGGATTATTTTCTCCAGTTTATGATAGATCTCAAACCCAGATCTCCTGAGTCCCACTGCAATGCCTTGACAACAAGATTATTTTACGTCTCCCAGCTGCTCTGTGACTTGTTATGGAGGAAAACTGGACATGAATGGTCAGAGTCAGTGCATTTGTTTTTAATTTAGAGTCATTGGTTAAGGCTAGTTTGGGAAACTTGTACCATATGGTCCTGATCCAAAAGCCATTGAAGTCTATGGGAGTTTTTCCACTGACTTCAGTAAACTTTGTATGAAGATATATGCTCCCAGGTCCATCCTCTGTAGCAAAAAAAAGTCTCTTCTGTCCTCCAGTAATTGAGCTTCTGGGGCAGTGGAATGATTTTATAGGCAGCCATAAAGATAAATTAAAGATGGAATTGCATTTGCCATTGCATGGCTTGCCATTCAATAATTCATGTCTCGTTTCTGCAGGCATTTGCATGGGCCAGTGGGTTGCAAAGCTCCTACATTGCAAGTGGCACAGTGCGTGCTGTCGTGGTCCCTTTAATCCTTCATCTTCTAAACACAATAAAGAATGAAGCCACCGGGTAGGGGTGGAGAGTGGGTTCCAGTAGAACAATATCAGTGTAGAGAAAATGGGTGCTGGCACTGATGGGCGCTGGAATTTCCCTTGTTAAACTCTTTCTGCCCATCTGCCTAGAATTTCCTGGCCGAGTTGAGGAAAACACCTCTTCATCTCTTTTGCGGCAAGGTGTTGTGGCTTATACTGAGCAAGGCCCAATTTTGCTCGTGTGAGAGCAGGGGTAAACAGTCAATTTTCATCATGGAGGTAGGTTAAGAGCAGGAGGCCCCGAGGAGATCAGCGTGGTTTTCTTATGCACGGATATGCTCTACAAGAGGGTGGCAAACCGGGAGGTGGCAAAATGTGTAATGACCCAAATTATTCAGGCTAGCCCGGTCTACAGAGGACGGTGGCAACTTGCAAGATCCTTTGTCCCTTATTGTTCTGGTGTGCTTGGCGTGGTACAAAACCCTATTTGATTTAATCAGTAGGAATTCTAAGAGGTCCAGCTTCCCAGTGGAGTAAATCTCATCTAAGCCTCAACCAAAACCAGGGATATGAATGCTCCTCCCCACGCTCTGAAGTTCGGATTCAGATTGGAGCTATGGAGCTGCATTTTATTCAGTAATGGGCCAAACCACTGCTCCAGGCCTTTGTGGGAGTTTGGATCTAGAGCCAGACTTTGCAGCTCTAGTGTAGACAAGCAAATGCTCTACATAAAAGCAGTCAAGGCCTGTAAACCAGTAAAGAGAAAAAGGCACAAGCCTTAAATCCATGACTGAGATTCACACGGGCGCATCTCAGTGGCGGTGTGCGGCCCTCCCTGGACAAGGCTAAACATCAAGGCTTTGTCATGCCTCAAGCAGACTGGAACTGGGCAGGGATTCTGCCACCTGAGGGTCTTTGAGTAGGAGTCAAGAAAATTCAGGGTTAGGAAGAAAAATAGAACATTTTGCCCCAGGACTTAACAGAGGGCATGATCCAGTGCTTGGTGAAGTTAATGGAAATCTGTCTCTGGTTGCAGCCAGGCCAAAGAGAAAGACATTAACGCCTGGAACTCAAAGTTTGAACAGACACTGCTGTGCATGCAAACCTCTCCATTCACATATACAAACAGGCCTTTGTGCCCGCAAGTCGGCTCATAGCGCGTATGCTGGGTGAGCGTGCAAGTGCTACAGGGATAATTTGTGTACCAGTTGCTGCAAGGTCAGCCCACAGCATTAGCAGAAAGCACGCCCCCCAATGCACCTTCGCTGTTGCCTGGCTCAACGATCACATTTGCAAGGAGCGGTGGCCCTCCAGACGGAGACTGTGTGACGTGGAAGCTAATTAGCCAAGCAGGCACACTCTATGCATAGAAAAATCCAGCTTGCCTTTTGCCTTAGCCAAGACTAGTTTGATCTCGTGAAACGCACGGGGATGCTTTGAATAAAGAGACCAGCGGGGAGCTAATCATGAAGCAGAGCATGCTTTCCTGAGGGGAGAAGGGAGTAATTAAAAGCAGTACAGTTCTGGAGCTTGAAAATAAAGGGCATCAAATAACCCATGATGCACTCACTAAGGTGAGCAGCTCCCTCATGTAACTAGGACTCTTTAAGCAACGAGCAATGGGTAAGTTTGCATTCCTTAGCCCCAGATGCACAAATTGCAGTTTTAATTCTCTCCAATAGGCAGCAGTGGCACCTCTCACCACCGCTCCTTCCTTAAGACTAAAGTGGTTGCATTAAGCAGGCTGTCCCAAACTAGGCCAAACCGAATGTGTTTGAGCCAGGGCTGACAAAAATGAGGCGAGAAGTGCGAGGCGATTATAAAGAAATCCCACTTCATTTGGTAACGTCTCTGAAGGTTTATTCAAACAGCATGAAAGGCTAGGAGAATGCTCTTGTCAAAGATTGCGTCACATCTCGGAGGCCCAACAATTACTTATTCAGGCGAGCTGTCTGCAAATGATACCATTTTCCAGAGCCATTTAAAGTTTGAAAAATCGAGACTATTAGTTTAACCCCAATAAAAAGAAAGATGACTGCAGCATCCACTACAAATCGCTGCTAAGCTCTGTGCTTTCATACCCAGGATTTTATGTCTTGGCAATCCTGCTGTGGTGCTGTAGATCTGTGCTCGGGAGTGATCTTTGGGTTTCTGCTTTCCCACAAAGGTAGATTATCATTGCATGATAACAGACACAAACAGCTACTTAGCCAGCAATGCTTCATTACAGGCCACAAAGGAGCGCCAGCCTGTCTACCATATCTGGCTGCCTTTCACATCCCGTTGCCCAGGGAATCAAAATGGCTAGAAAGTGAAGAAAAATTTGCTTCCCTTTTAGTGTCTGGTGCTTAAATACTGCACCCAACTGCCAGCCCCAAGTGTTCAATGATCGTGAGTTGGGCACCCTCAAAAAACCGTGAGATTGGCTGAAAAAATCATGAGATCTAAAATAACCCAAATGGGGCGCTTTTTATTTGCTTTATGGCATTTGAGTCATTAGGGGCCACGTTTTGAAGCTCTCTCTCTAGATTCAGGAGGGCTAGAAACTTAAGAAGTTGATTGAAAGGGCAGTTGAGGATCAGAGCTCCCTTGAAGTCCCCTGTACCAAGCGGATCTCAGAGCAGGAACAGTCTCGCTCGTTGTTTTGTTCTCTCGGAGAGTTGTAGCCCTGCTTCCCAAGGAGGGTCTGCAGAGCTCGTCCCACTCTTACTGCTGAGAGGTAAGAAGGGTCTGTGCTCTCTGACCAGAGACTACGTACTTGACCTCAGTGTCCTGACACTTATTCACCTCTCACATCTATCGTCATAGGAACAGCAGTTTCTGGTTTTGCCAGCCCTCTCTCTGACACTCTTTATGCTATTTGTGGAGCAGGTTTGAAATTGATTTAGAAACAGAAGCAAGAGCCTGTCTCGATTTTCTCCTCGGAGATGTTCACCCAATTGCATCAGCTGCTTTCTACTAGGTTAGCCAATTTTCTCGCTCATGAATCCCTTTCCCCCCCTCCTCGAATCACTGAGATAGATTAAAAGAATCACCCATCTTCCGCACGTCAATCCTGTGGTAGAGAGAAAATGAACAATAACATGAGACAGCAAAGCAAATGTCCATTGCCAGCAGCCTTCCTGTGTTACACAACGTCCATCATCATTGGACTTTCATTCCGGGTGTAGTGAGAGAACGTTTCCAGGTGGATGCCTCAAGCATGCCTTCCCTATACTGTGTAACCATCGCCAAGTCTTGAAAAATCCTAAATCAGGCCCCAAAATCATGATTTGCTTAAAAATCATGAGACAAACAAAATAATTTGAGGTTTTTTATTTGCCTTTTAGTTAGTTTGTGAGCCTCTGGCATTCACATTTTCAAGCTTTTCTCTGCAACTATAAGGCCTAGGCAACTATGTTTTGAAACTGAAAGCTGAGATGCTCATTTAATCACCTGACTCCAGGAGCTGAATCTTTAAGAAAACCCCCACATATGGTAAGACTTATGAGTAAATTGTGAGAGCTTGCAAAAATGCCTAGACTCAACTAATTATCTCAAAGATGAAAATAAAATAATTATTCATGAAAATTCGTTTCATTGCGCTAACTGAGGGAAGGATCTGAAACAGCTTTGTGTACATTATTGACTGTATTATCCAGGAATGATCTCCCTCGTCACCACTGAAATGCAGCTGCCTCTAGAGTATGATATGGCAGCTGTTTAATGGGCACAACGGTTTAAGGGAGGAAATGAAGAAAAATAAGGCAAAAGACTGGATTTCTTTTCAAAAGGTCAGCTCCAGTCCATCCATAAGAGATGGGATTCAATAGGAAGAATAGTCTTCCCCACTGCAGGAATCACTGGCTGAAATTCAGTGCCTATGTTTTGCAGCTCAGACCAGATGATGAGCAATGATCCCTTCTGGCCTTTAAATCTGGCAAGGAGAATTCTGCCATTGACTTCCATACGGCCAAGATTGCCCACTCGGACTGAAAAATGCTGCCTCTAATTAAAACTGCAGCAGGACTAGAACAGGACGGTGTGGCCCTTTAAAGGTGAGGGGGGCCAGCAAGTAGCTGGCCCTGTTCTGCAGAGGAGCCCAGCTGTTGGGATTTGCATGACCCAGCTGGACAGAATGTAATGCTTGCGGCTGATGATTCCCAGCCAGGCGCTCTAAGAAGGGCCGAGCCCATGAGGCTGGCTGAGGCCAGAAGAAGAGTGAGTGTGCCTGGCCCTATGGCTGCAGCAGAAGGCTTGGAGAAGGCAGACCCCCCCTAGTCTGGGGGAAGGTTCAATGAATGTAGCTGCAGGGGCCAGAGGGCCCCACTGCCTTCCTTGCCGACCAGCTAGGATGACCAGATGTCCTGATTTTATAGGGACAGTCCCGATATTCAGGGCTTTTTTCTTATATAGGCGCCTGTTACTCCCCATTCCCTGTCCTGGTTTTTCATACTTGCTGTGTGGGCACCCTACGACCAGGCCCGTTGCTTTTCACTAAAGTTCCCTTTTCACTGTTAAAGACTAAATGGGGCGCCGAGGAAATGGAGACAGGCAGCGCTGGGTGGGGCCGATCGTTTGTCCCAGGCTGGCGATCGGTCTCCCCCCAGGGTGGTGAACGAGGGCACCGTTTGCACCACCTGAGGCTATGCGGGATCATCGGCAATGTTTGACGTCTTTATTGGCGGGGGCAGCTGCAGTCAGGCCAGCAGGGCTGGGCGTGCAGGTGCAAATCCTGTGCCTGCCCGAGGCTTGCAGCTGGGGGGGCAACACCCCCCTATCCCTCCTACGTCCCTGAGCAGGACCCACAGGTTGAGGTGCTGCTGTGGTTATCTATGCGGAAGGGAGGACTCCTCCATAAGATGGGGCCAGAAGAGGACCTTGAGACCTTAGATCCCTTCAGGTAATAACCCAAGCCTATCAGTCGTTCTGGAAGGTGTCGGCCGTCAATATAGCCCCCTATGTTACCAGGGCATCCCAGGCAGCGTACAGGGTTCTGGGCAAGACAGCATCAAAAGATTATGGGACCGAGACATTTTTGGATAGGCCTAGCAGAAAGTATGTCCCCAGACTGGAATCTGGCCCAGCCACCCATGGCATCTTTAACGATGAATGGCCAGGAGGACCTTCCTCTGCCACCCAGCCTGACTGGCTTCAACCAAGGCTCCCAGGAAAGGAATGGGTCGCTGACGCCTCTCTGCCTGGAGCACACCTGGGTCCTCTGTCACCGTCCCCCGTTCCCAGTGCGGATCCGCCCCCAACTTGCTCCGTTTGTGAGATCTGACAGGATCGCCCAAGGTTATAGAGCCCAGAGGGATCTCCACAGTTACCATATTACACCTGGGTAGGGCAATGGCCAAAGTTTGTACATTTTAGGGAAGCCAAGAGAATGAATGATCTACCCCCCCCCACATTTGTGTGTGTGTGTGCTGCTTATGGATATAAGGTAATGCAAGCTTAGTTGTTTATTAGATGGTCTTGTGGTTACGGCACTGGGCTAGAGCACCCGAAATCTGGAGTTGACTGTTGGCTCTGCCACAGACTCCCGATGTGTCAGGGCCGGGTCGCAGGTGAACTGTGGACTCAGTATCAGGACCAAAGGTTAGAGATCACTCGGGGCCAGGCCAGGTTAAACCACAAAGTCAGAGTCTGTGACCAAACTGAGCATGAGGCAAGAATCTGAGTCAGGCCAGACCAGGATCTTTCGCAGGGGTCAGCAATAGTCCTAAACCGGAGTCAGTAAATCAGGATCAGGGTAGGGTGCTAAACTTGGGCTGTGAGCCGGGAATTTGGGATCAAGGGGAGTCACACTGAGGAGCGGTGAGCAAAGTCTAAGGCCGATGCACACCAAAGGCCTGCGTTGCTCAGACAACTCCCAGAATTTTCAGAAATGACTTCCTGATTTATATGGAGAGTGCCAGCCAATCAGGGAATCGCAGAGGGCTGTCGCTCATGTCCCTTAGGGCGGGACTTCCTTCAGGGGTTAGCCTCTTCAGGGGCCCTGGTAGCGCAAAGGAAGCAGTGCTTGCCTTCAACCCCACTGACCCAACTTCTAGGGCTGTGGGTTCTTTTGATGTGGGGCAAGTTACTTAATCAGTCGATGCCTCCGTTTCCCATCTGTGAAACAGAGATATTAGCACTTCCTTTCCCCCACCCCTTGTCTTGTCTAACTAGATTGGTAAACTCTTCAAGCTAGGAAGTGTTGGTAGCTACGTGCGTGGACAGGGCCGAGTGCAGTGATGCTCCAGTCTTAGTGGGGGCCCCTAGAGGTGACTAAAATACAAATAATATTAGCCTTGGATTCTGAATTAAGTGGAGCAGAGGCAAACAAGCTGCCACGCCACATCGCTCTAAAACCCATTGGTATATAATCCCTTGTTTCCACCACAATTTAGTTGCTTGGATCCAGTCTGGTGTGGCTCACAGAGGCTGCACAGGTGAATGTTTATCCTTTAATCCCCCAGATTACCCGTGCCCTGTGAGGATGTCTGAGTGCAGCCGTTCTCTGTGTAAGCGAGGGAATGGGCCCGCTACTGTGCGGAACTTTCCTTGCTTATGTACTACCCCGGTAGAGTTGGCTAGCAAAAGGATCTGAGTCCCTGCTGCCAATCTCTTTACCCAGGGGCCCACCTGACCTCGAGGGCTCCCCTCCCACTCTCCCGTGTGGTGGGGTCCCTGTAACCCCGATGAGGCTGGGACGCAACAGCCAATCTGGCCGTGGTCCCTTAGGGCCGGGGCCAGGGTGTCCCCACTCTGGGTACTAACTGCACTGGGCGCTGCCCTGACGCACTGATCCTTGCCTACAGTGGAAAACAATACAGCGTATTACACAAACAGCCATCAAAAATCAAATACAAATGAGAAAAGTGGGGGTCACGGTCTGTGTCACACGGCCCAGGCCCACTGTCCAGGCCCTGGCTGCGCTGCAGGGGTGCAGAGAGTCAGCCACTTGCTCTGGCAGGAACCACACGCTCCCAAGGTCCCCCTCGCTCTCCCCAGCTGCTCACCGCACCCGGCTCCAGACGGCTCCAGCCCCAACTCCTGTTCTGCTCAGTGCAGCTGTGCTCGGCTCTGCTTAGCTAGGCTCTCTGGGGTGCCCCTCTGGCTCTGCTGCTGTGGGTCAGCTCAGCTCTCTGTGCCCCTCTTCGGCTTCCCAGCTCCAGGCTGCTTTGTCCTTCGCTCGGCCCCACCCTGCCCAGGCACGCTTGAGTCAGCCTCTCTCCACTGGCCCTGGGGCTGTGGCTGTTTCAGGGTCCTGCTTCCTCCAGAGATGCCAACCAAAAAGAGCCACTAAGTTTCACTAAGGGGCTAAGAGACTACATCTGTGACAGGGTCCGCATTAATGCAGATAGAGTTTTCACCATCCACCTTTGCCTGCAGAATGCATTATCTTCTAGAGAAGCAGCCTCTGCAGTCAGTTGATGGGTTAAAGTGGGACAATCTTGGCCAGAAACTGAACTGATGTTTGTTGGCGGGGGTGTGTACAAAAGCAAGAAGAAATTAGTTTGTTTAGGATCCCAAAGACTCTAAGTGGAATGGGAAGGACCTCTTCCATTTCCTTGGCTCACGCCTCATGACGCATCTGACAAAGCTTACCTAGGGAAGGGGAAACTGGGTTGGATAAACTCAAGAAATCCAGTGTAGAAGGGCACCTCGGCCGGCCCCCAGACCAGGAGCCGAGGGAGGGACTGCTGGGAGCCGAGCAGTAGACCAGCAGGGCAAGGCACCCAGTAAATCTGCCCGGCAACAAGCCGGGATTGGGCCATCACGCCGGGCCGCCTGTCAACCCCGCAGGTCAGGCCCGCCGGCGACGGCCAATCCGGCCCCGGGAGGCGGGACTTCCCCAGGAAGGGGAAGGATAAAAGCTCAGCCCCAGAGCTCAGTAAGAGGGAGGCAGCAGTGGGAAGCAGACCTGGGCTCCGGCCGGGAAAGAGAAGGTCTGCCGCCCCGGGCCGAAGCCCCGCCGGTCCCGGGACACATACCGGGAGTGGGTAGGCCCTCCGGCCGCTGGAGACTGGGACTGGCCGACGGGCCCTAAGGGGCGGCCGCCCCTCCCTGCAACCCCAGCAGGGCCCGGGGAACCAGACCCCTCCTGGTGGGTCAAACCGCCCGAGGCCGGGCCAGACCTTGAGGAGCTGCCCGAGGAGTTGCCGGCAGCTGCCCCCCCGGAAGCTGGAGCGGACCTCGAGGAGCTGCCAGAGGCCAGGTTCCCCAGCGAGCATGTGGACCTAGAGGAGCTGCCGGACGCTGAGGACTTGCCTCCGGACGCCGACGGGTGGGTGAGCCAGCCGTGGGCCGTGCACCCCGCCCCCGGGTTGCTCGGGGTCAGCTCCTGGGAGGACGGGGAGGAAGTGGCCCAGGGGCAGCCAGGCCTACGGGCCAGAGAAGGCGCACAGGCCCCGCGGCGTGTTGAGGCCGGATCCCTGCCGTACCAGTGGTACTGACGGTGCTGGGCTGGGACGCAGTGGAGACGGGTGGGCCTGCGTCCCCCTCCCCCCTCCTATACCCGCACTTGCCCCAGCGAGTGAGAGAGAGAGGGAGAGTCCTGACCCGCCGGCCAGACGGCTGGGAGACGCCCGCCTCAGCCTGCCCTGATGCCCAGGGGGCAGGCCTCATAGACTGCCTGTTTGCCTGCCCTGCTGCCCAGGGACCAGGCCACCTAGACTGCTTTGTTTGCCTGACCTGCTGCCCAGGGACCAGGCCACTAGACTGCTTGCTCGCCCGCCCTGCCAGAGGGCCGGGGCGAAGGACTCTTTGCTCGCCCACCCTGCCAGAGGGCCGGGGCGAAGGACTGCTGGTTCGCCCGCCCTGCCGGAGCGCCGGGTCTAGAGGCGGGCCAGCCACTAAGTCCCCTTCTATCTAGGAGGAGGCCAAGATCTTCCCCAGCGGCTGGGCCCTCCGGACGGGCCGCCGCAACCGGGCGGCATAACCGCCGTCTAACATCCAGATACTCAGCCTAACCCTTCTTGTTTCCAGCCAAAGAGGACAAGCGTAAGTACCGTGAGGAAGAAAGTTGTTGCAATACTTCAATCCTGACAGGAAGCACACCTAGGGATATGAAATCATTGAACCATAAAAGATAAGGGTTGGAAGGGACCCCAGGAGATCACCTAGTCCAACCCCAACTAAATCAAAGCAGCTCAGACTTGAGGTTCCATCCCTAACCAGAACATCTTAACTCTGCTACAATGGTTGGGAGGTCCCACAAGAACAGATGGTCATTTGACATACCCATTACTTCCTCCTATGTTGTTGTTACTGTTGCAGATTTTAAGGCCAAAATGCACCATTCTGATCATCTAGATTGATCTTCTACAGAGCACAAGCCAGAGAACCTCACTGATGTTCCTGTATCAAACCCACAACTTCTGTATGAGGTAGAACTTACATTTCAGAAAGATACCCATTCTTGATTTAAAAACTCCAGGTAAAAAGTCCTTCAGGTTTTTAAGGCCCGGTTGGACAAAGCCCTGGCTGGGATGGTTTAGTTGGGGTTGGCCTAGAGGACCTCCTGAGGTCTCTTCCAACCCTCATCTTCTATTATTCTAGGAATCTGTGCTCTACTGTGTGTCTGATGATGGGATTTAGGCATCTGAGGCCATCTCAGCTGGATGTCTTCTATGAAAAATCCTCTCTGGCTGACTAAATATTGTCTGGGCCTTTCAAGTACAAACATCAGAACTCCATCCCACCACCTGTAAAACCCTGAGCTACAGATGAGTGGGCCTGGGGCGTGCTTCCATTGATTAGCTGGGCTCTGATTAATGTGGGGTTGTTTTATGCTTTGTTCTCTCATGTACTTCCAGCGACACTAAGAAAATTTCCTTTGAACAAACTGCAACAGGTGTTTGTACGATTGTGCCTCGTCTGCGTAAGTGATTCATTCTTGCCTCGTTGTCATAGCAGCTTGTCTGGGTGGCTCGCTCTTACATTTCAGTGGTGCTATTTCCTACTTTTCTGCTTATCATTTGCAAAGAAACAAAACCGCGTCTTTTCCCCCCAAAGGGATTCACTGTGCCTATAGCAATACACTCCTGTTTAAAAGGGAATTGAAAATCCGGATGGCTTTGCTAGCCGTAGGACACCCTACATGGATTTTGAAACATTCAGCGACAGATGCTCAGCCCAGATTTTACCCTGACCCTGGTGTATCCTGGGATGAGACTTCAAGGCTTGCTGCAGTGCCCATTCAAATCAATGTCAAAACTCCCAATTATTTAAAGAGGGCAGGATCGGATCCTTTGTCCGTGCTGTGCGGCTACCCATGCAACGCAGCCATGATCCTGGCGGCTTCAGGAGAGGTCCACCAGCACACGCCCACTGAGGATATGATCTATGATCCATAAAGCTCATAGTCCTGCATTACACCGAGTCTCAGCACCTTCCGCTAGGGAGCTCCCCAGCAATCTGTGATACATCAGTGTCTCCATCCCAAAATGCAACACTGCAACCAGCAAGAAGGGCCCCATCTGACATCCAAGAAAGGACTCCCATCAACTGTGGCAGATATTCAACCAAGCCCTAGCTTCCAGTCATGGCAGAAGCCAAATTGGGAATGATCCATGCCTTTTCCCATTCATGATTCACTTTTAGTGCTCTTATTATAGAGTTCTAGGTGGCCGCAGCTCTTTACAGACCTACAAGACCAGGGGCTAGATTTTTTTTAAAGGTATTTAGGTGCTGCAGAGTTCAGCAGTGAAAGGCCTAAACGCCAGCGTATGTCGGCACGGACAGAAAAAGTGCGTTCTTAATTCGGACCAAAACAGCAGTGAAGAGACAGCCATTCTGCCTAGCAGTTCAAATTCAACCCTGGGTTCACCTACAGGCTTAAACTCAAGTTGCTAACTCGATTTACTGTGCCTTCATGGCTACTTTAACCACATTGATCCGTTTTTTTGTAGAACACTACATTACAGCAAACAAAGGTCTCTTTACTCCTGAATTTAATCCCCAATCCATGGGGATTTCTGCATTTGAACCTCACTCCTGGAGTTGACTTGCCTTTACTTTCCTGAGCATCTCCCTACAGATATCTAGCCTTGGTGGCTTCGTAGAACAGGGAACTGAACCCTGCCAACCCCCGGTCCTAAATTTTCACCTCAAGGACATCTTCCTTTTTGTAGCTCTTCTGTGGATCAATAAAGACTCCAGTCCCCGGAGCTGTCAATTCAACACTGTTAGCCGTCACTAAAGAGATAATAAGAAATTGGTTCAAAGTGTGTGTCGTGTTCCAATTCCCATGGCTGCTGAAGAGACGTATCTACTCATTCCTGATCTCTTTAGCCTCCTTAAAGGCCAGACCGGCAGATCCTCCGCTGGCATAAAGCGCCATAGCTCTGGACTGCCTCAATTTATACACGCTGATGACCTGGCCCCCAGCATAGCCCAATCCAGAAAGCAGCTGAGCTGCTGCAAGTCCAGCTGAAGTCAGTTTGCAGCCAGATTGAGGTTTGCTGCTCTGTAAAAACCAAACAAAGAGAGAGGAAGATGCTGAGCCAGACTCAAAGGATGTGACAGATTTATTCTCTTGCGGGTGTTAAGGGGCAAGAGCACATCAGAGTTCAGGTGTTTTAGGAAATTTATATTGCAGTAAAAAAGAGGAAACTAGGAAAGGGGCTGGAATCGCACAATAAAACAAAGGCCTCTCTCGGTGCCCACTGCTGTCCCGTACGTTGGAAGAAGGATAGCAATTACTCTCGTGCTGAAGAGGGGATGTGCAGCAAATTCAGTTCATGTCTGCCTTATTTCACCTCTTCCCCCCATATAATGATCGCCAAGTCCTGAGCCCACACACTCGCTAATTGGAGAGATCCTGCTAAGGACTCTCTGATGTGGGTTTAATTAAATGCCTTTTGAAAGCCCTCGAGCAGGGTGAGAGACTGGAGGAATTCTGCATTCTGAAGAGGGAGCCCTAAATCCGGGGCTCTTGTCTTGATGGCTTACTAATAATCAACGTTTGTAAGGAATGCCACCGAATCACTGAGCAACGTCTTTTGAATAGTCATCTTGAGTGACTGTAATTTGTCCTACAGAAGAAACTGGAGGCCTGAAACTATAGTCAGGGCTCTACGGTGCCACGGGCTGGGCAGACATTTACAGAGAGACAGACCCTGCCTCAAAGAGCTTCCACCCTCAATTGACGAAGGGAGGATTAATAAAGACCGGAACTGAGGTACAGCGACTTGCCTGAGCTTACACAGGAAGTTTGGGGCTGGGCAGGGAACTGAAATCAGAGCTGACAACGCTCAGCCTGGTGTGTTAACCTTAAGACCAGTCTTCCTCTTTACACAGGGCTCTTGTTCTAAAAAGCTTGTTTCTTTAGCCATACAGTTCATTACAAATCACACTTTTTGCAATCAGTGGGTAACAGCTCGTGGCAGGGATTGAGTGAGTTTTCAGAGGAAAGGCTGTGGTGTCTTCCTTCTCTGAACAGGACCCGCTGGCTTTCATTTGCAGCCTCATCTCATGGACCGAGGAAACATTAGCACCAGCAACCAACCGAAGGAGGCGGAGTGGTGCCGTGGCTTCTCCCTCTCCAGTGCAGGCTGCAGGCCTGAAGGAAAGAGGCAGCACGTACTACAACAGCTCCAAAGAAGAGCCGTCGGAACTGGTGTGTTCTCTTTTGACCCAGTGTGCCTTGGTGTCCTACTAGCACAATGCATCTGAGCCTGATTTCCTGCACACACCAGGACCAGGGCTGTGTCTGATGAAGGTCCAGTGGAACCTTGGGGGCTTATTAGCAGAGCCCGGGTGACGAATGGATTTTTCAGTTCGCTGGCAATTCCGAAAAATCGGGAAAAACGGTCAGTTTGGGTCAAAATGAAAGCGACGGCTTTCAAATGGCTGGCGACCGGAAAAGAAAAAACCTGTTTCAGGTCAAAGGAAGTGTTTGTGTTGACAAAACTGAAAGTTTCCTGTTGATTTTGGCAATGGTTTTGATTGGTTTTTAAAAATAAAACGCAAAGGAATTTTGAAGCAAAACAATCGTTTCAGAGCGAAAAAGTGAAACATTTGATTTGAGGGGAGTTTTTCTGGGTTGGTTTTTTTTTTTTGACTGGAACGGTGCAGCAAAACTGACACAAATTTACTGTTGCTGAACTTGCATTTTTTATTGAAACAAAGTTTTGGCCGAAAACTTTCACCCAGCTGTTTATTATACATGTGGCATATTAGCCGTTAAAATGACAATTGCTCAGATGTTTCCTGGCTGAAACTTTTGGTGGGTAACAAACATGGTCAGCACCAAAAAGTCCATTTTACTGGCAGGTATAAGCTCATCCCCCTTCCAGATGCCCCTGATCTACGACTATTTGATGGGTGTAAACAGAGGAGGGAGGAGAACTGTTTAGGGCTATCCCTAGGGTGGAATTGGAGTAATGAGCACAGATAATCTTGGTTGAATATCCAGAAACATTTTTGTAGGAGAGGGCTGTATGGATGCAAAGAACCAACACAAGACCTTTGCACCCAGAGGGCTTAATTTGAGATAGTGGATCTTAAGGAAAAGCGCCCAAGAGATCTCAGCCATTAGCAGTAGCCAGATCCATTATTTTTTCCAGCCCCTGGGTGGCAACGTTAAAAGCTTTATTTAAAGCACATAGAAAGTTTTTCCCTGGATTTATTTTGGTGGCACAGCTTGGGGTGTGAAACACGTACCACCTCAGCTGTGATCTGGGTTGTTCAGAATCTGCAGCTGTTGCCAGCTGTCATGATTTTCTTGCAACATCTGGTGAAAAGCTGAGCCCCTGGAGTCATGTGATTAGGTGAGATTCGCAGCTTTCACTACAAAAAAACCCTGTGTCCAGCTCTCTTGGCTGCAGAGACAAGCTTGGAAAGGTGACCTCCATGTACCTAAGGCTCAGAAACCTGATATCAAAGAGGAAAATCTCAAATTGTATCATGGTTTTTAAAAATCCCATGATTTTTTAGGAGCCTGACTTGTGATTTTGAATGCTTGGGTTTGCTGATTCTGCATGACATTCCCCCGTAAGTCCTAGGCTGTGTGCTGGCTATCTGCACTAGGGAGAATTCCACCCTACCAGGGGAAAAAAGAATCTCCCAAGGTTATGAACAGTCAACCAGCATTTGGCGTGCTTGAAACTAGACTGGACAAAGTGCATCTTGCAGTGGCCGGGAGAATTCTGTTCTGTGGAAGTTCTTCTCCTGCATCTATCCCTGCTGGTATTGGAGCACCTACTGGGAGAATGGACATGAACTTCTAATTAAAGCTTTTTCCATCTCTAATTTCCCTGTTTAGCATCTTCATTCACCACCTATTCATTCTCATGAAATGATGCTCCTAAGCCCCCTGGATCACATAGGAGTGTCCCAACGAATCCTTCTTTATTGCTGTGGGGCGGTGTCTTTTTTTGTGCAGCTGAGTTTAATAAAGGAATGATTTTAACAAACAAGCTGAACAAGCCCGTTTTGGCACAGGGAATTCTTTGGCAATGAAGCTGATATTAAAACAATTGCAGCTTCAATATAAAGGACTTTTCTGGGACACTCTGCAAGCTGACGCTACGGCTTATTTGGTATCATGTTAAAATCCTGGTTCAAATTAGCTCTGGGAGAGCTTTCATTTCTGCCGTGGTAAGCAAGCAAGCAGGGGGGGCAGGGTAGGCAAGATCCATCAGTCTGTGGCATGCAGGGTCCAGAGGAAGCCATCCCAGTTCTCCCTGCTTCCATGGGCCTTCTGATGTGCTGGTTGTCAGCCCTGCACCTTTGACCCCTAGTTGTCACCTCTGACTCGTTGGGTGCACCTGTTCTCAGAGCCAAACCATCACCTGGACCCAGATGGAATCTCATTCAGCCTCATCCCCTCGCAGGCGACCTGTGGCTAATACAATCTGCAAACAGCCTCCTGACAGCAACGGATTCTTTATTTAGAACAAAAACGTTTTAGAGGAAACATACCTACCGGCCTGAGCAGTTCGCCGAAGTGGGGGGCTCTGGGGGTTGTTTTCCTTAGCAGGAGAAATGGAGCCAGGTCTGTTTGATGCAGTCCTGTTTATTTCCACAGAATGTACCTCGTCCTGTTTCCCTGAACAGCATGAATCAGACAACGGGAGATCGCTTCCTTGCTCACAGTTCCAGCCCCCGTTCAGCCGGCACTCTGCCAAAAGCTCTCTCTCTCTCGCTAGGCTTTTCTCCGGGCTGACCGTCTCAATGCCCATTCGAGCCATGTCTGGTCTTCCTTCTCTGTTTCTGTGGGGTGTTTTTCTCCTGCTTCTCTTTCTCTCGCTCTCTCTCTCACAGCCACCTCTTCTAAAACAATACCCAGCCGAACCTGTCTGCCTACATCTGCTTGTGCTTTGGGTGGAAGCTGCTATTAATTCAGAGTTCTGGTTCCATAAAGGAGCTCAATGGTTTCTTTCAATTAATTTCAACGACAGGTGGTGATTACAGCCCGCTGCTTCAAGGAAGTTTTGTCCAGAGCACTATCTTAAAAACACTTAAACCAGCCTACACACATACCTGCGTTTGATCATCTTCCCTGTGGGGACCCTAAAGATTCTTCTGCAGAGCTTCTCTCCGTGTCAGCTTGTCTCCCTATCCAAGCTCACAGACAACACCCTGGACAGCCCCAGCAATTCACCCCCTTCTTGTCCTCAGAAGGCTTTTTAACTGGTTAGTGTCTTTTGATCTCTATCTTCCCAGCTTGGTTAACAGCTGGGCCACTTCCCCCTAGAGCACGGACACGTTACATTGTCTTGTAACTGCCCCCCAGTGTTCGCTTAGCTAGGACTAGTGTGTCACCTTCCTGTTTAGTCTCCCCTCAGCTCCCTATTAAGCAAGACTGATGCATTCATACAGGAAGGTCTTCTAAACCCTGTGTACAATAACTTCCCCCCGCCTCTGACTATGTCACATACCGTGTTACATCTCAGCACTCAGAATATTGTTACATGTCAGTTCCACGTCTGGCACACGGGTCATGGGGGTGGCCTTAGGGTAGAATCCGCCCCCAGCAGATCAGCTGCCTAACCGTTGTCGAGTTTTTCATAGGCATCCCGACAGAGGACAGTTTGAAGCAGGAGGAGGTGGCTGTGTGGCTATTTATGGAAAACGTCGCTATAGGGAAGGCTTGTTGTGTGAGGTTCCTACTAAAGGTCTCACGTCTTGTCACTCCTCGGCAGCGTTGGCTGTTAAGGCGGGAGAGGAGGTGTTCTGTCTGCATTGTGGAAAGGCTCCATGCTCTGCGGACAACAGACAATAATTAAATAAGCCATGCAGGGCTCCAGAACATGTCTCCTTTCATTCAAAGGCACAGCCGTCTGTCACCTCTCTGAAAGGTGACCTCATCTGAGAGCAGTAGTAGGTCTTTGATAGTTTCTGCAGCATCATTATCAACAGCATTATCAATCCCAGGTGTTCACAACCCACGAGTTTCAAAACCTCCTGGGTTTTACAAAAATACTAATATATTTTGGGTTCATTTCCTTTCCTTTGTCTGATTTTCAAGCTTTTCTCTACAACAATAAGAAGATGAGAGACATAAGAACAGCCATACTGGGTCAGAGAAAGGATCTATCTAGCCCAGTATCCTGTCTTCTGACAGTGGCCAATGCCAGGTGCTTCAGAGGGAGTGAACAGCGAAGGCTAGACATTTATTTTTTAAAGAAAAAGCAAAACGGAAACCGAGATTCTCACATCATCTCCTGACTCCGGGTGCTGGGGCTTTAACAAAACCCTCGGATATAATGTAACTCACGATCAGATTGTGAGCGTTGGCCATACTGTTGACTGGCCATTGGATAAGAACCTGAGGGTACGTCTACACAGTAAAGAAAAACCCTCCCACCCCCCAGGGTTCTAGAGCCCGAGGCCAGGGGTTTTTCTTTGCTGTGTAAACATATCCTCCGAGTCTGAGCTATACAACCCCAGTTGTATCCTCCTGTTTTTCTATTTCCTCCAGAGCAGTGGTTCTCTACATATTTACCATTGCGGGCTGCATATGCTGCGCTCTGTGTGTTACGTGGGCCAGACCCACACAATATAAGTACGACCTGTACGGCCCTGAGGATGTCACAGGGACCGCAACAGTGTGCTGACGGGACTGCGGATGGAGAACCACCGCCCCAGAAGTTTGAGGGCACAGCTTGACATACACTGCCTCATCCGAGACCTGGGGAGATCAAAATCTGCAGCTAACATCCCCCCACGCCCCAGTAGATCCTGGGTTTCACAAGTTAACTACTGAAGAATATTCTGTACCCCGAAATAATAAAGGTCTGTCCTTTTCTTATTGATTTGCCTAGTGTCCTAGGAAGTCGCTGGACATATATTCATTACAGCTGCAGGCTCCAAAGTGAGGGAAAAACATAACTGGCTGAAATTTGTATTTGTCCTAGCAAATGATCAATGAACTATTGACAAAGCCTTAGCATTTTTCATAGCCAGAAATAATAGCAGAACACCTGCTGCACTGCTGTGACCTTCTCTCTGTCTGGTTGGTTGATTTTCAGGTACAGCCAAAACCAACTCAATTACTTGGTTAAAACCCTGTCAGCTGCTGGCGAGAAATGGATCTATATGGAACTATAAAACTCCCCAGAGTTTTATAGCCCCCAGAGGTAATTGAACAAGTTCTTGGGTCTAGAGTCCTGTGAGAGCCAGAATCTACTGTAAATAACAGGATGCACTTTGTAGCGATTGGTAGGGACTGGGTGAAAATTACCGATGGCAAACATTAACGGCTTCTGAGAAAAGAACGGTAACCCTTAGTACAGTGAGGAGAGGGGTGAACTGATTTTCAGTACTGCCTCTCCTATTTATACAGACCCACTTAAGATGGCATGTGAGCATCTCACAGTCTTTAATGTATTTATCCTCACCGTACCCTAGTGAAGCAGGGCAGGGCTATTGTCCCCATTGCACAGAGGGGAAACTGAGGCACAGAGCGGTTAAGTGACTCGCTCAAGGTCACACGGGAAGGCCGTGGCAGAGCATCCCTCCCCTTGAAACAGCAGCTCTGCCTTCTTTCTCCTCACTTGCCCCCCTCAGTCACCCTCCCCCCACCAATCATCGCCCCCCCCCACCTTTTTTCCCTCACCAATCATGCAGTGCACCTTTTCCTCCCACCAGTTTGATGGGCTTCTGCTGCCTGGCCATCCATGCACGGAGCTTCTCTGGAGCTGTTGGCCTGACCTCCCTACGAGCCCTTTCTTTGGAAAACAAATAGCCCCCTCTGGTGAGACCCCGGATTTGCTAGTAGTCACAAACTCAACCCCAGAGCCAAACACACCTGGACTTTGCGGGTGTTTAAAATGCAGGGCCACGTGGATCGGTGTGGCTTGCTCTCATTTCTGGAAGGTGTCTTGGCCCCTGGCTGGAAAACAGACTGGCTGTGTGTGTGTGTATACAGCCTGCCTATTAGCACTGTGGACACACAGACTAAGCCTCTTGCAAGATCCATAGGCAGGAAGATGAACCAAGCAGTGATCTTTTCTTACTGTGTATACGGGAGCCTGCCTCATCTGAACGTCATTCTTGATGTATTTACATGAGAATGAATCTCTATGGCTACGGAAGCAAATCGGTGGCTACCTAGGACTTAACCTTTGTCACTATACTACCCAGTGTGACCCCTTGGAACGTCACAGCAACAGCAGGGTCAGAACTCAGATCTTCCTGAATTCCTGGCTCCCACCACTTGGGCTACGGAAGACTCTCCATTTCCTGCTAGCAGTATCAGGCCTATGACACACAATGCCTCCATCCAGCAGAGGGCCGTGGTGCACCTAACCCAGTTGATTGCACTGTTCTCAAGTGCCTGTACTGCAAGTTGTCTGATTCTGTTAGGACAGCATCCCAGACTAGATACGACCCTTCCTAAGCCTCCACCTGTAGTAAGGTGCCACATAGGAAGGGCTGGGGAGAATCAGACGAATCACGGGACTATTTTTTAAATTGCTTTGACTACATGGGAAATTTAATGCTGGGAACTTCAAGTCCTCTTTGATTTTAGCATTCACGCTCCAAAAGGATGGATTATTCAGTACGTCTTTTGTGCACCGGGAGAGCATGAAATCACTTTCAAATTGAGCTACGTGCCCTTTAATTTGCCACCCTTGTTTAAAAAGCTCCTTCTGCAGATGCTGATGGCAGTCGACTCCTAAGTAGAATATGCAAGGGGGCACCGCCTCCAGCACAAATCCTGAGGGATGCATCTACTAGCTGCAACTGAGGGCACCTATCAGCTCACAGCTGGACCTCAGAAGTTGGCAGGATCGGGGCCCAGAATCCCAGAGATAAGCTTTGCTTAGAGCAGCCGGGAGATTTCTTATCAGCCCCAGGGCATGCACATTCCATTTCTCCCCTTAGGCTCCATCAAGATGCATTTGATCTGAGATTAGGAGGGTCTCAGAGATATATTTATTCCCCGGCACAGAGGAGAACAGAGACTAATCTTTGAATCGGATAGGACTTCAAAGAGAGCTGTCTCAGGCGTAAGGCTGCGCACATTTACAGGGGGCTCTGGGCAGGGCCGTATCTGAAACCCGCTGGATTTGTTTTTCCAAAGGAGAGCTGTGACGCTTTCTTGGACATCAGTGCTTGGCCAAAGCAAGTCTTCAAGAGAAATTGCGTCAGCCAGCCCTGCTCCTCTGGCCCAGGTTTCAAATGTCACTGCAGCGTTACAGAGCAATAAATGCACGGCTGGAAAAGTCCAGCCTTTGGCCCTCTAGCATTGCACTAGAGGTCAGCACCGACTCCATGGGGAGAGCACCTCTTCCGTACGCAGCCATCCCACAGGCCCTGGGCCCAGACAGGAGAACCCCCCAGGGGATTGCTGAAGTGGCCTCCCTGAAGTGCAGCACCACGATGGAGGCCAGCCCAGACTGGGAGATGAGAGCCCCCTTGTATTGAGTCACCCACAGTTCTCCCTTCACCACAGTGCCTTCCGGACAGAGCCCGGCAACACCAGGAGAGTTATCAGTGCCCCCACCCTGGGAGCGGGTGGGTCTCTCATCCAACTACCGGGCCGGACTCTGCGGCTTCGTTTGGGACAGCAGCTAAGCTCACAACTCTCGGGCTGCAGGAACATCCAGCCCCGCAGCCCTCTGTGCCTGAAGTCCAGCTTCGCCACAGCGCCTGCGTGGAGCGGCTCCCATCCCGCTCGCTGCACACACACGGGTCAGGGCTGAGGTCTGGTGGAAATTCGTTACGCTGATGGCACCAGCCGTGCCTCAGAATAGGATTTCCCCTGGTGTTCCACTGCAGGGATCCAGCACCATGTCCCCTGGAGTGCCCAAAGTGCCTCTTCCTCATTGCTAATGCGCTGCTGGGTCCTGCCTTTCCACACTTAGCGGAGCTGTTTCATTAACACTCCTCTCCGAACTCTCGGCAGGCCAGTGGGCCACGGGGTGGGACTCATTGCCAGCAGCAGGCAGCCCCACACTTGAGCTGGGCTCGCGCTTTTTAATTTTCACCCTGTGGTCTCTGTAGGGCTGTGCCGCGATCGGCTGCGTGGGATCAGGGCTCCGAGCTGGCAGGCGCACACACACAGACGCGGCTTTGAGGAGAGCGATCTCATTTATCTAGCGCCTTTTCAGCAAGAGAATTTACACAGCATTCACTTCCTTCTGGGCGAGCGGGGTCTCAGGCCAGTGGGTAAGATCGATCCAGACGATGGGGATATAGGGAGCTGATACAAGGAGTTAAGCAGCGCTTGATCAGTAGCTGTGACATTCTAAGCACCAGTCTGTTCGTAGAAAAGATGGCCAGTAAAGGTGCAACAAAGAATAAAGATGAGCGGTGGTGATATTATTCTCAGTCTTGTACCTTTCTTCATAATGGATTTGCTGCCATTTTAGTAAATTTAAATTAAGTAAATTGTTCCTTTTCTAAAATTAGGACAGCTGCTCATTTAGGGGAACAAACCTCCCAGCAAGGTGATCCGTACATGAGATGCTCAATAAACACGTCTCTAAACCACTGCCTCCTGCTGGGAGGCATGGAGCATGGACTATCGGGCCTGCCCGGTACGCGTGACTTTGTCTCCATCTTGCGGCCCTTTGTCACTACGTTACGGGTCCATATGTGTTTCTGTTGCTTCGGTGCTTTGCTTTATCCGTCCCTTCAGAACACCCTTTTCTGCTCTCCAGGAAAGGAAAGCAAATGGGGTGGATAGATGGGTCCCTGAAAGTTCAGACATGCCGGATACAATGCAGGACTGTGGCCAGTGGTTCCCATCAAAGTTGTCATGAGTCACGTCATCAATTCCCCACAGAGCTACTGGGAAGCATCCTATTCAGATTGTTCTAAAAGGGAATCTCCCCTTCCCCTGGATTTCCAAGCTTTGCACTCTCCAGCTAGTTGGAAGTAACGTGAGGAATTTCAAAGAAGTCTTTGACTAACCCGGAACACTTAGAAGCCGTCTGGGGAAGGGGGAACAGGACAGCTTGGGGCGCCTTCCCCGTGAGAATGAAATCAAAGCCAGAGGAAAAGAAAACATGAGCAGATCTGACTCAGTGCCACTGCGGACTTGTTCTCTGCTTTGTTACAGAGCCTGGCCCAATAGGCCTTTCTTGCTCTATTATTTGCAAAGCCTTTGCCAGGCTTCAGACTAATTCCTAGGTTACCAGTGGAGATGGGCACTTCGCAAAACCCTGGATCTCATCTCTAGTTCCCAGCAGGGATTTTACCTTCTTGTGGTTACTGAACTGAGAAAAGCCAGTCCCCCCCACCCCTGCTGCTGTCCTGAGAGCTTGCCCAAGGGTGGGATGGGAACCAGGAAGGAGAAGGGGGCGGGCGAGCAGCAGATGATCTTAAAAATCTTCCTCTAGCGACTGAATCTCTAATGTGTTTACTTGCTGAGATGCAGATCCCTAAGGCAAACTCAAGGTAGTGATAGGCACAACAGCAAGCCGTGATGTCTCATATATTACCACCCACAATCCAAGACCTCAACACAAGGGCAGGAGACACGGGTCCAAATTCACCCGCCCCCTCACCCCCCGCTGTATAAGTGCGTTGGCTTCCCTTTTGTTATCACCCTAGCACCAGATCTTCAGCTGCTGTCCATCAAGGTGGCTCCACTGAGATCGACAGAAGGTCTGGACCCTTAGCTGGATGGCACGTTAGAGAGAAACTCAGAGGCAAGGCCCGTCCCATGGGAAATGGCAAAGCCCAGCAAGGGCTGGTGAACAAAGAGCAGGAGTGAGCTAGGAAAGTGCAAAGAGGGTGCAAAGAAGGGAAGAAATATGCTGTTGTTGCTTTCTTGGTAGTCCCTGCTCCTTCCCCCGCCCTGCCGTTCATTGATTTATTTATATTAAGTGAATCCATGCCAGTGAACTGGCTGGTGTGTTTGTGGCACCAGAACCCCCTTACTGGATGGAGTCAGAACTGCTCAACTGTGTGTCATGGGCCCTGTACTTCAAACAGCTAATGGTGACTCTCCTTAGCTGGGGCTGTGAAGCAGGAGGAAGGAAAACTCTAGCTCGGTGGTGGCTTTTTGGTTCTGATGGGTGCAGCTTGATGCCTACTGATCAGTTAAAATGTAGGGGGTGGATAGATCCAGAGTGGCGCTCAGTGCCAGGAAGAAGAAAATCTTTGGGAGGGTGTCCAAGGGTAGCTGGCCCTCTGAAGGGGTCAGGGGCCCTGCCTACCACTGACGGACTCCACAAGGGGGTGAGGCAGCTCAGATTCACCTGGGACTAGTAACTCTTGGAGGCAGTTAGATAGGCAGGGAAGCACTGGGTCAGGGGAAAAGGCCCGGGAGCTCTGTCAGGAGGGGAACTCCCGAGGAGAAAAGCAGCTGGCACAGAGGCAGAGCGATTGCAGAGAGAGGATGTGGATATGCTGGTCAGAGAAGCCAACACCCCAAAGAGGAAAAAGCAGGAGAAGAAGCTGGGGAAGCTCGCAGAGGAGAAGAGGCAGGAGAAGGATCAGGGAACAGCAAGGGATTGATTCCAGCTGTTCCAAACAAGGGCCCTGGGTTGGAAGCCAGTGGGCTGGGTAGGCCGGGGTACCCTTACTCACTGCAGCCAAAGACTTTGGAGGAGAAGACTCTAAACTCGGCAGACCTCAGGCTGTCCAGCCCCCACGAGACCCATGGGACGTCTCACTCCCCATGACCCCGAAGGGGGCAGAGACTATTAAGAACGCTGGGCAGGGGGCAGGGTCACAACAAGGGCTTGACGAACACAGATCTGAGTGTGGTGGCGTTTGGGGAACGGAGTCAGGCGTAGCTCCTCGTCCCACTACAAGGGGGCATTAGCAGACAATGGCCCCAGATTGCAGAGGGAGTTGAAAAAAGTTGCCTGGAACAGTGGATCCGGGAGAGGAAATCCAAGGAAAGGGGCTGATGGGAGGTGCCTGGATCCATCAGACCGTCAGCCGTGAGTGGGGGAGCTATTTGGGCCATAGCCCTGCTGGGCCTTTGGGGTGAGGATGAGGAGTTTGAATAGGACCATAATGGACAAAGAATGGCTTAAAGGGGAATGTATTTAACATAACTCAAAACACACTTTAAACCCCACCACCGCCCTAGCAGGTCCTGAAAATCCGACTAAGCTCACTTAAAAGGAAAGACAGCTCATAATTTTTCCCACTGCAAGAGGACATGGTTCACATGAGAGACAGCTAATAATGTCTAAGTACGGGACATTGCAGTCAAATTATAGGGAGGGTTTGAAATGGGAAATTAGTGTAATTTCAAGGCCTGGTAATAGATAGTGTGCAGAGTGAATGCCAATGTGAGATGGGCTGTGAGACAGACAATGCATTACCTTTGCCGTCATTGCTGTACTCTTGTGGCTAGCTGGTAGGAGAGGCTTTTACCCTCTTCTCTCAGCACTAACAAGACTGCAGCTCGATGCCTTTGCAAGGATCAGATCTGAAGGACTGCACGTGTCAAAACCCAGGACACTGTTTATGCACCTCCAGATCACAGGCACATGCAATTTTCAAACCCTACCACCTGGGTGTGCAAATGCTGGGGTGTGGCCTGGGCAAATTCTACCACCTGTGCACCATGAAACTGTTTGTCACCTACTTCTTGTCCAGGGCTGCTCCTAGCAGATCAACTTCTGTAGCTCACAAAGAGATACACACCGGATGTGCTCACAATATGACCCTTTAATGCTCTGTCAGGGATGATGGAGGTTAGCGTAAATAAGGTGGTTTTTACACACACCACTACCTACTGGCTGAACTGTGTAATACAGTCTAGCATGCCATCACCTGGCACGGACATTACTTTCATATGCAAGTAATCGGGGGCAGGGCCCCATGAAAAGGTGACCCAACCCAGCCTGCCACCACACCACTTTGTACTGTGTTTTTATCACTTGTAGTATAGTAGCGCCTAAGGGCCACAACCGAGATCAGGGTCTCCACTGCGCTGAATGCGGGACACGACACATAATGATGGCTCCTGCTCTAATCAGTTTATAGTCTTAATAGACAAGTCAAAGGAAGAATTGTCCTGGAGAATAAGTACCTTCCAGGGGAGAAACACCAGCTACTAAAGGGCACTTTAATCTAGCAGAGAAAGGCAGAACCCAGACCAATGGCTGGCAGCTGAAGCCAGACAGATTCCAAATTGGGCACCGGTTTTTAACCATGAGGATGATTCGCCATTGGAACAAATGGTGCCTTTCTGGGAGATTTTGTCAGACCCAAGTTATTGGGCTCCAGACAGAGGTCATTCAGTGAAATGTAACGCCCGGGACCTATAGATCAGACCAGAAGGTTAAACAGTCCCTTCTAGAAGCCCCACAGAGAAATCACATGACGTGACCAAGGTCACACAGGGAGTGTGTGGCAGAGCCATGGTTTGGACCTCCCGTCTACTGAGTCCCAGTTAATGTCTTTAGCACAAGCTCCGCCCTTCCTCTCTAGTGCTGCTCCTCTCCCAGGTTAAGCAGGCTCAAACTAGGTAGCATTTGGATGGGCCTATAAACCTGAAGAGCTGGGGCAGCATGAAGAGATGATGGAGAACAGCCTCGTGTAGGAACACATTTGGCACAGCCCTTGGTTATGTGTCCGGTCCCCAGATAACAAGTGACAGGGGCGTTGGAGAGAGGCGGACAGACTGGCATATCCCAAGGAAACGCAAAGTCGCTCAACTGTACACCGTGGTCGTGATGTGCCACTGCAAAAGTAGTCACCCCAGGGTGGGGTGGGATTGAGGGGCACTGGCAGGCCTGGGGGGTGGAGGGGTGCTCAGGGCTGGAATCAGGATTGAGGGACACGAGCAGAGCTGTGCGCGGGAAATCCAGGACTGGAATATTGTGGGGGGATGGTGTTAGTAAAGTGTATAGTCAATTGCTTGACCACAGTTGGGGTTGGTACGAAATATATTTAAGAGACCTAATAGCTAGTCTCAGTCAGGTTTATTGCTAAAAGTCAGTAACAGTACGGTACAGGAAGAAAGGATCAGTACAATACGGGGCTCCAGGAAGCGGTCTTGTGCAGCGTGGTCGAAGTCACCCTGCAAAGAAGGCTTGTTCCCAGCATCGCACAGTTCAGCTAAGGGCGTGCACAGGATGGTTCCACAGGTTACAGAACTCTTTACACAAGTGAGGCTGTGTGATTGAAATATTGGCATGCATGTCATGGTCACGATTGCCGTTCCGCAATTGTTGTGTGAGGTGTCGATGGAAAAGTCACAATCGATCAGATATGAGGATCCTGTTTATGTGCATGTAATCATTTTTGCATCGGAAGTTATAAATACGACTGTCCGTCTGGGTCCTCCTGGGGTAACAGTTTGTATTCAGTCTAGCTACCTTGTGGATAAACAGTGCCGGTTAATGGCCCATCAAAGGGCACTTAGGTCTGACAGTGGGACTTAGAAGGAGTTTATCCCCATCTGGTGAGTCTTCCTGTGGACATTTTAGCCGGAATACGGGTAATGGCAGAATATGTGTAACAACGAAGCACGCAAGGACATGTGACTTGCTCATGTGACCCTGGGCTCCATCTTGGGCCTGAAAATTTCCACAAGTTACGACAAAGAACATCCACCCACGTGGCAGAAGGTACAGAAGGCCCTGGAAACATCTCCATTTTGTCTTCATTTCCTGCCTCATTTCTCTGGACTGGCTTTCTAACAAGGAAGCTCTAAACAAGGATTGATGACCACCAAGCTGTTTGGGTAAGTTCCAGAGACATTTGCAAATTAGCAGATCATTGCACATGGCTACAAACTTGATACTGAAAGAACTTTTGCAACCCAGTTTATCATCCATACTATGAAACCGACATAAGGGCTTTATTCTCACCTGCATGCGTAATGACCTTTTAACCAAAATTCTCTCCCTCTCTCCCTCCCCTTTTTTAAATAACTATTAGTTTAGTTAATAAGTATTGGCTGTTAGCATGTATTTGGGTAAGATCTGAACTATTCATTGACCTGGTTGGTAATGTGCCTGATCCTTTGGGTTTGGTAGAACCTTTTTCACATATGATGGGCAAAGGGTTCACTAATCTCTCTTGTATTTGACTTGGCTGTCTGGGTGGAAGCCAGAGGGCTGGATGGCTTTAGGGGAACTGTGTTTTTGGCTTCTGGATAACCAGAAAGGTGATTAGAAACTGCTTGCTTGGTGAATCTAATTTGTAGAAACAGCCATCAGTATTGGAGGTCTGCCCATTCCATTCTTGGCCGTTTTGCCCTAATTAATCCATCTCCCCTAGAGCACAGCACCTCATTCAAATCCAACCCCCAGTTTGCATCAGTTCCTTGACTTGTTCTGTCCCATCCCTACCTTTGGTTTGGATACCATGAAGGCAGCTGCCCAGCTTGTAGGACAGTGAACATTAATGTCACATGCCTTTGACCAGTTTCTTCTTTTCTAATGCGAAAGTTGACACCGGCTTTGCAAATTGTTCTGGGATAGTAGGCATAAGTGAAGAGGATTATAGAAAGACAAAGGCCGATTCAGGCCAGGTAACTGCTAGAGATTATATAGATACAGATACACACACTATAACATTATATTAATTATGTGTCCTTAATGCTTCTTCATTTCTATGGTGTGGATGGATGGATGAGCCCAGTATATATTGGTCCATTGGCTGTAGCCTGAGATTGAAGGGTGTCGAAAGAGCAGTGTGTAATGGGAATCCCAGGGCAGGAGGCTGTGGATTAAGACGGAGGTGCCTGGACAGAGCTGGCCACATTCTGCCTGGCCGTCGTTCCTTACTCACAGTCCTTCAGTTTCATGAAGTGTCCCACAAAACTAAGACCAAAGCAAAGCCCCCCAGGGAGGGGCTCCTGGCAGGGGTGCTGTGACAGGTCACTGCAGACCTTGCCGAGCAAATCCCAGGCGTTTCTCTTTCTCAGTCCATGCCCCCTGCTGCTTCTAATCGCAGCAATGTTCGAAAAGCAGCAAGAAGCCGCTGCCTGGACTGGGACAAGTCACTCCCTGCTCGATCCATTACATTCCAGACCAGTGTCCATCTGCCCTGTTAGGCAATCGCTCCAGCTAGCTGCTGAAAAGCAGCAACCACTTGGTGTCCAATTCCATGGGCAGTTTTTTTGCTTTTAGCTTCAGGTGGTGGTGACGTCTCAGCAGTAGCCCTCTGACCCCGGAGCCAGTGCCAAGCCGCAAGTGCTGGGGAGACTTGTCCTGTCCTACCAGTGACATCCTCTTTCAAACAAGAAGTCAGCCCTAAACTGGAGGTCATTAGCGATCCTGGGGATTTGCACGAGTCGACAGTCCTGGCCCAATTACAGCTTGGGAGATTCCTTTCTGCCTTCCTAAATTCCCCCTGCAGTATTCTTCTTAATTTCCGCACCGCTGTGGGATGTTGCTGTGTGCTGTTCAACAACTGTGGCGTTGCACCCCAGAGACAGCTGCATTTCTGTGATGAAGTGATTTCTGTATTGAGTGTGTGAACACATGCACATACCACACATACGCGTTTTGTGCTAAAATTACTTTTAAGTAATTGTCATTATTTGTTATCATACATAAAAGCCCAGCGATCTGCTCTTGATAATATTTATTATTGCAAGTTCAGAAATCTTCTCAGCAAAGGAGAAGTGGCAAAAACCAGTGAAACAAAACCACATTTTGGTCTTCTTCTGAGTCACCATGTTCTTTGCTTGCTCTTGTTTAAATTGCTTCTCTGGCCTGGATTGTAATTTCCCTGCAATCCTGTCAGTCCGCTCTGAAACCAAAGCAGCACTTTAATGTTCAACACATGTGAAGATCCACACATAGCAATTTCACCCTTTGCCAGCTCAGGATTACTCACTCTGATTTTCCTTTGCAGGAACACATAGGACCAGCTCACACAGCTCTTGTTAGCCAGGCTTTGTCTGGCTGAGATTGTCTTCCATTTTTCAGTTGCAAAAGGCATTTGCTCCAGCAGAAAATGGAGCCTTTCATTTTTCAGATGTGTTTCTTGGGGGATCTTTTTACTTACGATGGTGCAAAACAACAACAACAAAAGGAATTTCTCTATTCTTTAATCTTAACAGAAAGAATTAAATCATGAAATCTGCCAACTCCATCACATTAAATGCTTCTTTTGGAGCTGAAAGCTTAGTGTCTGTCGTGGTAGGTCACTAGACCAGGACGTATGGAGTTTAGATTATTCAAATCAGTTGTGTGCTATTGTTACTCAGGTTACACTAAGGGCAGAAGCTATCCTACATCCTGGTACCAAAGACTGTAATGGACTGGCTAGTATGGATGGAATCAGAGCTGCTGTCATAGGGCCTATACTGCCGAGAGCGCAGATTCTCCTCAACTCCAGTGGCAGAGGCCTGCGATTTCTGGGTCTGAAGTTCCATGTGGCTGCAGCACGTAGCACAGGGACATGCTAAGAAGCGGGGGTCATGGACTCAGACACCGATGTGAGCAATTCTGCTACTCATCCAAAACACCAGGCCCAGAATTAACACGGGGATGGGACAGGGAAGAGATCCTTTGAGTGACTCGGCTGGTGAAACAACATACCATGCATCCTTCCTGACATAGCCGTGCTAATTGAACACCAGATTATTAACTGGCTTCTGTTGGCATGTCGGGCAGCTCAGGGAGAGTGGGGCCTTTTGAGGGAGCACCACCCGCTGGGAAAATATTTCCCCAGCACCCTCGCTACATATTATAAACTCCAAATTTGCATGATGCTCCACAGAGCCTGTTGATGATAATAAAATTTCCCAGCTGCTCTTTCTGACTTTGGTCAGGCTTCACCTTTGGGTTTTGATCTCCTTGGAAGGTACCAGCTAAGTAAGTATTGGCCTGATCGGTACTCGGAGGGAATTCTCTGAGAAAGCCTAGAGGAAGCAGGGCTGGGGATTCAGTAGCTGATGGTCTTTTCTTGCAGCCGATGCTGATTGCGATGCCATGTGACATCAGGAGGCACTGTTTTTCAGCTGTGACTTGAAGCCAAAGGGTTGACCACTTGTGAGCATTAAAGATCCCATGTCACCGGTCACAAGAAATGGACAGCCGTTCACCTCAAAGTCCTGTTGGATCAGAACCTACGTAGCACTCCGAGCACCGCAGTATCTAAATGCCTTGGTCCTGGTCAAATTCCAGTTTGGGCCATTCCATTCTGCCTCCCTGATTTTTCCCTGCAGTTGGAGTTGTATGTATCTAATGTTCTCCATTTCTTCTTCCCGGGCGTCTGAATGGTGTTGCTTTTCTCTGGCAGTCAGCTGCTGTGCTCGAAAGATTGATGCAGACACACGTTATACTGAGTTTAATACACAGTTAATAAGCAACTCACTTATTTCAAACAGATTCTTTACCAGTGTTACAACCACTCCCTTTGTTTACTGTGGTATGTCTACACAAACTGCTGTCGCGCTTCAGTACAGACACTACCTATGTCAATGGGAGGGGTTCCTCCATCAGCACAGGTAATCCACCTCCCCAAGAGATAGTAGCTAAGTAGATGGAAGAATTCTTCCATTGACCTAGAGTTGTCTACACTGGGAGGCTAGGCTGGCATAGCTACAGCTCTCAAAGGTGTGGATTTCACCCTGAGAGATGTAGCTATGCCGATGCACGTCCCCAGGATAGACCAGCCCTGAAACTGAAATTCCTATTTACTTTTCATCACCCACGGGTGCGATTGTTTTTTTCTTTTTCACTCAAGTCAGACAATGAAACTAGACAGGTTAGCATCGTGCTTGGTTTCTTGTCAGTTTCCCTTCATGGCTCTAATGCACCAACGATATTCCCTAGCTATTCTGTGGCACTTTTAATCCAGAGACCTCAAAGTACTTAACAAAGGAAAGGTCATGTGATCACCCCCATTTGACAGAGGGGGAAACTGAAACAAACTGAGGTTAAATGACTTGGCCAAGACCACAGGAGGAGTCAATGGCCATGCCAGTACTAGACCCTAGGAGAGCTCTGCAGCCTCGTAGCTGATTCCGTGAGAGTCATGAGTGCAAAGATGTTGGGTGTGTGTGCGCCCGGCCTGCCGGGGAAGCTTTACATCATTTAAAAAAAATTCTTTTTACTGAAGTCATTTAAAAAAATGAAAACTGCTGTGTTCAGATTCATCTGATGCCTCATCCCCCTGCCTTTCAGAGAGGCAAACGCCAGCACATTTTGGGCCCTGCTCTAGCTGCCCATCTGTCTCTTTCAATTATTGATGAGAATGGGGAGGCTCCCATCAGCAAAGGGAAAGCGTCTGCCAGAGAAGGAGGAACATGCATGAGATCTGAGCCAGCACAACTTCTCCTGTTTATTACAGTCAGGTCTAAAGACCAACCAAGAATTAGCCTCTACACACACTAAGCAGTAGGTGGTCCCTGCCTCAGCGAGTTTACAATTTCAACAGACAAGACAGACACAGGGCAGGGGCAGGGGTAAAACACTCCTTACTGAAAGATGGTACCTACCTCTGAAATGGATGTTTGCCTGCCCGTGTACTTAGCCACCCTGTATTCTGGGCTGGGGTGGCCTCCAGAGTAAATTACAGCAGCTTCAAGTCAACTCGGGTACATAATCACATCCTCACACTCCATCTAAACTACATCAGTTACATCAAACAGAGTAATATCGGGCCGTTAAGAAGGCGTTCCTGTCCTTAACCGTACCTACCATCCCCGATAAACAAACAGATCTGAAGATGTTTAAAGAAAACGTTGTCTGTTAGCATTCTGTCTGGCAAGGAATCAACAGTTGTGGTTGTAAAACCTTCACTTTTTACTGTTTTTTTCCTTACGGTACCCACTTCTCCATTGTTTATCTGAATGATTTCTGTCTGGTTCTTTGATTGTTTCTGTCTGTTGCGTAACTAATTGTGAAATATTTAAATCAACCATGGTGGTGGGGTATGATTGGTTAAAGAGCAGTTTTGTAATGGGCTATGACTGGTGCTTTGTTGTACTTTAATTTAAATCGATTGGTTACGTTATAGTTGAGCAGGACCCACGTTTTAACTGTATAAATGGGGGTCCAAAAGGGAGTTCTTTGGAACCTAACTCCAGGACACAGCCCAAGATCTGAGCTGCCAGACCTCAGTACCCTGCCAAACTGTATAAATGGGGGTCCAAAAGGGAGTTCTTTGGAACCTAACTCCAGGACACAGCCCAAGATCTGAGCTGCCAGACCTCAGTACCCTGCCAACCATATTGTGCAGAAGCCGGAGTCCCCAGGTGATTTAATCCTGACTGGCCACCAGGAGAAGTTTTTCTGCCTTATTGGAAGA
This sequence comes from Mesoclemmys tuberculata, assembly GCA_007922155.1. Classification (NCBI taxonomy): domain Eukaryota; kingdom Metazoa; phylum Chordata; order Testudines; family Chelidae; genus Mesoclemmys; species Mesoclemmys tuberculata. Next base: position 9,425,278 of record ML675643.1, read on the forward strand.
GGTGAGCACTGTCTGCTTAGCAGGTGTACTCGTTTTGGTAATTGGTAATACATAGAGACCAAGGATATTACTGTGGAAGGCTCCGTCACTGGTGAAAGACGCTGCGAGACTGCAGAGTATTACGCCCAGGGCCCTACGAATGGGGAAAGGATGGGTACTTCAGTTAGCCAGGTTACACCTGGAGCCCTCCAGGCTGGGAATGTGGTCCTGAGCCGTACAGCGTGAGTCACGCACAGGTAGGTGCTGGACCACCTCCCGGCTGCGCGCAGGACAGGGCAGGATCCGGCCAGTTGTGTACCGGGGGGCCAGGCCACCGGGCGCGGGACTGTGAGGAGTGAATGACATGCAGTGGGGATGGGGGGGGTGCCGCCAGCCGTCCCTCAGAGCCTCCTGTGCCCCCTGGCCCTGCTGCACGTCATGAAGGGCCAATCCAGGCCGGGCGAGGCCGCCCTGTCTGAGCTGGCGCCAGGCTGCAGCGGGTAAATGTGGGGGAGGCTCCACAGCCCCACGCAGGAGGAAGTAAGCAGCATGTTCCCCCCTCTCCCGCAGGTCCGGACCCCCTCTACCCAGGACAGCTGGGGGGCGACGCCGTCTCGTGGGAGCCGGGGACCCCTCCTGCCCTGCGCGGGAGGAGGGAGGGTGCAAGGCCTTTGGGGGGGCCCCAATGCAGCCTTGGCCCCCAGACACCGGAGACCCAGGGTGTGCCATTGGAGCTGGCTAGGGGCCCACACAGTGTGTTTTGCCCCGGGCCCCGCAGCTCCCTAGGAATGGCCCAGGGTAGGTGCCTTTCGCTTGGAGCCCTACAGACTGGGAACGGGTGGGGTGCCCTCGAGTATGCGGGTAACACTTGCACAGAGAGGGCTGTTTCCACCCGCTGCCAAGCTCTTTTTCACTGCCAGTGTTGCATAAAGTGGCCTCGAGCGTAACTGAGAGTTAGGCCTATCGATGGCACGTTACGTGTTTCTTCCTCCTCATTTGGACAAAAAGCCCCAGGCCTTCGGAGAAGGCTTCTGCAACCCAAATACTCACGCTAAATACCAGCATATAAATGGCTGGCTCTCTCAAAGTCCGGGTCCTGACCGCGCTGCAACTGTGGGACCAGAACAAACCCCAGGATGCCAGAGGTTTTGGCTTCTGGCAAAACAAACCTCTCTGTGTGGTAAAGAAAGCAGGAGTCTCCAAGGAATGAAACGAGCGTGACGTTTTGGACTGATTTGGTGCTGACTTCCAAATTCCTAGCATTCCCACCCCCGCTGGCAAAAAATCTCTGCTGGAGCTCAGAATGACAGATTGAAATAACAGTTCAATGAAATCAATCAGAAGAACAAAGTCCACCGAGGAAACCTTGAAAATTGCTCTGGTCTCTCCTTATGGGGGGGGGAGGGCGGGGGGGAATAAATGTGTCTTTGCTCTTAATTTTCTAAGAAAATGAAAAGCAGGGAGGGTTTGAGATAGCTTTTTCTCTGAATCCTCACTGGCACTGTGAGTGGGTCAGATCACACAAACAGGAAACCTCCAGGCTCATAGAAAATACACCCTAATGACTGCATCTAATACAAAGAAGATGAGGCGATTATATAACAGCCTGTGTATAACTGACAAGCAAAACAAGAAAGCTGTCATATTGATATTCGAGGGCCCAGGCTCCGCAAACACTTATGCACATGCTTCTTGTTTGTGCATAGTCCCCTGGAAGTCCATGGAACCACGCCTGCTTAAAATTATGCTCGTGTATAAGTACTTGCTGACCTGGGACCTAAAACTGTGAGCTGTGAGACTTGGGAACTCTTTCTCATAATGTGTTTGTAAAATGCCTGGCAGAATGGGATCCCAATCCCAACTGGAGGCGGCTTCCGGAATAAATAATAATAATGGACAGGAGGACTGAAAAAAATCAGCTTTCACATTCGAAAGCACTGTAAAGCAGGGATTTTTGACACTCCAGTCTGGACTACTCCTTCATGAAACATTGGGGTTCGCATAGCAAGTGCTAAAAGAGCCATATTAACCCCCTTTTAAAGAAGAAATGCTAGAGAATCTTTGCTTTCCAGTGCTTCCCAGAGGAAAAGCTGATCATGTCTGTCCTATTTTCATCATACAACTAGCTAGATGGCTTTTATGCTAAGCTCATCACAGGGCTCACAGTGGGACCCCCCACTGGGAAACACCACTCTGAAAGCAGTCCTCCAATGAAAGCAACAATAGCTTCTTGTTGTCCAGCAGTTCCCGTTTCCCCCTGTGATCTCAGGGCATTGCGTTGTTTCCACCCTAACAGATATGGGCAGCTCCCTTCCCAGTGTTCCTCAAGAACTCCTAGCTGATCTTCAACCTCTAATCATTATGTCTCTGCTGATGTTCTTCATAGTGCAAACCTGTGATCTTCAAAGGGTGTCACGGGCTTGTGACCATGCTGCTAGGTGGAATATCCTGGCTAGATAGAAGGAGGGTTCCTGGTCAGGAAAAGGTTAATTTAATAAGTCTCTTCCACCTGACTGGCCTGATTCTTTGTAGGTTTGGTTGCATGAAGGCTTTGCTAAGCAGGGGACCACAAATTTCAACAGCTCCCTTCGCACTGCACATCCCCTGCCTCTGGACAAGGAAGGGGAAAGGTCTTGAATCAGAAGTTGGCTGGGTTCTGTTCTAGGGGAGCTGCGGCTGCCTGGCTAGCCAGGAGCTGAGGGAAGCTCGAGGCAGGAACTGTACGCAGAGCCGTGTGCAGAATAGGCTGTGACTGCTGGACATCACAGTTGGGGGCAGGTCTGTGGGGGACCTGTGGGGAGACAATTAAGACAAACGAGAGACATTAACGGAGCCTGCAGGCTCCCATTTGCCTTGGCTAGAGACTGGACTGGGGAGGTTACCCCAGTCACTTCTCCTGAAGAGGTCTGACTGTTGATTGCACTGCCCCAAATCTTTATTGCTATCGTTCACTTTGCACTGCAACTGTTTAAGCCTCTGTAAGAGGGTATTGGCGACCTTTATCCTTCCTGCCAGCCCTAGTAAAAAACCTCTCTCTGAGCCACCGTCTGAGGGGCTGTGTCAACACTGCATTGTGAACCTGGGGACTCGGCATTTCCAAGTCCACGCTTGAGCATCCACACTGCCTTGTAAATCTGGGTTTACAATTGCTGTCCCAGGTCTCACGGCCACGCTAATGCGTCCATATGGCGCTACGCAGACCTTCTGCCTCAGGTCTGCGGCTTGAGCGGTGTCCACGCTGCCAATTGAACCAGGCTTGGACCTGAGTTACCGTTGGATTTGGGCTCCGACTTGTTCCCCGAGCAGGCTCTTTGGATCCAGGTCCAGAGCGCTCGCTGACCCGAGTCAGACTGACTTGCATGTGGATGGAAGCAGGGCTTGGGCTCAAACTTGTGTCAGAGCCTGGGTTTAGCATGCAGTGTAGACTTACCCTGAGGGGTTAGCGGGACCCACTAGGGCTGAATCCCCTACAGTGCTTGCCTCTGAGCCATGGTACACCTCGGGGCACTTTCCTGGCACTCTAGCGATCTGTTGTACGACAGCCTTGGGCAGCCCCAGGATTCGAGTTGTCTGAGCTGAACCTTTCCTCATTCAAATGGATATTATCATCTTCTGGCCAGCCTCATGCTGGTACGCCATGGAGCCTGCTCCTCTCTGCTAGAAGCCCGGCAGCTCTCTCAAGTCCTCTGCTTATTTTTCTGAAATTGATTAAGTGCTAAATTGCTCATGACCTCTAAAGACTTACAAATATCAAAATTACTTTGCCATGACAACAAGCCCCAGAGGGAGGGCGATTTCAGCACGAGGCTGCGTGTAGAGCTGCCCTAAATCAGCCAGATCTAGAAAGCAAAGAATTAAACTTCATATGAAATACAGAAAAAAAAAAAAACCCAACAACTTCCAAAATAAAACCTACCCAAATCCTAAACAGCTAAGAACTGCTCATCAGCAAAATGTCATAATTAAATATTTAAATGACAAGTGAAGACATTTGCATATTTGCAGGGGAAGCTACTACAGCCATGAGATTACATTACAGAAGCTCTCAGCAATCAGCCCGTGTTGCAACACGCATAATCAGCTAGACAATGAGAATAATGAAAGAGCTATGTATAGTTGTCGCTGAGCTTATCTGATCACGGGGCAAACCGGCAATGTAACGTTCCCCATCTCATAATGCCATCCCTCACCCATCATTTTCGGACCTTTTTTAAAATCCCACAAAGCCACGTGGCACTGGTCTGCGTCCGCCATCTCTGATGGACTCACGCAGGCCGCACTGCTCTGCGCGCATGAACGTTGCGAACACAGGACAAACAAGCCTCTGGTATCTACAGAGCCGCAGGAAGTATCTCAGGAAATGGGGGGCCAGGATGTTTTCTTGGACAGATTGCTAAGGGACACAGAGAAAAACAATTCAAGGCTGTCGGTTGCATTCATGGACCACTGCTTCTGGGCCTGAGAAGGGAGCACTGCCTGGAGGGGTCGCATCACGGTGCAGGTTTGGGATGAGGAGCAGTGGCTGCAGAATTTTCGGATGTGAAAGGCCACGTTCCTAGATGTGTGTGCCGAGCTCACCCCCGCCTTCCAGCACAGGGACACCTGGGCTTTCACACCGCACTGCTGCTGATCTCCGTCATACCCCTTCACTTGCATCCCGTGGGCAATATTTTCCTAGATGGTCACGTTTCTATGATTGGTCCATACCTCTGCTTGCACAGCCTCTTGTCTCAAGAGGCTCTGGAAAGCCAATATCTCCTATCTGTTCCAGGCAGGAAAATGTCTAGAGCACGTAGCTAGCATGACCATCTGGGCTGTTGCACACAACCAGGCAGAGCGCTGGGTGTGCTCACCAAGCTGAACAGCTGAGAAAAATGTGGGGGTTTTAAAGCGGGGAGGGGCAGCGGAGGGGTTGGCTTCCGATTTCTGTGACCCCTGGACAAGGGAGTTCCCAACTGTGGCCAGAGCAGTCACTGTCAGGCATTGTGGGACAGCTGGAGAACTGTAACAGTCGACATAGGTCAGGCAGCGTCTACATTGGCCACTGAAATGTTTATTTGAAAGGACTGTTTCAGAACTTCCAATTTGCTTTTAAATGAAAATGTTTTGAAAAGGTCAAAATTGAAATGAAAGGTTTTGTTTCAGGTATAATGAAACATTTTGTTCAACCAGAAATGAAATGAAAAGTTTTAGACTTTAACATGCCAAAACTTATGAACCCCTCCCCCCACAAAACCGGTGTTTGTTTTGTCTGGTTTTTTTTAACTGCCACTGAACTGAAAAATCAGATATTCACACACGTCTACTCAGAAGGCGAGACCAGATGATCGCAATGGTCCTGTCTGCCCCTAAAAATCTATTAATACAAATAAGTAATAATTTAATTTACCTATAAATTGTTAGTACTGGGTGACTTTTGTTCCCTAGATTCTAAATAGCAATTTCTTTTTGATCTAATGTATCTTTGCCAACAATGGGGTCCCCATCAGGACAAAATTTGGACCCATAGTTTTTCTGTTTAAAAGCTGCTGTATTTACAGGACCTACAGAAACGTTGTTGTTGTACGATCCTTCCGTGTGCATTTCCTGACATATATGCGATCAGATCCCAACCTCTTTACGTTCCATCCGTGTCAGATGTATTAGATGTTAGAAGGGGGGAAAAGTCTGTTAGGTTAGCAGATCCAGCCACGGTTGAGTGCAGGATGATTCCCTGCACTATATTCTCCGGAGCTTGCTCCAGTGAAGTCTTATCAGTTCCAAGTGCTGGATAGTTCCTTGCTTTCCCTGGACTCTGTTCTCCCAGATCAGCAGATCTCATCCACCCAAGTGAGGCCTCAACCCAAAGCCTAGCACAAAGGATTGGATCAGGGCCTTAATATTTCACAATATTAAGCATGAACAGCAACAGCAATAGCCTGAAGTTGATGACTCAACTCACTGCTTGTCACCTTCCATAGCACAGTGCGTCTCTGCCGGCAGCCTGCACCTTAGAGCCACGAAAGACCTTCCGACGCAAACCATCCATGTGAGATAATCTGCAAATCAATGGCTAATAATATCGCCAAGCCACAGCTCAGATCCCAGATGCAAAGATGAGGGAAGACAACCGGAAACCAATTCTCTTAAACCAACAGACACCCTGGCAAAGGTGAGCAACGGCCTACACCCACAGTGCTGTAGTTACAGCAATGAGCTCGCTGCAGTCTCTTTCCTTTCCTTTTGAAGTTAAACGTTTACACAAATCGTCTGATATAAACAAAGAAGATGATTAAAAGGGAAATGGAACCATCACCCCGTAGGAGTGGATGCGTGCCGTCCAGGGAGGGATTGACCTTTGGGGACAGACTGAAAGAACTACATGCACCAAATGCATAATATGGGGTGCAGCATCGACTGCCGAGCAGTACATCTTCTACACGAGCTGAGACTCACATCTCTGCACTGCTGTGATGTACACACGCCTTTTTCCTGATGCCACCAGAAATACTTTAAACAATACAACGTCACAAAAGTGGGTACTGACTCGTGATATTCCGTACACCGGAATTTGGAATTACGCAATTGTTTTAGCTGCAGTTCATTGATCAATTTGGTTCTTTGGGCATGTGCAATAGAAGAAAACAGGAAATTGATAAAATCATGGTCAGTGCAGTTCTATGATACAAGACGTGATTCTGAACGACGACAATCAAAACAAACAAAGAAAATTGGGTACAATCAATTTCTACCCAGTTTCACGGACATCTTCATTTATTTACGGATTTACGGACTGTGTTAAAGTCAGTTTAATTTACGGATTTACAGACTGTGTTAGTCAGTTTTTTACTGACTGTCCATAAATTTACGGATGGTTGGCAACCCTGTGCAGATGTCCACACAGAGTCCAACATATCGAATGGAAGAGCACCTCGGTCATCTCTCTTCCCCACATCCAACAGCTGATGGGCCAGGCTTCCGTTCCCCTAGCCTTCTAGGGAGAGAGGCTTGGAGTATTTCTAAGCCAACATGTGACTATAAGAAAACTGCCCCCTTCTAGCTCATGCTGGGCCTGGCCCACAGCTCTGTGAAGTCAATGGAAAGGCCTTGGATGAAGTCCTGTATGTGCCCCACAAGCCTTCGAGATACCCCCTGGCCCCACAGTACTGGCCCAAAAAGCTTTGGTTCCTATTAGCCGTGCAGGAGGCGACACAGCTACTGGGAGAGGGAGTTGATTTCCATTCTGACCTGTGGGCTGTCCTGGCAGCAGAACTTCTGCTCCTGACGATGATGCGGGAGCCCAGCTGTCCGTTCTTCCAGCGTGGCTGGCGGGTCTGTGGCCAGGGTCCAACACACAGCTCAGAGTGCTGGCTTTCTTTGTCTCCTCAAAGGAAGGAAGCCAAAATGGCTTTTCTCTCTCCGTTGAGACCCTCGGAGATCTCTCTGTTTCCAACATCAGGCCACCCCCCTTGGGGTTCAGCTTTCCGTGTCTACCATGGAGCTAGACGCATGTTGACTTTCAGTCTCCATCCCCCCGTGGCGATAGTTACGCGGCTGTCTCCCGCTAGCTGGAGGCCTTTGTTTCCATGCAAACCGCACGTAACAACAGGAATAACCAGCCCGTTGCCAGTCCCCATACGATATCTTCTAGGACCCTTTTGGGCGCAGATTATGACAACAGTGAGTTGGGGCCCCGGAGTGTGTCAGGCCGGGTGCGGGTTAGAGTCGCACGGGCCCTCCACCAGTTGGGTCCCAGGTGTTTTTAGTGCATGCTCCTGTGGTCCTTGCAGAGTGCTGCACTCCCTCTGCAGCCTGTCTTGGCACACCCAGATGGTTCCTTTGATCCAGGGTCAGCCAGGCAGATTATACAGGGCACCATAGAATTGGGTCAAAACAAAACAAAAAAGCCAAGAAAGGAGCACCTGCCACTCTTTAGAGAAGTTTGAATCAGAATCCAAATCTTCCAGTTTGGGTCCATCTCTTTCCAGTCACCCCAGTGCTAATATAACCACACTTCAAGCAGAGTTTTGTCTGCTCCTGCTTTCTCAAAGATACAGTACTTCCTTTCTCTCACTCTTTGTCTCGCCTACTGGGACTGTGTGCTCGTTGAGGCAGGGAACTGTCTCATATTATGCACATGTACAGCGCCTAGCACAATGAGGACCCAATCTGAACTGGAGCCTTTAAGAACTACTTTATGAATATTCATACCAGAGCCTCAGCTACTAAGATGATTGGCTTCCACAAAGGGTAGCGCAAAAGCCCCCTGCAAATTGGTTTACAGAATAAGTGGCCACAGCATCTGGAATCATGTATGCTGACAGCAGGGAAGGTGGATCAAAATGCTTTAACAGAAATATTCAAAGTTAGTAAGAGGTGTTCCCAAATCTCTGCTGATAGTAGTTTGCTGCCAGCCAAGAGCAGGGAGGAAAATATTAATTCGCTTATTGTGAGATAACTTCTTGGAGGAGTTTGGTGGAGTAATGAAATAGAACATTCATTTCCAAAAGACACTCATCCCTGAAATTTGAGCATCATTCATAGGGTGTGGGGGGGAAAGGTATTTCATTCTCCCCTCCCCACTGCCACTGTTTCCCCAAGGTCATGGCAAAAGTCAAGGCATTCATTTAAAACCTGGTTTTGTGTCTCCATGAAAGGATTCATCAGCGGAATTGATTGCACCCACACTAGCCCAGCAAACTCAGCCCTGATGGAAATCGTCTCTGAGAGGCCATGGAATACGTAGCAAGAGCTACTCTGCCATCAGCCGCTCCTTGAGCTGAAATGAGGCTGTGGCTTGAATCCTGATTGGCTCGTTGCATCAAAAATGGACTGAGAGATGTTCTCTTGCTAGAAATGGATTTAGCGCTGGGGAAAGAGGGCTGAGGATTGGCCGGACGGAAGTGAGCTCTTTATCCACAGAATAGTGCACAGCACAGGCAATGGCTGAAGCATCTGCTTTCAGGGCAGGAGGAGCATTCGGTCTCTCTGTCCATTCAGGCCTTCGCCTCTGTGCCAGGACTGCTAACAGCAGCGGCCAAGCAGAGGTACTGCCGTTCTAATGGCAGGGTTTGGGAAGTGGCCATCTGTTTGCTTGGAACTTGCCTGACACCCACTAACTCGTTACATGTAGGTCATTTGAGGGGTCTCAGCTGATCTCAATCATGATCTGCCTGGTTTGCCCCTAGATCCCAATCCCCATGGGCCTGCCTGCCGTAGATCCAACCACAGGATCAGAGCCCAAGGGATGAAAAAGGGAAAACCACATCTCTGACCCTTTTACGAAGATAACCCCCTCTTCCAAAAACCTAACTAAATGGACCCTGATCAGCTGCTCTCCATGTCCACTGAAGGGAGGATGAGAAGTAATGGGTTTAATCCATGGCAGTCTCATGAAAACCAAATGTCCCCTGGGAGGATGGATGTAGGATGCCGCCTGTCACAGAAGGAGCAGATGTGTTTAGTGTGAACCCTCCCTTTAAAAATGTGCCCTCGGTTGAAACAACACCTCTCGATTGAAGGTATTGTGGTAAAGTCAGGCCCGATGGCTACCAAAGACTATACCAGGGCTAGTACGTGGGCCCTAGAATCCTAGAGGCCCTTTTCCCTGCAGGCAGGGGAAGGGTTACTGCAGGCCAATTAGAGACACCTGGACCCAATGAAGGGCTTCTCCAGGTGTACTTAAAGCCTGCCTTCCCAAGAGGGGGAGGGGGAACAAGCTAAGAGGAAGCTGCCAGGCTTGTGGCAGCTGGAGGAGACTATTTTGTCCAGACTGGGGCCAGAGTTACCTCAGACCCCACTGCTGGAGAAGACTGCTGCCAATAGGTGAGACTTGGGGGGGGGTTGCCATAGCACAGTATATAGCACCACTCCCAATAAATAAACCAATGCCTCAGCATGTGTGAGGAGCATTTCTGGTACATGGTTCAGAGTAATCACCACCTTTCATGATCTGGAAAGATGACCACTATCTGGGCTGTTGTGGGGAAAGCCGGTAGCACTAGCTCTGATCAAACTTTCCTCTGTTGGGAGCAGTAAGATGTCTTTACTAAGTGCAGAATTCAGCCACTAGATGCCTTTGTGTGCTGTACAAGGCAGGGCTTATCCACCTGGGAGTTGCAAAAAAGTGTCATTGTGTCATGGCCTTGACAAATGGCTGGAGGGCCTGGCTAGATAAAAGGAAGATTTCCTGGTTGGGGTTGGAGGTTGTGGTATGGAAAAGCTTGAAAATGACTTGTGTGGAGTTCCAGGGAGTGGGTCAGACCTGGTAAACAACAGAAACAAAGCTAGAACTCAAGCTGTGTAGGAGCCTCTCTGTTTTGTTGCTGTTTTCTTTAATAAACCCCTTGGGGGAGATTCTCAACCCCACTCAGGCCCCTTTACACTGAGTAAAAGGGCCAGAAAAGCTTAAAGGGGTTTTAAAAGGCCCAGTACTGGCTGGGAGAAAATTGCCCTGGTGCAGGAACCAAGGAAGACAGCTGTAAGGTAAGGCTGACTTCCGAGCTCCACCTCACAAAGTCTGGCGTAGAGGATGTACTCAGGGTGAAGCGAAGAGGACACATTGGTGTCAGGTCCCAGCATACAACGGTACTACTGCCTGTAGGCAGCCGGGGACAGGCTGCCGTCACTAAGACTTTCCCCAACGCTGTCTAAATGATGCTGGGGGACGTTGTAGCCATCGCAGCAGCATCACAAAACTGAGAAGATGCTAAGGTGGCCTAAAGCCACTTTGTGCTTTTCCTGCTCTTTTATCGTGAGCTCTGTGCGGGGCTCCTTAGACTCCACAGCTCGGGGTCCACTGGCGGCTAATCAAGCTTGTTGCATTTTAGCTGAAGCCCAACGCACAGGCTATGAAGAGAGTTTAAGCGAGTTCTTTACCCAAGTCAACACACACAATGCAACAGCTTGCACCCTCAGCATCACTCCTCCTCTCGTCTTCGCTAGTGTCCCTCTTGTGTCCTGCAGCAAGTGTTGCATCCTCTCACTCCTGCTAAATTCGTGTGCAACGTTGCAACAAGACCATTTTTGAACCACTCTGCTTCTGCATTTCTGAAACTATTGTGCATTGCTTGACTGGAGGGGGGGGGCAGATTCTTCTCGGTTACACAGTAGCAAACCTACCGAGTCAGTTTCCATGAGCGTGGCTGAAATCATGCATCATTATTCTTAGGGGCTATTTTCTTCCTCCTGCGTAGGCTGAAAGACCAATCTGCCTTCATCGAGGACGTCAGCTCTATCGCCAGCCTACAGTTCATCCAGAATTATTCTTCCTGCCTCCACGGCACAGGTACTAAAAGTCATCCAGCGAGAGGATTCCATCTCACTGACCCCCCTGCTTGTGTCTGCCACGCCACTCGAGCTGCCGTCAGATGATTATTCAGTCCCTGAAGCGTTGCTGCTGCTGGTTAGCGGGAGAGCCCAGAGCAAAGAAATTCACATCTCCTGCAAAAAATCACAGACTTTAAAGGCTGTTCTTGGCAAATACCCGAATAGGCTCATTTGGTACCAAGATTGCTAAGTTTCCTTTATTTTTTCCATCAGAGCATACACTCTATCTGCTGCCCTTTCCACCTCCTAAAAGATCGCTTCTCACACCTGCTGGGTGATGAGACCTGACCTGAGGGCCGTTAGCCACATGGAAATAACCAGATGATCTTCCAGCCTGAGTCCTCCTTTAGATCTCTGGCTGACTGTGACTCACCCGTGTGCTGATCTAGGAAGTTCTTGGCAGCGTTGGGGATAGCTCCTCAGTTGCAATCTAGTGCAGGGGTTCTCCAACTTTTTTCTGGGACCCCCTTTGAAAATATTTCAGGCTGTGATGACCCCCCTCCCCGCCCCCAATGCCATGCCAGGCCACCCTTACTTCTGGGCTGCTGGGGGCAGTGACACCCTCAGAGCACCCGGTAAGCAGCTGCCGCTCTCCGGCCACCATCTGTGCGAGTTCTGACTTTCAGCCCTGCACAGCTCACGATCCCACCATAACAACCCCTGGAAGGGTCCCGACCCCCAGTTTGAGAACCCACGGGCTCGTGGCACGCTGCATAAATGTATTGGTGCGCTGCTAACGTGTTTCTGGCAGGTGAACAGACCCATCTGATCCCTGGGAAGACCCTCTCCAGAGCAGCCTGCCATTCGTCAGGGGACTGGATGCCAGGCGCAGATTCTGCAGCAGTGCTGGAGCCAGAAATGCGGACGACCGCCACACTCACAGCAATGGGTGCTGGCACTTTTGCATTCATAGCACCCACAGCATTTTGCAGGGGCTGGTGAGTGTCAGCCTCCCCGTGGTACAAACAGGGAAACTGAGGCACAGACGGGCTAAGTACACTGCAAAAGGCCAGATTGCAAAGCAGCAGCAGAGATGGGAAGAGACTGCGCATGTCCCAGTGTCTGCAGTTCCTCGGACTACAAAGCCTTCCAGGGACATCCGGGTGGGGGGGAATTCAGTCCGCTCAAGGGTGGTACGTATACACGACTGTTATGTTCGCTGACAGTGAGTTACACGCAGGGCACGTCTTTATTGCAAACTTAACTTGGGCTTTTTTACAGGGTGCTGCGCTCCTCTCACACGAAGTGAGTGTGGTTTTCAGCCTGGACTCGCTGGCTTCTCCTGGGGTAGCTCTTCAAGTCCGGGTGCTGTTTTCTTTTGGGCTGATAACCCGCCCCCTTCCCCATGAGGACTGAGGTGAACCCGCTCCAGTGGTGACGGCCTTCTGGTGCCTTCCCCTAATTCCTCCCACAATTCACTGGGAAAGAATCAGAGTGGTTCAGCTCGCGGCGGTACAGAGAACCACGGGATGTGCCACGGAGACAGGCACAGGTGATCGCAGCGCCAGTGAGGGCATGGTAACAGGAGCAGGGCTTTGCAGTGTGGCTGCTTTCACCTGGAGTAGGCTAACTGGGTGGCCACCACCTGAGTTAACTCTGCAGTGAGGACAGACCCAGAGGTCCTGAGTTAGCCCCTCAGAACAGGGCGGGATTTTACTACGAGCCTCACGCTGCCGTTGAGAACAAGCCTCTTGAGTGGCGCTGGTTTTGTACCAGGCCACGGAACACAGATGTGGGCTAAGGAGGTACAGGACGTGGTTAGCCATGGCTTTCCACCTAAGGCTTGTTTTTCAGCCTTCTGCCAGCCCCGCAGTTGAGACAAAACTCCATTCCCTTGATCCATCTTGTTGGGAAAGCCGTGAGTAAGCCCGTGCCACACTGTACTGCACTCAGTTTGTTTCCACCTAACTGCTCGCTGGTGAAATCCAGGAGGCTGCGTAGCTTGTGCGTTCCTGGCACTCAGCAGTGGTTGGTGAATCCCCGGTAGCGCTGTTCACAAGGTGTTTTTAATCCCTCGCTCTGCACAGCCTACGCATGCTCTCTGGGAGGTGGTGCGTTGGCAGCCTTTCAGATTCACAGTGATTTGAGCTGAGTAAATTACTTCGCTGAGACTCAACGCACAGCTTTGTCGCTGGTGCCATTTTTCACGTGGCAAGCCAGGTTTCCCTTTACACTGAAGGATTTCCGTGCTTAAATAGGCAGCACCTTGGAACCACAGCACCAGCCTCCTGGGTTTAATCACTGCACTGTTGCTCCCAGATGAGAACATAAGAACAGCGGTGTTGGGCCAGACCAATGGTCCACCTAGCCCAGGATCCTATCTTCTGATGGAAAACCATCCCAACCCTTGCACATCTTCCTCCTCTGGCCATCCTCCTATAAATGTGTCACTGGTGACTCCAGACCCAAGGGAAGGAGGAACAAAATTTAGGCTTGAACCCAGTTGTAAACTAATTATTAGTTGAATTACGGTAACATCCAGAGGTGCCAAATGGTGCCAGGGGCTGTACAGAAATATAAAGTACGTCTACACGGCAGTCACGGGATGTGATTGCAGCTCATGTAGACACATCCTAGCTAGCTTTAACTGAGTTAGCTCAGCTGCCAGAGCAGAATCAGGTTTTGGCACAGGCTGGCCTCCAGAGTAATTCTCTGAGATTCTAGGTGGGCTTGTAGAGCCCATGTTGAAGCCCGTCTAGCCATGGCTTCACTGTTCTGTTCCCTGAAGTTCTGTTACCTAAAGTTAGCTCATGCTGTCTGCCCAAGTTGCAACAGCCGCTGCTAATCACAGCCAAGACATACACATGTTGAGAGCAGTATCTTACAATTAAATAGACACTACAGATGAAGGGCGCATTATTCTCCCCATTGTACAGACAGAGGAACTGAGGCACAGAGCGGTAAAGTGACTTGGCCAAGGTCACACGAGGAGTCTGGCACAATCTGGAATTGAACCCAGGTTCCCTGAGCCCCAGCCCAGTGCGTTTAAAAACAAGACCATCTTTCTTTGTGGTTATACTTATTTGAGCTGTTACAGGAGACCCTTCAAAGGGGTGTGGTTCCACCTTGGTTTGTTTCACTAGCTTGGCACAAACAGGTCATCGGGTTCCATTAGCAAGAAAATAGCACTGGGCAAGGTTCATGTGGCATCTGGTTGGCATCTTGGTGCTGCATTCACAGCCTCAGAATGATTGAAAGATACTGTGAGACGGACAAAAGGTAGCACTCTCCCCCTCGTACTAGAATAGATTCCTAGATCTACATATATAGGACGAACCATCAGAGGAGTGAAGTTCTGGAACACTCTTTCAAGGGGAGCAGTGGGGGCATAAAACCTAACTAGCTTCAAGACTGAGCTTGATCAGTTTATGGAGGCGATGGTACGACGAGGCTGCCTGCAATGGCATGTCGCCAGTCTGCGACTGCTAGCAGCAAATATGTCTAGTAGCTGGTGATGGGACATTAGATGGGGAGGGCTCTGCATTACTACCAAGAATTCTTTCCCAGGACACTTGTGTGAATGCCACCTGGTCCTGGTGACTTATTACTGTTTATCAATTAGTTCCAACCCCTCCTCTATTTATACCTCACTCTGGGACAGTGCCTCAGATTTGTTCACCTAAAAAGAATGGCTCAGGTGTGGGAATCTCCCTCACATCCTCAGCTGTGAAGACCGATGCGAAGAATTCATTTAACTTCCCCGCAACAGCCTTGTCTTCCTTGAGTGCGCCTTTAGCACCTCAATCGCCCAGTGGCCCCACTGATTGTTTGGCAGGCTTCCTGCCTCTGATATACTTAAAATACTTTTTGTGGTTAGTCTGTCTTTGGCTAGTTGCTCACCAAATTTTTTTGGCCTGCCTAATTATACTTTCATGTTTGATTTAACAGAGTTTATGCTCCTTTCTATTTTTCTCAATAGGATTTAATGTTCAATTTTGAAAGGATGCCTTTATGTGGCCGCTAACTGCTTCTTTTACTTTGTTGTTTAGCCACGGTGGCACTTTTTTGGTCCTCTTACTGTGGTTTTATTCATTTGGGGTATTCATTTATTATTTGGTCTCTTAAACGTTTTTCATAATGAACCACGCGTGTAGCCAAGCCATTGGCCATACTATTAATCAGCACTTAGGATATTTAAAATGGACGCACCTGCACATGCCAAAGGAATCTGCCTTGAGAACCCATAGCTTTTCCTCCTTGGAGCCTGCCTCAAGGGTACGGGAAACAGGTGAGACTTCGAGGTTGCATCCTCCTCCAGTTGCTCATTTAACAATCTCTCTGAAGTGCATTTCACCGGAGGCAGGACACTGTTTTCTCTCTCCCTGCGTTCCTGACTCTCCCTGCTCCGAAAAGCCCCCTCCTCTGCTGCTCCTGTCACTCAAAAAACCAACCTGACAGAGAAGAGTCAAGAAAGTTATGCTCCGCATGTTTCCAAAGCAGCTTGGCATTTATTAAGTGCATTCTACATCGCAAAAGGTCAACTAGATTCATACTGCTGCAGCGGCTCCTTGTTACGTATTTAGAAAACTAATTAGAAACATGGGTACAACAGGTGAATTTCCCTGTCTCTGGGCAGCATAATTGTTTGTCTCTTTGAGATGCTAAAAAAAATCACTGCAAAACTTAGCAATGCAATCATGTTGTTCGCTGCCTGTCCAATGGGCCAGGATCAAGGTAACATCGCAAACCTAGTTTCAGGCTACGTTACTGCACTGTCACTGCAATGCTAAGCAGGAATCTTTGGTAACTAAGGGCAGTTCAGTGTGTCCTTTGCCATTGACATCAGTGAGAGAAGGATAGGGTCCTATGGTAGCAATGAATGAAAGTTTCCTCTCCAGCAATCATTTCCCATATCTACGTCCATCAATCTAGTTAGCTATCCCTAAACAATGGTCCTTTTATTCATCCATCATCATTCAGTGTCATCTGGCTGGCTGACTAGCTATCTATCTACCCCTATACATAATCTTTCCATCCATCAACCCCATCCATCTCGCCTTCCTTTTACATAATCTGTGTGTCTGTTCATCCATCCTCATGCATAATCCTGTATCTATCTACCTATCCCTCCATTCATTATTGTACATCATCCTAACAATAAATAAAAAAAAAACCTGTCAAGCACTGGGGAGTAGCACACTGGGATAAAAAAGAAAAATCCTGCCAAATATCGTTAAACAAATTAATGTTGACCAAATTCATATCCCCTTTTGTGTTCACTTCCCAGGGATGTTCTAAGGCTACGCCAACACCTGATTCTAAGGGTATGTCTGTACTGATTCCAATGCGTCGGGCTCCATGGATCGATGGAGTGGGATTGATGGAGTGGGCAGTGGAGACCCGCTCAATCGATCCTGGAAGTGCTCTCCGTTCAAGGCAGTAACTCCACCTCCCAGAAAAGAGTAATGCTGCGTCAACCAGAGGGCATTTCCCCTCGGCGCAGCGCAGTGAAGATGCCACAGTAAGGGAGTGTAAGTCAGTTGACGGGAGATATACTTTCTACGGTATGTAGCTTGTGTGTCTCCCATCAACCCAGCACGGCAGTGTGGACTTATACTCTTCAATCAGTGGGCAGAAACATATCGTGTGAACTACGACTCCAATCAAAACTGCTCCAATTTCAGATATCAAACACTCACCATGGAAGTGATCGTGAGTGAACAATGGACCAAGAAATGATTTGGCGAATGCTGAACAAAGACTATATCTGATCAAAATTGTGAGCTACGCAGAGACAATTAGCCAACAGAAGAAGAGGGGAAATTCACTGAATAAACTGCACTACAAATTATTTTGCCTGGCTCTACGGCAGGGCAGGTGCCTGAAAAACATCTTGTTTGCTGCCCACCTGTAAGCCCATGGAAAAAGGGGGCCCAGATACAGCATAAAAGTAGTAGGATGGCAGGGGGCAGGACAAGGCATGGCTGGCTGCAGCTGGCCAAGTTAGGCTAGCCAGCCTAGCGTGAGGTTAAGCTCAGATTCTGAGCTCAAGAGTCAAATTATGGTGGGAGAGGGTGGGTTGGCTAAATTGATAAGAAAGGTCAGCTCAGTGGTAATGTTTTTACAGGAGGGCTCCAGTTAACCCTAATCATGCCCTTGTGCCCCACCCCACCCCCTGCTTTCCTCCTGTCATTTCCAAGTGGAGTACGGAGCATTCGTTCTGACGAGACACGCACGGTGTCTGTGGGTTTATTTTAACCTGCATTTCGTTGACAGCAATTAATTACATCGCATTATCCGCATCGCTGGCGAGCTTGGTCTGATGAGATGTGACGGGAAAAGATGTCCAAAATGATATACTGTCAAACAGCTCATCTCTACAAGTATAACGCCAAGTGCATTCAGGCCCGGCTGACAGCAGCCTGAGTGCCTGGTGAAAGGAGGAGCTTTCATTTCGAACTCTCTGTGAACTCCACAAAGTCATCTGCGAGCTCCGCAGCCACCGAAGGATAGGGAAGAGAGCAATCAAACTTGATCAATAAGCTTTGCAGATCAGATCATAGGGAATCCTCTGCTTCTCCTTGGCCAGGTTGTCCACCATGGGAAGTGTACGAGCGCCTGGAATATTTGAAGGGGCTGCTTGCTCTCTATAAATACATCGGGGCGTAAACATCAGGGAGTGGAGAAGCGCTACTGAAGCTAACAGTCAATGGGGGTAAACTGGCCAGGAATCCTTGGTCGCTGGACATGAAAGGAGGGAGGTCCTGGATCAGCCTCTGAGTAGGCGCAAGGCAGGGGGAGGAGGGCCAAAGTGTGAAGATGGAGTTTGATAAATGAATTAAGGGGATTATATGCCGGGATAGCCTGTGATAGCAAGGGATGGGACTTGATGACCCCAGACCTTCCAGTCCTATGTCCTGTGTTCACTGCAGTCTCTACGCTGCTCGAATTTACGCTGTGGAAGTTTGAATTTGAGAGTCAGTTAGCTGTCTCCATGTTGCTGCCCGGTCCCATCGCCACCTGACCCGTGACCCAGCAGATCTCAGGGCAGGAAAGAACGTGGACCTTGATCCCATCCTAACGATCTCATGATGAGATGTTAAAGGGCACCAAAGGGCTGGCTGCCTCCCATGTGCTCCCTTAGGGCCTGATATTGCTCTGCACGTCCCCTGCCATCAACCTTTCCCCTCCTTGAGGGCTCCCCGAATGAACTCCACGCAGATCAGGCTCCCGGCTTTATCTATTTTCCAAACCAGCAAACCAAAGTGAAAGTAGCAGCGTTCGGCCGTTGCCCTGCTGGCCGTAGTCTCTGCCCTCCATGGCGTCTCCACCCAAACCTTTGCCCAGACTCCTGTCTGTTCCAGTTCCTTCCTGGCCCAGTCATTCCTGCAACTCTTTCAGACCCCCACCCTGCCACTTCCTGCTCCATGGAAGGGGAAACCAGCTGATGTCTCGCAGGGGTGCCGTGGCTGTAATCAGCAGAGAGGGATGGAGCATGGCTTTCCCGATGGGAAACAGACACAGAACAATAAGGTGACTTGCCCAAGGTCACGCATAGAGTCTGGGGCAGAGCAGGGAACTGAACCCCAGTCCACCCCAATACCCTAAGCACAAGACGATCTTCAGAAAGGGAGGGAGAGGTGATGGGAAGGGGCCCGATCTGTACAGTTAATAGTTACACCAGGAATGGACCTCGCCGCAGATGTTCTCATTCTCAGCTAGCAACCTCCGTCACTCGGTCGATAAACCAAGACGCATCCCTGGTGACAGCCACCCAGAGAAGCAGGTGTGCAACAGGCTTGCATTAAGAGAGCCAGCTGTGTCATGACGAAGCCGGTATTCAGCATCAGGCTCAAACTTGATGGTAATAGGTCCGCGGAGGATACTGTGCGTGAGCTGCTCTTTAGCCCAAGCTGCGTGCGCCTCTCTGTTTTATTCCATGGGACTTCCAGGTCACCTGTCCAGGAGACTGGAGTCTATGTTCCACAGCCCTAACCCGGACGCACAACATCCAGCGATGAGAGGGCTTCCTCTCGCCAGGTCTGATCAAGACTTGGCCTCTCGGCTTCTGTCGTTCTTGGCATCAGCGCACTGAGAGCTTGTATGGAATTGTTCCTTGATTCAAATATCTCGCCCGGGCATCGCTTCCTGCGGCAGCAACATCTCTTCCGCCTTCCAAAGTGCAAGGAGACCTGCTCTGTGTAGCCGCCCCGCACGCCAAGCTGCTCTGCATGTTGATGAGGCTGGTCATGATCACTGCTGCTTGCACCGAGGCTGTTGTCTCTCTCGCTCTTTACTCAAGAAAACAATCGGAGGAAACCGCCGCGGCTAAGCTGAGTCCCAAATAACCATGTTTATTAAATATATTCAACCATCCAGGCTTAATTGCAGATTTCCTGTGGCTTGGGCTGGCTTCTGGAGGCTTCTAAATCGCAGGACATGGTGAGTACCGTTAGAAGGCACGCAAATGATTTAAAGGGATATTACCCGTTCCTATACAGAACACCAGACCTCTCAGAACTGGCCTGAAACCACCAAACCATCATCAAACGGGGATGACGTTCCCTTCCCCAGCCAGCTTGGAATTGGTGACCCAGGGTTGGAAATCTGCTGGTCCTACCCCAGCGCCACCTGGTCCCTCGGCCCAGCTGCATGATGACCTGGCATGGCGTGTACTTATGGCTCTGTCAGGCGTAAGCCGAGCATATCCAGCCCGCAGACACTATCCCTCGATCTTGGCAGCCCCATTGTGCTGCGGCTATCAGTCGCCTGACAGGCCTCTCCATAATGCAGATAAACAATGCGCGCTGCTCCATTGAGGCATGCGACGATGAATGCCCGGGCTCTGATCTCTCCTGCGCTGATTGATTTTAGCCGCCTTGGCCCCCAGCAAGAGGTGCAGTCGGAATTCCAGGGCTACCTCGAGGGATGCTGATTGCACCAGCTGAGCGTTTTCCTGCCTGCTGGAGGAGGAAGAGCTGAGATGAAAGACAGCCCCAGGAGAGCTAAGATTTGGAGAGCTGATTTTGTATTCCTGTGGCAGATCAGAGAAGGCATGAGTGGCGCTTGGGCCAGGTGACTGTATTTTTTGGGCAGGGGGCGCTGCAAGGAGAGTTAAGGATGCTGTGACATAAATGCTTATTATAGACATAAAACAGCCACACTGGGTCAGACCATTGGTCCATCTAGCCCAGGATCCTGTCTTCCGACAGTAGCCAATGTCAGATGCTTTAGAGGGGATGAAGAGAACAGGCGATCACTGAGTGAACGACTGACAGAGACGGGTGTGTAGGGTTGAGGCTGGTTACATTGCTGATGTAAAACTCATGGCTCTGTAATAAACAATTCTCTGCTGTGCTACTAAATCACTCTAGATGGAGGGGCAGTTCCCCAGAGAAGTAATCCCCACCCCTTCGCTTGGGGTAAAGCTCACCTGTGCGGGAGACAGAGCTCGCTTAAGGACTAGTTCAGGACGGGGGAAAAATATCCCCCAGGAACGAAGGACCTTCCCACACCTCCCCATCTTCCATCCCAAATGCAAGGTGCATTTCTTTGATCTGCCTTCTCTGACATCAAGACACAGCAGCCCTTATATTTAAAAGAAACAAAGTGAATTAAAAAATACTATTTCTTCTGTTTATCTTTTTTTACAGTGCAAATATTTGTAACCAAAAACAATAACGTACAGTGAGCATGGCATATGTCATATTCCATGCTGTAGCTGAAATCAAGATATTTGAAAATGTAGGAAAACATCCACAACTATTTCTGATGCATTTAAATTGGTGTTCTGTTATTGTTTAACGGGGCCATGCAAACTACGATTAATCATGACTATGTTTTTAATCTCATGATTAATGGCGATTCATTTTTTTAATAGTTTGACAGCCCTCGCTGAAACCTTCCGCGGAGATGTGTCTCTTCCAACAAAAGCTTAATCAGGAAGGGTTTTTTGGGCCCAGCTTCTCTGGTCACATCAGACCTAAGAAAGAGAGACCTGAATTACAAATGTGAGCTTTTGGAGTTGAAAATAGCCTGTGAAGGAGTACACTGCCATATTAAGGGCCAGCCTGAGGCTCACAAACTGAACAGCCTGGTGCAATTAAGGGACAGGGAAAAGAAAACAGTTAGCTATTTTCCCATGGGATGGATCCTTTCCTGCCCACCTCTCTCCACCCCTTCCCTATAGGCCCTGCCAGGAGACTGCTGCAATGTGAAAGGGGGTTGCAATTTGCCCAGCTTTGTAGCCACAAGAGGAAATTGACATGATATCAGTGGTCCATCCTCTGCTATAACAACTTGCAGCTTCCAATGAAATAGCAATGGGTGTCTTGTGGTGAAATGGCCTTCACAAGCCCTTTGTATGTCAGTTCAGTGCATTAGGAACCATTACTTTTAACTGGTGCGTTACAGACGAGATAACTAAGGCTTAGGCTTAGTGTTCCGGTAGGATTACCTAGTTTCTTATAGGCAGCCAGCAGCGACTGATAACGCAGGGTGTGCTGGCAACGTGCTCACAGTCAGTGCCTCTGCATTCAGTGCCAGGCCTGACGGCAGTTTTTGCAAGAGCAGGAGTGCGGTTTACTGCTATGACCCTGCTCAATTTCTAATCGGAGCGATTCAATTTTGCCTATCTAAAATTTCCCCTGTAATTCCAGTTGCAGACTTAGGTGAAGCGTTGCTATGTGCTGCTTTGTTATTAATCATTATTACTAAAAATAATTTGTGGTATGGTCACCCAGAGAGGCCCCAACCAAGATCAGGGCCCTGTTGTGCTAGGTGCGGTACAGACACATTGTAAGAGACCATCCCTGCCCTCCAGAGCTGACAATCTATATAAAAACAGATAGGAGAAAAGACAACTTTTTATCCCCATTGTACGGATGGGGAGCTGAGGTTCAGAAAGGTCGAGGCCAGATATTCAAACGAGTGCAGCACATTGGGTGCTGAGCGCCTGACAGTTTGGCTGTAAGTATCACAATGGGAGCGGCTGGATGTGCAACGCTTTTGAAAATCTGCCCCTTACTTAGATCACTAAGTGGGAACTGAGCTCTTTGGATCGAGGCCCGACAAGGGGGTTGCGGAGTGACTTGCTAAAGGTCGCACTGTGCAGAGCTGGAAATGGAATTGAAATCCTCGGACTCTCACAGCAGGGCCTTAATCAAAAGATCCTCCTTCCTTGCACAGCCACTGTGCTTCACCCCAGAGCTGGCTGCATTTCATTAGACTGGGGGGAGGGAAGAGGTGGGGCAAATGAATCCTTGAAATGAAGTGAAACTGGGTTTGGCCAGTCATTCTGAGGCGCCTATTTTGAAAAGGGAGATAATATTAGGGGAGAAAGAACATTAAAATAAAATGTTTGAGCTCATTTCCTTCCCCCTCTTTCCCCAGCTGAGTCAGACGTCCCTTGCTTTGCAACAGCGCTGTGACCTGCTCTGATTTATTAGCTCTCATTTGCATATTAAGTGAGGCAGTCAGTAAATCAGCTCGTTCTCCTGCCTTGGAAGCCTGCTTATAACTCTTCTTAAAAGCTCATTAGCCTTCCAGAGTCGTCCCCTGCTCTCCCCAAGTCTTTGTTTTTCATGCTGTTAAGGAAACCTCAGATGTGCCGATAAGGTTCACAGCTCTGAAGCAGAGGTTATTCATTGTATCCCTGCAGCTTCCAGGGAACCCGGCCTGGCTTTGTTGGGGTATCTTGTTTTTACCTTGGTTGAATCAAAGGATCGTTCCCACTCCCACTGGGCTGGAACTCAGGACTCCTGGGTTCCATTCCATGCTCTGCCACAGGCTTCCTGTGTAACCTTGGGTGAGTCACTTAGGCTGAGATTTTTTAAAGGTATTTAGGCATGTCCCCAGGGGACCCTTAGGCTGCCCGGGCTGTGACGCAGGTTTAAGCCCAAGGTCCACTTCCACCCACGCACAGAGGATCAATCTGACTCGGGTCAGCAAGCACTCAGAACTCAGGTCCTAGGAGCGTACTAAGGAGGTGGGTCAGAGTCTGAGGTCCAAGCTCTGTCATTTGGCAGCGTGGAGGCAGCTCACGCCCCAGACCCACATCAGAAGGTCTGCGTTGTGCAATAAGGACACATCCCCATGGCTGTGAGAGCCGGTTCCAGCAACTGGAAGCCCAGGTTTACAATGCAGTGTGGATGCTCATGCACGGGTTTGTGTTGATGATCTTCGCAGGTGGCACTCTTTTCTCCGAGTCAGCACAGGGGGCAATGTGCTGAATGGGATGAAACGAAGGTCCTGCTGCACTGAGCATGAATTGAGTCACGGCTTTAAGTCCGAGCAGTTGCCTCTCCAAATACCTGGCGGCCGGTGCCAGATATCCAGCCATTCAGGTTTGCTCCCAGCATCCGGTTGTGCGCAGACCGGCTTCTAGCCAGTGCAATTCGTCCCCCTGAACATCCGCTAGCGCTTTTCAGGAGGGAGGCGTTCACTCTGACATCCCGGCCAAAGCCCAGCCTTGGCTGCTCTGCATCCTAGGATCCCCCAGCAGGCTCGGCAGTTGCAATGACGCTCACCGTGGCAGCATCCCCACAGCGCCAGTCCAGAGAGCTTGAGAACCACACTCGGGGAGGGGGAGTCAGGAGAGACACTGGTCAGAGAAGAGGCTCTTCCTCCTATCTACCTATTCCAAACTGGCCCCCATTACTGCGGTATCTGAGCATCTCACAATCCAGCGCCCGGAGTGATCAGCGGAACAAAGGAACTGACAAAGCACCATCGCTTTGTGCTGTGAGCCATCCAATGCATCCATTGCCAGGTTCTTTACGTCTTTCTAGGAAGCAGATGGTGCCGGCCAGGATCTTGGGCTCGATGGACCCTGGTTCTTCTCTACTGTGTTAGGTCCTATGTTGCTGCCAAGCAGCTGCCATCGTAAAGGTGGACAGAGAGGCTGCCGGGGGGGGGGGGGGAAAGAGGATTTTAAATGTAAATTGTGGCCTGCTCTATGAGCCTTGGACTGAATACTCTGCATAGAATCTGAGTCGTCGCCGTTGTTAGACAACCCTGACGTGGCTGGGATGTTGACTGGAGAACTCGAGAAGAGCTCAGGACGGCAAATTGATCCCACCTTCATTTGCCTGCACTTTCATGTCAGAACGCTTGGCCTGCCCATTAGCTGCGCGTTCATGATCGTTTCACTCGTCCCGAGGGCTGAAGTTCAGATGCTTTGAGAAATGGATTGGTCTGGCTGCAGGTTGCACACGCTTTTCAGACCCTCCTCCAGAAATATCTCTCGGCATCACAAAGAAGAGCTGGGAGACGGGAGGATACACACGGGGATGAAGAGGATATTTCCCTCTTTTTATATTGGAAGAAACAAACCGCAGTCACATAAAGTTGGGCTACACCTGGGTTCTGTGACGCGGATATCAGTACATCAGTTTCCCCAGCTCTTAAAATGGGGACAAGGCGGACCTCACAAGGATGTTGTGAAGATCAAGGCTAATTCTAGGGGTGGCAATCAGGGGGGTTGCCCGGGCTGGAGATCAGTTTCCAGGAGGAGCTGTGCTGCTTGGTTTTGTTGCGTTTTGGTTTTTTGCTCAGCTCCTCTGGGTGTGTGTACCAAAAACACCTCCTGCTAGCCAGCGAAATGCCTGGAACCATTCCTGGTGAAGATTACCTCATTCGCATTTGTAACATGCTGTGGGATCGTGTTGAGTGGGCACCCGGCGTTTGCTGCCCCAGTGCTGGAGCCCCACTGCCTCAGCCCACCCTGAACAAAGACGATGCACCTTTGAGGGAGGACAGTGATTTTTAGACCTCCAAGAACTGCCTAGAGAGGCCACCCAGGATCAGCTGCTGATGGAACCAGCAAGACTTGATCCTCCTTTGGCTAGAAGGGCAAGAAGCAGGCAGAGGCCAATCAGGGACCTGGAGACCAAATAAAAAACAGCTGGTCCCTTCTTCCAGGGGCAGTTCTGGAGGAAGCTGAGGATGAAGAGGGAAGATCAATAACCCAAGAGACCTGGCCTGGCGCCTGCCAGCGAATGCCCCTCTTCGATTGAGCCAGCCAAGACTGTTTTTGTTTTACTTTATGGAATTTAAAGCCCAGCTGGCCATTTTGAGTTGGAGCTCCTTTGACTTAAACGGCGCTCACTCTATGAGATGCTCAGCTGGTTCAGGCAAACGTGGGACAAGACTCCCCAGTTTAAAGACTGTACAGGGCTATGGCAGGTAATTACACTTTGCCCAGCAGCATAGTTTGTAAATGGCACCACTCTATAGATACACAAAAACCAGGAGGCCATTGCCCCAGTAAGTTACCTGGCTGTCCAACTCTCCAGTGCCGGAAGCAGGAATGTAACTAAATCCAGTAGATGTATTTAAACAAGCATGCACTCATTTGCAGCCATGGAGAGCTTTAATTTAAAGGAATCTTAAATTTCCTATTCCTCATCTCAAAATAGTCACCACACCAGAAACTCTTTTTGCCTATTGAAAGTTTCCAGCTTCTTGCATCAGCCATCCATGCTAATGTCTGTTACCGAATCTCACAAAGAGAACACTAGGCACTGTTCTTTATTTGTATTACAGTGATGTGTAGGACCCAGCTGAGATAAGAGGTGCTTGGTTGATATACAGACACATCAGTCGCTTCTGCTTTTGTGTGAAAGTTCCTCACAGATTCAGTCACTGCCCTGGATTGCATCTCACGTTGGGCTCCGCAGAGGGAGATCGACGGGGGTGGGTGACATGTTGGTTTCGCTCATTGCCCGAGGGTGGGAGATGCACGGACATCTGGACTTACACCGTGGGCGGCCAGTATAATAGGTAGGGAAGGTCCCTTCTGCGTCCCACTCCCAGATGGGCACTTCAAGCAGCAGCTCTTTCTGCTCTGGCTCAGCCTCCCGCAAAGCGGGTGGGGATGTGGGCTGGGGCCACCTGCCAGAACTTGGGGCGGCCAGTGCTCTGGAGTGGAGGGGCCATGCCCGGATGGGACTCAGGGTGTCAGCAGCTTGGGTCAGCTGGAGGGGGGCTCCCCACCAGCTGTGCTAGGGGGCTTGTACAGCACCTAGCACAATGGGGCCCTGACCTTGGTTGAGGCTTCTCGGTCCTGCTGTAACAACATGTGAGTCTGCTCATACGGTTGCTTGCAAAAGTGGAGCATTAAACTCAGTGTGCACCAGTTCTGCAGTCAAACAAAAAGGGAACGAATCGAGTCTCTCCATCCCACAGGGTGCGGAGGGGGTTGCTCAATGTCTGAAAAAGCCCTTTGAAGATGGAAAACATTGTCTCGGGGCTAAGTAATATTAACGACATTTGTCATTTCATCTAAATATTGTGGTGGTTTGAATATTGTTTGGTTTTTTTGGTTTTTTTTAGTGCCTTATTTAAAAAAAGGATAGCCTCTGTGCTGGTTGCTTCAAAACGGTCAGTCGACAGGAAACAAGACAGGCAGCTTTTTTATCGTTCCTATCGACTGTTCCTTGATTCAATGCACGCTGTCCCATCTCTCTGCATGGCTTGCCCTGTGTATATGACCTTTCAATGAGACAGGGCAAAGGAGCAGAACAGAGTCAGGGGCAAGGAGGGTAGGTGGGTGCCAATAAATACAGAGGCAGGGATGCACGATGCAGGTTTCTTTGTGTGTTTTTGTGGATCAGCTCAGAACGGGGGCGGATCGTGATGGAGTGGGAAATGGCCCAGAACACACAGGGCCTAGGGGCAATGCTACCTACCTAAAGTGCTGAATGCCTCCATCAATACAGGGCAGCGCCGTGTGGACACAATGTTTCCCCAGCACAGCAACTCAAACCTGTGCACCGACAGCAGCGCAGAATCACACGGTCACTGGAGTTACAGGGCTGTCACTGTTAGAAAGGGCGGCAAATGGCTTTCTGGACAAGATGGAAACTTTTACAACCACCTCATCTCCAGAGGGCGCCCCTGGCCCTCAGAGGTTCAAAGCAGGCTACAGCTCTTCCGAACCCCTGGCTCCCAGTTCACCCTGCTTCTCCCCTTTCTGCTTCTCAGCCTTGTTTCAGGCTGTTTCCCAGAGAGAGAGGCCATTTCCTTCCTTGGGGGGTTTCCTGTCCAGCTGGCTCAGCCAGCTCTCTGTGAAACTAGCTCTCCGTGAAACTAGCTCTCCCCCAGCTGGGTCTGAGAACTCCACTGAGTCAACCAGTCGATCCAGATCAGCGGTGGAGGAGGAGAATTGTTGGCGTGCCAGGCTGAACCCTTAAAGGCCAGCCAATTTGCGTCAGGCCGTCATATCAGGACCCTACATCTGCATTAAGCTGGCTCCTTCCCCCCCCTTTGAAAACAGCTCCTGACTTGTAAAACCGTCAGTTCAGAACGGGGCTCTGCCACATCGGCCTTGGCAACTGCAGTGGGCGGCGGATCTGGCTTCTCTCAGAGTCTCCCCTCGCGCTGCTACCATCGAATAAGGCCAGGGCCACCCACCTGCTGGGCTTCGCTCATGGCTAGAACAGGGGCACGGGGCATTCTCATTCTGACAACTGCTGTGAAAACCGAGAAAGACGGGTCATGAATACCGAATCCAACGCTCCGTGCGCCCAACACTAATTTCAGAAAGGAAGAGAACAATGGCTCAAGTATTTTCTTGCCTCCGTCTCTGCCTGGGATCCTTTGGGAACCATTCATTAGGGGGCTGTGTTTTATCTCAACAGGTGTCGTTTGTTAGTAGTCTAGCGCTGCCCGAATCCGACCTGCCTCTGAATGCAAACCAGGGAATAGAAGGGGACCTTTATTCACGACCTAGGAGATGCCGCTGCCCCGCATCAAGCCAGAGGTCCAGCTAATCCCAGATCTAGTGGCTCCCAACGGGCACTTCAGCAGAGGGAGATGTGTACATTTACTTTAAAAGGAAGCCCAGCCCTGGGAGGTCCCCATGTCCCTATCCAAAGCTTGTTCTGGACATTTCAGGGCAGACGGTTTTGGGGAAACTCGGGACTGTGTGGGGCTGACGTGGCAGGTAGTCACTGGCTGGTGAAGACCTGGGTGTGAATCAGCAGTGCGAGCAGAGCTACTCCACCCCTCCGTGCCCGCTCACGTCTGGCTGGGAGCTCCCAGCAGCAGAGCGTTTTATGGGACTCGGGGTTACCAGGCGAGGAGTGACTCAGCCGCTCTCTGGTGCAAATGGAAGCCCAGAAAGGGGCAATGACGTTCTGCTTTCTGAATTGCCCTGTGCGTTGGCCGCGATGTCCCCTGCCTTTGCTCGGCCTCTGGCAGAGATCCCAGAAATCCTGCCGTCAGTGGCATGTTACTAGAGAATATAGCACGCAGCACAGTGGAGCCCAGGTCCCTTAGAGGCTAAACAACAATGAAATGTGGAGCCCCCCCAGTAGATCATGTTCCCTGAGCCCCCCACTCCCATTTCACCCCAATTACAGATATCTGGGGGGTGCCCATGAGCCTGTCACCCTTGTACGATTGTTCCCCCGCCTTCTTTCAGGCCACGGGCACTAGAAGGCTTTCTGGTAGTGGTTTTTTTGCCCACACACAATATTGCACTGTCACTCAGGCTGCCTTTGCCGGGGCCGCGTGTCCTCACTGACAAAATGCATGGTAGGTAGGCATCCCATTGTCCCCCTGTGCCACCATCCAGGACATTTTTGCAGGGCATTGTGGGATACCAGCACTCTACTAAGAGAATTGTGGGCATGTGAGGTCACGTTTCCCACAATTCCCTTTGTTCCATCCCATCATGTTCATTTTTAAAAGCCCCTCCAGTTCTTCGCACTATATGTGTTCACACTGGCTTTTTGGGTGCTGGCGAGAGCCATTACAGCTAGTCGCTCTGGCAGTGTCTCTTAATTACCCTTACAGGTAAGCATATTGCAAAGCCCCTCCTTCTCGCCCTGGGCGCTGCTATCCAGACAGATCCCGATCTAATAGCCATACTTATTTGCACCCCTACATTTGTCACAGCAGCAGCATAAATAATGACCAGCTGCGACTCTTCCCTAAGGGAAATACACTGACTTGACTTAACCATCCCGAGATGGAAGACCAAGTTGGTCAATTACTGCCTGCAAGCCTTTGCACTGCTTAATCTCTATTCTGTCAGCTGCTCCTCCAGAACCTTGCGACAGCCGGGGTATAAGGAGAAGTCAGAGTAAGACGACATGGAGAGAATTATTCGCTCTGCCCTGCAGCTGGTGGGTGCTTAGATCATTTCAGACAGCTGAGCAATAAAGATTACAATTTCTTCTGTTGGGGCTGGGAAATGGCCCAGTTCTGGAACATCTTAAAAACCAAAACCCTCTTTTCCACCCTCTTGAGTATGGCATTTTGCGCCCGGTGCATATTACAGCTCTGCTGGATGGTCAGAGAGTAATGTAGTCTCTGTCTCTGTTCAAGGGTTCTTAATAATCTTGACAGAAGTAAAATGGAGAGTGAAGATAAATGGCTTTCCTAAGCTTTGCTGACTTTTGCAGGGGGTGGCTCAGATCCCATTCCCTGCCAAAACGAGAGGCTTTGTGGCTTCAAAGCAACACGCTTGAAAGTGAGGCAAAAGGCTGCAAATGGGACTGTGTCGAAATGGCCCCTTTTGAGGCCTGGTCTGCATTTAAAAACTAGATCGGCACAGCGCAGAATTAGACTATACGGGGGAGATTCAAACTGCCCAAAGTCTATATAGGGCTGAAGTTGAATGGAGGCAGAGGACAGCACACTGGCCTGGGAACTAGGGCATCTGGCTTCTAATCCCAGCTCTGCTATTGGCCTGCTAGGTGACCTTCGGCAAGTCACTTTGCCTCTCTGTGCCTCAGTTTCCCCTCCCATCCTTTGTCTGCCTTGTCTATTTTGATGGTAAGCTTTTTGGGCAGGGACTGTCTCTCACTATCAGTAGACAGCGCTTAGCACCATGGGCCCTGATCTCCGCTGGGACCTCTAAATTGCTACCACAACACAGATTATAAGAAGAGTTTGACCCCCCGGGACACAGCCCAAAGCAGAACACTGGACTTGCCAGAGGCCACCAGTCTGCTGGGTCGCCTGGGCTATAAAAATCTTTGGGCAAAGAAATTTCTGCTGGAAGAGCTCTTGGGTTTGCTGTATCATCAGCACAGCCCCTATTGCAAACAGCACCTCCTTCTTGCATTGCAATGCTCCCTGATTAGTTCTGATTAGCCTTATTCTGCTCGGCACCCTAATTAAAAAGCTAGGTTCATTTCCCGGGCTATTCACCGCTTCTTTCCCAATCGGATTCATTCCCCCCGCACGAATAGTGTCCACAGCCTACAGAGCTGCCTGCTATGTTGCTCCTCAGACAGGGACAGCACTCAGAAAGGCACACGTGCATGACACATCCTAAAGGCATGAAAGTGCAACCGAAAGGAATCGCTCTCAAGTCCGGCATTTCTTTGTAGACGATGACAGCCACTGAGATATTCGCTGCTAAACCCAGCAGGGAGATCTTATTCGTCTTAGCATCATGGCTACAGCTGGGTGAATAACTGCTTTCTCAGTTTGGGGACAGTTCTGAAAAACAAAAAGTAAAATGGCTCTGGAAAAACAAAAACAACGAGAGTCCTATAGCACTTTAAAGACCAATCAATTTAATTTCTGCAGGCATAAGCTTTTGTGGGCTGCAGTCCACTTTGTCAGATGGTAAAACAGAATTTGATTTAATTTGATTTTTTTAAATTTTTGGTGACTTAAAATAAGTCCCTTTTGGGTCTGTGCCAGTGCAGAGATTCAAACCTCTTCCTCCTCTCGCCATTTTGCAAGTGGCCAAAACTAGTCACACCAAATTCATGAAGGGCTTGGGGTTAACCGAAACTGTGTTTTTAGCTGAAAAAACTATTCCTAAAAAAGTGTCACCGAGCTCCGACCACAACTGCTGTTCATGGTGTTTCATGCCATCGGACAGCAAGTTACAGACATGAAAACACAAACAGGATCAAAAAGGTCCCCAGCCTCTCTCAGATCTCCACAAAGCTTTGAGTTGGCATTCTGGGACAGATCTACCTGGTTTCCATGCCTAGGAGAGATTCTCTCTGCCTGCTGATTTCTCCTCCGTGTTACCCACTGCTGTTTGCAATTTCAGTGCCCCTTAGCAGTCACTTTAAATAAAGAGCAGGGTTGAAGGGAACAAGGCACAAGTTGGTCTGTTTCTCAACAACTTGGGCGTGAGTGGAAAATGGCAATGCACAGGATGTCTGGGTTGGGTTTTTTTGTTTTTTGACATTTGACACCAGAAGCACTCAATAATTAGTTAATCTAGCATTTGAATATTCACTGCTACTAAAAAAAAAGGAAGATATCTTCTTCAGCTTTTATGTAAATAAAATTTATCTGCGATGCAGATTTTATTAATTAACTGGCAGATTAAGAAACCCCTACTGGGCTGTAATTAAACATCATGATGATTATAGAGAAAGAGATACTGGCAGCCCTTTTCATTGTGTTTGCACAGGGACTGTTTGAGCGACAGCTACACACCTGCTAACTTAGCATTACGGGGTTGTAACCAACCTGAACATAATCAAGGAATGAAACGTTTAAGGGAGGAAGAAAAGTTGACACTTAAGACTGGATCTGGATATAGAATCATAGAAGATTAGGACTGGAAGGGACCCCAGGAGGTACCTAGTCCAACCCCCTGCTCAAAGCAGGACCAGCCCCAACTAAACTGTCCCAGCCAGGGCTTTGTCAAGCCTGGCCTTAAAAACCTCTAAGGATGGAGATCCCACCACCTCCCTAAGTAACCCATTCCAGTGCTTCACCACCCTCCTAGGGAAAAAGTATTTCCAAATATCCAACCTAGACCTCCCGCACTGCAACTTGCATTCGGAACCGCACTTTTCACCTCTGGAGACTGCTAGCTGGTTTCACGAGCTCTTCGGAGCCTGGCTTTTATTACATCTAACTCAGCTAAAGAGAAGGCATCATAGACAGCAGCAGACTGGTCGGCAGACCTCCTCTGGGATCTGTCCTTGGCTGAGAGTTGCTAGTGAGCTGGAGCATGAGTTTGGGTATTATTGCTTATCTCTCTGGCCCAGATCTGCCAAGCCATTCATTGAAATCAAATAGCTAGCCCTTAGTTGAATCATCGGTAAGACTTGCCTTGCTCAAAGGAGTGGTGTGAAGCTCTATTCATCACTGAGATTTTCAGAGGAAAGGGGTAATATAAGCCTGCCCAGATACCATGGTGATGGTCATGGCATAATACGCTAGTGCTAAGATAATACAGAAGTATTACAATACATAAGTGCCAAATATCATCCGAGCCAAGCAAGGCATCTTTGGGGTAAATGAGCAAGAAATGTTGCCCAGACACCCAGGCAAGCCTTAGAGAAGCCCAGCATTGTAACTGTAGGATGACGGTACAGATCAAGATTGTGGGGCAGCCAGGAGCTAGAGCAACTGGGAGTGCTTGAGTCCAGATTGTACGTGCATTGGTACAGCTGCGTGGGGACCCTGAGGAGTAGAAAAGCAGAGACTGACGCTGGTCAGGACTGAGGTGCCGTTGAAAGGAGCTTTGTTGGGGGGGAGGTTCCTAGAACCTGTGGCTTCAGCCAGCGCTATAAGTCCCTTGTTTTTGTGAGCAGAAAATTAATTCACAAATCAAAGGCAGGGGAGACAACCAAAAGCAGCACTGTAGAATGGAAGAATGGCCCCATCTCACATCGGCACGACCCCAGCATGTTTGTATGATGAGCACTGATGACAAATTGGGTTGTTTTCCTTAAGCCACAATCAAATAGAACAGGGCTAAATTCAGTTGCACCAGGGTTAAGCTGGAGAAACTCAGTAGGTGCCCATGGGCTGACTACTTCACCGCCTGGCATCTTAGGTAGTCACTGACTCCTCTATACTGTACTGACACAGGGTACATCTACACTACAAATGCTACAGCACTGTAGCTACACTACTGGAGTGTAGACACTTGCACAGAGATGGAAGAAGTTTTTCCATTCCGTTGTAAATCCACCCCCTCTAGAAGCAGTAGCCAGGTTGACAGAATTCCCCCATTGACCTAGAGATGGCTATCCTGGAGTTCAATGGGGGGTTAATTACATCTCTCTGGGGTGTGGATTTTTCACACCTCTGAGCAACATTGCTGGGTCCACCTAAATTGAAGGCGTAGACCAGGCCTAAACAAATTGAAAGGATGCTCTTGAGGGCAAAGGGGAAGGATTTTATAAGGAGAGACTAAAACGATGAGGGTTTTTCAGCTTAGAAAAGAGACGACTAAAGGGAGATAAGATAGAGATCTATAAAATAGTGAATGATGTTGGAAATATGACTGGAGAAATGTTACTTACCCATTTCCACAATACAAAAACCAGGAGTCACCGGATGAAATGAATGGGCAGCAGACTTAACACAAACAAGAGGAAGTACTTCTTTACACAATACACAATTAAACCTGCGGCACTTGTTGCCAGGGGATGTTGCAAAGGCCAAAAGCATAACTGGGTTCAAAAAAGAACTAGATAAGTTCATGGAGGAGTTGTCCTTCAATGGCTGTTAGCCAAGATGGTCAAGGATGCAACCTCATGTTTGGGGTGATCCTAAACCTCTGAGGGCCAGAATTCAAGAGTGGAAGACAGAGGTGGATCACTCCACAATTGTTATGTTCTGTATGCTCCCCCTGAAGCTTTAGTATGGGCCACTGTTGGAGACAGACTACTGGGCTAGATGGACCATGGTCAGACTCTCTATGGCCATGCTTATGTTCTTATCATTAGGATGTGATCTATATATGTCTATGGTAGCCCACTTGAAAATGCCAAGGGCAGAGCAGGCTGCAAAAAGGTGAGCAGATCCTCCCAAAACTGGTGGCTCACACTGAAGTTGGATTCACTGACCAGTCACACACAGCTCTCTTGATTCCCCACATTGGTTATCTAGAAGTCCCAAGAAGAAATACACAGCCCCGTCTCTGGCTCCCAATCAGCAACTAGGTCCAGTAAAGAGATGTTCTTTAAAACTCTATTCCCGATATAAAATGTTCTCCCGACTGCCAAAGGGTCAGCCACATTACCCGGATTAATATTAGTTTGGCTCTTTCCCAGATATCAACGAGCCAGCCAATCCTTTAGTACCTAAAGCTAAAGGTTTATATAAAATAAACGAGATGAGAGGTGTTAAATGATTAAAGCCATCAGATACATACATAAGACTTCAAAGTTCATATATCTGGTTCTTAGCAGAAGGGGTGTGTTTGCTGGCTTGTACAGTTCTTCTGGAACACATCCAGTACCTGGCTGGATCTGTCAGTCCTTTGTTCAAAGCTTCAGCTGTAGAGAAATCGAATGAGAGGTAAGAAGCAGGAATGAAGACAAGATGGAGATGGTGCAGCTGCCTTTTATATCCTTTGCCACATGGCTTGTTTCAAGCACTAAGCCCACAGCACAGAAGCATGGAGAAGTTCTTGGAGTCCCCTTTCTATAGGCATGTAATGTCCCCCTCATGTCCTGCTGACTCTGGCTTCTCTCCCTAAGCCACTTACAGCTGATGGCCCTTGATGGGCCCTCAACCAGGCTAGACAGTGCTGAGGCTAATCTATTGGGGGTGTCACCCAGCAGCACAAGTTTTAGACACAGATATATCACACGAATTCATAACTTACAGTACAAAGATGATACACACCCATAGACAATATGATCATACTTCGCAAATTGTAACCTTTCCAGTCATACCTTACATGGCCTAGCTTGTAATATTCCTTGCAGGTTTATTATTCTGGTATCAATAATTGTCATAAACAGCCATCCATATTCCAGACAGCATCACATGGAGGTCAGGAGACAGGACTAACACAGACTTCCCGTGTGAAGTTCAGATCCCCATCCATCAAACAGGGAAAAAGATCTTTCCATTTGCCCACCCATGGTCTATTTAGATTGTACATTTTGAGGGCTAGGGACTTCCCCTGGCTGCATAGATCCACAGGACCTAATATAATAGGGCCCTGCTCTCCTCTGGGTGCTACTGAAACACAAAGAAGAATTCACACTAACTTTGCATTTTCTTTGCCCAGGCGCCGCTAACATCAAGTTAGTGGGGAATTAGGTCCCAGAGAATGGCTCAGTGTTTATGCCCAAGTAGCCAGGAGCGAAACTTTGCTTGTGGAGACTGAAATGTTTGTTCTCTCCTTTCGAGTGAGAAGGCAATACAAAAGGAACAGCGGGGAAACCACGTGCTGCCCATTACTGGGCTATGATTCAAACGTAAAGACCCAGCAGGAGAAAGATTAAGTTAGTTACTGATGTAGAGAAGAAAGGAGCAGGTGGGATAACAAACCCGCAACAAACAAGCCACAGTTTCTTGGAGTGCAGTTTCACTTTTCTTTTGACATATATGCAGCAAGGCAGAGGCACCTCCACTTATAAGCCACAGAGCTGAATTTGATCTCGGCCTGGACGAGAAAGCGGTGTTAGAAACACTCAGACGTGAGGAGCATCTCATTATTGCTCCAGATGGCCCCCTCATTAAAAGGAAACATGACATTTAATTAAGAAGAAAGGAAACAGGAGCTTCCCGCTGTGTCCAGAATTTCATCTGTTTGGAGGCTGTTGGTTTTAGGTTGGATTTGGTTGGTTTTAATTGCTCATGAAAATAAGACTGATTGTCCTATCAGCATCAGCCCGCCTATTCGGCCCCATCACCACAGTACCTGAGTGCCTCACCCTCATTCATGTGCTTATCCTCATACATCTACGTGTGGCAGGGAAGGGCTGCTGTCCCATGTTACAGGCAGGAAACTGAGGCATAAAGACATAAGTGCTTTGTCTAACATCACAGAGGGAAACTGTGGCAGCATCAAATCTCCCGAGTCCCAATTTGGTGTCCTGTCATCTACCTTTTCCACCCTGGCTAGTGCCAAACAGCCATCATGAAAGCTTTGAGGCTGATACAGCGTCAATGTCTGAGCATTTCTAGAGCACCTTTTCAGGCAAAGATCTCAAAGCTCCTCAGATTTTAAAAGTACAATGTAACTCTGAAGGTTACTCCCTTTCTCATCTCACGTTGTTTCTGTATCAAATATCCACAGTTTACATAGAAAGAAGCTCTATTTTTTTCAGCAACCTGGCAAACTCAGTATGGGATCTGAGAGCCACGCTGGATTCTTTCCAGCTGGGCACCATGATTAGCAATCGAAGCTCTACAAGCCAGATTTCAACTTCAGTTTTATCTATGCCCCTCTCTTGTCTTCAGTGAGGCTGCACAGATGTATGGGAGAGCATAATCTATCCACTAAGTAGAACTGCATTAGCCATTTCAGCCAGAATAGAACCCAGCTCCCTCTTCATTAGAGGAGTTGGCTCTACAGTGCTACCAGGAGTAGAGAATAAAAACTTCGTTTTGTTGCTAAAATAGGTCGGATCTGGAGCACATATAGGGGAGCAGAACTGCCAAGTAAGAAGGGGGTGTGTTTTATACATTGGATCCACACCCAAAGCCGCCTAGCCTTTTGCAAAACCCGGGGATTATCAGATTCATTTATTTTTTTTATCTGGGTCCCAGAGATGTAAAAGCAAGATCAACTCAGTGGCAAACTGGACACACCCCGACCATGTGCTCGATTCTCTAGGGAATTCCCCCACCCTAGCCCAGAACTGCTCGTGCAGAATTGTCACTGGCATCTATTCAGCTGAGGCAAGCTTGCCTAGACAGTGAGACCCACCCACAGCTGCCACAGAAAATGTTTGCCAAGGTGCGATTACCGGCAGAGGAGCTGAGCGAAAAGTCTCCTCCCCACACACTGATCCATTGCAATTGCCTCTGGGAGAAGGACCCCCCTTTACTAAATTCAAAAAGAGGAACATGTAGCTAGCAGCAGCCCCCAGCTGTGCCAGAGCTCCTTTACCTTTAGGACTGTAGCTGCCTGTCTCTGCCAATTTTAAAGGGCCAGCCCTCCCTAGAGAATGGCATGCTGGGAAACAACTTTCTATAAGAGGGCAAACCTGTAGCAGGGTAGAGTTAATGGGGGCTAGATACAGAGAGGAATGAGACTGACTGGTAACAAGCTCTGTAGTTGTGTGCTATTGAGTTATAATATTTATAGGGTAACCTTAGGCTCTACTATCTTCAAAGATGATGCTTTTCAGCCATTGTTTCCATTTCTCAAAGAGCCCAGGCAGGGTTTCTTTCCTACAGCTTGTCTGTCCAGACTAGGTTTAATCAGCCCCTTCCCTTAGAAGTCTGTGCTATGGCTTAATAGAAAGCTTTACTTCAGTAATGTTCAGCCTAATTTTTTCCTCTGACTTCAGTTATGCTATTTAAACTCACTCCAAACCTGTCTTCTCTTTAGTGTTTCTAGCCTTCAGGTAGTTGGGGAAGAGGATGTCAAACATCCACCCCAGCTGAAGCCTTTATTAGTCTGACTGATATAAACAGTTTCTCTAGAATCTAAGCATTCAGTTTAAAAGGCAAAGTAAGTTTCTAGCTAGCTGCAGAGAGAACCTGCCGTACATGAATTATGTGTAACTGACACAGTGATAGTATCAGAAGACAGCATGAAACCCTGGATTAGAGGGGAAAACTCCCCTTCTCCGTAGTCATGGGATTGGAGAATTGGCTTTGACATTAACTGTTTAATCACTGATCATCAGAGGGGCTGTAATAAAGCTGGCTAGGTTGGATTTGGGGAGTTGCTACAGGGAATGCAATTTAGAGGAAAGACCAGAGGAGATTCAGGAGGATGAGGAAAGAAGTGAGCCAGAGGGTATAAAAAAAGAATAGTATTTCTTTCTGATGAATGTGACAATAAGAAGCCAAACAAATGATAAGAAAAAATTAGTTACTCTCTATAAGGGCTGTATTTTCCCCAAGATCTTTGTGCAAATCTCCTACAGACCTCAGAAGGTACTTCACTGTGTTTGATGGCAACACCTGAATCTCTACATCAAACCACCATCAAATGCAGGATTCTGCCTTCTCCACTTGAGACACCTCCTCTTTAGGCAAACCCCACTTATTAATTCTGATGAAATAAAACACAAAAGGATCAGTTACCTGCCTGCAGCCAGCTTGATCTCTACATACCACTCTTCTGTTGTGCGCCACAAAAGCAGAAAGCAGCTATAAAAGGGCTGCGCTGGCTCAGATTCAATGCAAAAGCTGTACAAGAAACTCATTTCTATGACTGATCCATACAGTCCCCAGGGACGGTCCCATCTATGGGCCAGGGCTTTGGAACAGCCCTGTTGAATCTGTTCCAGATTTTGCACACCATCCTTGCTGGGATGGGAGAGACAAAGCCCTCACTGGGATGATTTAGCTGAGGTTAGTCCTGCTTTGAGCAGGGGGTTGGACTAGATGACCTGAGGTCCCTTCCAACTCTAATATTCTATGATTCAAACTCAGTACAGAGGCAGCCTGGCCTAGTGAATTTGGTCTAGGCTGGCGTGTCAGGAGACCTAGGTTCCATACTTGCCTGTGACCTTGCCTAAGTCCCTCTGTTTCCTCTCCCACCTTCCCAAAACTCAATAGGTGTACGTAGCCCCTAAAGCTGCTAGTCCTTTACCTTAATCCTGAGGCTTAATGAAAAGGTTACGAGAACAGCAGCCACTTTTAAGACAGAGTGTGGAAAACTTTCCACTGATTTTTCAAGAGAAGGAGCGAGATTTCCTGTCAATTACATTTCTGGCAAGCACCTCTGCTAATTAAAGATTACAAAATGCATTTGCCATTGACTCCGTTAAAATCCATTCGCAGTTAATACCTTCCTCCTTCGTTTTTTATTTATCATCTCTGGGAGGGAGCCAGCCTTCAGGAGGATTCGCCAGAAGTTATTTGATATTTGAAACAAATCCTTTGTCCAATTTTAGTTTCCCAGAGAATGCAGCCTGATTGTAATCTAATGTATAGCACCCATCAATGTACGATTTAATGTGGTAACGCTAGAGTCTTGCAACATGAGATCTTTCCCCTTTGTTACTCCAGCTCTTAACTCAGAGTGGGAAGATGCACTCCGTCGTCTCTGTATGGCACCCTCTCCGAGCATTGTCATCCACTGCTAAATGATCAAATGCTAGTATAGTGAAGAAAGGATGAGCCTGGGGTCAGGACATAAATTCTATTCCTGGCTTTTACAATGAGGCCCTGTGTGACCTTGGGCCTGATGGGTGGAAGTCAACAGGAATCCATTTATTGATTTATATGGGTTTGGGACCAAGCACCCAACAACTGTCTGTTTCTTCACCCACTTTATAGGGAGGCTCATACTGGCATACCTCCAAAAGGTGTCACGAGTGTAAACTCATTTGTTTGTAAGGCACATTGGGATCATGGAGGGCTGGTGCTATACACAGGAAAAGGTTATTCTTGATCTCTTACTATCGTGCACCTGTACTAGCCAAAGTTGAACACAAGGCCTAAGTCGGACAAATATAGTAAAACAAAGTCATTGCTTTTTCAGGTGCATGTCAGACTATTACAAAATAAAGTCTAAAACTTCAGAGTCACTTCTTCTAGAGATGCATTTGCCGATGTGGTGGTTGGAAAGTCTGGGATACTTGAGGAAGTTATAAATCATAGAAATGGTGGATGGAAAAGAGCTGGCTAGAGCTGGGGATGGCAGGCTATTGGACACTACAGAATAACAACAAATCTGTGGCCACCCAGCCACTTTCTGATGATCAGATTGGGGCACTTTCTGTCTTCGCTTGGGAGCTTCTTGGTGGCCGGGGGGGATAGAACTCAACTCCCTGCTTCAAATGCACAGGCCTCTTCTTGCTTGTTCTGAAACAGAAGCGTTGTTTCTTCCCAGTGGACACACAGTGAAGCAGTTTGATTCCATCCAAGGGGGGCATGGTGGATGCACGTATACGCTGGGCCCTTCCTTCTGTCTAGGTGGGGTCTAGCCTGGAGCCCCCTTCCCATTTATGGGAACAGCAGGAGGGACCAGGACCCCCTTCACATGTGTTGGTGGCCCCTGGGGGCTGCAAGCTGAGAACCATGTACTAGCTAAATCATTTCAA
Organism: Mesoclemmys tuberculata; assembly: GCA_007922155.1. Taxonomy (NCBI): domain Eukaryota; kingdom Metazoa; phylum Chordata; order Testudines; family Chelidae; genus Mesoclemmys; species Mesoclemmys tuberculata. The sequence continues at coordinate 9,465,414 of ML675643.1, forward strand.
GCTTTTCTACTACTTTGCCAATCCAAGCAATGAGGCTGCCTTTGCCTGTCCTCCACAGCCTCACGGAGGTTGGAGGTTTGTTATGAATGAGCAACTTAGCCCAGTATAGCTGGGGTTCATGAATTCTTTTCCTGGGGCAGATCTTCCAAGCCTCACCTGAGTGGAGACCAGGTGAAACCAGATGGTTTCACCCAAAAGAAGGGTTGGGTGGATGCATACAAACTGTGGGACTGATCCAAAATCTACTGGAGTCTTCAGTTGAATTTAAGTGGGTTTGGATCTGGTTCTATAACACTTTTAGACAGCTTCAGGGAGTAGGTCAACATGGTAGATTTCCTTCTGGAGAACTACCTGCCCAAGTATATGACTTCCTGGCTTTCCAGTTTATTGTCCTTTAACTCAGATTTTGTAAACATGTGCAAATCTGCTTTAAGAAGACAGGGAAAGAACATCCCCGCCAGGAAAAGAAACTCAAACCACAGAACTAAAGGGAAACGTCATGAGCCAAACACTGTTGTTCTCAAGTAAAGCACATTGCCTTCCATGAAAGAGCTTCGTTGCACCGACATAACTGAGCAAAATTTGGCAGTTTGTTCCTTTCTTGTGTCACGAATCACACCGTAGATTATTAGACTAGAAAGAATATTTTACAAAGCTGCTGTCCTCAGGGAGAACAAAAATGTCGATGAAACTGTTTCTATTCATATTAGCATTCATTTAAATCCTGATTTCTTCCCCCCCATTCCTGTGCCCCCTAGAATTTTGTTATGCAGCGAGATGCACACCGTGCCATAGGAAATGCAGATATGGTAACTGTCCCAAAGAACTTAGTCGAAATAGGCAAACAACGTGAATCAGGCCCAAAAGACACAGGGAGACCCAGACTTAAACGACTCCTTTCTTGCAATGGAGAACAGTCCAGGAGGGCTAGCAAGGGGAAGGGGCCTTGTTCAGTGCTGTCAACAAGGCCCGGATGGAGCGATTGGTCATAAGCTGGGTCACGTGGTCCCATTGGGCTTTGCAGCAGCTCCCTGAGAGAGCAGCAGCTTAATCAAGTGCGGTAAAATGAATTTTCAATCTCCTCCACCCCTCCCCTGTCCTCCCCACAGCTCAGCGCTTTAACTTAGTTTCACAGGCAGTCGTGCCCTGGCTCAGTCCCCTGTGTTGATATTGTCCCCCTCCCTGAAATGCCAGCACATTTTCGCAATGTGCAGGCAGGAGCCATAGCTGGGCGAGGCACTGGAGTGAAAACTCTTCCCTGGATCCTCAGCTAATCGGCCAGCCTATGAGAGAGACACACGAAGCACAGGTGACTCGGACTTCAAGGGGGGCTCGCTCTGCTTCAACCCCACGGGCCAGGATTGACAGGGATACTCCTGGAAGTTGGTGTATTTGCTCTGCTGCGTTACACGACTCACCCCTTCCTTGCATCTCGCCATGTTCCTCAGACCTGCACAGCAGGGCAACCGAAACTGCAGCGGACATAAAATCAGAGAAGATTAGTTGGAAGGGACCTTAGGGGGTCATCTAGTCCAACCCCCTACTCAAACCTCGGCTCAGATGCGGCCAAAGACTTTGCTTTTTAAAGGCGGTTGCTTAAGAAGGGAATTAACAGCAGCTGGGTCGCTCCCAAAGTGGCCCTCGTTCTTTTTACGATCGCTGTCCCCCATCTCATCTTGATGAAGCCCCCTGTGTTTTCTGGCTGCTGTCAATAGTGTGACTATCAGGAACCGATGGGCAGAGCCAGCCCCTACAGGCTGGGGTGGTCTTTCCTTGGCTGGAGAACTCCTTGCCACCACACCATTCTCAAACCCTGCTGCTCCGGGTTGGCCAAGGCCCGGCCAAGCAACGTGAAGGGCGCACAATGCTTGCCAAAGTCTGTCAGGGCGCTCTGCGGCTCTCAGCGCCTGCTGGCCTGAGACAGTGAGTTACTAAGCCATGCCAGAGCCATGAGGGCTATGAGCTGTTACTACTTCTTCTTTCGTACGGCTTGGGTAGATAGCAACCAGCACAAACTTATATCTAGGTCTGATAGCCAGCACCCTGTCCCAACTGCGAGCTGGTGAACGTCCATCAGGCCCCCGGTGAAAGAACGAAGGGAAGACTCAGATATGCTGTGATCCGTCCTCTGTGACTCGCAACCACAGTCAGACGGGCATGTACCTCCATTTCCATTTAAAGAGGGTTTGACAATCTCCCATGAGACGCCCTGATGCGGTTCAATCTGCCCCAGGCTTTCTGGCGTCCGTTCATACGGCATCGAAGTTGAGTGGAAGGGTCTCGATGCAGTTTCCTACGGGATTTTAACCTGGTCTTCGGTGTGGTTCTGCAGGCCCATCGTGCAACGGGATCCTGGTGTTTGCACTGACGTGGTGAAGCAAATGAGATGTCTGGGCAGCTATAATCAGTGGAGGCTGGATGTGCTTTCTTGAAACCCACTGATGGTGTTCGCTGACCTTGTGACCATCTCCTGAGTCAGGGAGGAGAAGTGAGAATGGTTTGGTTTCTGCACTGAAGAGAGCAGAGATTCCTAGTGAAGACACTAGAAGCCGACTCGCTGCTCTGATGTAGGAGACCCCCTATTGTGCTCTCAGGGGGCACCTCACCAGGAACGTGGGTGTGACAGGTGGGTGTGTTGCTGAGAACACACCCCTCCGTGCTCCCATAACACTTGGCAAAGACATTGTCCGGCTACTGGAACACGCCTACAACAGCTATTCACCACCCGAAACGAGCACGTTGCCCGAGCCCTGTCCAAGCTCCTACTTCAAACACATTTTTACGGGAACTAAATGGCACAGGAGGCTGGAATTGAGATGTGGAGCCCTTTCCGTTCTAGCTCACGGGCCCAAATCCAGTCTGGGTTGGTAGTAACCAGCTGTGACCATTGACTGTCCTTTGCCAAATTCAGTCCGTTTCCCAGGAGACAGTTAGCACCATTGCAACTGACTGACGGGGGCAATGGGATTTGAATCCAGGACTTTCAGCATTAAGTGTGAGCCTTTATGGCTTGACATAAAAGAGGCTTTTAGCAGGGAGCAGTAACAAACTCATAGACCGCCTACGTGCACCAGCCGCTAGAGGGGGACAAAGACACACACCTACCCCCTCAGGCTCACCGAGAGCAACACTAACGTTTCCCAGACCTTTGGAAGTTGAGTGCCCCCTTCAGGAAAATGGAACCAACTGCAGGTATCTGCGTCCCCACCCTGTGTGTAAAAGCCAACCCAGCCTAATATCACCCTTTTCTGTATCCGCATACATCCCCGCACTTCAGGGAATGCTAGTGTGGATCTGCACCATAGGGCCCTTCCTCTCCTTCTGTACATGCTTCGTGGAGCAGTGAAATATGACATTTAAAGTATCCTCTGGTGAGATGCATGGGACAGATGACGCTTCTCAGAGCTCTCTGGAAACTCAGGCAGAGGCTGCGTTGGTTACATGTTCTTTGCAACCCTAACAGCTAGGGACTTACTTTCCTTTTTAATGACAGCTGAGACTGTAGAGAACAGCAAGGCAGGAACACAACTCCCTTGGCTTTCTCCTTTGGCCGGGACACCCTTATAAGACGCTGCAGAGAGAGCGTCTACTGGTTCTACCTGTTATGTGGAGAAGGCGCGATCTCCAGGGAAATCAAGCTAGCATGAAATTCACTTAATTACTTTCTTGGGTGGGTGTTTTCTTCTCTCAGCAAAAAACCTCCCCTTCCTTTCCTGACCCAGATGCCTTTCGCTGTTTTCTCTGCATGAGGCGAACTCCCTTGCCTTCTGTCAGACATGTTGCCAATCAATGTTTTATGATGATGATGTGACCTGGAAAAAGCTGAGCCATCAATCACTGGGAGGCCCAAGCAGAGTTCAAAACTCTGCTTGTTTACCGTGAAGCGTGGCAAGGGTGGAAAGCATGCGCTGCCCGTGCAGCCCTTAAATCTAATATAGCGTGTTCTTCAGGGCATTTGTTAGTCTAATCTGGACTTAGTGCTCTCTGGCTGCAAGACCATGAATTATACAGCAACAACAAAAAAGACTTGAGAAAAACCCCCGTATTTCTTGCAGATTCAGCCCTTAAAGATTTTTGTGGTGGTTTGCCAAACGAAATGGCAACATTACTGGGGAGAAATGGCAGGAGCGGGAAGGAAGAAGGAGCCAGCTGTTACAGAGCACCTGTCATGCAGAAGGGTTGCAAAGCGGCTGGCAAACTTTGCATACGCCAGAATCCATTGCACTCAACCTTGGAATGAGACTGCTGCCGCTGCTGCGGTGGGACGCGGCAGCTGTGCACAGCACTGGCTGGGCAGTGAAGAAGAACGTCAGAGCCAGTTCGCATTACAGAAGGAATGTGAGCAGCTGGGTGGTAAGAAATCCCAAGACTTCATCTGTGTGGCCCACGCCACAGGCAGTAGGCTGTCAGTGCGTCCAGGCTATGGTGCTCTGCTTGAAGCCCACTTAGCAGGCCCTAAGTAGGTCAGGCCAAGGTGATCCTACACCAGTGCACTATTCCATGCTCTGGCTCTCACTCTGTTTCTGGGCCTTGTTCATAGGGCTAGCTATCATCTATGAAGCCCTAAATGGCCTGGGACCCTACCTGGCTATCTCTAATACCGTCCCCTCCTCAGCCCCTTGTGATGGGTGTTACTTTCTGCTCGGTGCTTGGTCCGAGCAAGATGGGTTATAAAGAACTTTCAGATCCTCTTGTATCTTCGAGGCAGTAGAACTTGAGGGCAATAGTTCAAACCCTCTCCAGGATTTCGGGGGTGTCCTTCAAGGCTGGAGCTCGCTGTCATGTCTCTCGCACTGGAGCTTGGGTTGGGTGATTGCTGGGACATAAGACTGGCCATACCGGGTCAGACCAATGGTCCATCTAGCCCAGGATCCTGTTTTCTGACAGTGGCCACTGCCAGGTGCCTCTGAGGGAATGAGCAGAACAGAACAATCATCTAGTGCTCCATTCCCTGTCGTCCACTCCCAGCTTCTGGCAAGCAGAGGCTTAGGGACATCCAGAGCATGGGGTTGGGTCCTTGGCCATCTTGGCTAGTAGCTATTGATGGACCTATCCTCCATGGACTTGTCTAATTGTTCTTTGAACCCCATTATAGTTTTGGCCTTTCAACATCCCCTGGCAATGAGTTCCACAGGTTAACTGTGTTGTGTGAGGAAGAACTTCCTTTAGTTTGTTTTAAACCTGCTACCTATCAATTTCATTGGGTGACTCCTGGTTCTTGTGTTATGGAAAGGAATAAATAACATTTTATGAATGGTGTGAATAAAGTGAATAATGATTTTATAGACCTCTGTTATATCCCCCTTATTCAGCTCTTTTCCCAGATGAACTGTCTTCTTAATCTCTCCTCATACGGAAGCTGTTTCATCCCCCTAATCATTTTTGTTGCCCTTCTTTGTACCTTTTCTGAGATGACCCGAACTGCACCCAGTATTCCAGATCAGGTGTACTGTGGATTTATATGGTGGCATTCTATTTTCTGTTTTATTTATCCCTTTCCTAATGGCTCCTAACACTGTTAGCTTTGACTGCTGCTGCCCATTGAGTGGATGTTTTCAGAGTATTCACAATGACTCCAAGATCTTCTAGTGTGGGAACATCTAATGAGACCCCATCATTTCGTACGTAGAGTTAGGATTATGTTTTCCCATGTGCATTACTTTGCATTTATCAGCCTTGAATTTCATCTGCCATTTTGTTGCCCAGTCACCCAGTTTTGTGAGCGCCTTTCTCAGTCTGCTTTGGACTTAACTATCCTGAGCAATTTTATATCATCTGCAAATTTTGCCCCCTCATGTTTGACCCCCCCCTTGTTTCAGATCACTTACAACTATGCTGAACAGCGCTGGTCCCAGTACAGACCCTTGGGGGACACCACTATTTACCTCTCTGCATTCTGAAAACTGACCATTTATTCCTACCCATTGTTTCATTGTACAAGACACCTTTGTTCACCCAGGCCTCAGTTCTGCTATTCTTGCCCACGCTAAGTAGTAGGTTACTATGTAAGCAACCCTGCTGATGACACGACTGCTCTTAGAGTAAGGAACTACTTACCATAAGGGAAGCAAATGCAAACTCTTTGGCTACTTGGCCACATTAAGAAAAAGCCAGAGGGTCTGTATCTGCTGAACAGCCAGGGAGGTGGTAAAAGCTGCATTCCTGCCACATTCCCATTCACTTGCATGCCTGTGTCCAGGATGTGGGTAGCCCAGGGGAGGGAAATAAAGAGGTGTCATACACCGCATGGGCATGGCCTAACCCGCAATCTAGTTAAGCTGGTTGAAATGTTTGCATCAAAGCAATTTTTCCTGTTCAAACTCTTGAAATGAACACTTTCACAAAGAATCTCCAAGTTGGTGGAAATGTTTTCTGGGGTTTTTATCATAAAAACAAAAGGGAAACTTTTTTGTTGGTGGTGGGTTTTGGTTTTTTCCCAGTTTTTCTTTTCTTAAAATATGGGGTGCTTTTGGTTTTGAAAACTGACATTTGAAGAAAACGGTTCGCGAGGACTGAACAGTTGGAGTTTTTCCACTGAAAAACCAGACAAGTTGTGCGGGATGTTTTGGAAAAATGCAATTTTGGGGGAGGGAAATTTCCAGGGAAAAATAATTGGTGTTTTCCAATCAGCTCTCCAGGCCAGCCTTGAAGGGGGAACAGCAGTTTTCTCACCCATCTACAAAGCCCCTTCCTTGACTGGCAGCCCCATAGCTTTTCGCTAGCAAGCCACAGGCTTTGTGCACTGGTACAATGCCGCTTGCCCACATTCATTGTCAGCGGCTGCTGCCTCACACAATTAAAAACCGAGCAGCTGCTCTGAGTGCTATGAAACCAATTTCACCTCGGCCAAGAAAGGTAAATGGGTAGAATAAAGCCTGGCATTTATCTCATTCCACTGGACAATTGTCAGGGTGAATGAGCTCATGGAGCCTTTGAGAGGGAGATGGGTAGGCAGCCAAAGCCGCTAGCCGTGGGAAGCCGCACAAAGTGCGGCGAGCCTCAGGAATGATTGTGCTTCTGGCCAGAGATTCACTCTCATCGATCAGCGGAAAGGCTCAGCATAACACTGCAGCAGCAGGGAAAGGAAGAGGGGGAATTGGAAACCAGGTCATGCGGTGGACCCCGAGAACAAAGGCAAAAAGCAATGATCAGGGTTACTTTGTGTCCCTCAGCACAGGCCCCAGTAAGGGACCGTATGTAAATTGCACAGTCTGAGGAGATCCACCCATCTGAGAGACTGTTCCTCCCCGGCTCCCTTCTTGCTCACTGTTGGCCTCCCCCATCAGCAAAGCCCCACATCCCCCATGGCAGCTCAGCTGAGCAGCGAATGCATAGTGACTTCCTGGCTACCTCCCACTCTTGCCTGCTCATGCCCGTCGATCGTGCTCAGCACCGTGCTCACTTTGTGCCACAGGGAAGAAGGGAGGGAAATGCATTGCAGGCAGAGCTCCTCTCCGAAGGCTTCCAGTTGCAAAGGAGCTGCCTGAGTGGTTTGCTTAATGCGGGCTGGCGTGAGCAGGGGTGAGCTCGTGAATCGACAGCTCATGTGTATGGCACCACCAGCCGGTTTAATGCCACTGTAGCCTGGTCCCCTCCCCCTGATCCAGGATTTTAAGAGGGAAGCACCTCCCTTATGAGCAAATCATGCCTCCAGCACCGCTGTCCCGCTCCTTAGGGCTAGGCTGAGATCAGACACGGGCTGAACCTGGACCCTGGGGAGATGGGTGCCGCCGGAGGGGAGCTCACCCAGCACCCCTCTGCCTTCTCTCCTTCAGCCTGACCACAGCTGTGGGGCTAAAGAGCAGCAGGAGGCCCAGGTAGCCAAGAGATGGAGGACGTTCCTCTCGCTTGCTAGGTGCTCCATCCTTTGGCTCTCAGCCTCGTCCCTGGTGAGCCAGGCAGTCAGACCCGCCGGGCTGGGATGCCGTAACGCACTGGGCCCTGTAGGAAATGGCTGGATTTAAAGCCAGTTCAGGATGCAGCATCCTGACCGCTCAGCCACCAGGGCTCCGCCATGGCCCCTTCATCTCTCCCGGTCTCAAGGGCACAACTTGCGCCCGCAGCGGACAGAGCGCGCTCGGCCACTGGCCCATGGCTATGGAACCTGCCTGGAAGAGAGCCATGGTCATGAAACTCAGCGGCTCTGGAGTGGAATGGGAAATGCTGCTCCCTTCAACCAGCCTGCTCACGAAAACCCCACCAGCATCACCCCTGGGTAAAAACCCCTTCCTGCAGAATGGGATGGCAGCATTTTAGCCAAGATTAAAAAACCCAAGGTTTTTCCATCCTCATTTATAGTGGTGCAAGATGAGCGCCGAGCCGTGCAGATGATGCACAGTCCCTTTCACAAACGATGTTGAGACTTCAGAATTTGGCTTAATTCCGAAGCAGAGCAAAAGCCAAAACCTTTGAAATTCTCCATGAAAGGAAATTTAAAGAGAAGCAAACAATGCTTGGGGTCATTCAACACATTTTCATTTTGAGTTCACCTTTTTTTTTTTTGACCACAAAAAGGAATTCAAAACAGAAAAGTGGTTTCCAAATGAAAAATGGAATCATTTCACTCGGCGCAGATGGGGACCCACCTAGAAAGCTTTCTGAATCAGTTACTGCCACCCAGTTCTCAGATGCTCCAGTTTAAGAATCTCCACTAGGGGGCATCTCTTTGTTTGTTTGTTTTTTTTTCTCTCTTCATCACCTCTTTAGCCTCTTAAACATTTTTACAATGACCCTGGCCCCTAACTTTTTGGCAGCCATCCGTCTATCCCTCAAATGGCATCCCCCTTTTTGATCACACTTTAACGGTCGGGTGCCCCTTTTCATGACTAGCTGTGCGGCTTAAGAACCACCCTCTGGAAAACTGAAATATTTTTCAGCGTATTTATTAAGAGCTTTTGCATTTTTTACATGGGCACAGTATTCTCCAGAAAACATCAGCTCTCTGAATGAAGTGTGATATTCGCTCATTTGCGCTCTGAACGAAGCTTCGTTTGCCTAACCGCTCTCTGAAAGAAGCATCATATTTTTCCCACATCTTTTTAGAATAACGAAGAGTTTTATCAGATGTATTGAGGCAGGGATCTGGTTTATAATTCTCAGATACCCCAGCATCGTAGGAGCTTTCAGTCCTTGGTTTCTGATTCACAGCCCCTAGAGCGAGTGCTCCGGGGGTGTGAATGCGTGTGTTTTCGCTCACAGATATCTCAGGGCTTGGTGTGGTGTCAACCGCTGAAAAACCAGAGGTGTGCTGGTGCTTTTTACCAGAGTCCATGGGCTTAACATATCTGAGCTCGGGACTTTCCTGTTGCTTCATCTGGGCTCCTCTGCTGTTTTGAGCTAGCGTCGTCATTAACGGCCTTGAAGATTTCTAGTTCTTTGGAGGTGTCCTTGGAACTACAACTACAACAGTGTCAGGAAAGCGATCCATGCCTGATTAGGAAAACAGATGTTCCATTTCGCGTCAAATAGAACTTCTTTAGAAAAATGTAGCTTTACCACCCTGGCTACATATTTATTTAAAATAAAAAGCACATAAACAAATATATTTACTGGACTTCATCTTTGGTTTTTTTCCACGAACATTCATTAAAATAAAGGCCTGCCAGGGGGAAAAGATAGATAATGCTTCCCTCCCACCACTCTCTAACTTAATCCTTTTGGATTTCTTACAAACAGTCTGTTTCCTAAGTAAGGCTCTAACTTTTTGTGTGGACCAAAAGGTCCATATAATGCTCTAAACAGGCATCCTCCGGTTTGGTCATTTTCTTTAAAAACCGCATGGGTCTTGACCAAATTGCACAGCCTTCAGCAAAGTCGTGTTAAATGTTCTTGAGTTAAGCAAAGACATTGCGTAACATAACGTATGGCAATAACTGAGTTCAACAAGCTTTCAAAACATAGTTCAGCACGCAGGTCCCGAAGCTTGCAGTTTATATCATCTGAAGTCCAAGTCATGCAGTCATGGTCCCATTGGCCTGGAGCGTCTGACGCAACCCTCACAATCTTCGAAAAGCTTTTCCCTAAGACAGTGATGAAGGGTAGCATAAACAGCAACACTTACAATAGCCCGCATAACTTTTTTACGCTCACGACGTGGCACCGGCTCAGCTCGTTCCATGGCAAGACTCCTCTTAAACTCCATATAGGCGTCACCCTGGGGGTCATCATCTTCATCGATTTGTATTGGCGTTGAGCAGAAACAAGACGGGCCTGATTCATCTATGCTGTCTGATGTAATGTTTGTGGTCACCTGTCAAAAAAAAATTTCAGAAAAAAATAGCGGTAAGTCTCTATGGCCTGGCTTTTGTTTTTGTTTTTGGAGCCACACTACATGGATTGGTTATACCCCAACCATGCTCGTTCCTTTACCCGCATTTCGTTTCTTCTTCCGGCAACTCTGTGGGGACAGACAACGTGAGGCCATCAGGCTCGTCGGGCGCTCGGGTCTCAGTTTCCGGCATGTTGAACAAAGGCTGAGCCAAAGGGCTGTCCTCCTTGGAACTGTCGCTAATATAGCGCTTTCCACTGGGGGGAAGGTGTCCATGTTCTCCTCTCAACGTTTTTCCACGAGCTGTGAACCACACGGTCTCGAAAACGAGACGCTTTAAAGGCCCCGTAACTTCGGGGGTGGGGGGGAGGGGGTGGCAGCACCGGCCCAACCAACCATTGAGCCCCATCCCCGATTGGTGCACCTTTCCCTTCTGGGATGGCCTAAGCCCCCTCGGATTGGCAGAGGGGGTCACACCGCCTACTTCTGGGAACATGGCCATCTGTGGTCCAGTCCTGCTCTTGGGGTGAAACCCTCTCCCATTGGTGGGGAGCGGGCAGGGGGGCATTCTCAGAGGGGTCGCATCACCCGCTTCCGGTCTGGTGGCCATCTTGATCCGGAAGTCATAACCCAAGGGCGGGACCGGAGGTCAGGTGACCGGATGGGACGGGCCTTCCAGTGATGGGCAGATGAGGTGGGATTTCTGGTAACAGGTGGGCTGGGGTTAACATTTGGTGGTAGGCCCCTTGTACTACTCATTTCATTCAAAAACATGTTGAGGTGAGATGTTTGTGTGCCCAGAATCTTTTTTTTCCTAACAGAAATTCTGGTCAAAACGACCTGATTTTGCTGAGCATTTGGGTTTTGACGCAACTGCAGAACCAGCAGAACATGGATCAGCTGAAGTTGCGCCTGCCAGCTCTAGATAAGCCCTGGATGAGGGGGAAAAATTCCTTCCATTTTATAGTAATCATAATAATCCTTAGCACTTACCATCCCTAAAACTCACTTCACTTCCTAAAGAGGCATGACCATCATTACTTGTATTCTAGAGATTGGAAGTGACTTGGCCAAGGTCACCCAGTGCAGACCTAGGATTTGAACCCAGATCTCTACCCCCAATTCTGTGGCCAATCAACTGGACTGCACTGGTTTGACATGTTTAAGCATTTGTCACGGTCACAGCCAAGAAACCAGAATAGATGGCTCATGAATTTGTTCCCATGTGGCTTTTTTCATGTTCACTATGGGTGGACTCATGATGCATATTCTTTGTACTAAGAATCAGTTTCATCTGGGCTAGCGGACTGTATGTAAATGAAACATCAATACTGGTGCTGCGACTGCACAGAAGAGTCTGTGAAATCAAAATGCTAGAAAAAGCATTTGATATTCATCATGTTACAGGGGTTTCTTGAACCACTAAAATATTCACTTTTGTCCCCAGGGGCCAAAATTATGCCCGTACAGAGGAAAGTTGTGCCCCATCTTTTGTGTGTCCCCAAGTGTAATGTGTTCAACTGCATAGGACAAGCGGCTAATTCCAAAAATTCCATTTTGCTTCTATAATCAACCCCTCTGTCAAATGGCATCTGGGTTGAACTGTTAGATCATGATTTTTATGTAAAGTGATTTTTCGAAATCATTAGCCGTGTATCTAAATGAAACCGGCTGCTGTCCGTTTAATCCTCTGCTCATTGGAGCAAATGCAAACCATTTTTTTGAATAATAAGGCCTCTGAAATATAAGGTTATTAAAATCTGCAGCTCTCTCTCTCTCTCCCTCTCTCTCTCTCAATAATGCGTCGTGCTTTACAAACCAGGTAGCGCAACAGATCGATCTTTGCCACGGCAAGGCAGGGCAGTGCTGTCACGCTCCGTTTCCCAGACAGATGCACAGAAAGGGGCCCCAAAACCCTCCACACCTTTTCGGAAGGGGTCCACTCCTGCCTCCAGTGAAATCAATGAGGCTCGGGCCATTAGCCCTGCTGTGGCTGTCTTTAGGGTTCCATAGGAATTGTCACACCCATCAGACCCCAGGTGCTGACTTTGGCTGTGGCCAGGGCCAGGAGCTTTAAAAGAAAGGGCGTGAAATCCTGGACAATTATGGACTAACCTGGTCATCGGAGAAATTACTGGGCAGGGAATGTGGCACAGGATGCCAGTCCATGCTGCTAGGCCATTAGGAACAGGATTGAGACCATCAACTCACAGGCCAATGACCAACCGTTAGAGGGTATCAGTCCTTCTCAGCCTTCCTGTCCTACAGCCACCTCCATCGGAACATAGGACTGGAAGGGCCCTCCTGGGTCATGGGGTTGCCTGCGACAGTGGGGGACCGGACTCCATCATTTCATTGGTTGATAAAAGCATCCAGCTGTGGTGTTTTGGGGATCAGAGACCACAAGGGCTGCCTTAATACTGCCCTGGTTGGGAGCTCACACACCAGTAGCCAGCCCACAGCCATAAAGGGCTTCCACCCACCTCATTATTTCTTTGCCGCTGTATTGCCGCTGTAGCCCAGTTACAATGACAGTGTTTTACACACATGCCTACATTCATAACATGATTGCCAGCCCCAAATGTTCACAAATCAGGAGTCAGGCTCAGCAAAAATCACGAGATTGGCTTTTAAATCATGAGATAATGTAAAAAACCCCCAAATCTATTACTTTTAATTTGCCTTCTGTTTTTTGAGCTTTTACGGTGCACGAGGGCACATTTTGAAGCTTTCTCCTCAGCCACGAGGGCTAGAAATTTACTTTTCCTTTAAGGATGAAGGCTGAAATCATCACATAGCCACTTGACTCCAGGAGCTGGGGCTTTTAGGAAAACAATAATAACCATGAGACTGGTGACAAAATCATGTGTTGCCAACAACCTGTGTACAGCATTCTTAATGGCCAGCAATTCTGGAACATGACATCCCTTCATCAGTGATCTTACCTGTCAAATATTTCTGCACAATAACACATACAAACAGCTGATTCAGTTGTTTATTGTTTGAGGTTCAGATCCCCAGATTTCCCCTGGGGGGGTCTGGACCCTGATTGTCACACTCCATCTTAAAACTAGTGAGGTTGCTTTCTCCCACAGCTCCTATCAGGAGGCTGCTCCCGAATCGCCGTCTTCTAACTTCCAGCCTAGAGATAAATGAATGCGATGAGCCACTTGTGGCCCCAACACAATGAACGGACAGACTCCGAAATGACTGGAATGTTGGTTTGGTTTAAAAGAAAATGCTGAAAATCATTTCTCTCTCTCTCTCCCCTTGCAATAATGCGTCGTGCTTTACAAACCAGGTAGCGCAACAGATCGATCTTTGCCACGGCAAGGCAGGGCAGTGCTGTCACGCTCCATTTCCCAGACAGCTGCACAGAAAGGGGCCCCAAAACCACACAACGAGGCAGGACAGCCAGGACTGGAACCTAGCTCCTCCTTCCTCTCATTCGCATGGGGTTGTCGAGTTGGCACAAGTCACCCTGTCTTCATGCTGCCAAGATTAATAGATTTTAAGGCTGGAAGGGCCCATTAGATAATCTAGTCTGACCTCTTGTATAACACAGGCCAGACAATTCCATCCAGCTACCCCTGTACTGAGCCCAACAAGTTGTTTGATGAAAGCATCTCTTCCTAAAAAAAAAAAATCCAGTCCTGATCTGAAGACAGTGAGAGATGGAGAATCCACCACTTCCCTTGGAAGTTTTTTCCAATGGTTAATCACCGACACTGCTAAAAATTTGTCTTATTTGTCATTTGAATTGGCCTTTCCGCTTCCAGCCTTTGCCTCTTGTTCTGCCTGTCTCGGCTAGGTTGAAAAGCCCTTTAATGTCCAGTATTTTCTCCTTGCGAAGGTACTCATACACTGTAATCAAAGACACCTTGAGTTTTGGACACTTATCTGCGCTGAGTAGTGGACATGCACAATGGCTTTCCCGTGCTCGGTTTTAAGTGGCTGTGGTGTCATCAAGGTCTGGGGGGAAACCGAGCACTTACCTGAGAAGAGATGGAGAGATTTATTTTCAAATGCTTTGCTTTGAATGGATTGGGTCAGATCCCCAACCAGCGTAAACCGGCATAGCTCTGTTGTAGTCAGTATATTGCCCAGAGCCCACAATCACTGGGGGTGGAACCGACTATCGCCAGGGTGTAATTGACTTGGAGCACAAGAGGATCATTTGGCTCCCCGGACTTCTGTAGAGATGGATGGTCTGTTTTCCTCGCCTCCGATTGGCTGAGTGATGCATACCATGGCAACCACAAAAACCAAACAGCTGGGCGAAACAATGACTTTAGTAAATCTTTTTAATTAACAGAGGAAGGCAGGCACAGCAGGGGGTTGTGCCACAGTGTCAGGGAGGGACGGGTGTCTCAGACGCTGCGGGATAAAGCGGGCCGAATAGCTCCAGGACTGAAAGCAGGAATTGAAAGAGGGAGCTGCTGGTGCTTAAGAAAAAGGAATGAAAAGTTGTGCTGCCATTTGCCTCTCCTGCTGACGAGCCCACAACAGGGGATGCTGGAGAAGGGGGAAGAGAGAAATCCAAGAGGTTTCCTTCGCAGGGATTTCCCCCAAACTATTCTGGGAATGGTTAGCGGTTCCTAGACAGCCAATCTGTGTAGAGACCCTGAGCGAGAGTTTCAAAGCCTTTAGGTGCCAAAATACAAGAGGAAAATCTGTCCCTCTGTGCTTTTCCACAGCACGTCTGAGGGACGATTCTCAGCCCACCCCCACAGCTCTCAAAACTATGGCAGATTATGAGGTGATCTCAATCGATGGTAGGTGCAAGCTCTTCAGATACAGAGACCCTTTAGCTCACGACTGTGTAGGAAGCATGATCTGGTGGATGGTGCACTGGACTGGGAGTCGGGTGGTTTGGGTTCAGTTCGTGACTCAGCCATGGGCTGTCTTGAGCAAGTCACTTAGCTCTACCCTACACCTCAGTTCCCCTCTGTAAAATAGGCATGATAGATTTTTAAGGCCAGATGGGACCTCCCCTTAAATAGACAGGGCAGGGCTCAGTCCCACAGCAGTTCCTGAAACTAAACTCCTGGTGAAATTCGATTCTGAGAGGAGATCAAACAAATTTGACATGTTGGGGCCTGATCCAAATCCTTTTGAACTCACTACAATGACAACCATTTACTGACTGCTGTGGGCTGCCCACCAGGCCCTTCCAGGGTTTTCAAGAGAATTCAGCGCTAGAAGGCATTTTAGCCAACTCATGCAGTCCTTTCTCAGGCAAAGTACCCATCGAGGTCAAGTAAAACTTCCCAAGGAGGGGGAGGCCAGTGAAAGACCTGCCTGGGTGAAATTCAGCCTTCCAATGGGGGGATTTATATCTCCTCTTTTCCCAGTAACTGCAGGTCAATTTCTCCCCCCAGGATTACATCTTGGAGACAAAAGGATTTGCTTAGCAATCTTTGTTCCGTCCAAGGGGCTATCTGTAAAATGTGGTTAGTTTTCTCCTGACAGGAAGCTGGATCTGCCCTTGTAATTGTCTGATCTTAGGCTACTGCTGGAATATGATAAACACACACCCCCACAAGTGCTATCCCCTCTTCCCTCCCGTTTCCCAAATGATCCTCCGTACAGGAGCAGTTTTTTCACTCCCCTCAAACTAAGCCAGCGTCTAGGTGCCTTTCCAGAGCTATGCATGTGCTGTGACATTGAAAGTGTTCCTCTGGAGGGGGAAAGAGAGAGAAGAAAGCTGCTCATATGCTGCTGACATTTATCCCCTGGCTTAAGAACACTGGCTGAGGGTTTATTTTGTCGACATCACCAAATCTCCTGGTGGCTCTGTTAAGCCTCGGAAAGGCACTCTGCTCTTCGGACAGCTGCATTGCCACGGGGAGCTGATTGGCAAGCAAAAGCAACTAGAATTGTTGGAAGAGGAGCTAGAAGCAGAGAGGCACCGGACAGCAGCACATAATCAAATGTTATTTGCAGGGACATCGGTCAGGATACAAATATTAAATAAAACAAGCAGGAACACTGGGCACTTAGGAGCCATCAGGTCATCCGTCCCTCTGGACAAGTCTACAAAGCAAAATTGGGAGACCTATCTTCCTTCAGTTTGGTGGAGCAGCTTCCTGGTCTTTTATACTCAGGCTGGCCCATGCTGTATGTTTGTTAATTTCACAATCCTCTCTTTTGAATGATTTTTTTTTTAAAAAGGAATCTGGTGGGAGAGCCTGGTGGAAGAAGCCGGTGAAATGTTTGTAGAGTGATGACAAACCTGCAATGGAAGAGATCTGCTTGTGTGTGTATTTTTTGGCGCTCAGTGGGATCTGCTGAACTTTCCTGCTCTTGTATAATATTTTTTCCCCTTAAAGGACCATCTCTGTGATGTGCATATTTGGAGACGAGGGGCTAGGAATGTCTGTGTAGATTGCAGGAAGAGTCAGCATCAGCGGTTAAAATAATGAGGCTGAGTCCAGGAGACTAGAAAACAGCGACAATCCCTGGCAATTTCTGTTCTCTTGAAAACTGCTAAAAGAAGCTGGAGAAGGGGAATTTACCGTTCCTTTCCAGATGACTGACAATATCAGGAGAATTCTCTCGCTCCAGCTTTCACCTGTTAGGAGTGCCCGAGAGAAACCGTTCAGGAACACTAATGATACAGGTCAGGTTTACTACAGCACCACCTCCTTAAGGAACTCCACAACCTTCAAATCTGGCTCGGTGCATTTCATAATTTAAAGATCATGTAAAGCAAGAGTGTGTCCGTGTGCCCGCATGTGGGGGGGCACGTGTGTGATCCAGGTAAGAATCCGCATGACCTATCTAACCCGGAGAGACTTTCTCTGACCAATTTGAGTGTATGGTTCTCTGAAAATACACTGATCCTTCCCCGGCTTGCTACCTATTTACATCTCTTGGCTTGGAAGGTTTCTTTCCCCGTCGCAATTATGATCATTTGCAACATCAGCGCAATCAAAGATTGGCGCACTTTCCTTGCTCAGATCCTCCCCAGCATCAACAAGACCCTCAACTTGGTGCAACAGGTGGAAGCCACCACTAGCTCGGTGGTGAGTGTCCTGCAGGACCCCAAGCAAGAGGGTTACCTCTCCAACAGCCAGTCCATGAATTCCAGCAACTTCACCACCGCCCTGGACCACTTATTCCAGTATTCATACTCGGACAACGAGCAGCTCTACAAGGAGTACAAACCTCCTGCCCGGGACGCTATCCCTTTGCCCAAGGCCGTGCTCTACCTTCTCATGGCGGCGCTGGTGGTGGTGGCGGTGGCGTACGCCATTGTTGGGCACCTCATCAAGGACCTAGTTCACGATTTGATAGGTGAGTTCTGGGCGGCCAATGCTGCCTACGATGCTGCAGTTAGTGCGCCGTGCTGGGGGGGGGGAAAGAGGGGTGTCGGGGGCCTGTGATGTATAGGTTGGATTAGATGATTTAGTGGGTCTTTCTGGCCGGAAACTGAGTCTAAACCCAAAGGACCAGCTCCAAAACCCACAATGTTGACAGGAGTCTTTCCATTGACCACAATGAGCTTTGGATTGGACCTTAATTTCCTACTAGTTGATACATTTATATGCATCTGTGTTTGCAGATGCTGAGCTTCCTAGAAGACAGTCCCTTACTGGGTTTTTTTGGTACAGGACAATGGGGCCCTGATCTAGGATCAGGATCCTGACGCTGCTACCACAATAGAAATAATAAATAGATAAAATAATAGTGCAGCATATCTAGCCGTTTATAACGAATTGCCCGCACAGAAGCTAAGCATCGTCCTTTGATGCCTTTTAAAATGCCCATTCTTTCACCACTTTTTAAAGACAATGCTATGCTGGCGAATAAAACAGCCAGTCCCCTAATCCTGCTAAAAGGTTCCTTCAGAGCAGATGTTAGATTTGCTACTGACTGGCGTGCACCCAACAGCAAGCGCCAGATAAGGATCAATAAATCATCATGAGGGTTTTAGTTGCAAGAAAGTTGCACATGGTTGGGACAAATACATCCCTTGGAGCCACTATGGTTTATACCCCGGATGGAGTTTGTTCTCTAGAGGTCCTGCTCCCCCACTATTTTGGACTGAAGTGTTAATGGTTAATTCTCTGCCCTGAGTTATGCAGGAGGTCAGACTAGATGATTGCAGTGCTCTCTTCTGGCCTTCAGACCTACAAATTAGCCCATCATACCTTTTGATATAATATTTTCCTGATTATTCAAAATTATATGCCAAAGCCAAATATTATATGTCAAATATACTGGGAGGTATATTTATATTAGCTCCTGGACAATGTAATATCTTGCTTTTACCTAGTGTTTTTCAACAGCAGATCTCAAAATGCTTTACAAATGAGGTCTGTATCATTACTCCCATTTTACAGATGGGAAAACCGAGGCACAGAAAGGGAAAGTAACTTGCCGAAGGTCACCCAGCAGGCCAGTGGCAGAGATGGGAATAGACTCCAAGTCTCCTGTTTTAGTCCACTGCTCTAAGAGCCAGGCAACACAGCCTCCCTTATTTGCCCCCTTTACTTCCTCTACTGAGCAATCTGTGTTGCAATATTGCTACTGAGGTGGGCAAGTGATGTCTCTGATGGGCTTCACTTAAGTGACACCCCAAAGAACTGACTTTAAAGTGTCATATCTAAACATAACGAGCCCCTACGGCTGGTGGTATCTCCTGGCTCTGTTGGTTGCTTCACGGATTTTGGAGTTGACACTGGTTTTTCGAAGAAGAATATACGTCTGCTACAGCATTTAAAAAATAGTCTGGACCTGAGCTGCCCGTATGGCTGCAGTGCCCAAAGGGGCCAGTCAAGATCAGAACATTATTGTCCATGTTGTTGCACTACCGCGGGCAGAGACAATCCCCCAGGAGCTCACAATCTAGAGCCCTTATTCAGCAAAACACTTAAGCGTGTGCTTAAAGGTTATGGCATGGCCAAAGGAGAGAATACAGATCTGGTAGCCAAGAGATGGGGTCTATAGCTACTGAGTTCCATTGTGACCTTGAGAAAAGCACTTCCGCTCCGTGCTTCACTTTCCCAATCAGGATAGCAACACTTCAGCTGCTTTGCAAAATACTGGGTGATCTCTGGGTGAAAAGCACCATATCAGAGCTAAGTGGTGGTGTTGTTAAAAGTCCAGCCCAAATCAGTAAAGCATGTGCTTAACTTTAGCTGAAAGGGTTTTGCTGAATTGGGGCCTGAAAGCATCCTGGATCTTGGATGTGATGGCACTTGGGTCTTCCCTGGTTTGGTCCACGCTGTAAGAGATCACAAAATCTTTTCAGACTTTGTTAAATATGTGGCTGAGTGCCCAGATTTCCCAAAATAACATCCAGACATTTATCTTGTCAAAAGCAGTGCTCTGCTGGGCTGCGGATCTGAAGAGAAGATCTTTTATTTATGATCGGGCACAAAATATGTAAGTTTCTGCCACATGCAGATGGAAATAGTAATGAATTCGCCTGGCACCTCCAGAATCCAGCACACCCACCACGGTAGAACGATAACTGGAGCGCTCCGTGCGTGCCTTCTCACGATTTATACACTTGAAATTATTGAATCCCCAGAGGAAAGAGGCTGAGACTGTGTGTTAACATTGTCAAGCACATCATCCTTTAAAGAGCAAGTTTCATTTGAATGAGTTTGCATAAAATGACTTCAGGGACTGGGCCCAGGGGAGGAGGAATGGTAAATAAGGCTAGGCTTATTTTGCACAATAACTGTATTTATACACTAAGCAGCAGCAGAACTCTCCCCTCTCGGTGCATCTGTGCTAATCATATTTCTCACGGGGCCGATAAGGAATAAAATGATACCCAGCGAGCTGCAGCCTGGCTGGATGAGATTAAAGTATGAATAGTTAATCGCTACTTTAAATGTGCATTAAGAGACAGAGGATATTTTTGCCTCCTAAATAACTGCACATACGAGAAAATCCCAAACGCCTGCCTAATGTCTTATTTTGTTTTTAAGCATAATTTAAGATTACAGGATACACACAGATTGTCTGGTGTGCTATGGCACATATGAACAGTGTATCTTTTATAACACAGTTCTGTATCTATGAATGAGGAAAAAGGCCATCATACTTTCATCCTGAGAAATCAGAGAAAGCATTAAAGATAAAGGACTATTCCTTCCCTGGAACCTTTCAAAAATCCAGTTACAGCATGTTCTGGAGCTACGCAACAACAGGAAACCCAGGGAGAGAGTCAAATTACTTTGGGCTGTCCAAGAAGGCCTGGAGGAGGAGCAGCGGGATAACATTGGAGAATTGGGTGGTGAATCTGGGGGGCAGAGGAATTACTAAGGCTACGTCTACACTAGTGCTTTTATTGGTAAAGCTGTTGTCAGTCGGGGGTGTGAAAAAACACACCCCTGCCTGATGTAAGTTTCACCAACAGAAATGCCAGTGTGGACCGCGCTGCTCGTTGGGGGTGGTTTAATTATGCCAATGGGAAAGCTTTCTCCCGTCAGCACGGAGCGGCTACACGGGGGACCTTACAGCGGTGTAAGGTCTCCAGTGTCGACAGACTAAGAGAGAGGGTTAGTAGAAAAAGGACAGTCCCCCAAGGGAAAGGCTGGGTGTACTGTCACTCAGCCCATTTCAAAGCAGACTGGACAAAGCACGCAAGAATATACAGTATGGAACAGTTCTGAAGGGGCGGATATTACAATCCTTACTGCACTCCTCCCCGGGGGGAGTTTTGCCCTGAGTAAGGACTGCAAGACATGGTCTAAAACACCCCAATTCCTCTTTGCCGTCTCTGATTCCTATGATCCTATTCTTCCTCGAAGGGCTGGGGTTTAGGGCACCCTGTGTGTCAGGTTTTAGCCCCGGGCGTGTCCATCAGAATAAAGCCCTGTCCCACAGACCCTTGCTCAAGTGAGTCGTGCTGATTTCACCGGGGCGACTCGTGGTGGCGTGTACCGCTGAGCTTGTGTGCGGGTATCAGAATGGGGTCCTGCGGAGGGAGGCCACCACGAAAGTCAGCTTGATGCTCACCTGAGTAAATACACCTTGTGTGAGTCACAGCTGGCAGGACTGGATCTCTGTACAGCAGTTACAGCACTTCCCTTTTCTAGGGAATTCCCCTGGACCCCATAGGTTGCCATACAGTCCCAATCCCATCTCAAAGCCCTTTACAAAGGAGGGCAGTAGCACTGTTCCCATTTTACAGATGGGAAACTGAGACACAGAGAGGCATAGGAATGAGGGAAAATGCTAGAGGGAATTGTACCTGGGTGCTAAGCTGTGTTTAATGATGGAGAAACGCTTGAAAAAGGCAACGCCACCAGGAAACGAAGCATGATTTTAGCATTAAAATAAGGACGCGTTTTCCTTTGTTGGAGTGAGCCGGTGTACCACTGTGTGTTTTAGAAATACTCAAATTCATTCCAGGGCCTAATCCGAAACCCTTTGCAGTCAGTGGAAAAACCTCCCAATGACTTAAATGGGCATTGGCCCAGGCCCATATTTGTGAAGAAAAAGCAGGTTTTGAAAGCTGCTTTACTTCAGCTTTGGAGTAATATCAACAGATGGTGTTTCAGATCAGATACAGCTTTGCATCTTATGAGCCTGTCTCTAACACAGGAAGAATTTAATTAGTGGAACCCTCAGGAATACGCTTCCCCCAAGAGACCAATGCAAATCACCTTTACTAACAAAATAAAAAAAGTGGGATTTGGAACAGCAAAAGGAGAGACTAAACCAGTTGCCATGGAGATGCGATCATGGGTGAATCATGGCATGAAGGGAATCCCATCTAGGTGCATAAAGCAAGAAAAGATCTAGAGGTTTGTGTCTGTGGCTTTATCCCTGGTGGAGCAGTTACCGGTTGGAACAAGTGAGCCAGGGATGTAGTGGAGTCTGTCCCTTGCTTTCATAAAGGCAAGATTGGATGCCTTTCTAATAGACCTGCTCTAGCTCAAACAGCAGTTACTGAGCCGGATGCCAGAATGACCGTGGGAAGTCCTCGCACCTTTTATGCAGGAGATCAGGCTGGATGATTTAATGGTCCCTTCTTCTGGCCTTAAAAATTTATTTCGCAGGTCTTAGCTGAAATCCTCCCATGGGGATCGGCACCTATGGGTCAGATTCTTAGCTAGCATCAATCCGGGTAGTCCCAATGAAGTCAATTTAGTTCTGGCCTGTGAATTGAAAGATTGAAGCCACTGGGGGTTAGGAAACCTTCTTTTTGAAGAAAAGAACTGAGTGAATTTAGTGCTCCAGAAAATAAGTAACTGATTGCCTTCATCACCCCCATTCTGTGTCACAACACTCCTGGGATAATTCAGTCCTGAGGTTTGTTTAGGCAGAAATTGCCAACTGTGCCAGACTGGGCAGAAAGAAATGTTCTGTTCTGTTCCTTATGCTGTGCCCATCATGATGATATTTTGGGCTTGGAAGGATTAGATTTTTGTGGGTAAACGTCAATTTCTCCATGCGCGCGCACAAGCCAAGGAAAAAATATTTCCACTGATGACCATCGAAATTTACAGATAAGCAGCATTTTCTTTCTTTGCCTGAAAACTCATTAGAATTTGATTTAATGCCATTTACTTGGTATATTTCGATGTGTGAGGTTGACAGTATTTGTATTTTCCAATGGTTCTAAAGCTTTGACTTGATTTTCAGTCTACTGTCCTTAAATAATTATTTGTCCCCATAACTGTGGAGGTTTAAATAGCCCCCAAAACTTAAAAGTTCATAAACCCCATAATTTTGCACAACTGTGCAAATGACATTCAATAAAAATAAGAAGTGCTGAAAGATAAACATTGATATTATCTGTTGAAATGATACATTTTTAAAAAAGTGATATGTGAAATTCGAGAGTTAATTAAAACCATCGGAGATGCTTAATTTGTTCCCTCTCTTCCTCCCCCAACTGTGCAATGTCAGTTGCATTTTGCATTTGGACCTGAATAACAACAAGGCCCGGCTCTTCTGTAAGGATCATTCTTACGGCATGTGCTGGGCAGAAATCGGCAGCCTTCTGGCTCCTAAATTGTCAGCAAAGAGTACATTTTCAAATCTTCCTCTCAGGGCATTGCGATCCTAACTTACTTTCCTGTGAATGGTTTATACGTTGCATGCAAAGGTAAACACTGGGTCTGTTAGAATACCGCAAGAGCTCTTAGGTGGATGGAAATATTTCTATTGAAAAAATGGCATCCTACGAAGTTTGGCGCTGCCACCTCAGCCCTGCGTTCTACCTCAGAAACTGGGGTCGATTCAGCCACCACCGTTCAGAAAAGTTGACTTCGCACCCAGTGTCTTTTGGGCCTCCTCTTGCTCTCTGACTTCATTGGAACCGCGCTACTGCTTGCTTTGCCAACCTGGTGACCGTACAGGTAGAGAATCTTTATCCAGTCACCGATTCTTGTATGCCTCTTGGAATATAGTGGCCATCTTCAAGCGCAGCCTGCTAGTCGTCTGGCCATCAGCAATGCCCCCCAGGGTCCACATCCCTTGTAAGAACAGCCTCTCGGGAAGCTATCATTCCAGAGTTATGGTCCCCATTCTGTGGCACTGAGCATCCTCCTGGAGGAGAGGTTGGCAAGGGAGGGGAGGGCCTTCCAAACTCCTGATGACACAGCCTCCACAGGAGCCAGGGAGTAATTTCTCCTTGGGTCTCTGTGCCCCATCACATCCCAGGCCTGATAACACACCTCTGGTTCCTGCCAGCTAGCTTCACAGCTGTGCCCCTGCTATGAAGTGCAGAGAAGAGCTCGCTGAGGTCTGCGGAGGCAGCGGCTGCTGCTGTCTGTGCCGTCCATGGGCTCTGAGGCAGAGGGCGAGCCCAGGGCCCGGGCAATGGCCAGGAAGCTAGCTCTCAGCCAGAGCTTGCTAGAGGGAAGTGGTTTAAGCACTCGCCTGTCGCTCCAGAGAGGTTCAATTTTCCTGCTTTTCTGGGCAGCCTTGGGAAGTCACTGAATTGCTGCGTGTCTCATTTTCGCCACAGGCAGGCCTGTACCTTTCTATGGGCATCCCTAGAGGGATCTCTGGGCACAATCGCCATGGAAATGGTCAGCTATCATTTTCCTCCTTTCCCAAGCCCTGTAGAGTGGTCGTCATGGCACTGAGTGAGACATTAGAGGGCGAGGGTTATAAATACGGAGTCACAGCACCCATACATATACAGTGTTATCAATACAGCATTGCCTGTATTTCAAGGGCACCAAGAGCTGTCAGCTGAGGGAGGCTTTCCTAGTGGTTAGAGCATTAGCCTGCAACCTGAGCTACCCAGGTTCTAGTCCCGGCGCTGCTACAGATGCCCCATGTGTCCTTTGGACAAGTCACGTAGGGCCAGATTTTCAAAGGTATTTCGGGAACCTAAAGATGCATCTAAATGCCTTTGAAAATCTGGCTTTTAAGCATTCCGTGCCTCAGTTTCCCATCTGTATAATGGGAATAAAAAGCTCTGCTCTACCTCACGGGAGTCTTGTGAGGATAAATCCAGTGAACAATTGAGGCGTTTAGATACTACAGTAATGGGCCAGATCAGTGCCTAAGGTAAACAGATCAGGGCTCCACCGTGCTAGGCGCTGCACACTGCACAGTAAGAGATGGTCTGCCTTGCAGAGCTCAAAATCTAAAGACAAGAGGTGAGGGGAAACGAAGAATTATGACATCCCCATTTTACAGATGGGAACAGAGGCAGAGAGAGACAGTGATTTACCAAATGTCACCTCAGGAGTTGAGAACTGAACCCAGGTTTTCACAAAATGCATTAGCCACAAGCTGGGTAAAAATTAGCTAGAACAGAGAATACATGAAGGTGTGGATTATATGGCTTTGCCAGTGTAAGTATGGAGATAGGGACATCACTCATAAGAGAGAAAGCCGTGAGTGAATTATAGTGGTCATTCCAAATGGACCCTCCATATCTAAGGTCCACACATTCTCCCTTTGGTAGCAATCTATCATCAAACAAGTGACAGAGAGGAAACACTGTCAGATTAACAGGACACTGATAAAACGCTGATAAAATTTATGACAGGTTTTCGGAGCACAGCTATGGTTTCTCAAAGGGAACATTCGGATTTAATGTCTCCTTCGTATCTGTCCTGAATTCTCACAA
Organism: Mesoclemmys tuberculata; assembly: GCA_007922155.1. NCBI lineage: Eukaryota > Metazoa > Chordata > Testudines > Chelidae > Mesoclemmys > Mesoclemmys tuberculata. The sequence continues at coordinate 9,490,742 of ML675643.1, forward strand.
GGCAGTTTGGTTGTGACAGCCCTGTAAAAAGAATGGATGATCTCTCTACCTGTCAATTTGGAAAGCAGTTTTTTTTAAACATTTAGAAAGCTGTTCACGCGTCTCCTTAGCAGGACCGCTCATACTAAGCCATCATGGATGATTTGGGAGCTTTGCTCTAAAGAGGAAAGGAGGCAACCGCCTGTGATTGCAAGTTGTTTAAAAAAGATTGGGAGTCTAACGATAAATGGCTATTCTGGATAGCACGCGATTACTGTTGGAGCGGTTGAAAATGGCCCAGTGGAAGGGGTTTCCATCAGAAAATGCTGATTTAACAAAATCCGAACATTTTCACAGGAATGTATTGGTATTGTGATTTTTATCAAAATCTTTTGTTTTGACTTAGTATAATGCATTGAAATGATAAAGTTGAAACAAAATCTCACTGGCAAAATCGAAGTGAAATGTGTTCAGAATATATTTTTTTTTTTTTCCTGAGGAAATCCTAGATTTCAACTTTTTGTCCTAATTCAGGATGAAACCAAATTTTGCAATCTCAGAATTTCCTCTGGGGTGGAAAACTCTGAATTTTGACCAGCTTCATGCCATGGAAGTAAGAAATAATGACCAAGGCCCTACTTAATTTGTGATATTCAGGAAATTGTGGATCTTGGAATATTAGGCGTCCACTGCAATTTTGATGCCGAATTCAGGTATATATATGCTACATTTTAACAGTGAGCCCTTCTTAATGTCCCGAATGGCCAGGCCTCCAGCATTACCCCTGCACATGGCCAGGCTCCTGCTGTCAGCCACAGGGCGGCCAGCTTTTCCAAATTATCACAATTAATAAAAGTCCATTATTACTCTACGTGATTTTCCATGTCTTATCCGCAGCTCAGCCACAATCATTTGACAATTCAAATAATTGTCACGATTCAAGTAAGGCCTTAAAAATGAGTGATTACTCCAGCCTTCTGCTCGGCAAGTGATTTACTTTTTAGAGTGAGCAATCATCTAAGAACGAAATACAATCTTCCTCTGTTACTGCATAGAAAGGGGCACAAGAAGTTTGCAACGGTGAGGTGGCTGTTGGCATTTATCTTGGAGTCCCAGCTTCAGGAGTCATGGGAGGATGTGAGACTCTCAGCTGCCATTAGAAAAAGATTGCCTTTCTAGCTGTCATGGTTGCTGGGAAAAGCGTGAAAACCTGACCTGAGTGCACCAGAGGGCACAGAAAAAGCACCCCAAGATTATTTTCTTTGGCTTAAAAATCATAAAAAAAAAAAAAAGTTTAAATCTCAGGTTTTTTGTGGGCCTGGCTCATGATTTCTGAAAGCTCGGGGGTGATGACACTGCCTACGTGGTTTGACTCGCAGCCCTGTGTGTCTTCAGCATGGACGCATCCTTTCTCCCATCCTCTGAAACCGGGACTTCGCGCTGTTTTGCTTGAGCTAATGCTGCACTTCAGTGTCCCACGCTGAGAAACACCTAAAACTCTGTCTCCATGTCTCTCGCTAGCCTCCTTCCGGCTCGATGCCGGCCGCGTCCATGAGATAGCCCTGGGCCTCAGGGCTAGGAAGCCACTCCCAGTGTGTGGGGACCGGGACAGAGGTTCCCGAGGAGACTAACAGAGAGCTCCCTGGAGCACTTGTGAGGGGGCTCACCAGACCCAGAGAGGGTGCTCCTAGGGGGGGGAAGAGCCAAGGATGCTGACCTGGCCCTGCCCCGTGGAAGGACCTCGCCAAGGTGCAGCGAGAGCCCCGGGGCAGAGGAATTCTGCGATGGCCCAAGGGAAGGGCATCGCCCTTTGACCTCCGTGGGGACTTTGACCAAAGTGGAAAGACCCTTCCCCAGCTGATGGTGAGAGGACCGCACTCTAAGGGACCTCACTCTAAGGGACCTGTATATAACGTCAGTGCTTGGACTGTGGTTAACTCAGCCCTCCCTCCCCAACCCCTCCAGCTAGGAAGCTGCGGGGAGCCCTGTTTGTGTAATGTTCCTCCTGAAAGAGCCCTGTTCAAAGTGCATACACCTCCCTGGACTTATTGAAAGCCCCCTAGGGGAAACTGAGGCAGAGATGTACTTGTAGTCCTGCACTGGATCACCAGGGGGTGCTCCAGGAGTGTGGGGGGGGGGGCCATTAGAGCCACTTAGAGGTTCATGAGCTACTTGCAGCCATAGGGCAGAGCTGGCTGTTTTAGCTCTGGCAGCAGAGACTCACATGTTTAGATTCAGAGGTCCCAGGTTCAATCCACACAGGCATTACATGCGAGCCTTGTGTGTGCGCCTTCTCCTCCCCCCACACAGCCCTGCCCTGCTTTTCTGGACCTAGACTCCCATCTTGTAGTCCTGCTCTCTGATCTGCTCCGCTCATCGGGGAGGCACTCCCCATTGGACTCAGTTCTGAGCCACCGCACCCCAAGTTTATTAACCAATTTCCTGTGCTGATCAAGCAGACTGGCAGCAGTAATGCCAGTTAAATCTCCCGCCCACCGATAAGAAGACACAAGGACACAGGAGATTTAGGACAGTCACTCCTGACTAAGCTTTATATTACCGGCTAGCACTCTGTCAAGATTTTTAGCGAGCTGCAGCAAAGGGAAGCCCCATCGAAAGCTATATGGAAAGCAGTGTCAGCCAAAGGCTAGCATGGGAGACACAGCGGCTGACATTTTTATTAGTTCCAGGTTAACTACAGGCCAGGGCACTGTTACTTATGTCCTTGGCTGTCAATGGACACAAAAAACGTGTAATCGGGTAATTACTTAGCTCTTTACTTACACAGCAAAATCGTAAAGTCCTTGCAGTAAACACCCACTAGCAACCTCCTAATGACATCTTCCTACAGATTACCAGCTAATTACATCCAGCTGGTTCCCAAAATAATTCCCATGGAAACTGCGGTTTGGATTAGTGTCTGCAGGAGTAAACCTGGCCTGTGTTTACTCTGCAATAAACCGGGGATTTGGTTACGTAACTTCCCTCTGCGCGCTCACCGAGGCGGAGTCCCCGCGAAATAAATGCCCAGCTCTGAAGGGGGGTGCAACACCAACCTTGACACGTGGGATTGTTTTAAGATGACCAGATAAAAATCAGATCAAAATGCGGGGGCGGTGCATAGCTGCCTATATAAGAGAGAGCCCCTAATGTTGGGATGGTCCTGGTAATTTTGGGACATCTGGTCACCCTAAATTCTCTTCAGGCCCCCTCCCCCCGCAGCTCAGTGGTGGGGAACACAAGATGAGCCAGCTCAGACTGGCCATGCAGGGGTCCCTTAAGAACTGTCCCATAACATCTAACCTAACATTTCCCTTCGTTAACATCAGTCCTTTCTTCCTAATCCCCGTCTCGTGTGTTTTGCTCTTTACCCAACCATATGAAGAAACTGCATAGGCAGGCAGCTGGGTCCTAAATGTCAGAAATGCAGGGCCTCATTAGATATAGAACTGTAGAAGGTCAGGGTTGGAAGGGACCTCAGGGGTCATCTAATTCAACCCCCTGCTCAAAGCAGGGCCAACCCCATCTACATCATCCCAGCCAGGGCTTTGTCAAGCCAGGCTTTAATCTCTAAGGATGGAGATTCCACCACCTCCCTAGGGAACCCATTCCTGTGCTTCACCACCCTGCTAGGGAAAAAGTGTTTCCTAATGTCCAACCTAGACCTTCCCCACTGCAACTGGAGACCATTGCTCCTAGTTCTGTCATCTACTGTGTGCTGGCTGGTTTCTGGTGCCTTCCAAAACACAGCACACAGTGAGCACCGCTAGAGAGCTCCCAAACCATTTTAGGGCTGTTACCCAATTGCTGTGCACTACACCTGCCATCCCTGGAGCCATAAAGAGTTCTTGCCTTGTTTTGGCCCTGCCCCTGCTGCCACTGGCGTTTTCTCACTGACGTCAAAAGAAGCCATGCTGCCATAGGCCTTTAATAGCCTTTATAGGGGTCAATCTTATTACTCCAACCTTCACCCTGCCTTGCTTCCCAGTGCACGTCACTCTCACTTGTTGCATCTGGTCCGCAATTAGACTGCGAACTCTCCGGGGCATGGCTTGCCTACGCCTAGGTGTTTATACAGCACCTTGCAAAATGGGGCCTCCTTTCCGCTTGGGCAGGAAGGCAATGAACCAATAAAAAAATGATGCAAAGCCACGACTCAGAACTGTCTCCGGTCCCGGGCATGCACCGTGGCAAACAGTGCCAACGCTGAGCCCTGGCGCTAAGAATGAAGACATCCTGGATTTGACTGACCTGTGTTGCAGCCTGGGAAGCTAGGAGAGCAGCGGGTTGCAGACGGACAAAATAAAGAACCTATTTTTCCCCTCTCTTCTCTGCATTTCCATGTCCTGACGCTGTTTTTCCCAAAATGAATGGAGGCGCACCATTTAGCCAACCACCACCCTCCGCCCCAGATGTACACTGGTAGAGTAGCAGACCTCTTGTGACTTAATCGACAGAATCAGGGGCCAGACCCCAGCTAGATCTTGCCTGGTTTCCATCACCATTAAGGCTGGTTGAGAATTTGCCATCAGAAGGGGAGGAGGGCAATGGAAAACTTGGGCCTTTCGACTCCATGACATTTTTCACCAAAAAAGTATCTGCTTCCTCTGGAAACTTTTGATTTTTTCATTTAAAAAAAATAAGAACCCAGAACATGTCAAGCTAGAAATATTGCAGCCAGAAACTGAAAGATTTCAGTAGGAAAAGCCTGTGGTGACTCCAAGTTGCAGTATGGGCCCCCCCACTCGCCCTCCCCCAGTGCCCATTCTCCTCTGTAGGTCAGGTTCCATGGTCAGACTATATCTCATATGATGCATGGCCAAAACTGATAATTATGACCGGGCCCCACCTAGGGACTGGGTACTTTCCAGACTCATCTCTCAGGCGCTTCTAATTCTGTGCAATGAACAGTAAGTCTGGTGCACGGCAGGGTTACATAGAACTATTCCAGTCCCATCTGACTAGGTGTTCAAAGGAAGGATGGTCTTGGGTTTAAAGTACAAGGCAAAGAGTCAGGAGATGTACGTTTCTGTTCCTAGCTCTGCCAGACTTCCCAGGTGACCATAACCAGGTCGCATAAGTTCTTTGTGCCTCAGTTTCCCCATCTGTAAATATAATACCTCTCTATTTTTTCAGCATCAAGATACCATCAGGCTTTGTTGTGTATCAAGTTCTTTGAGCCCCTCAAAGAGAAGATAATATGGAAGTGCAACGTATTAGTTGATTATACCAGTGAAAATGGAATAGTTAGCAGGCTTTTCTGTTTTAGCATCTGCTGGATAAGAGAGCGAAATGGGATTGAGTGAAACTGGATAAGACCCTGGTTAGAAATACACTGAATTAATCCCCCCTGCTTTCAGCAGAGAAACCAAGGTGCCACATGCTTGTCCTAAGTCATCGGATTATCTCATCACTACCCCCTTTATCCTTCCTAAAAGTCACACGTGCAGGTCGCCCCTAGTGACAAGAATTGCTTGGGAAATGGTAAAGATGCTCAGTTAAACATTTAGAAAGAAGTGGACACGCTTCAGGGGTTCAAAAAACATCACAAAATTTAGTTTCTTTGACAAAAAGCCAAAACCCAGGAGGAGGAATGGTTCCATTTTTTGCTTCTTGTGTTTTTCGTTTGAAAAAAATTGGAAAATTTGAAAAGAAATGAAAAATGTTCATGTTGACAAAAATGTTTTGCAAGGAACAAATGTCACCTGGTTTGAGGTGTTACCCTTGCTCCTGGGGTCCTGTCTAAGACCATGTGGATGCTCTCCGGAGGCAGGGAAGCTGTTCTTTTAGTGGTCCTTTGAGTGACAGGGCAATTTGGCGGACCATAATAAAACAAAACAGAGAACAGGCGTTACTTTGTGCCGAGCCATGCTATGCTGCTAGACAATCAGCTAGGCGGGCTGGAGCACAAGACTTATGAGGAGAGGCTGAGGGAATAGGTTTGTTTAGCCTGCAGAAGAGAAGAATGAGGGGGGATTTGATAGCAGCCTTCAACTGCCTGAAAGGGGGTTCCAGGGAGGATGGAGCTAGGCTGTTCTCAGTTGTGGCAGATGACAGAACAAAGAGCAATGGTCTCAAGTTGCAGTGGGGGAGGTCTAGATTGGCTATCAGGAAAATCTTTTTCCTTAGGAGGGTGGTGAAGCACTGGAATGGGTTATCTAGCGGGGTGGTGGAAACTCCATTCTTAGAGATTAAGGATGACAAAGCCCTGGCTGGGATGGTTTAGTTGGGTTTGGCCCTGCTTTAAGCAGAGGGTTGGATGAGACGACCTCCTGAGGTCCCTTCCACCCCTGATCTTCTATGAGTCTATGAACCATGCCATTGAGTACAATGGAGTTACTTAGACTCCCTCCTTTGTTCTTGATCAAGGTGTTGGAATAACCCACATATTGTAAAGAGATGCACAAATGAAGCTGTTGGAGGCACACATCCAGGTTTATTGGTCCTACAAAATCCAGGCAGTAGGGTGCATGTTTTTGATCGCCATCCACTGGCATAATAACTATTTACCCATCTACAGGCACAGCGCACTTTAATAACAGAGACAGCCAATGAAGAATCTACCTCCAGGTTATACGCAAGCCCCCGTGCATGCTGGGAAAGTTATCCTGGAGTTTGGATTCACTGTGTCCCAAGACTAGTTGAGCTGGAAAACTTTTTCTATTCTGTATAGCGGGGGCGAAAAGCTGACCTCTTGCTTTGATTGCATTCCCTGGCCTCACTCTCCATCGGCCAGCCTCTCATCATCTCAGAGCTAATTTGCAATTGAAATCTTCTAAAGGACTGTAAGAAACATAAAAGGCTGTTAAATAGCCAGCACCATAAAAGAGAGGGATGATTTTCTCAGGTGCTTTGTAGTTTCAAAAAGCAAATGTTCCTCAGAAGAAAAGAAAACAGACTCGTTCTATTATGTGGCGCTTGATAGCAATCTCTGCTTTATTTCATTAGCCAGGATTTCCCTTATCTACAGCTCTCGGCCATTTTCATAATTGCCAAGATAGCATGGTCTTGGCTTCTGTTCAAGTTCCATGTGGCCCACTGGATTCATAAATAGGTCAGACTGCCTGTAATGAAAGCTAATTATAAAACTCTTCCGGCTCCCCTGCGCCTCGGGGTCTATCAGCTCTGCCATTCGGGGCACAAAGTGATTTTAGAAAAGGGGGAGGACAGACAGCGATTACAACGCTGCAGCACTAATGCTGCGTGTGCAGTGTGAGCCCAGCGCCCCGCTTAACCCAGCTTTGGCCTGTCGCCCGCTGCATCCCTTCTGGTGTCAAAAAGGCCTGTACACTGTGAGAAGGTCTGGGCATAGCGCATAAATACTAGCGGCATGAAATCCCCATGCTGACTCTTTCTTTCCTTAAAGAGCCATGATGGCTCTTGAGAACCAACAGAAAGCTTTGGGAGGAAAAAAAAAATCCTCAGCAAAACTCATCCTCTGGTCTAAATCCATTGGCTTGGGTCCAGTAAACCTGGCCCTCTAGTTAGAGACCATTCTGTCGTCCGTTAGTGCTTGCTGGGGTGTGACCCGGTGCCCACATTGTCTTCTCCTTGAATTCAGTGGGTTTGGGATCAGGTCCCTGTGTTACATGCGTTTATTGTGAATACAGAAATGTCACAAAACCCCAAACACACACACACCCAAAAAGTTCTGTAAGTGGAGCAGAATTACCAGCCTATGTGTTGCTCATGTCAATCTACTGTCCAGGTAGACTGAGGACGAGAGGGAGCTGGGCCTCCATCAGTCATGGACCGATGCTCCTGGTTGATTGCAGAATGAATCCAAAGTCCTCCTCTTTTCACCCCATCTTTACCGTGGTCAGGCCCCCTGTGAGTTCATGGGTCTTGCTGTGTCCCGCTGCTTTCGCATCTCGGTGTGGTTGTCAATCACCCGCTTTGTTTCAAGCCTGACTGCTTCCCTTATCTCTCAGACGTTGCCTAGTTCCTGCCCTTGGGGTGGGGTGGATCCTCCTGTCCTTTGGGGTTCTCTCTTATTTGCATGCTTCAGCCAGCTGGTTAAACTTGTTAGAACGGGACATCTTCACTCCCTTTTATTGCTATGGAGATTTCAGGCTGACACCTCTTTCTTCTTTATCACCCACATACCTCATTCACCCCTCTGGAACAAGCAAATTAATACAAACTTGAAAAGAAGATGCAACCTTAAAGAAAATTCAAAAGGGACACTAAAAATAACATTTGTTACCAAATGGAGTCCACTTACATCAAACAGCAAGCACGCACAGCTAGTCTCACAAACGACATTTACCAGTTCAAAACCTTCACTGACCATGCTCTTCTATGCTTACACCTGGTTCGGCATCAGGACCATGTCTGTGATGGGGTGGTTGGTCTTTTGGAAGCGATGTGCTTATGCCCCACCTTTCTGGTGTCCTGATTCTCCCAGCCGCTGCTTAGCATGATGTCTGGAGCCAGCCAGGCAAACCTCCTCCCGGCCACGGCACCGCAGATTCCACTTCCCATGCCAATGTTCCAAGTCGCAGAAAGGGGGAGAGACATCTAGGAGACCACGTGCTCTCAAAGCAAGGACAGAAGCTCCCCCGTGACCTGGGCCGTTTTGCTGGGAAGACAGTGGCGTGATCAATTTAGTTTTGTGTCCACTGCTGCTGTGGCTGGTTGTCAGGGCTGGGCTAGGGACTCAATAGCAGGGGTTGGCCTGGAATGAGTAATGTGTGCTCATCATTCATTGTCCCTGCTGGACTCTGGATGGTTTCCTTCAGACTACCTCTTGCATCTTAGGATTCTTGCAGCTCCCTTCGATGGCCCCCGACTGCTGTGCATTTCAACTTTTGATCTCTCTTCTGGTTTTGTCCTGAAATCCCGACTGTGTTCGAAAGCCCCTGTAGGACTGTAGCAGGGTGCTCTGCCCCTTCAAGAGCCAACGCCAATCAATGAGACACCCAGCTGGGATGGGTGACAGGTGTCTCCTATGAAGGGCTGAGAGTTTTGTTGGGGGAGCTTCAAGGGAGTGGAATGGCTGGCTGGGCCCGGAGCAGAAGGAGAGGTGCGGAGTGAAGGGCGTTTAGCTTTGCTTTGGGTTACTTTGATGGGTTTTGTGTGATTTTAAGCATTCAGGCCCTGAGCGAAGAGCCTGAAAAAGATTTGGGGATAGGGTTAGTCCTTTCTGGGCTGGGGAAACCCAAGCCAGCAGCCCTCCAGTGAATTTGCAGCTGGATTTCTGAATGCTCATCGCTCCCAGGCCAGGTTTCCAAGAGATCTCATCTCATTTAGAGAGAGGCCAGATTTTCCCCAGAACGGGGCCAGATCTTCAAGCCCAGCATCCAACACACTGAGCTCTTTGGAAAATCCAGCCCAGATTTTGATCCTTTTTGAATCTGTCTGCAATGACCATTATCTGTGGGTGGGGGTATGTCTTGCCTACTTTGGATCTGCTCTCTTAAAAGGGAACAAACCTTGGTAAGAACCAACCAGCAGATTCTGCTCTGTGTTTCTGAGAAGTTTTTTATTTACAACAAAGCTTTGGATGCTCACAAAGCTGTTCCTAGCACCATATTTATTGTCCTTCCACCTGCCTTGTAACAGGCGGACGGATAAATGCCTGGAAAGGTCGTTTAGTTTCCTTGCAATTTCTGTAAGATCTACTGTCTCTTCTGGAGTGCAGGGCCATTTTAGTAACTTCCTGAAGTGACGCCCTCAGTCAATTGTCCCTGTTACCCTGTGGGAGACTGTTTCAACATCTGTGGGCTTTTAAGGAGGGGGGCTGGGTGCATGCGCCCTACCAGCCCCCAACTTCTGATTCGGCGGGCTACGCTTTGCAGTGTGACTCCAACTCACCTCTGATGTCCAACTTCATTCCAGAGGAAATAGCCAAGTTCTGGGTTGACGTCCCCCGTCAGAACATCTTCCAGTGGAGGAGCCTGAATGGCTGCCTGGCTGCTTTCGAGCTTTATGCATCCAGGCAGCTCCCTCTCAGTTTCTCAGGAACCTGCCTCCCGGTGGCTGCGTTCGATGAATCAGAAGTCCTGCGGGGCTCTCTGCTTGGCTGCCAGTGATTCAAACCCACACGTGCGTCCTTCGGGGGAAGTTCTCCCCTGTCGTTTTCAGGGCTGCCGCCTTTTAACGTCCACAGAGATGACATCTAGTGCTTCGCTTTTGGGAGCTGAGGTCAGAGGCTGCAATTGCTGTAGCAGGCAGACTGGAGCTCCCCAATGCTGTCCTCTAATGCAGATTTCGGCACCTTCGCATTATCCGTGAGCATCGCAGGTCCTAGGACTAACACAGCATGTATTAGCTGGTCACCTCTTGCATTGTGTTAGGGCTTCATGTCTGCAGGGCATTGAAATGCCAAACTGTGGAGTCAGGAATTAGTGAGCTCTGGTTACCAGAAGGGTAGGTATCTTAAACCTGATTCTCAGAGTTCCTCCTAACCCACCACGGAAGAGAAACTTGCCATGTTGACTGTGTGCAATCAAAATAACCGGTGTATTGAACTGCTCGCTAGAGAGCTAAAATTATCTGCAGAAATTATTCCATTAATTTTTGAAAAACAAATGTGGGGAAATTGCTCCCCGTTTGTAGATGATTTGCAGACAGAAAAAGAGGTGAAATTGTCACCTAACTTACTTGCTTATTTATTATTTGTCCCATTTTAGTGATGTCCCATCTTTACCGCAACTTGCTTGAAGCCTAGCTCTGTTCACAACAGCACCTTCTTAGGACTGACTCGAGAGAAAAGAAGGCGCAAGTCAGGATTAGTTGAGTGGTTTTCTCTAGACTTTTCATAATCTTAAATACCCCGTCTTGCCTCACCAATCAACCTCTTTTATTTACACCATCTCACTTATAAGAATGAGGGAATGCTCAGTGGAATTAATGCCTGGTAATATTATAACAAGTAAAGGAAGATTCCCGCCCCCCTCCACACACACACACACACACACACACACACACACACACACACACACACCATGCAGTTAACCTGTGGAACTCCCTGCTACATGATGATGTTGATGCAAATATTGTGACTAGGTCTTTTTTTTAAAAAGAGCTGGCTAACTTTATGGCCAATACCAATATTTGGAACAATGCATATTAGGCACAGAATAATCACCACTCATGCTTTAAGCAACAGACTGGTTGCTAGTAGGGATCAGGAGGGAATATTGCCCCCATGTATAATGTTGCAAAATTGGTGAGGTGCAGAACGGGGTGTTTTTCTCCCATCTTTCTTGGAAGCATCATGTGCTGGCTCCCGGCAGGGGAAGGATAGTGGAGTAGATGGATCAGCCTAATAAGGGATTGCAAATCCCATGCACCGATCGCTTTGCAGAAGCCCACACGAGCAAAGGCTGCTGTCCTGCATGAGACACTACTGTCACCTTGCATATTTCATGGTAAACCCAGGCCAGCATTTTGCATGTTTAATCGCCGCCCGGGCTGGCCAGCGGGTTTGGGGAATCACGAAAATGCGCCATCCCTGCTGTGCAGGGCCCTCACGCGTCCTCATCAGCTCTGAGAAAGGAGGAAGGCCGGCAACGTCAGTGCTTGGCTGGAGGGTGGAATAATGGCTGGACTGTCAGTCGGCCTTTCCCTGGAGACATGAACAAACTCTCCTGGAGGCAGGGAGCTTTAGGCGCTGTACCAGATGTCATCTACCACCTAGAGGGAGGCCTAAATGGCTCCTCCCACACAGATGGCACCGGGGATCGGTCAAAAACAGAACTGGGGTCAAGCTGATGGGGGGGGGAATGACATGGGCAGGATGGAGTGGGGTCAAAGGTCGGACTGAAACCTCCTGGCCCTAATTGCACCCATAGGAGCCCAAGACTGCATTTGAATCTTTAGGAGCAGGATTCAAACGAAGGCAAATCCCAGATTGTTGGGCTCCAGGCAGGAGTTAGGGGGTGAGGTCCTGTGCTCTGAATTCAGCAGGTGGGCAGATGAGATGATCAGGCGTCTTCTAGTCTACGAACAAGTGCAAGCAAGGAAGAGCCGCCCTCCGGATCAGAAACAGCAGAGCAGCTCTTCAGTGCCAAACCAATTCCCGCCTCCCTGGGCATCCTGTCCTCCCTGTCCCAGGAACCCACGCTAGTCAGCGCAGTGCAGCGGACAGTCCCTCTGGACTAGCTCTGATCTTTGGCTCCGTGTGCACTGCAGGATTGTTCCTTACACACCCGGGAATGATTCCTTAGGAGGCAAGAGGCTGATGCCCTCTTAAATAAGATGCAATAGTGGGGAGGTCCACTCGGGTAGGGGGTTGGACTATAAAAGGAGCTATGGAGAAGCTCCGAATTGTTGGCCCTTGACCTCTTAGCTGCTAGAAGGGTTGTGCACTAGGCTGAGAGCATCTGTTGTTTTCAAACAGTCCACTAAGCAGCCAGGAAATGACTTCCTGGTCACCTGGACCAGCAACTTCAGAGGTTGAAAGGCCCCATAGTGTCTCACTAGTCCCTTGGGCTACCCCATCCTCACCAGCTTTTCTGACTGAAATAAAGCAGGATGCTGTATGCCGAGCTACATCCGCCCACCGTAGTTTGATGTTTCCAGAGCATGCACATCTCTGCCGTTACATAGCAAAACATGGCATGACGCGATAGTCTCCTCCTCTTGAAGGGGTATTGCATGAGTTGTGCTAAACGTAAACAGCCAGTTGACTCTTTCTGACTTCTGAATGAGAACTGTACACCGCACCTGGCCGCTTTCACCCCGCAGAATCCTAGATAACTGCAAATAAAGGAATTGCGCTTCACACCGTTAAGCTGCAACCACCTCTGGCATGGAGCATGGCAGCTGTTTAACAGCGGTCAGCAACATGCAATGTGCTAAAATGGTAACGGCTGACAGTTAGGGGCCATACTTCTATGGGCCCTAGGTGCCAGATTTACATATATATAATATATATATATTTAGTTCAGTATTCTGTCTGCAGCAGGATCTAGTACTAAATGCTTTATAAGAAAGATTCAAGGAACCCAGCATCCGGCATGAATGAGGATTGTAGGGTTAAGCTCTTTGCTCCAGTTACATAGCTACAGAGTTATTACATGGCCACGTATCAAATATAACCTATGAAATATAACACTGACTGTCAGCCCAAGCTCCCAGTATGATCCACGTTTGTTTCTTTTGGCAGTGACAGCATTTGAATCCTGCTTGGCATTTTAGCGTGCTTTGCATTTAAACATGGAAGAGGCCTTTTTAAGTGCTTGTAAAATATTAGCCGGTTCTCAGTACAGGCTATAATCCAGAGATGCCCACTTTCTTCGGAGCGGCTCACTTTGGTGTATTTTTCCCTCAGTGGTACAGTTTAATTTGCACGTTACTTTCCTGTTAACGTTTGAGTGGCTGTAATGTTCCCCAGCAAAGCCCAGAGGATTCCCAGGGCGGACGGGCTGGATAACCCCAGATGGAAAGAGTTGAGGCGTTCCGGCAACCCAGCTGCCTAGAGATAATTCATTAGGGACGGGCTCCCATGGAAGAGTACAGTGTGTTCATCGGACAAGAGGCAGAAGGGAAGGGAGCAGCCGCTGGAGGCGCTGGGCATGCCTGGGGGACAATATAAACTTGTTATGCTGCCGTGTGGGGAGAAGGTGTCATTCTGAATAGGGCCCATAGACCCAGAATCCCTCTAGCTTCTTAGTGACGCTCTGCCCACCTTACCTGTCCTATCCATTTCCCATCCCTGGTGCTAGATTGCTGGCTCGTGGTGCCACTGACGTCCTGTGGCTACGACTCAGGAGAACTGGATTTCTGTCCCTGCCGCTGCCCTTCATTTGCTGCGTGGCCTGTGGCTGGCAGCACGTAATAAAACCCTTCGGTGGACTAGACCCCCCCAAGGGAGTCCAAGGGTACCCGCTCGCCTCACGGAAGACCCTTGGCCCTGCTTTGACAGTAGAAGAATTGTCTGGGGGTGGTCCAGGAGCAATCCTAAAATCGTGAGATTGGAAGGGACCTCAAGAGGTCTTCTAGTCCAGTGCCCTGCACCCAAGGCCAGACTAAGTACTATCCAGAGCAGCCCTAGAACAAGCCGTCTATGGAACCTGAGGGTAGCCCACATGTCTGAGCAAAGAGCATTTGGGCTGGATCTGGGCAAAGCTCCCCACTGAAGAGTTGAGTTAGCAGGTTCTTGCTGTAGCACTGTTCCCGTGGAGAAGCAGTGGAGGCGTCATTCCTTGGGAGTTTATATCTGGTCTGGGCAAAGCCCTGGAAATATTCTGTAGGAAGCCATCTCCTGGCTGGCCCTGGACTAAGCTGACCCGTCTAGGCCTTCGCCCTCGGCTGCCCGTTATAAGAACGTGTCTCACCCTCTTTGTTCTTTTTGCTTTGGTCCCAGACTGGATCTTCGGCCCCAGCCCGGACGACAACAGTAACAAGAGCGACGTCAACTGCATCAGCAACAGCATGAACGAAATGAGCGAGATCCCGGGCCCTCGGCACCCGAGAGAGCACCGGCCTCACGATGTGGTCATCTCCATCAGCGAGACCTGCCATCTCCCCCAGCAGATGTGATGAGCTGTCTCAGCAAAGAACACAGCATGCTGGGTGGGAAGGGCTGGGGATGGGAGCCCGGGTGGGAGGGTCTCCTTTTCAATCTTTTGTTACAAGTAACTTCACTGCCCCTGCTGTGTGTCTTATTCGGGGCCTCTAGGCACGTTGAAATAACACTCAGTGATGGGTAAGAAGGAACTAGCAGCTGGCCGGATGTCAGCGTAACATTAACTCAGTTCTCCCTAAGGTCTTGCCTAAAGCTGGGGGATGGCACATGGGCAATGGGGTCTGCTTCAGCGGCTGCTTGGTTGCGGGAGAGAACAAGGACAGGAGGGTGCTGTGGAGACAGAAGGCAGCTTTCTGACCTGTCCTGCTCCATCCCGGGGGCCGTTCTATCCACCATGTCACAAAGCCACAGGAAAAAACTGCAAGGAAATGTCTTCAGGGACTAGGGGGGGGGGAAGCCACAGGCCCATGGAGAAAACAATCTGCATCTACGTGTTGCCAAATTTCTAATAAAATGCTACTTCCGCTGTTAAACGCCCAGGAGTGACTCTGTGCCCTGGGCGTGTCCTTTCTGCTGTTCCTGCTTCTTCCAGTTGGTTTATGATCTTCCTTTCGCTCTGCCGTGACTCGCAAACACCAGATAAGAGCAAGTGAGAGGAAAGGCATGAGCCTCGGTGTCTTTTTGAGGTGACGTGAAAGGTGTACAGGGGGGTGAAGACGCTTCTGAAAAACCTTGTCTCTTGGGGCCTCGGTTTTCATTTCTGCTCCTCTCCGGCGTGCTCGGAGGGCTGCGCTTTCTGAAGCGGGAGCTGGAAAGCAAGGGGTGCCAGACAGAAAGGGAGCCAGGGGATGTGGCTTTGCCAGCCAGCTTCACTGGACTCATCTGCTCAGCCCTGAAGGGGGAGATGAGGCCTGACGCTGTGTCTGCAAAAGGGCAGGATTGACTTTGGTTCTCTGGGGTGCCCTCCTTCCAACCTCCGGCAAGGCGATTGCCATGCTGCCAGCCTCCCTTGTTTCTCCTGCAAGCAGCTCGATGTAACCTCTTCGCGATTGACCTAGGTGTTTGCTGGGGTGAGACAGTGCCGTCACAGGCCACCCCGGGGAAGGTCCAGGTAGCACCGTGCGTCACCTAGAACACGGGGGGACGTCTCTCATGGCTCCGGGAGCTGATCCGGCATGCGGTGTGGGATATCTAGAATATGTGTTGCGTGAATTTGCTGAAAGGCGTTCGGCTCTCCCCTTCTAGCCAACCGACCACCCCCACCAAAAGGGAATTAATCCAAATCGAAAGAGTCCACCACGTAAACCCTACCCCAAAGAGAGAGCAGAGACAGGCCCCACGAAGAATACTAGGAACTTGATTGTTTCTGCTGATCTTGGGTAGAAGGTGCTCAGAGACGCTGGTGAGGGATGGCCGGATAAAATAGGGCGCAGCTGTGTCTGGGGAGGGATAGAGGGGGATGGATGGATAAGAAGATTGTGTGTGGGGATGGCTGGCTGGATAGAAAGAAAGGTGTGGACGGGGATGGAAAGTGGGGTGGGTCTGGGCATGGATGGACGGATGGATAGACAGACAGCTCTGGTGATCAAAAGTCGTCTCTCAACCCACAGGCCCGACACAACACCGGCAGTCCCAGTGCAAGCCTTCTCCATCCAACGCTCTCACCCACATGCCTCAGCTCT
The DNA here is from genome assembly GCA_007922155.1 of Mesoclemmys tuberculata. Classification (NCBI taxonomy): domain Eukaryota; kingdom Metazoa; phylum Chordata; order Testudines; family Chelidae; genus Mesoclemmys; species Mesoclemmys tuberculata. The sequence continues at coordinate 9,506,879 of ML675643.1, forward strand.
TGAGCTCTAGGCATGAGAGGCTTGTTCAGTTGCCATGGTGCAGTGACTGGCCTACGGCTGAGTTGATCCCCAGGCTGCCCACTGTGGTGGGCTACTTTGTGCTGTCCCCTAAAACTGAACTGAGACACCCCCACCCCCCAAAAAAAATTTTTTCCCATAGTCCCATCATGCAGTCAGCAGATGGAAGGAAGTTTGGTCTCTATGAAGTTGGGCCAGGTTCTAAGTGTCCCCTGAGCTATGAAATATCCCATAGATCCCGTCAGGCAGAGCAATCCCGTGGGCAATCAGAAACACGGGACGGGAAGGGACCAGGATAGGTCTGCTAGGCCAGTCTCCAGCACTGAGGCAGGACTAGTTACCTAGACCATCCCGGACACATTTGTGTGACCTGTTCTTAAAAACTACCCGTGATTCCACAACTTACCTAGATCATTTGTTCCTTAAGTAGCTTACCTACCCAGACAGTTCGGAAGCTTTTCCTACTGTCTAGCCTAACTCTCCCTTGCTGCAATTTAATTCAATTACTACTTGTCCTGTCCTCAGTGGAAAAGGAGGACAGTTTATCACCCTCCTCTTTACAACAACCTTTTACATAGCTGAAGCCTGTTATCTCCCCGCTCAGTCTTCTCTAGGTTAAACCAGCTCAGTTTTTTCAATCTACCTCTGTAGGTCATGTTTTCTAGACCATTAATCATTTGTGTTGCTCTGCTCTGGATTTTTTTCAGTTTGTTCAGGTCTTTCCTGAGATCTAGTGCTCAGACTGGGAAACAATATTCCAGTTGAGGCCTTATCAGTGCTGAATAGACTTTAACAATTACTTCTTGTGTCTTGCTTACAACACTCCTGCGAATACATCCCAGAATGATGTTGGCTTTTTTTTTTTTTTCAACAGTGTTACATTGCTGACATATTTAACCAGTGATCCACTGTGTCCTGCAGATCCTTTTCTGCAGTGCGCCTTCCTAGGCAGTCCTTTCCCATTTTGTACATGTGCAATTGATTACTTCTTCCTAAAAAGAGTACGTTGCATTTGTCCTGATTGAATTTCATCCTATTTATTTCAGACCATTTCCCCAGCATGTCAAGATGATTTTGAATTCGAATCCTGGCCTCCTAAGCGCTTGCAACCCACCCCCCAGCTTGGGATCATCTGCAAACTTTGTAATGGCCACATCCCAATTGGTACCTTATCAGTTCCATGCCTTATTTAAACAAATGTTTCTCAAATAGTCACATGAGAAAACAGATTGTGGCTTCCAAGCCATTGAAGAAAGAGGAGGTGGTGCATGGGAGATGGACCTGGCGTTACAGTGGATCTGAAACCAGGTCCACTTGACCAATCTACCCCACCACTTGGCACAAGAGGCCATCTCTGCCCAGGCCTGGAAGAGGGAGTGTAGAGGAGCTGATGGCGATGTGGGAGGCTGCGACGGTGCCCCAGGACTCTGTGCACAGCAGATTGGGGTTCAGCAGAGCTGGTGGTTTGGAGGAGAAGAGTCCCTGGTCTGGAATGGCAGGAGATGCTGCCCATCTAAACCGAGGCACTGTGGGGGGGCCTCATCAGAAGGAAACGTACAAGCCTCCACTGGTGCCATAGACAAAGCCCTCCTTGCCAGTAGATGCTCCATGGCACAGCTGTGGGGTCCACACTCATTCCATTTACCCCAGTCATGACCCAGGCCAGTGACATTCATCCCCCCTCCTTTTCCATAAGCACGAGATTCCCACGTGCCATAGGGCAAAAGCCATCCCAGCAGACAGCAGGTGAAGGTGGGCTCATGTGAGGACGAGGCACAATGGCTTCAGCCTTTATCTCCCATGGTGCCTGACCGCGGAGGTCTTTCCCGTCGCTGATTTCGATTAGTCGGTGATTCAGCCGAGCGCCGCGACAAAAGGGATGTGCTTTTCCGCCTTGCTTTGCCAGGCGCGGGCTTGTACCTGACCTAAGGGGCCGCATCCATTCCTGGTGCAATGGGAGGAATTTTGCCCTGCATGTTTGACTTCAGTTGTATGTTTCCAGATAGGAAACAAGAGCCGTGGGGCTGCTGTAATGTGCACTCAGCAGCTGTGGCTCCATAGGGGCCATTCTGGCATCTGGGGCCCAGCAGAGCACAGCAGCACACTGGTCGCGTCCATGAAACCCAGGAAGGGGGTATGAAGAAAGCCAGTTATGCCAGCCCCATGCACCCTGGGGAGTCCCCAGTGCGAGGGGGAATCCAGCTAAACTGGCTCTGCAGCCCAGAGAAGTGCCGGGGCAAATATCTAGCTCTTCATGCCTGCGGCATGCAAGCCGCGTTGGTTTCCCGAGCGAGAGAGAGCGAGCCTTCCCTCTGCATCAAAGCTGCAGCAGATGCGGGAAAGCCACACTGGCTCTACAGTGTCCTCTAGTAAGAGGAGCGCTGTCCAGGGACAGCACTCCGTGCCCAGCGTGCAATGCCGGGATAGATAGCTGAAAAGGAGGAACGCCAGCGTCCACCTCTGTCCAGTGGGCCTTCCTGCATAGGAAGCTCTGTAGGTGGCTTCCCACCCAACGCACACCTCCTGTGCTCATCCTGCCCTTGTGTTGCTGTAACTGACTTGCCTTGGAAGTAGTTGTTTGTTAAACGGAACTGGCAGAAACCATGGCAGGGAAGTGTTATTTCCGCAGATCCCCTTTCGCAGAGGCCCATTCCTTCCTTCCTTTAATGAACAGATGCCCCCTACCCTACTTGGTGAGAATTGCCACAGGCCCAAAGAGTTGTTTGCTACGATGCTCACTCGGCCCCAGGCCCCTCTCCTTAGCCCAGTTATGAGAGTTTAAGCAATGGTGGATGAGTGAGTCGCCTGTTTAATTTCCTCAGTAAAGGCCAATGCACAATGTAACTGGCCTTGCCAATCAGAACCACCCTCGAGGGGTCTGGAAAAACAAGAGGCAGCAGGGAGGGATGTGAACTGAAATAGAAAAGGCCTGCTCCAGGCTTCCTCCCTCTACTTCCCGCAGCACGTGTGTGGCAGGGAGCACATGCAGATAGCCCCATGTGCTGTCTCTGTGCCCAACCAAAGCCTGTACTCCCAGGCTCTGCATTTTCTCATCCCAGTGCCTGGCCAGAAGTCCCTGTATGCTGCAGTCTATCAGCCATGTTCCAGAGTTGTGAGGTTACCAGGGATGCTATTAACAAGACATCCCTGTATCTAATGATAATTTGTGACGGGTGAACGCAGCCCACTGATCAGTGATGATGTCCAGAGGATATGAGTCTGTTACAGCCATGCTCCTTAGTGCAAGAGACAGCAGCTCATCCTTTTGGTTCTGGAGATCTCTGGTCCAATCCAGTGTTAACCAAGATTGGGTCATCATGCAAACAGGTCCAGATGAGAGACGAAAGCAACCAGAATTTCACGTAAAACTTCCAACCCCAACCAAGCGTCTTTGAGGTTTGAAATGGCTTAATTCGATTTTTGCAGTTTTTTCTACATACAAATGCCACACGCCACTGAATTCCCCAGTTTCACGTGGAAACTTAGCCAAGCATCAGTTAAAAGAAGAAGGCTCCACATCTGTGTGATGAGACAGGGGCTGCATGGGGTCCCATCAATGCTGGAATGGTGTCTTGAGAATCTGTCAGAGATTCTCCGTAAGCCTCAATATCTTTGTGAGATTTGTGCTCATTTGCCATCGCTCCTGTAGCGTGTGAGACAGTTTAATCAATCTCATGTTATGTCCAGCCTAGTAAAACCCAAGCAATAAAAATCATCCAGCCTTAGGAAATTTCCAGCCCAGCCTTCAAACCAACGAGGCGTAGCCAAGCGGAACTCAATTCTGCATAGCTCACGCAGCAAAACCTGCATTTTAAGTCCCTAGGAATCTGTAAAACAAGTGAAACAGCACCCATCAAATAAAAACCGCCTCCAATTTAGGCCCTTTTTGGTTCATGAATCACCCACAAATCATACATGTTTGCTGCCAAGACAGCATGTTTCCCAATCGTGGGAACAAACAACCCATGGAGTGGTGGATTCTCTCTCTCTGTCTTGATATCACGACTGGTTGCCTTGCTGGAAGAGAGGTCGGTACAGACCAGTCCAAGTTCCCCTAATGCAGGGTTGGGCAAACTTTTTGACTCCCAGGGCCACAATGCGCCACAGTGCGTTCTACAATTTGACAGAGGAGCCAGGCTAGGATCGGATGAATGGAACACCAAGCACCGAACACACTGCACCCCAGCAGCCAGCACTTCAGACCAGTCGCCGCCGTGAAATTGACTCGTCCTGGTCAATTTCGGCGGCGGAGCTGCAGAGTGGGGGCTCACACTGGGGGAAGAATTTTTTATCTGGTCCCCTAGTCACTAGGGGAGCCGCACCTTACCGTGGATGAAGAGCTCCGTACGGCTCCGGAGACGCGGCTCACCAAGGCTGAAGAGCCTCATGCGGCTCCGGGGACGCGGCTCGCCGACCCCTGCCCTAATGGATGGTTGCCAACCTAGTGTAATTGGACCCAACCTTTGGATCCCATGTGTCACCAAGCCAGCTGGGTATGGCCAGCATCCAATCACTGTTTAATAGCTCTGGGCCCCTGAGACACACTCCTGGGTGCAGACCCCGTTTGCCCTCCTCCTTTGGGACGTGGGATTCAGCAGTCCGATTGCCTTAGGCCCTGAATCTGGTGCTGACACCCAGCCTCCCCAGTCATGTCTGCACACTCCCTGCTGCGCCACCTCGCTAGGTTACAGCTCACTTCTTTGGGGACGTGAAGCAGGTAAAACAGGGAATGCCGGCGCCGCACAAGGGTTTCTAACCCCCCCAGTCACTTCCACTCTGAGCATACCACAGAGTTATGGATCCCCCGACAAAACACCCAGCGCATGTATGTTCTCCCCGCAAGCCGATGCTTCGACCCAGCTGGCGTCACCTGCCTCCACTGAAAGGGAACCGAGAGCAGAATGGGCCCTTGAACAAATCCTGCATGCTGGCCGGGGGTTAGACTAGATGATCTTAGCAGTCCCTTTTAACCCCTCCCTCGTGTGACCCACGGACCCTCTTCCAAGCCCCAGCCAGATGGTTAAAGTCCCACACGGGGAGGACCAGTTTCCTTTAGCCAGGCCATTCTCTTTAGCAAACTTATTGTTCTTCAAAGCACCGCTGTTGACTTTACAGTAGCTGCTCCAGGGAGGTGTCCAATAGGTCTCCTTGGTCTGTCCGGGGCATCTCTAAGCAGTAACAGCCACCCACTCACTCCAAAGGCAAGTCCTGGTCTTAAAAACGGTGCTGATCGTGGCCACTGGAGGGTCGGGTGCAGGAACAACTCAGGGCCCAGGAAGCCTTGCCCCGGCAGACCTGACGCTGGCCAGTCCAGGTGGGGGAAGGACTTCAGTTTCTTCAGCACAGCCATTCCAAGAAGGAGATCTGCCACATGCAGTTGGGACTCCCTACTCGGCTGAGCCCCATGGACCAGCTCTCCGGGGTCAACCGCCCGCCGTGACGCACAGGGGCGGAGCAGTAGTGGAAACCATGCAGAGACTGTTAGCCAAATGGAAGGCCACGGACGCCTGCATACAGTGCTCGAGGGGCCTTGGGTTGGAACTTGGTGGCATGGGAGGGCCTGGATTCCCTTATCCAGGGCTTAATTTGTGCCATTGTGTATTTGGAGTTTGGACAGCTGTCAGCCCAGGGACAGCTGACGAGCTGTTCACTCCAACGACCTCCTAATTAATAATCCCAGTTCCCTGCGTCTGATTGGTCCTTTGTGTCTAGCTATTTATATATCTAACTATTATTCATAAAGATTTATGTGGCCGTAGCAGCTCAAGGTCCAGTCATCAGTTAGGACCCCTTTGTGCTAGGTGCTGTACATGCATATAATGAAAGGACTGTCCCTGCCCCAAAGAGCTTACAACCTTCATGCATGTCAAGAGACAACAGGTGAATACAGACAGACAAGCGAAGCACAAGGTAAGATGACGAGAGGGACCTATATGTCTGCCTGTCTCACTCACACCCATTGCTACAATATCTTCTACATGGCAATGCTCGTGGTATTGTTTTGGGGTTTGATTGGTTGATTCAAACATTTTCATGGGAGAATAACAAATCACCGGGCTCAGGTGTGAACGCTTTGCGATGTGTCAGGGTTGCCAGGGTTACGGCAGTCATCCCCGTATTCACAGAAAATGAGTAGTAAGGCCAGTTATTTACTCCCAGCCGCCCTCCCATATCTGTCTGATCATCATTTGATCAGCTCTAGTTTTCCCTGGAAGCGTAATGCAGAACCAAGCCCCTTTCAGTAATTATTATGACAGTGATCTTTCCACGGTAACCCTTAGAGGTCCCAACTGTGACCGGGTGCTAGGCACTGCACGTACCCACAAAGCAAGATCCTCACCTGTCCTCTGCCACCTTTCTCTGGATTTCTGACTCCTACCCATGCCATCAAACGTCACATAGGGTGTGAACATGGTCCCACCGTCCCTGTCTACCCAGGGCTGTTCTTGCCATATGTTTTCCCTCTCTAAGTACTGGTCAACAGAGAGATTCCTTTGGTCGACCCCTCTCCACCACTAGGTAAAAGTGGGAGAAAAAGGCCCTTAGAGGTGGGTGACTTTTGCTGGTGGCATCTAGAGCAGCCCAGATTCAAGAGGGTGAAAAAGTGATTTAAAGTCACCTGCAAGAGGTGCAGGACAGAATCCCACCCATCGTTCTCCTATTACCAATCAGGTTCCTCAGGGTCACAGACAAGAATAGTTGGTCAAATAGAGAAGAATCCAGACTGCAAGTGGACAAAGATTCTCCTTCAGGAAGAGGAGATGATTATTGCATTGTGGCTAGGAGATCATCAGCAGAGACCTTTTATCTGCTGGCAAATGCCATCTGGAATCAGACCCACTAGAGCAACAGGTCGCATATGGCAAGGGAGAGGTGTAGATTTGTACAGCCACGTTCAGTGCTTTTTCTTTGTGCTGATCAGCTCAAATGGAGTAAACTCTCCTCCTAACTCCGAACGGGGATGTCGCAACTAACGGATCTGTGCCATGGCTACGCAGTCCCACAAGAGGAAGAGAGACTTTTTAAAGAGAGGCTTTAAAGAGACAGTCAAAGGGACCTTTTTAAAAAGGCAGCGGTGCCACATCAAACCTATGAGGAAGAGAAAAACATTTTCATGATTTTGTAATAACCGCATGTGGCTTTAAAAACAATTAGACTTTCCCTTGCAGCGTTGGGCTGCTCCGGCACGGTTGCCCTGTGCTAGCACGTGTGAGTGGGAAAGTGATATCAACTCGGAGCAACACGGAACTGACCATTCTGGGTTTTACTCACCACGCTGAGTGACATGGAAAATGTACGTCGGTTCTTTCGAAAGTCATTTCAGGCTTATTAACTTAAAATGCTGTTTTGTTAGTGTTTCTCTCTCTCTCAGTGCCTTACTGTGATGACGGTCCCTACAGAAAGACATATAGGGTATGTCCAGACTGCAGTCACTAGGTGTGGTGGCAGTTTAAGATGACCTACCCAAATTAGCTTCAATCTAGCTCGTTTGGGTCTGGTAGCAGTGAAGCAGCAGCAGCGTGAACTCCAACACAGACTGTCCAAACCCGCCCAGAGCTCACAGACCCAGCTGATGCTAAGTCTCCCAGGGCCATGTCTTCACTACACCAGGCCCTGAGCTGCGTTGGTTAAGCTAGCTCAGGTACTAGAGAGACAAGGAGGGGGAGGTAATAGCTTTTATTGGACCAACTTCTGCTGGTGAGAGGGACATGCTCTTATCTCACCCATCTTGTCTCTCTAGTATCTTGGGACCAACACGGCTACCACCACATTGCATCCTAGCTCAGAGAGGTCAGCTCAAGTGGCAGCAACACCCAGGGATTGCATCACAGACAGACAGATATCAAATGCTCGCCTCTCCGTAGCATGTCCGGTATTTGACACTAAAGCAGCAACATCATACGCTGGCCAATCAGTTTTAGCAAGTGCAACCCATCCCCCTCCACCTCCCAACCAAAATCCTAGATCTTCCCAACTCATCTCACCCATCCCCTTCTGACCAAAAAGGCAGGTCAAGGTAGGCCTTGCCGTGTACTTGCAGGTTAGCAAACTAGCGTTGTGTCGGATCAACGCTAGAGAGGGGAGACTAAAATTCAAAGAACAGATGCGTCTGCTAAGAAACGTGTCCTCCCCCATCACCGCATACAAATCTAGGAGCTGTTCTTTCAGCACCTCAGCGGGCACAGTCGCATATTAAATCTGTATATTGAATGTGAATGTTTTAAAGCCGAGTTTTAGGTACACATAGACACTATTTCCCTTTAAAGAGACGCTGGTCGGTGTAGCAGTGAAATGCAGTCGGTCCATGGTACCTCTCTGCCCCCTTACTCTAGCACAGGGCTTTTCAACCTTTTTTTCATTTGCTGGCCCCTAAAACATTTTGAATGGAGGTGCGGGCCCCTTTGGAAATCTTAGACAAAGTCTGTGGACCATAGGCTGAAAACCACTGCTCTAGCATCCGAGGGCCTTCCAATCTTTAATGCATTAGTCCTCACGAGATCCCGATATGGCAGGGCCAGGCTATTCTCCCCAGTGTACAGATGGGGAAATGAGGCAGCGCACAGCTAAGGACGAGCTTTTTAGTGGTATTTGGCACCTCACGATGCAGGTAGACACCCTGGATGATTTTCAAAGTGTTGCCAGGTGTTGGCTGTCTGTGTTCTCCCAGTGTGTGTGCTGTCCTAGAGCTGCACAGATAGCCGATACAGCAAGCCACGACTGGATCACCCAATCAGACCAGAGATCCGTTTCAGTAACGATGGCACCAGACCAGGCTTATGGCCGACGAGGCGGGGTAAAAAGCGCCCTACGTGTGCTTAAACAGCAGGACTTTCTGTTTCTCACTCGGCCGGACAGACACGCCCTCGGAGACTTTTTTACTCTGACACAAACAAATTCCATATTGCCCCTATGATGTGTGCAGCTGCCACCCTTTACTCTGCAGAGAATGTTTCGATGAAGTCTGACGAACCAGGTGTCCGTATGATGAGCCAGGGCCTAAACTTGAGGTCTGAGCTAAGGCAGTAGTTAAACCTTGTGTCTTAGGGTCTCACTTTCTACTACACAAAGCACCTTGTTGCCCTCACTGCCGGGGCATGCCAAGGATTTGAACGCCAGCCCAGTGTCGCCAAAGCCAAGGCCATCACCCTAGGCCACCAAGCCATTTGGAACAGGGCAAGGATGAATAGGAATGCGTTAGACTTCATGTTCTCGCTTAGTGTGGCAGCTCTAAGGACCCTCTTTCCATGATATCTGTATCTGGTCCCTAGGATAATGGGGCTTCAATCCTTGCCTGATGTCTCTAAGTGCTACTTAGTCGAATCATGCAATATAACAATGATCAATGCACCTGAATGAAGGAGGCTTGCTAAGTTGCTGGCTGCAAGATCGCAACCCCTCTCTGGTCTGCTTGGTTCTAATATTACTGCAGCAGGTGCCTTGGGAGGAAAGCTTTTTCGGAACGCTGGTTAATGAAGTTACCCAGGCTTCATGTACACGCCAGCGACAAGACAACAAGAACAAAGCCATGCTCTTATCCTTGTCTCTTCAAGAAACAATCTGTTCTTGTGACAGGGGCCTTTTCGCCTTTCCGGCTGATCTCCCTGAGATTCTTTTTTTCGTCCCTTGTGCAAAACGCTTCTCAGGCCTGAGATCATCTCGTTCATTTCCTTTGATCTTCTGATCCCAGCATCGCTTTCATCTTGAAAGAGACAAGACAGCTCATTCCGGGTTCCTAGCAGGAAAGAGGTGGCTGGAGCTTCTTATTTTCATGCTAATGAGGGATAACATCTCCCATTCGCTCCTCACTGTAACTACAGGGTCCCTAATTGCAGGGACAAGAACACCCTTTCCCCCTTTTAAAAGCAGTTATAGAAAATGGATGTGTAGTTAACCTGTGATATGATTTTGATGCGGCTTAATGAGGCCCATTAGCTATGGGCACTTTCAGATCCCGACGCTCCAGTAGTGAACAAAGATTGTAGCAATTACAGTGATTCCCACTGATAATTAGTGGTTGTGGCTCTATTATGTTAACACCATGTGCAGCCTTCCGTTTGCTTTTTCCTGGCTCTGGCTCATAAGTGCAGGCTGTGTGACTATGCTGCTTTCTCAAGAAGATAGAGAGGATTTTCCCACTGGGGAATGTGTTAAGAGCAGACAGGAGCCAGTGGCAATTTGCTTTAACTGTCCTCTTCTGTTGGAGCAATTTACCTAAGGACTGATGGCTTTTGCATCGTTTAGAGTCTTTGGACCAACACTGGGTATCTGTTTAAAAGAGATGTCGCTCACACACACCTTATAGGCTGGATGAGGAAATCACCGGGTGAGGGTCTCTGTCCAGTGTTATGCAGGCCGTCAAACTAGAGTGGAATGGGCCCTCTTGGCTTTGAAATCCATGAATCTGTGAAATCCATGATCCTTTTTGCCATTGAGTCCAGCGAGAGCTGGACCCCAGGCTCCCAAGAGCTCAGCCTGAGGGAGAAGAGTGCCCGATCGTGGGTTCCCCGCCCACACACACTTTTGCAGTCACCACTGCACAGAGGGGCTCCGCTTCCCCATATCTTTCCCCTTTGCTCAGTAGAATCCCCCCAAGTTGTGTTCTCAGCTGTGGCTCCGGGGACATGGGAATGGTGCAGTCCCCGCCGGGCCCAGACACTCGCAGGGAAAGGTCTCTCTGGTTGCCCATATCCAGAAGGGAAGAAGTAGCCCCTCGCACCAGTGGAGGAGTTACTCCCGACTTCCATCAGGGTCACAAAGAAGAGCACGTTAGTCCCAAACCTATTCTGCATCCTGTGGTATGATGAGTGGAACTGGAGCGAGATGGGTTTTAGGAGGTGTTACCCGCACACTCTAAGACACCCCACCTTTACCCTTCCATGGGCTCAAGGCGTAACCCGGTTAATTTAGGCACCCCTCCCTTTCCCAGTTCGGGGCAAAAGGCACCTACCCTTACCCGCTTCCTAGGGCGCAGGGCGTAACCTTCTGCGAGTTTGCAGGGCCTTTTCCCAGTGAAAGAGCCTTACACAGTAAAATCCTTAGCCTCTATTTATTAACAATCACCAAGCAGAATACACACACAAGGCATACAATGCTATGCTCACCAATCCTGATCACGCAGGCAGACTTTCCCTGTTGGCCAGGCCAGGTCAGTCTCATCTGGGTTTTGGTTGCTGCACGTCACGGTCATGCACCAGATTCTAGCAGCTCTGATTCTTGGGCTGTATCTTGGAGGTGAGCTCTCCTTTCTTCTTCCAGGTCTTTCCTTCTTTTTTTTTTTTTTTTTTTCTTTTCCAGCTGGTCTGGTCTCCCTCTTGGACCCCAGCTTATCTAATAAAACTTGAGTTCTGCTTAGCTAAACCTTAACCAATCATTTTACTAAAATATCACCCAAGAATTCTTTGACCAATCCTAACACACTGCGAAACAGTTCTTTAACCTATCAGACCCGACCCCCTTAGTCTATTTCAATCTTGCAAAATGAGCTATGCAACAAACCGAAACAATCCAAGAACCCAGACAGAAACCAGACAGATAAACAATATCAAAGTGGGAACCACAAAGGCAAAACAATAGAGTATTGATTTCACAATCGCAACGGTTGACAAGTGATTCCTGGCCAGACAGCATGCTGTCAAACAAAGTTTCCTTGAAATATGTTAAGATCTGTTTCTTTATCTGGTGATGGTGGGTACTATTGGACAGGAACGCCTTGTTACCGGCCTTATTACATTGTGTGGATGTGGCTTTCCGCTTCTTCATTCACAGCTGCTGCTGTTCTAATGTGGCTGCAGCAAAAGGCCTCAGATCTTAGAGAGGGACCAAGTGCAGGGACCGTCGGGGGTGGAGAGGGGAGGGCACGCGGGAATGCAAACCAAGGCCGGACAACCACTGCTTTCATGCTAATCCTCGAGCCACAGCAGATAACATTTTTTTTCCAACTGTTCCCTAAACTCTATGAATCAACTAATTGCTTTTACAAAGTGTTTTTGGGGTATTCAAGATGCTAGAAGACTATTCTGCTCTGTATTTACCTGTTCAGTACTTTTAACAAAAATATAATGCATTAGAAATGCAATTGTCCTGATCTGAGTGTTTTACTTATGTAAAAGCTCAGGGCCCATTGTGTTAGGCACTGTACAGACGTGTAATGGGAGAGAAGTCTATGCCCTGAAGAGTTTACAGCTACACAGAAAAAACAAAGGAAAGATTCTTCTCCCCATTGTACAGATGGGGATATGGAGGCCCTAGGGCTGGCCCAGCTGCTCAGTGAAGTTTAGGCTCCTAACCTCCATTGACTTAAACAGAAGGCAGAAGCCTATCCACCTCTGAGGATCTGCACTAGGCAGATGAAATGTCTTGCCAAGATCTGTGAGGCCTTCCAAGCAAGGAGTATCTTTTACTCTGCAATTGTACAAAGGCCAGCATGCAATGGGGCCAGGATTTTAATGTGGTATCCTAGGTACTACCCTAATACAGATAATAGGAAGTCTGTTATAGGGCTGAGACTTGAACCTAAAGTCCTCACTCCCACTCCAGAGCCTTAACCACAAGGCAAGTGCCTTTCTCTGGTCAGTGTTCCCTGGTAGTGTGCAATATACTTAAGTAATGCAAATATATTCTAGCGAGTTGGCTGTTGGATGTGTTTACAGAGTCTTGCCATATGGGAAGTTTCCACATTTGCAAGAGAAGGCAGAAAATAATGTTGTTCAACTGAATCTGCAACATATGTGATCAAACCCCCATTGTACTCTGGAGTTCCTCACATAAAGCCTCAGGGACAGATTCTATCCTTGGCTGCTTGTGGAAACTGAGCCCTGAGCAATTTGCCACAAGATGAGATGCAAAAACCTAAGGATCTTGGGTCATGATATCCAAAGCAGGCTTAGACTGCAGCAGAACGAAGCATAGCCCAATGACTTCCGTATTGAGTGTGGAAACGCTGCCCTTGGTGTTCAAGACTCACTAACAGCTGCTTCATGAAACAGCTGCACTTCGTAGGTGAGCGGTAGGTAGCTGTGGCCAGGGCTTATGCCACAGGCAAATCAGACCTGCAAAACTGCATTTCTCTTTGACTTAAGTAGGTTTTCTCCTCCAACTATTCACACACAAGCTGTGAGACTGATCACACATGTAGCGATCCGTTTCCAAAACGGTCTCCCTTTCGTTATGTACAAAGGCACAGCTTTCACCTCTTCAAACATAACATATTCAAAACCAATCTGCCACAGAAGGCAGTGTAGTCTAGTGGTTAGGGCACTAGCCAGAAATGAAGCCCCCCATTCTAGTCCCAGCCTTACCGCTGGCTTGTGACCTTGGGCAAGTAATTTCCCCTTTCTCGGTCTGGTTGTCCTATCTTTTCAGGCTGTGAACTCTTTAGGGAAGGCATTTGTCTCACTGTGTATTCATACGGGGCCTCGCTCACTGCTGGTCTAAGCTGATTTGGGGTTTCTAGGCATTATGGTGAGCCTGGTAATAGAATATTGACCTTTCACCTGTCAGAAAAGGGGAATTGAAGTCAGGATCTGTCTTTGGTTCTGCCACGGTCTTGGGCAAGTCACTTAACCCCTCTCTGCCTCCAGAACTCTCGCAGCAAGAGGACATCCAAAGAAACAGAAAAGTAGCCAATTTGTCAGCTGACACAGGGCAATGTTTTTTCACTCAATGCAAAAGTTGACTGTGGAACTCACTGCCACGGGCTGTGGCACAGGGTGAGGACTTGGAGAGATTCAGGGAGGGACTGGACGTTATATGGATAACTGGCCAACCTAGCCAGGCCCTTACATTGAAAACTGATGCCATTTCTCTGTCTGTGATGCCAGTACCATGTCAGCTGGGCCCCTGCATAAGTTCTCCTGCCCCCCTCACTCCCCCCCCAACTCAAGGATCAATTCTATCCTCTCAATATCACCAGCACCAACATCAGTTCTAGATGGACCTTGGATCTGACCCAGTCTGGCAATAAGAACACCAGAATGGCCATACTGGGACAGACCAATGGTCCATCTAGCCCAGGATTCGGTCTTTCAACCGTGACCAATTCCAGTGCTTCACAGGGACTGAACGGAACAGGGCAATTATCCAGCAATCCATCCCCTGTTACCTTGTCCCAGCATTTAGAGGCTTAGGCCACCCAGCACATGCATTTCTGATCGTCTTGGCGAATAGCCATTAATGGACATATCCTCCATGAAACTATCTAACTGGGTTCAAAAAAAGAACTCTCCTGCTGGCCTTCACAACATCCCCTGGAAACAACTTCCAGAGGTTGACTGAGCATTGCGTGAAAAAACCCTTTTTTGTTTGTTTTAAAGCTGCTGCCTATTCATTTCATTGGGTGACCCCTGGTTCTTGTCATGTGAAGGGGGAAATAACGCTTCCCTATCTGCTTTCTCACACCAGTCATAATTTTATATCATACCCCCACTTAGTCGTCTCGTTTCCCAGCTGAACGGTCCCAGTCTTTTTAATCTCTCCTCCTATGGAAGCTGTTCCATCCCCCTAATCATTTTTGTTGCCCTTCTCTGGACCTTTTCCAATTCTAATCTTTTTTTGAGATGGGACGCGGTATTGAAGGTGTGGGCGTACCATAGATTTATTTAGTGGCATGATGATATTTTCTGTCGTCTTATCTGTCCCTTTCCTAATGGTTCCGAACATTTTGTTACCTTTTTTGTCTGCCGCTGCAGACCGAGCAGATGTTTTTCAGAGAACTAGCCACAGTGACACCAAGATCTCTTTCTTGGTGGAAGCAGCTAATTCACCCCCCCCCCCCAGTTTGAGTGTCTAGTTGGGATTATGTTTTCCCATGTGCATTACTTGGCATTTATCGGCATTGAATTTCATCTCCATTTTGCTGCCCAGTCACCCAGTTGTGGAAGACCCCTGTGTAACTCTTTGCAGCCTGTTTTGGGTGCCTATAGTCACAGTATCATGACACCCAGCAAAAATATTTCAAGACCTACCCCAGGGCCTGATTTGCAAGGAACCAGCTCAGTTTTCTGAAAAATACAAGCCAATCCCAAAGAGCATCATATGCTTATTTACTCTGGCAGAGAGAGCAGTAACAATTTCCCAGGGCTTGTCCCTTTTCACTGAATCAGTCTGGGCCCAGAAAAACCAAAACCAAACTTGACTGGCGTACTTGGTAGGTAGAGCAGACCTCGGGCACCCTCTTGTGGGCAACTGCTACATGTTACTACTGTATTGGCAGCCCTGGATTGCTGTGAAATTGACTGCACGTTCATTTAATTCTTTCTCGCTCTGCTCATGTGGGGCAGTGGGCTGATCAAAGGGCTTTGCTTTGTGCAAGGGGGTGGGGGCCTTGGGACATGTACCACTCCCAATTCCGAGCACAGGGTTTGCTAATTTAAGGCCAGCGCCTGATGTACATGGGAAGCTGTGAGTCATTTCATAATTGGGAGTCGGTGGCGGAAGATTCCAATGTGAAATGCAAAGCAATACAAGGAGAGAAATCCCAGGGATGAGTCACTCGTGGCCTGGAGGGGTGGATGGAAAGAGTACAGTGCATTATCTAATCCACCCCCTTCTTCTCTGTGGAGTGTTCTAGGTCAGGACAAAAGGTGTGTAAAATTGGCATTTTGCCTTTGGAAGCTGATTCCATTCCCTTGTCACCACCACAGTGTAGAGCTGGTTGGAGAGGTTGCGGCAGAACGGTTTTCCATTGGAAAAACGCAGTTGCTCAGAAGCAAGACATCGGGGCCACGTCCATTTCAACAAACTTTCACACGGCAAAGTTGAAAGGTTTTTAGGTTTGACAATGTCGAAACATTTCCACCCATTTTAGTTTTTGCTTTAGTAGTATTTCTAATACCTATGTAATAAGATTCCAGGGTTTTCTCGCTGCCTGTGTGTTCCCAGTCAGCGGGACGCGATGGAAACAGCCACAAGAACAGTTGAGAGCTTTTTGTTTTAGCATATCACCAGTTTGAATCATCACTGGGTTTCATGGTCTGTCATTATTCGTGTTTTAAGTTCTCAGCCATTTTGACTTGATGAGGGACACCCGTGCGGTGTCCAGCTACAGTAAAGTATCTCTGCCATGCCAGGAGTCCTAGATGATTGTAATATCAGAGGTCAGTCAACCAATCACCATCCTAAATTTGCCTGCTATAGGTTCATTGGTTGTATGAGGGAGACAGCACAGTGGATTACTTGACCCAGTTCCCACAGCCATGTGTTAGCCCAGGCTGTCAGCTACTGGTAGTTAATATTGTGTCTGACTCTTTGCCATGCCAACATTCGCTTAGGGCAGAAACCCACCTCTGACAGTCTGTGGTCCCGTCTGCCTTGTGGCTTCCTTGTGGCGTTTGTGACACAACTTTTGTAGGAGGCGAGGGTGTTGACTTGTCTCTGCTACCCTGGAGGAGCAGGGGACGGCTTTTCGGCTGGGTCCTACCCTTAGAGCTCCCCAAGCCAGTCGGGTCAATCAGCAGTTCAAAGTCCCACCAGCAGGGGGCAGTGGTGTGCACCCACGCATTCATATGCCCCCTAATCAGCGCATCAAAGTAAGCCGGGTGGGATTTGTAATTAGGCACAGCAGGCAGTGCCTAGGTGTGTCTGAGCTGTGTTGCCTTCCAGGCAGGGTGTGAGGCCTGGTAAACAAGGGAGTCAAAACTAGGACTTAAGCTGCATGGAAGCCTATTTATTTGTTTCTTCAGCAAACACCTGCCGTTTTCTGTGATTCCACACACCAGGGAGCCGTGACACCACCACAGAAGCAGCAGTGGGCCACAGCTGAGAAGCAAGCACCACTTTTTCTTGTGGGACCCCCAGCTCCATTATTTCCTAGCATTGTGATTGCTAACCCTTCCTTTCCCTTCTCCTTGCCACACTCCTGCATGGCTAGCAATCTCCAGCGTGTTATCCCTCGGTGGCATCTACTTTTCCAGGCAGCTGACATAATTCCCTTACTCTGTCCTTGAGCCCGTCAGCAGAAGTCACAATACTGAGTTCTTAGAGCGTTGCCTCCTCAAAGGATCTTGCAAAGCCATTAAGCCCGTTTGCCTAGAGCCATTTGAAGCAATGCAACTGTTTCTGCTAACTTCGCTAGCATTATCCATATTCTCTGCATTACTGGCACTATAAAAGACAGGAATCCTTCCAGCCAGATCTTCCTAGTCCTGCTAAAGGTGGTGGTTTAGCTTGTTACAGGTGGAATAAATTTGAACAGTGTCTCTCTGGCCATCAGTGTCTGAACCCTATTGGCTGGTTCTATGCCTCATCCTGTCCAGCGCTTCCATTTCATTGTAATGCTTCATACTCATGCAGCGTCCTCTACCAGAGGATCTCAAACCTCTTTGAGACGACAGTGAAGTGGTATCATCCCTGGGTTGCTGGGGAAACTGAGGCACAGAGAGACGACGCAACTAAGGTCAATACTGGGTGCAGTTCTGGAATGGAATCAATTAGAATGGGAAAAGATCCAGAGAAGGGCAACAAAAATGATTAGGGGGATGGAACAGCTTCCATAGGAGGAGGGATTAAAAAGACTGGGAGAAGACTTAGAAAAGAAATGGCTAAGGGGGGGATATGATGGAAAACCATGACTGGCGTGGAGACAGTGAATAGGGAATGTTGTTTAACCCTTCACATAACACAAGAACCAGAGGTCACATAACGAAATTAATAGGCAGTAGGTATAAAACAAGTGTAAGGAAGTATTTCTTCGCACAATACAGTCAACCCAAGGAACTCATTTCCAGGGGTTGTTGTGAAAGCCAAAAATAAAACTGGGCTCAAAAAAGAATTTGAGAAGTTCAGAGGATAGGTCCGTCAATGGATATTGGTCAAGATGGCCAGGGACGCAACCCCATGCTCTGGGTGTCCCTAGCCTCTGGTTGCCAGAAGCTGGGACTGGATGACGGGATGCATCACGCAAGGACTATCCAATCGGTTCAACACTGAAGCAGCTGGCATTGGCCGCTGGAGGAAGACAGGACACTGGGCTAGATGGACCATTGGTCTGACCCAGGCTGGCCATTCTTCAGTTTTTTACATAGCTAGTCACTGGCTGAGTCAGGAATAAGATCAAGGTGTCCTGATTCCCAGGCCTCTGCTTTAACCACTAGAGGCTTCCCTCGCTGTTGCAATCTTATGCAGTGGGGAATGTGTCTGGCTGGGGATGGGGCAGGTACAAGGCTGCCTAGGGGAAGCCCAGAGTATCATCATACCTGGCATTCGGCTGCACTCTGGGGCCTGTGAAAGGCCAGAACATTCAGAAGCATCATTTGACGCCAGGGACAAAATCCCCCTGGCAGGGGTGGTATGAAAATATCCACGGAGGCGCGGTTCCAGCAGCAGACGCAGGGAAACCCCTGTCACCGCAGTGCGGCTCCTGCAGAGCAAAGCGAACATCTTCCTTGCAAGGCAGGGCCTCCCGGCCTGCCGTCCCATGCCTGCTGGTCCCTCCGAACTAGACCCAGCAGCAAGCTCTTAGCGCGGTCTCACCTGCTACGAGCAAGCCCTGCAGTCCATGCCTCGCCCTCCCCAGCGCCCACAGACTCCCACAAGGGCAGATTCTCCACCCTGCGCAGGGCAGACGAGGGACCAGCAGGAGCCAGCTGTGGGTCCCTGATCCTGGGGCCGCCTGGCCGTGGCACAAGGTAGGGCAGCTGCAACTGACACCGCTGGCCTGAGGTCCTGGCTCCAGTGGAGGTACGGCTCCGCTCCACCGTGCCCGTCCCGGTGCCAGCGCAGAGCCCCCGCCTCGCCCCGCTGCAGCAGATGTTGCGGGGAGGAGCAGCAGCGGTGCCGTGCCCGGAGGGAATTCTCCACTAGTCATCTCCGCTTTGAGTCCACCCTGGTGCCTCCTAAGAATGCAGGCTTTCATTTCCTGCATCCCCGCTGTCCTCAGGGCGTGGCTTGGTCAGTGACTCGGAAGCCACACCACAACATCGACCCCCACCTGAGATTCCCTGCCCCTAGGGTTCCCCAGCCCGATCTCCCGATCCTATTTCCCTCCTTCCTTGGTCCTACAGAGCCACCCCCATCTCCCGGTAGATCCCTGGTGTTGTAAAAAAGAACATAAGAACCACAGGATACTCTCCTGAGGTCCCTTCCAACCCTAATCGTCTATGATTTCATGAATGGCTGTACTGGGCCAGACCAAGGGTCCATCTAGCCCAGTGTCCTGTCTTCCAACAGTGGCCAGTGCCAGGTGCTGCAAAGGGAACAGGTAATGGTTGAGTGATCCATCCTGTCATCCGTTCCCAGCTTCTGGCAACCAGAGGCTAGGGGCACCCACTGCGTGGGCGGGTGTCCCTGGCCACCTTGGTAATAGCCGCTGATGGACCCAGCCTTCTGGAGTGTCCCGGCCCCCACTAACAGCGAGTGAGCGGAAAGGCCCTGTCCTCCCTGGGACACCCAGTGCTGTGTCCAGATGGGACCAAGATCCGGGAGAAGGAAGCCAAGATGAGACGCTCCTTTAGGATGGAATAATCTTTGCCACTTGGGGGCAGGCCAGCACAGAGAAGCCTTCCTCCGTCTCCGATGCTGATTCATAGCCCGGAGAATCTCTCCCCATGGTACCCGGGCAGTCAACAGCAGAGGGCTTGAGCTGGCCTGCAGAGGGCTAGCGGCACTCTCCCGAGATGTGCATGCGCTGCCATAACCCGGATCCCCTTGGAGGGGTTGTTGGGTGCAATGCGCCAGGCTTTCCACCCCAGTTACTGCACAAATCCCTCACTGCTTGGTGCAAAAATCGCATCAGCTTCCTCCAGCGAGGCCCGAAACAACCCACCCAGCTGAGGCTCCTTCCGTCCCACATCCCTCGCTGGATGTGACTAACGACGGCCCACAGATGGGAAGTGGAAGGGCTTCTCTCGCTGACATGGGGTCGCTGGTGATGGGTTCTGGCCGTGGCTTAATTTGGGCCAGGGATGAGACCCTGGCACCTCTGGGCTGGCTGCCCTGTGCGGGTCTCACCGCTCTGCAGCCACTCAGGGCTGGGACAGCCCATGGGCCTGATTGACAAATCTGGGACTTTTAATATCCCAGGACACTGAGATTTCCCTGGACAGTGACCTCAAATAAGGATCAAGCCTGGGAAAACCAGGACAGATGTCAAACCTATCTAGCGTCATCTCAAAACAGGAACAGTGTGGTCTGGGGGAGGGCTGCTGGCCGGTGATGTGGGAGGCCTAAGTTTGTAGGCCCAGCTGGGCCAATGACCCTGGGCAAGTCATGTCCCCTTTCTGTGCCTCAGTTTCCCTCCCCCCCCATTTGTCTGTTCTAGCTATTAAGACTGTCAGCTTTTTGAGGCAGGCACTGGCTCTTACTCTCCGTACAGCACCTAGAACAAGGGGTCCTTGCTCTTGGGTGAGGTCTCTGGGGGCTACCACCGTGCTAATCATTGCATGAGTGTGCCTAGCAGGCCCTGCCAGAGATCAGCGCGCTCCCTAGAAGAAGGTACCTGGAGCAAACCACGCAGGGATGCTACCAACGTGCACCCAGGGCCTCATGTCTCTTTTTTCCCATGCAAAGGTGCCCAGATAGTAAATAAAATAAAGACCCTTCCCATCGGAGCACCCCCGCCAGCCATGGCCCCTGGCGACCTGCTCAGCACGGTGGGAGCTCAGACGAGTCAGGGCCCGGCCCGATGGAGAGGTTATTCGGGCTGGCAGGGGTCACTCGGCTTGTCTTTCAGTGGGAGTCGCGTGCGTGGCTCCCTCAAGTCCCTTTGAAAAGACAGCAGGCGACGGACCAACACGGGGGGCTGCTGTCATCCCTGCGCGTCGCCCCGCAGCGGGTCGTGTCCCTGCTGCACAGCCCCCGAGGCACAGCTGAGTGGTGGGCCCTTCCCCACATCCCTTCCTGCTGCCTTCTCCGTGCGCCATTCATTAACCACAGGAGATTTCTTTGTAAGTCCGTCTTTCCTCCCCTAAGCGCCTTAGAGGGACCTGCGGGGGGAGGGTGGAAGGAGAGAGAGAGAGACGGGGGCTTTTTTTAGCAACCTTAATCCAGATTGGCAGCTCCATTTGCCATCTTCTTTACTGTAGATAAACAGGCAGCAGTTTGCGGGTGGGCAGGGGGCCGCACTGGATCTCCCTTTCCTTGGAGTTGATCTACTGCAGCCCCACATGGAGGTGGGCTCTGGCTGTGGGTTTATCTCTGGCACCAACGCTGGGATTTTCAGAGGGCCCAATTCTCCAGTGCGGTGTGGGTACCTAGGTCCTGTGACAATCCCAGGTGAAGAACGCAGCCGCCATGCAGGGCTGCGACGCGAAGTGCAACGACCACGTTTGCCAAACCAAAAAGCCAGTTCATTTTTGAGGGTCTTTATTTAGGCTCATGAAAGACAAAAGCTCTTGTCTCCTTTTCGAAGCGCGTGCTGCTGGCACGTTGGAGTTTGACTCCACAGCAATAAGGCATATTCCTCACAGCAGAAGGAGTTTTTAGCCAGTAACTTTGTTTTCTGAGTGAGTTTATTAAAGCCGACTGGCAAATGATTTTCCCACCCGTTCCCCCTCCCACACACACAATTTCAGCTAAAATGAAAACATTTCCCCTTTCCTCAAAAATGTTTGGCCCCAAACCAGTTTTCGGCCTAAAATTTTAAGTTTTAAGCCATGTTTTAAGCCATATTTATTTTTATTTTAAGCCAAATTTTAAGCCATATTTCACCCCAGAAGTGGTTGCATTTCAGTGGTGAGTGGAAGCAATTCCTGCTGGTTTATGGAGGGTACATATCATGGCGATGAGCATGAGATGGATGGATAGACAGGAGCTCGCTAGTGACCCCTGTTGGGGACCAGAGAGAAGAGCGTATCGGAGCTGCGGAGAGCATCAGATGGACAAACTCCAGGGGAGGGATCTCTCTGCCGGCATCGGGACAAGAGTAATGGCACTGAGTGAGTCATGCAGAATGTTAGTTGGGATCTAATTATAGCTTGCTTTCACCAGTTGTCTCCCCTCCACAGCATCTGAGCACCTCACAATCTTTCATAATAACCATCTTGTGAGGTAGGAATTATTAGCCACATTTTACAGAGGGGAAACTGAGTCATAAGGGTGTTGGTGGGAAAGGAAGGACTAGAACTCATGGCTCCTAACCAAGCATGCTAGCCACTAGACCATCTATCTTCCTGCAGCTCCCTGCCCTGTTTCTGCCCCATAGCTGGGCCCTTTGCACCTCTCCTAATAATTCCTTCCTCACAGGACTGTGCAAGAACAAAGGCTCTAAATGATTAATGTTAACCTCAGTCTTGACAAACCTGCTTTCCTTGTGCACTGGCCTCTGAAATCTGAGGACAACTTGCTTTCAGCCGCTCAAGGAGCAGAAACAATGCATTTAACTGCCAGAAACAGGGTCGGGTGATCACTGCCCTGTTCTGTTCATTCCCTTTGAAGAATCTGGCACGTGCCACTATCAGAGTGGGTATATGGGCTAGATGGACCATTGGTCTGACCCGTTCTTCTGTTCTGATGGATTGCGAGGCCATTCGCAACGCATCTCTAATTTCAGCTCTTGAATATGGAAGATTTCACACAACTGGCCAAAACCGGTGAAAAGCTGCTCGTAATGAAGGTCTGTAAGAAGATTAGCACGGGCCTGCAGGCGTCTAGCAGTCAGAAAGAGAGGCAAAATACATAAACGCAGCCTCATTAGTGACAGATCGCCCCTCTCCTGGATAACAGTCCAGCATGGCCCTGCGGGAATTCACCTTAGTTTAGATCTCTTCTGCTTTAGCGCTCTCCACTTCACTACACCTTTACTTTGCGTCGCTTCAGTTACCTGGGCTGAACGTTTTTCAGTCTGTGCTTTTTCAGCAGAAAATTGGGGGTTTAAGTGTCTGCTTTCTGCAAAAAAGTTAGGGGGTTTTGGTTGATAAACTAAGTGCCCCAAACACTGAACTGGTTTGAGTCTGAAATGCCGCTGCCGTGCCTCCTGGGAGTTGTAGCTCAGGCGCCTCCTCTGAGATCACCCAGCAAGGCAGGGGCCGAGCTCCCGTCTCCTGATAACTTGTCTTGTGCACCAGCGGACTGGCCCATGCCATCCTTGCATAAGAGCTGGCTGATATATCACCCCCCTTCTCCGTAGCCAGCTTCAGGATTCGAATCCAAGCCTCTAGCTCGCCAAAACACAGCACTTTGTTGACTGAGCCCAAGCACTGATTGCTCTGACTGGTAGCAGTCATAAGTTGTTATCCTCCACTTGCAGCCACCCCTCCTGGAGCGTGTTACAATGGCCGTTCTGTCCCGTCACTGCAGCGCTCCTCCCTGCAGCGGTTTGGTAGCCCCTCTGAGGTTTCTGTACTTTTGCTCCTTAGCATTTGCTCTGCTGGTGCATTAGTGTGGGCCTGGAGAAAGAAATGGTCTCCGAGCCACGGATCAGTGGTGGGCGCGGCAGTGCTGGGGCGTGAGCGGGCCGTGCTCATTTAGAACGAAAGAAAGGCCTCCCTCTCCATGGTGGAAATGTCCTGTCTCCCCAGGCAGCTCAGAAAGGGAGTCTGGCTGATGATGGCTCGCCGGTGCCACATGCACTCCAGTGGCAAGATTGATCCTGCCTGGCAAACCGTTCGTGCAGCCGTTCCGATTTGCCCCGAAAGAGCTGTGGGTTTGCATGTGAGTGCCCGCCAGAGCTGCGACGACCGATTGATTTTGCAATGAGACGATCGAGGCCCCCTTGGCCTAGGTGCTACACGCATACATAACCAGAAGCTGGGCTCTGTGCCCCGAGAGACGGCTCCTTCTTCGCCCAGCTTGGCCCCCCAGTCAGGCGGCTGACCCAGGATGAGGTCCGTAACAACATCGCTGCATCTGGCTTTCAGGTGGGTGCGCAGCTCGTTGGGTTGCTGCCAATCCAGCCTGCGGGGGGCTGAATTTGTTGGAAAGACAGCTGCAGTCTCAGCAAATGGAGGGCCAGATCCAGACCGGCACGTGACACCTGCAGCCCCCGCTTCCCCGACATCACCCAGTTGGCCACCCCGGGGCGTGGCTAGCAAGCTTCGCTCAAGAGCAGCCCCGGGCTGGAGTAGCAGGCAATGCTTCAGCTCCCTTCAGCAGAGCTGGGCTGCCCCAGGCCTGGAAAAGGGGGGATCCCGATCTGGTCAGGATTGAGGTACAGCAGCAAAGGGGGCTGAGCAGCATCCGCAGAGCGGCGTGTGGGGAGCTCCCAGCTGGAATAGAAGCGGGACAGCCGGGGGGGACTGAGCAGTGCGACACCCCCAAAATCCCTGCACCCCCACTGCGTGGCTCTGTCCTGTATGGTCAGTCCCTCACGCTCCAGAGCACAGGATGCTCTCATGAAGAGTTTATTGGGCCAGAGCTCCGCCCGCCGCGTGGAAAGGGTTAATCCCGGAGATCGCCTGTAAACACCAGGAGGAAAAACAATCCCCTTTGGCAGCAGAGAAAAGCTGGCGCCTTGCTGAAATATGCAACTTCTGCTGTGAATCTGGACAGACGCCCGAGAAGGACTCGACCCCCCACCCCCCTTCGTACAATTTGCTGCTGGAAACGCAGGCTGCCCTCCACTCTTATGTATCCGGGGTGGCGGGCGACGGCCCAAAGAAACCAGATCCAACCCTGTGGAAATCTAGTAATTCGATTCACATTTGGAAATCAACAGCCCTCCAGGGGCCTAGCACTGAGGGCTGCAACCATGTTGCTTTGGAGGCTGTTAGCAGTCGGGGATGCATCTGGGCAACGGCCTCCCCTTTTTGTTTCGGGGTCAGATCCAGCCCGGGTTGGCGGGGAAACCCGGCAGAGTGTGAGGCATTGGGAATCTCTCACGCTGCGCTGGAGGCGCAGGGAGATTTGCCTCTCATAATAACCAAGTTCATGATGGGCCCTTCGTCCTGAGATGAAAATCCACGGCTTTGATTTAGAAAGAAGCCAGAACACGGGCTCTAGCTGAAGGGAAGCCTGTGCTGTGTGTTAGGGAGGGATTTCTTCCTCCCCCATGTCTGCCCCCTGCTTCAAAATCTGCCCTGGACAGAGCCAGGGATAGACGCTGCAGGCTGGATGTGTAGCTCCATCGGTGTCAAGGGGCCAGATCCCCGACCGGTGTAAATTGGCATGGCTCTGTAGATTGCCACAGAGCTGTGCTGATCCGCCCCAGCCAGGAGCTGGCTTTGTTCATTCAATGCTCTCGCTCGTCTTCTCTGCTACACGTTCCAGCCTGTTTCTACAGAGGGGTCACTTCCTAGCTCCGCCACCGATTCCCTGTGTGACCTGGTCCTTTAGCCTCTGTGCCTCAGTTTCCCCCAGCTGTGCAATGGGAATAATTGCCCTGCCTGGCAGTGGGGCTGGAGGATGAGTACAATAAGATGAGTATTACTGTAATGGGGGCCGGCTAAGCACCTAGATCGAATAGAATTGGGGCCAGTTGCTTTTTTCAGTTCTTAAACACTAGGGAATAGCTGAGAGTCCCCACCAGTCTCCCCCCGGTCATCATAAACGCAAAGAAAACCAGAGACTAGGGTGGAAACAGCCCTCTGCTCCCTCCCCCCACCTTCCCGGCAGCCTTTTTAAGTGATGGATTCGGAGTCCTTTGGGAAAAGCCCATGGAGATTACGGACACTCTTCTGTCTCTAGTAATCCCTGTGACTTTGCGAGCTGTTACAAAATGGCAGAGCCGTCGACTGCACGGCAGAGACCAGGCCAACAGTCTGAAATCAGGGTGTCCCTGGGGCTAGGCGCTCCAGGGATTCGTCTTCCCCCAAGCCAACATGCATGGGACCTGACTCCGCACCCAGTCCTAGCCTTGGGAGCCCACTGCAGGGAGGGTTTGCCCCTAAATCATCCCCCCACTTCTGCAAACACAAGAAAGGGTGCAAATTGCAAATGGGGCCAGTATCCCGAGACCTCAGACTGAGTGGCTTGAACCCCACTGGGAAAGGCAATAAAACCTACAAGCTTAGCTGCCCTTTGGCTGCGGTGCCACTGCTCTGCACATTTTGCATGGCTGTTGCTTCTCCTGAGAGAGGATCTCAAAGCACCACCCAAGCCCTGGCTGATTTAGCCCCTGTGCGGAGCATAAACATTGTAACGCATCTGTGACCACCTAGAATGGCACAGTTGTTACTCTGCTGTGCATAACAGTGGGGTTGGAGCTCAGATCCTCCAGCGCCAAAAGCA
Organism: Mesoclemmys tuberculata; assembly: GCA_007922155.1. Classification (NCBI taxonomy): domain Eukaryota; kingdom Metazoa; phylum Chordata; order Testudines; family Chelidae; genus Mesoclemmys; species Mesoclemmys tuberculata. The sequence goes on from ML675643.1 coordinate 9,532,994, forward strand.
CCCCCTTGAGTTAAACAGCAATGTGCCTGAAGCTGTACAGGGCCTATGACACACAGCCAGGCAGTTCCAATACCATCCAGTAGAGGGCAGGGATGCACAGACAGACACAGCAGCCAGTTCATTGCAGCGTTGTTGTTACACTGGAGGCTGGTGAATCTGGTAAGTGTAACAGCCGTCACTCAGAATAAATGTAAGAAGCAGTTAAGCTCCTTTGTTGGATTCAGATAGCAAAAACCATAGGATCCACCTGCCAAAACACAGGCCATGTGCAGGGCCAGTCTGGAGCTGAGCTATGTGGGTGGAGGGGTTTCACTGAGGGCTGAATGCAAATGCAGACGACCGAATGTGGCTTTGGTGGAGTTGTGCCTGGGTGAGCAGACGCAGCACTGGAACGCACGTACAGAGGGCAGCAGAAAGCTGAGGCCAGCCATAAAAGCACTGGCAGGGTGACCCTGAGAGAAAGCTGAGTGAGAGAGAGCACTCGTTGGGCAGAGTGCTGGCTAAAAAGAGGCTTGGGAGTGTGGGCGCAGAAATGTCCTCCTGCTACCTTTAGGGAAACAGGACTTTTTGTACGTTCTTGGTAAATAAACAGGATTGCACCAAAGGACTATCTTGACACCCTCATCATTTTCTCCTCCTTCTCGGGGAAACAAACCCACAAGTCCCCAAATACTGGCTGTCCGCTTGGGAGAGAACATTATTACCCCCATTTTAAAGCCATGGCAACTGAGGCATTGAGGCAGCTGGGACTGATTCCCAGCACCACTCACAAGCCACCAGACCCCTCTTCTCTAGGGACACCATAGCCCTCTCTGGGACTCCGGCATTGCAGCGCTGTCCCTCTCTGGCACTTTTCACAAGAAGACACGTAGCAGAGGCCAGCGAGGCTGCCATGCAGATAGCTGCTCTCTCAGCCTGGGATCACAACCGCCGAGGCCTGTGGTTTGCATTTTATAAATTGCCAGACGCGTCTCTGAGCAGACGAAGCAGGAACGGATTGTGTCCACGTAACCATTGGGCCCGAATTAGATTTCACTGATTGCTAACGATCAAGGTTACCCACTGGGATGAGGAAAGCTGTGAGCAGAGCGTGCCAAAGACACCCCCCGGGTTTCCTCTGCTGCTGGGTTTGTGCTGAGGCGAACTGCTGTCCCCGGCAGAGGCCGGCATTGAATCTGTGCTGTGATCTCTCCGCTAGAAGGCTGGTTCTGTAGCCCCAAGTCCCCTCATTCCAGGGCCGAGGAGGGGGAAAGCAAAATGGGGATCTTCCTTGAGCTCTCTAAGGAGCTGGGGGGATGAGACAGGCGTGGAGCAGGAGATTGCTTAATGGGCGATCAACCCCATTCCCCCAGTTGTGCTCAAGCCCTTTAGCAGGTCCAACTGCTCTTGGCCCATCCCCAGAAGTGGACATGCACCCATTTTGCATATGCAAATGAGGCACTACTCCCTAATTTGCTCATGCAAATGAAGATGGCATGAGATAGAAAATGGGGAGGGGGATGTGACGTTCCCCAGGTACAATCCAGACTAATGAGTAGCTGTTACCCCTGATGTCTAACCTGGGTTGCCCTTTACACTGCTTTGCTCTTGTAGCCTCCAGCCTGGACTGCTCACAAACAGCCTCCAGCGCACAAATCACTCCGCGGCTCTATCTGTGTGCGAGCTGCCATCTGTCAGCTTCACGCCGACTTTCACTGGCCTGCACCCCAGCATGCTCCCCGGCCCAGGCTTTTCTCTGGAAATGTACGTCTCATACTGCCCAGCCCTCTCCAGGACAATGCACGCTCGCAGAAAGTCCAGCATTTTATTGATAGGAAATGACATGCACACGTCCCATTACCCCGAATGGAACTTCCCAGACATTTCAGTTCAAACACACTGGATTAGATAAGTCAATAAAAGGAGTTTATTAACTACAGCCAGACAGATTTTAAGCAAGGCCAAGTAATGAGTCATAAAAGTCAGAAATGGTTACAAGAAAAATAAAGATAAAATGCAGCTAGTGCCTAACTTAACAAACCATGTTAATCATAAAATCATAGAAGATGAGAGTTGGAAGGGACCTCAGGAGGTCATCTAGTCCAACCCCTTGCTCAAAGCAGGACCAACTCCAATTTAACCATCCCAGCCAGGGCTTTGTCAAGCCACACCTTAAAAACCTCTAAGGATGGAGATTCCACCACCTCCCTAGGTAACCCATTCCAGTGCTTCACCACTATCCTAGGGAAAAAGTGTTTCCTAATAGCCAACCTAGAACTCCCGCACTTGCTCCTTGTTCATCTGCCACCACTGAGAACAGCCTAGCTCCATCCTCCCTGGAACTCAAACTCAAAGCAAACCTCTTCTCACTGCATGCTCTCAACTGTCTTACTGGCCAAATTTCTTAGCTAGGAGGCCCCTTTCTTCTGTGTAATGGCTGCTTCTGCGGTTCCTTCGGGTGCGGTGACTCGATGGACAGAGAGAGAGCGAGGGGGATGGGTCCCTTGGGCTATTTCCCTTTTCTTTCTATAGGGCATGTCTACACTTCAAACACTGCATCAGCTGTAGCGGTTTAGTGAAGACGCTACTATGCCAGTGTGAGAGCTTCTCCAGTTGGCGCAGGTAAGCCACCTCCGCGAGAGCCCAGTAGCTTTGTCAATGGGAGAAGTTCTCCCAGCAGCATAGCACTTTCTACATGAGGGTTAGGTCCATAATAACTACATGGCTCAGGAGTGCGAATTTTTCAAACCCCTGAGCAACGTAGGTATGTGGATATAAATGCATTGGGTAGGCCTGGCTGTAGTCCTCTGCCTCCTTTGAGAAGCTTCTCCAGTTGGGAGCATGGCAAAGGCAGACTGTGGGGATGGGAACCCCAAGCTGTTCCTTTGCTAAGCTATAGATTTTCTGCCCAGGCCCCTTTTCCTGTCAGGGGGTAGCCATGGAGCAGATGATGGTCCATTGACCTTGTTTACGCCTGGCTGAGGCGTCAGCTTGCCTTTTGTCTCGGAGAAACTGGTCTGGCCAATCCCCAGGCTTAAAACCTGTTTTAGTAACACCATAGAGCGTAACCAGCGTATAGCTTTACATACAATGTCGCCACACATGTTTTACCAGGACAAAAATGATCTCCAAATTGTGCGTTTTCAAATGCTACCTCGCAATGCATACCTTGCACACAGATTATTACAGTAGTGAGCAAGGGGTGAAGCCAGGGGTGTGGTCCGTCACGGGGGTTCCACAGCCAATTGCAAGTTTTTGGCAAAAAAAAAAAATCATCCGATCCAGTTTAGAAATACCACAATGGTGCTTCATGGGAGTTGTAGTTCAGGTCTCCTGCTCCCATTCTCCTCTGTAGGCTGGAGTCCCTGGTCAGATTGCATCTCCCATGATACACCAAGGTGTGCCTTCTTGGTGAAGGGAGGCAGCGAATCATGGTAGATGAAGTCTGACTGGGCAGCCAGGCCTATGGAGAAAAAGGGGGACATGAGGCACCCAAACTATGATTCCCATGAGGCACCGTGGTGGCATTTCCAAATGGTAATGTTTCGGTTGTCAGCCAGTTTAATTAACTTCCCCATTTAATTGGTGGTAGTGCCCCTGTGAAGGAACCAAGGAAGCCCTCACTTAGAGAGAGAACCTAGCCCAGAGCAGAGTCCCATGGTGCTAGGGGCTGTATAAACACACAGCCCATACCCCAAAGAGTTTACACTCCAGTAAACAAAAAGCAAACGGGAACAGTGAGTGTAAATGACTTACCTAAGTTCCCACAGCAGAGCTGGGAAAAGAATGTAGTCCCTGTGACTCCCCGGTCCAGCAACCTGCCCACTGGACCCCACTGCCTCTCAAACAGTGGGTGCCTGTTTTTTGAAGAGGGGATTATGGAAGACACGGGCCCTTCAACTTTTCTTCCACCAAATGCAGTGAAATTCCAGCTCTGGCATGGTCCCAGGGTGCTGGATACTGTAAATGAACAGGAACTCTTAGACTAATTAGCTGGGGGTTGAATGCTCCCTGGCTGCCCTTTGCCAAGGGAATGACTCAGAGGCTTGGCTAGCTCTTCTAAGCTGAGCATTGGTCTGCTTTGCCAATCACATCACCACAAAATAACGAAGCTGGACAAGGCACAGCATTCCCCCTCCCCCGCCCCCTGCACGAGCCCAAAATGTCCATTTCCCATATGGTCTCGCTTGCCGTCTCCAGTCCTGCCCGTTTGTTTGCGTGGCCTAAATGATTCCATGGTGGATGTAAATAAATCTTTTCCCTTGTTAGTGGGGAACTGGAAGTCAATACTGGAGGCAGGAAATGCTGACTCTGAATGGCAGGGGGATGTAATGAACGCAGCTAGTGCCTCTGGGCTGATCCAACTGCTGTTTCTTATTTGTTCATTTATTTTAGAGGTGGATCCTAGACATTTTCAGGCATCTGTACCTGTTGATCACATGTTGGCTCCCCATCCAAGGCAGCGTGCCGCGAAAGCAAGCCTAGTCGTGGAAACTCAAAATCATGAGGTTGGCTTCGAAATCATGAGGGTTTTCTAAAACATCATGAACATTGGGGTTCTTTTTCTTTGCCTTTTGGTTCCGGAGCCTGACGGGGCATACCCGGGTCACATCTTCAATCTTTCCTCCACACTGAGGCAGGCTAGAAACAACCTTCTCTTAAAGAAACGGAAGGTGAGAGTCTCACGGAAGCACATGACTCCAGGAGCTGGGGCTTTAAGGAAAGCACCAGCTTGTCACTGAGACCTGGCAGTACCAAGCAGGTGGGGTGCAGGGTGGGCTATAACTGGGAACCCCGCCAGCTGAGGGGTGGGTGATCAAGCCAGAGAAGTTTGCTTTGCACTGCACCATCTTACACAGGCCTGCAGGTGGGTTCTCTGCCAGGACCTCCACCCCCCTGCGCCAACAGTGTGTGTGTTTGTGTGACCTCCCCATCCACCCCCCAGACTCATCAGCTGTGAGAGCTCGGGGTCCGACTGCTGGTTTTTCAGCCGTTTCTCACCGAAGCTCTTCACAGCCGCCTCTCACCCTCTCAGCCTATTTTTAATCAGCCTGCTGGAAGGATGGCTGAACGTTCATGCAAACATTCCAGCGCCTCCCAGGAATGCACGGTGCTAATGGTCCCCAGCTGTAACCCCACCACCAGCCCACCACTTCTGCCAGCAGTTTGCATTGCACTGGCCCCCGGAGCTCAGCAGACACTCATCTCCTGCTAAGTGTTGGTTGGCTGTTCCCTATATACCCAGCCCGGTCTTTCTTATTTAGCCTCTGTCAGAGCCCACCTGGATGTCTGCCGGGCAGACGTGGTCTGAAGGGCCCAAGACAACACACAACTTTGAATAAAGCAAATGCCGGGGATGTTAAATAAATGAGGCCTAAAGAAAATCCAGCATGGAAACAATGAGCATTATTTTGGACAACGCAGGGCTTAGCTGTGACCCACACACGCCCCTGCTGTGGCAGCCACCTGCCCAGAGACCAGGACCCCATCCCTCTGTGGTGCCAATGGCAGTCATCCCTGATAAGCCTGTTGATGACGTGTGAGGCAGAACCGATTCCAGCTCAGGTTCCCACAGCTGTGGGGCCCTACAGAGCTAGCAAGAGCGAAACCTTGTTTGTGTCGCTAAAGGGAGCTGATGATAAGAACGCTTCGCTGGCCAGCCCCAATCTCCCCGACGTTATGTTCCTGGCATATGGAGACGTTAGATTAAAAACATGAAATACTCCGGCTGCAAGGTTGCACCGTAACACAGCTCTGTTTCTGAGCAGTCAAAATGGTAACGCACAAGAGTCCCAAACCAGAGAGAGAGAAAACAGGCTGCTCCATTAAAAAGTAAGGCCCAGCTCACCGCACTGTACTCTGGGCTGTCTGCTGCTTGGCCTGGATCACATGCTTCCCTACAGAATCCCGTAGCTTGCAAGCAGGAAAAACTCTGAGAAGTCAAAGCCAGAGCTTACAATTTGAAGAGTTTTCAAACTGCCACAGCCAAGATCACGAGGTAGTTCCCACCCCCAAATCATGAGATGGGCTTAAAATCATGAGGATTTTTTTTTAAATAGATACAGCTGGGGATCTTTTTATTTCCCTCTGCATTTTGAGCCATTAGGGTGTATTCAGGTCACATTTTCTCTGTGGCCATGAGGGCTTGTTTTCACAATGGAAGCTAAGAGTCTCACATAATCACATGCCTCCAGGAGCCGCATCTTTAAGTAAGACAACCAGCATTGTGGTGCTTTTGATGCCATGGCGAGAGTGGGCAGGGCTGGAGGCCCTGGCTAATGCAAATCTACAGACTTCCATTGAAGTCTATGGAGTGAGGCCAATTTACACTAGCTGAGGATCTGGCCTGCATGTCTGCGATTGCCAGCCAAGGTTCCCAAAGTGGTTTACAGGGGGCAAGTCATCTCCCGACACTCCGTAGGAGGCAGGAAAGTTTTACAGCTGCTTTACAGTTGGGGAAACTGAGACACAGGCCCCATGAATGACTTGCCCAAGCTCACCCAAGAATTCCACAGCAGGGTTTGGAATGGAGCCCCAGCCCTTCCGAGTCCCAGGCCCTAAATCAGTCCTAGCTGCTCCCTCTAGGTCTGCCACTGAAGTCCAGGGGCGTTTTCCATTGTCCATTTCTATTGTCCTTTGCGTTTTAAATTCGCACAGCTACGGAGAGTAGGAAAAGGCCCCCTTTTCACAGGGCACTTGGCAGACCTATTGTGACCTCCCTGTCACACATGAACCTACTCTTTGTAAGTGGAGTCATTGCCATTTTCCGTTGACTGCCAGAAAAGATCAGTGCAGGTCCGAATGTGGTTCTTCACGGTGACAGAGAAAGGGAACAAACAGGCGCTTGTAGAGGATGGGTTGGCTTGTGGTTGAGGCAGCAGACTGAGATACAGGTGGTGGCTGTGTGCCTCAGTTTTCCCATCTGCAAAATGGGGATAATATTATCTCCCTCCCCACTTCACACAGGTGTTGTGGTGCTGAATGAATTGTGCCGGATGGGTTTGGAAGGAAGGTGCTATGTGAGGACAAAGTAGCCTGTCCACACACCTCCTGACCCAGCAGGGAATAGTGCAGAGACTCTAGCAGTACTAATTAAAACCTTCCGCAGTGAGTTAATTAGCTTTCCTGCTTTCTTTCATGTTTCTGTGCACTCAAAACAGCTGCAGCTGTGTGAACATGGAATGATAGAAGATGAGGGTTGGGAGGGACCTCAGGAGATCATCTAGTTCCCCCCCCTCCCCCCGCCCGCTCAAAGCAGGGCCAACCCCCAACTAAATGATGTGGCACCATGCTGCCCTTCATTACACATGGCCAAGGGACTCTCGGCAGCATTTAGCAATCAGCCAAATGCAACCTCATCCCTTTTATTTCAGTCACTCCATTCCTGGAAATGCCAGAAGAGTGGACGTCACCTGGGGGCCATGCCACTGGGGGGGAGGATTAATTTAATGCTACTTCGGTCTACTCGGCCTTTGTCTTTCCACGGGGTAATGGACAGAAACAGATCCAGGAGATCTTGCTTGTTGCAATTAAATAATCATTTTGGAACCGGAAGATGCTCCCCACCAGCAGCCCACTCTCTCCTCTTCCTTCAGCGGTGACGCACCTGATAACCAAGAGGGGGCTAGCCAGAGCCGGATGAATGACAGAGCAGGAGGAATCCTGGGAGTTTGGCCCCTCCCCCCCCATCCCATATTTCCGCTTGGCACCAGAAGCCATCCCTCAATCGACCCAGAATGCACACCGCCTAGCAGCAGCGCTTTGCCTCCTGGGACCCCCCCACCTAGATTAGAGGACACTGAGCTGTGTGGCTGCAATGGGGAGCCAAGCCAGGCGGTTCCCCAGATGGGCCTTTCTACAGCTGTCAACTTGCCTGCATGATCACTGGTTCCAGCTGCTTCGTCTGGGGTGAGTTTCCCCGCCCCCTGCCAGGGTCTCTGAGGGTACGTCTACACTACCATTGGCTGGTGTGATTGCAGCACGTGAATACGCCCCTGCTCGCTTTGATCTACCTGGATGCAGCCCCGCCTGCCCAGGACGCTGGGTACACACTCAAGCAGCTAATCTAGCTAGGTCAAAGCTAGTGGCAACCATCATGTGTAGACACTCCCGGAAAGGCAGAGCCCCCCACAGTCCTGTCGTGATGTAGACTTGCATGGCCAGGCACATCCTCTGGGCGTTGGCCTTCTGCAGAAGCGTCCAGCACTGGCCGCTGCTGGCGACAGGGTGGTGGGTCTTTTCCAGAGGGGAAATCGCCATGGCCCTGATCCTCGAAGGTACTTAGCTGGTTTTGAAGACCTGGGCCAGTGTTCCTAGCTTAGACACTGCAGATATAGCAATGGTTTCCTGCGGGGCGTGTATTGGCCATGAAAGAGTGAAGCCCGTCATCCAGCTGCTGGAAAGACAGTGTCACCTAGGGGCTAGGGCACAGCTGAGGGAACCAGGAAACCTGGGTTCTGTTCCCGGCTCTGTCAGGACGGTAGGCCACTCGTTGCCCCACTTTGCGCCTCAGTTTCCCCTCCTGCCCTTTGTCTACTTAGACTGTAAGCTCTTTGGGGCAGGCACTGTCTCTTATTAGAGGAGGGTCAGCGTCTCGGGTGGGGCCTTTAGCAGCTACTGTTATAATAATACTCTGCTTAGAAGGCCAGCCAGGCCCCCCCTGGGTTCGTTGCACTCAGTAGGAACGAGCTAGCATGAAAAAGCCCCGCAAGGATGAGCTGAAGTGCAGCGAGGTTCCGGCGGGCTCCCCTACTCCCACTAACCAACATGGGCCAGAGGCCTCAAATCACAGCACAGCCGGCAAGAAACAGCCAGGCAACAGCCGGCACCTCCCGTGTGTGGCTAGCTGCACCTGGTTCCAACCTCTCCTTGGGCTGTCCAGCCGGGGAGAAGGACGCTGCGTCAAAGACGGAAAGGCTGCGGGCTTGTCCCTACAACTCGCTCCAGGCGTCCAGACAGTTCCCTACCCAGCAGCGACAATCGTACTGATTCTGCCTGGGACGCTAGACACCCGGGCCCCAGATGTGGCCAGCTGTTTGTCTGGTACCGCCAGGCCTGCAGCAAAAGAGGCTGAGTGTCTAAGCGTGGGAATCCTGGAGGAATCTGGGCTCTGGACCAGGGCGAACGACCCCCTTGCTCCCCTAGGGGCTTCTCCCTGACGTTTATGTCCTGCGGTGACTTTGGTTCCACCCCCCACTGAGGCTTGTGAGCCTGGCAAATGTGGGAGCCTTTATCCACTCCATGGCCACAACCTGGCAAACTCCCTGTCTCTATTCCAATCCGGATCTGGGGCCAGCACCTGGAGGGGGCTGCTTCCCCACCCCCACCGCGGGATCTTGGCTGAGCCCCTCCAGCACATTCACCGTGAGCTACCAAAGAGGAGTCAAACTGGAAGGCCATTCACGGGGTGTGGCAGTGAACTTCCTGGGGACACCCAGGATTCAGAGACACCTCGCTACCATCTCCCTTAGCCAGAGGAACCTTCTCGGAGCCTGCCGGGGGACGGCTCCCCGACTCCACCAGCCACGGCAACGCATCCTGTCCCCTCTAGGTCTCGCAGGCCCCGCTGTCGCTCTACAGTTAGTGATTGGGGCACAGCCAACCCTCCAGCCCCCTAAGCGTCTCCCTGGAGTGTCCAGGCCCTGGTCCGCTGGACCTGTGTCGTGTTCACAGAGTCGCTGCTTCCAAAGAAGCGGTGCAGCCCAGCTTCCCGGTTTCGCCTCAGATCATGGCTCCGTGGAGGCGTTTATAGTGAGATCAGCTGCATGCTGAATTTAACGAAGCAGAGAGAGGCAAGGGGTAGCAAGAAGTATTGACCGGATCCTCCGAAGCAGGGGGGAGGATGGTGCAGACACTGGAGTTTCTTCCCGTTGACAGACAAGGCACCAGGGAAAGATGCACTGAACTGGGGTGGGCCAGGTGAGGGCATCAGAATTCAGTAAAACGGGGTAGGTGCTGCCTCTTTACAGGCCTCTCCTCTGGTTGCTCAACACACACACACAACCTCCCACGGTTCTTCCTTCTCTTCCCCAGCTGGCGGTCACCCTCTGAATGGTTCGTCACGGATGCAGCTTCCAAGTGGCCATAGAGTGGTACCAAATTAAGCTAGCTGGCAGCGGTCTGGGCAGCCGAAACCAAGGGTGCAAGTTATGGCAGCGGGGGCAGCCGCGTTAGTAGCAGGAAAGCTGGTTAATGCAAAGGAACTGCTGATACGGGTTCTATTCCCCCATGTGCCAGGCCGAGTTCCTGTGGGACTTCAGGCTACACTCTCCGGGACTGATTTCGATGGCCTCTGTGGCTCAGTTTCCCCATCTGTGAAATGGGGACAATACCTCTCAGAGGGGATACGAGGCATGATTTATGACAGTTTCAGGCACTTTGAGATCCTCAGGTGGAAGGCTCTTTAGAAGGACTACGTGTGCTTAGGATTTCCTGTGGGGCTGCTCACCATATGGAAATGATGAATGGAAATGGGCACTTACAAAAATAGTGAAAAGATGTGTGATGTTCTTCACCCGTGTGTCACACCTGATTATGCACACGCCTCAGGCCTGATATTGTGATTTTCGCTGCATTTCAAGCGACGGGAAATCATTTGCAAGGAAGCAAATGAAAAATTGAAAATCCACAGCTATGCCTTTCAAAAGAGGAAGGGGTTGGAGGCACTTCCTAGCAGCGCCACTGGCCTCTCCCCAAGAACTAGGACTATAGAATCATAGAAGATGAGAGGTAGAAGGGACCTCAGGAGGTATCTAGTCCAACCCCCTGCCCAAAGCATGACTAAGCTCAGCTAAATAGATGATCATGAGTTCTAATCCCACCCTGGCAATAATTGGTCTTAATACTTTTCTCTTGAGCAATGCTTTACTAAAACACTCTTCAGCAGGTGACCAGAATTATCTTACAAATGGAAGTTAGAGAGTTTAAGTGACTTGGCAAAGGTCCCATAGCAATTTGGTGTCAGAGAAAGGATCGGAGCTTCCATCTCCTAACCTCCCTGTGCTTAAGCATCATTTGCCGGTGGCCCAGTAGTGTCTCTAATCTACTGTCCATGTGGCTGTGGGAAACTTTAATCATGTCTATAGCCGCAGCCCCCATTTTACATATGGAAAAACTAAGACACAGAGAAATTAAGGGACTTGACTGGGAAGGAATGTGGGCTGGTGGACTGAGAGGGTCATACTTTATACTTCCTTGTTATCGCCCCCATATCCGCAATGGTCAACTGGTTGTCTCCACCCCGATGATTGGGTGTCAATGCCTGAGTCTCCGCAAAGTCCATTCCTGTTCATTTGTTGATGTTGTCAGTCCACCTCTTCTTCTGCCTGCCTCTTCTTCTCTTCCCCATCCTGTCCCTTGGAGGATGATCTTACATAGGCCAGATGATCTTGTTACATGGCCCTACCACTTCAGCGTGCGCTTCTTCACAGGCGTCGAGATCTTCATGTGACCCAGCACACTGAACGATGATGTTACGAACCTCTTCGTCAGTGACATGGTTGAGGAAGGAGATGCCCAAGATTTTAGGGGCGTATCTCAGTTCCACTGCCTGTATTTTCCATTCAAGTTCTGCCGTAAGGATCCACGTCCCACACGCATCCAAAAAACTGGGACGACCAGTGCGTGCAGCATTTTCACTTTGGGCTTCAGGGAGATGTTCTTGTTCCTCCAAATGGGCTTTAACTTTGCCAGTGCTACTGCTATCCGAGCAGTTCTTGCCAGAATTTCTGCCGTTGTGTTTCTAAAGGGTTAATAGACATCACAAGCAGGTCTTACAGATAATCGTAATCACACCAGAAGAAGGGTTAGAGATGCTGTCATAGTTATAAATTACCTATTGACCCACTGGACTCTGTAACGATTGAGTAACCATTCATTAAAACAAACACCTCCTAATCATTTATTAACCCTGTATAAATGATTTATAAATGGAACCTTGCTATAACACGTGAGCCGATTAGGTGTAACAGTGGGATTCAGAAGGGTTGGTCATGCCGGATTTGCCACCGAGGGGCCCAGATGCCACTGAGATGGGCCCAGTGGGAGAACCTGGCAGGAACGGAAATGTAATCCTGTTACCTGCTACAGCAGACGCTACTTTGCCAAATAATAGCAATCCCTGGATTGCCGTCAGCAGATTTCAAAGTGCTTAACAAAGGCTGGCGCGTTTGACGATGGGGAAACTGAGGCACAGCATGGGGGAAGTGACATGCCCGAGGTGCCCCAGCAATCCAGGGCTAGAACTGGGAATAGAACCCACCCCTCCTGCGTCCTAGCCACTAGGTCCCACCCCTTCTAGTAAACCCAAAGGGCTGTGAGGCCAGCCCCCAGCGTTACCAGCCTGTGGTGTGATGAGCATGCCTGCCGGAGTCAGGGATGACAGCCTCAGCTGCATGGCGTTTGCAAAATAGAGTTCTGCAAAAATGGGAGGGGGAGGGAGGAAATGTCTCCAAGTGTCTTTCCCGCTCTCAGCCTAACAGCTGGGATGAAGAGACCTGCAGATAAAAGGCAGGATCATAACAATGTTATGGTCCCCTGACATCTGCCCCGCTCTTCTTGACACAGCCTTGTTTCCTCGGGACATGTGGAAAGGCTTTGAATAAAGCCAGCGCCCAGCGATTGTTGTCCAGAGCCAAGGCCTGGCCTGAAGCCAGCAAGGGCTTCCAGAGAATGTAATCACACAAAGGTGTTCCGCTTGGCTTGGCCTGCGCCACTGCAGGCTGTGAGCGGGGAAGCAAACAGGAACAAAAACAACCTCCACTCAGCCAGCAGAGCCGGGGGGGGGCAGCGCTGCTGCGCCAGGGACTATTAATGCACTCTGTTGCTGGGGGAAGGGGTCCCACCAAAATGTTTTCACCGGCATCCAGAGAAAAGGGGCTATTTGCGGCAGAGGGCTCCACTATCCAGAATGACATCCCATCTGAAATAAGAGATGTTTATTAAAGGAAACAGCTATCGCTGCAAACAGAAAGGCTTCCACACAGCTTGAGTTCCAACTTTGTCTCCCTTGTTCACCAGCACCCACCGCCTGCCTGGAACTCTATACTGCATACAGGGCCACCTAGTGAGTGAACAGTATACTGCAAGTAAACACGGCATTGTAGTGGTGTCCCCTTTCTCTGCAGGACGATGTGGGAGATTAGGGACCATGCCCGTTTCGTATAGGGGCTGATTTTCAGAGGCACTGAGCGTTCAACCCTCCCGCTGATGTTCACAGGAGACGTGCGTAGTCAGTGTCACTGCGAATCAAACCTGCAGAGATAGTCAAATGTCCGAGAGCCAGGTAAAATGTTGTGGGGAGGAGGGTTGAGTGACAAAGCAGCCCTCTGTCAGAAGGGAAGAGATTTGCTTTTAGAGTAAGACCCTTCTGGCCACTGAGGGCCAAACTGGTTTCCTAGAGAGTCCAGGATCACAGCAGCATTTAGTGGCCAAGCTGGGAGTAGAATGCAGGTGTCCCAAGCGGGAGCCTCATGCTCTAACCACTAGGCCACCTTGTCTCCTTCCCACAGGGCCTCCCCTGGGTGAGTTTTGCCCATGAGTGCCGTGCTAAACTCAGCAATTTGGGGAAGGACTCATCTGGGGGCAAAGCTCAGATTCAGGCACGTAAATGGCACTGTAAGAACTTCCAGGGCACAGGCCAGGGAACCAGGAGACCTGTTTTCTATTCCTAGCTCTGACCCTGGGCAAGCGACTTTCCTGCTCCGTGCCTCAGTTTCCCCAAATGGGCTTAAGAGACTGATCTTCCTATGTAGAGTGCTTAGAGATCCTCTGGATGACAAGCACTGCACGAGAGAGATGTGGAGGAAGCACACACAGCAACCGGGGAACAGAGGCCTGATGAAACAGCTTTCCCAGAATTTCCCGACGCAGCCCTGCTTGTCAGGGTCACTGTGACAGGTGCAAGGGGTTGGGGGGGAGAGACGCCCCAGGCCAGGGCGGTTTCCCAGCAGTGGGGTTGCCTTTTCGAGAAACAGAAATCCAAACCTGAGTGAAGGATGGTGGGGTACGGGGGTTGAGAAGGAGAGACGGTGGCCCAGCTTCTTGTACTGGAGCCGACAGTCTCCCTCTGCCGCCTTGGCCCAACCGCGGGGCCAGGAGACTTCGCGGCTGCCTGTAAGAAAACGAACTTGCTGGGGAGCCGGCGTCCCAGGTGTATGCGCAGGACAGATCAGCCCGGGGAAGTAGCACCGAGTTTATTCCAGGCGCGGAGGGGCCTGTGAGCAGGGAAGGAGATGAATTAGAGAATGGAGGCGGGAGAAGTCATATGATCCTCATTAGCAATTATTCATTAACTAGGCAGGGGAGGGGGCCAGAAATCTTGCTTATAACAGCCCCTTTGCGCCAGGTGCCCTGTGCTGCCCCCTAATGGGCACCTTTGCTCACTGCTGCCATGGGGCGGGGGGATAGCCTGGGGCAGGCCCCCAGGAATGGCTGGAGAGCAGCCCGGCTCTGACGGAGCATTTCCTGGGCCAGCGGCCGAGTGCTCCCTCATCTGCTGCCGATGGGTGGGCAGAGCCAGGCACCTTGGCAGCGCCACCCGGCCCTCACATGGCTACCCGGGGCTCAGGCTGCTGGAAACCAGCTGAAGCCAGGCAGGACCAGGGGGGAGCCCGGGGGCAGGAGCCGGCTCCCTGCCAGCTGCAAGGCAGAGCGGTACTGGTCACCCCACTGCCCGCCCAGATTCAGCAGCCCCGCCCCTCCTTCCCCACTGGTCACGCCGTGTTACTCGCCGCACACTGAATCTGCCCGCAGGGCGCTCGACCCAGAGCAGACGCAGCATCCCCGGCATCATTAAATAGCTGCTTTCTGGTAGCATCCCCAGGCCCCGTCCGACCCCAGGCCCCATTGTGCTAGATGCTGGACAAACGCCACCCATGACGTTGGCCTGGCCCTGGGAAGCTGTTCCAGAAATTAGACGACGGTTTCTAGCCATCAGGGGAGTGAAGTTCAAGTCTAAACTCCCTGATGGCCCCTCTCCAGAGGGCGTGCTTTGCCTTGGGTAAGGAGTCCCTTCTGTGACGCTGTGCGGGGTACGAAGGACCACAGTACTCTGGACACCAATAGTGCCAAATTACAATAATTCCGCCACGATGTGCCATGCCAGGCACCAACAGAAGGGTCATAATTCGCTGCGCTTGATCAGCACATTTATATGTGTGTAGCAGGGCTGTGCTGAGTTCTAAATACGTAACGTGTGATCTGTCTTTAGCCAAACACTTGCTCCGGGTTTCTGCGTGACACCCCAGGCAGGAGGGCAGCTGCACTAAGCCTGCTTAATGGCCCATCAAGGGTGGTGAGCGAAGCCAGGGGGCTACACCGTCTGAGTCACTAGGGCGCGTAAGGCCGTACCGAGGGACAGAGGACTCGAAGGCGGGGGTTCTCAGACTTTTTTTTTCTGGGACCCCCTTTGAAAATATTTCAGGCTGTGATGACCCTCCCCCAAAAAACTGACGACTCCTTCATGCCATGCCCCTCTTACTTCTGTGCTGCTGCAGAGGGGTGGCGCTGCCAACAGAGCATCCAGCCAGCAACCGCTGCTCTCCGGTCACCCAGCTCTGAAGGGCTCTGGCTGTCAGCCATGGCATGTGTGGAGGCTGACAACTTGCAACCCCCCTCCCCACCCCGGCCGCCCCATAATAACCTCATGACCCCTTGAAGGTGCCCGACCCCTGGCTTGAGAACTGCTGCTCTAAGGCTTTTCCATGCCATGTGCTGTGTGGCTGTGTTTGGGACAAGCCACGTGACAAAGGGGCACAAAAGGGAATTGCCCCATCCCCATATTGTCTCCATTAACTCCTTAACTCTGGATCCACTGATCTGGAACTATGAAAGAAAGGACTGAAGCCCATCCTGGTACTGGATGTACACCAGAGGGACTGTACAAGCCTGCGAAGTCCACAATTCTACTGAAACCCTGATATATATGGACTTTAAAGCCATTTGTATGTATGGGATTGCTTTAATCATTTAGCATCTCTCTCATCACTTGTTTCTTTCCTTTTATAATAAACCTTTAGGTTTCGTTACTAAAGGATTGGCTGGCAGCGTGGTATTTTGGGTAAGATCCAAACTAATATGGATCAGGCACTGTGGCTGATCCTTTGGGGTCAGGAGAACATTTTGATAAAGGGAATAGAGTTTAAATAAGTTCTCTCTTTATTGGACTCAGTTGCTGACTGGGAGCCAGAGACTGAAATGCACTAAAGGGGGCGGTGCAATTTTTTTTTCTTTTAGCTTCTTGATAAAGTGTGGGGAATCAGAAGCATTGTTTGTGACTGTCAGGGAATCTAACTGCAGGGTTAACCTACCAGGGTTGGGAGAATCTGCTCTCCTCTTGCAGCCTGCCTGATCTTGGCCTTTTCAGGTGGTTGACCCTGGGCATGGCGAGGTCACACCTTCCCTAAGATCTGCTGCAGTATGCAGTCGTACTGTGCTGTGCTGCACACAGGAGGCAAGGTGTTTTCTACAGTCACTGCATACCACGCCGCTATAATAAGGTTTATGTAAACGGAGAGGCTTGGAGAGGGCTGGCAGGTCAAGGATTACATGGAACAAGCAATCGCAAACTCATTTAGCAGGAATCCAAGTCCATGCTTTAAAAAGATTGCACCGAGCAATGTCTCACATACCCACTTCAGCTACCAGTGACAGGTGTAGGTTGTGCACGCCTGTGTGGATCGCTCCTAGGAGTCGGAGATGGAAAAGATCTATTAGGGCATCAGGCTGGGCGGGTGCAATCCTTGGTGGAGGGCGTATCAGCTATGAAACCGACGCTGTGTTGGCGCTTAGCCAAAAGGCCCACATCTGCTCTCACAGCAGCAACGGCCTGGAGAAACTCCACTGACTTCAGTGGAATTCCTCCGGTTTACCCTCTGTTTCATGTACCGCATGCTGGGTAAGACCACGAGAGGACTCCATGCTTGTAAAACTAACGTGGCTCTTTACTACCCCTACGTTATAAAGGAGACACAGCGCAGTTTGCAGCTTACATATAGGGAACATAAGAACGTCCATAGATTTTAACTGGAACAACTCTTGATTTGAGAGTTCGAAACCCACATCTGAGTCCAAACTTTTTCAGCATTCAAGGAGTTTTGATTCGGCCCCTCGTAGAGCTCAATCAGAGAAAATTTGGATCAGGACCAGCAGCTGGGATTCTGGCCCTTGGACTCACCTGTACCGACAGGAAGAGGAGAACAGACTTTCTTCCCCAAAAGCCTGGGCTCCGCAGCAGCAGCGTCCCATGCTGCATGTCCATGGCAGTCTACTGGGGAAACGGTGCGGCTGATGGGTTCCAAATCAAAGCCAGCTGGGGCAGGGGAGTTGTGTTCCGGCAGCAGGCAGGGCTATGAAAGGAGAGCTGGCTTCCGGGGAAGAGATCCAGCCCCGCTTCAGAACGAACCGGCAGGCTCACGAATTGCAGTTTTGTGATGGAATGTCACGGGACAGACCCGCGGTCCCTTCCCATCAGATCATTGGGGGCTGAGGCTATTATTACACCAAATGGGCTAAGTGGGACACTGGGAGCAGGCTGAATGGGTCTGGATTAAATCAGAATCCAGGGCCTGGTTCTCAGCTATGCTGTTCTGGCAATGTAAAGGGCATTAAAGTGGACAAACAGCCTCTTGAAAAACCTCCTGTACTGGTATAGGACTGGCATAAATGGCTAGCAAGCCCTTCCCCAGATCAATCTCTCGCCCTTGTAATTCCCGTAACAAGATTTCCTGGCTCGTACCTCTGAGCTCGGCCCTCAAAGGCTCCCCAAACAGTCCACCCCAACTTCCTCTCCTCAGTAACGGTCCAGCAGGAAGCACCACGCGGGCACAGCTGCTATTGCATTTCCCCTGTTCCAGCTATTCTCTTTTATAAGGATCAGATGCTTACATTTCCCCCTTCCTCAGTGGCAGGGACCAGGCTCATCAGGCAGCAAGGCCAGCTCCAGGCCTCTGCCCCCAAGGGACTTATCCCTTATTCCTTCACCTGTCCCTTTCCAGGGCCAACCCTCCGACAGACCCCCTAGACCCAGGCCTGCTAGTATGACGTCTCTCAGCCACCTGGTGCTTCCCAGCGGGATCCCCACCTGTGAAATGTGTGAGCAAAGCAAGGGGGGGAAATGCTTCCAAATCCAGATGGCAGGATTTTACTCCCCTCCCGCCGGCTTTGCCAGTACAGCAATCAGAGCAGCATGGGGCGGCGGGCCCGGGTCCAAGGCTGGGCGTCAGCTGTGCTGTCGCGCTGCTTAATTTGCAAAGCAGAAACTAAACCAAACGCGGAGCTCGGCAGCTAGAGTCAGGAGCGAGTGTTACCAGGCAGCTGGCGGCAGGAGTATTTCCCCCGGCTTGTTTTTGAGCTCACTGTACTTGATGGTAAATGCTGTATGCACAGAGATGTCACACAAGCTCACGGCTGCATATTCCCACAGGCACACACCTGTAGCCATAGGCTCGGGAGAGGAAGAAAGATCTAGTGGCCAGATCACTGGGGCACTAGATGCCTCGGTTCAAGCTCTCAGGTAGCCACAGGCTTCCTGTGCGATTTTAGGGGAGTCTCTGCATCAATCCTCTGCCTCAATTTCTCCATCTGTAAAATGGGATAACGCTTCCGGGACTCAAATCCGCTTGTGATGTCAAGGTGCTCCAGCCAATGGAGATGAGGGATGATCAAGCACCCATGTCTCAATGAGATGCCTTTGCAAAGTCTGCTTGCCCACGCTTCGGTGGCTGTTTGACTCTTGGCATGTCCCACGGTGTCGGGAAGTAAAGCCCAGCTCCCCAAAGGCATCTAAATATCTTTGAGGCTCAGGACCCGAGTACTTAGGAGGATGCCTACGGGTGTCTCGGCTGCATCCTGGCAACCATCAGCCCCCCTTTCCCCCAGCAGCTGCTGCTCCTTTAGCCTGGTGTTTCGTTCTCTCCGAATGGGGAGCCAGGACATTGCACCTCTGACCCCCCCTACCCACCCAGCACTGCACCAGCTGGCCCGGCTTCCTCCACCCAGAATTTGCTGCCTCTTCCGTGCGCCCCTGCCCCACTGGCTGAAGGGAAATGACCGAGGCCTTTTCACAACCCAGCCGAGGGAAGGCCCGGGGGGGAGAGGTAGAATTTTTGAATGGAAAACAATTGTGCCCTTTTCTGGCACTGGCTGAATCACGAGACAGTCAGCTGGATGTGGGGGGGGGGGGTATTGGGGGCTGGGGGGCATGTGAAATGCAGAGCGCGGGGGCCAGGCCAAACACAGCCGGTCTGTGCCCAGTGGACAATCATACCCGTAAAGCAATTGGGGGCAGGGGTGTGATGGGAAGCTAGTCTGCGTGTATTTCTCCTACTCAGTGGAGCCTTTGCAATTCCTTTTCATCCAATTAGCCAGAGACAAGGGCGCTTCTGTCTAGTGGCTGGGCTAACGACCCCCCCCACCTGTTTGCAGATCTGCCCTGCTGCTACTAATAACCCAGACAACAGTGCCTTGTGCACACACAGCCCCGCAGCCACCAAGCCTGATTCATTTGCCTAATAAACACATTTAAGCAAATTAGTCCTCATGGGGGGGGCATGGGAGGGGAGAGGTTTGAAAGGCTAAAAGGCCTGGCCCAGCTGGGCAGCGCATCTCTCCTCGGCCCTGGGGCTGGCTGCAAACCCGTCCACACGCTGGTCCTGCTCGACCTCTGCAGGGTGATGGGTGTTTCCGAGCACCACCTTGTTCTGTTTCCACGGTGATGCCTGGGGGGGGGCTCCCTGGAGGCTGGTTGGAGGTCACCCCTTGGGGGGGGCTTTACTCCAGCGTGGGTTCAAAGTGCAGCCTTCGGGGACGTGCAATGCTGCCCGCTGTCCTCCACCCCGCTGGGCAGAGCTGCGCCAGTCCAGGCTGTTGGATGAACTTTTGCAAATCGATGTGAATTCCTGGCCAGGTGACAGGGTGCCCCCTGCACCGCACAGTTTGGGCCCCCTGCTCTGGATTATGCTAGTCCGGAGCCCCCAAGCAGCTCCGCCAGTATATCTCAGTCCTTAGCTACTTGCCCCCGCTAGCCCTGGGCTCCCCACGCCCAGCTCGGCCGACCCCCCAGCCCAGCCCAGCCCTGCCCTCCCCACCCTTCTCCCCCACTAGTTCAGCCCCATTCGGAGCAAAAATTAATTGCAGACTCTGGAGGTGGACAAGAGCTCCCTGTTCACCCCTCCCGCAGGATGCTGGCCTGCGCTCTCCTAGGCTTTGCTCCAGTCTGGTTTCTATCACCCCCCATAGGGGGCTTCTACCGTAGCCTCCCAGCCCTTCCTGCCCTTGCATCCCTCCTCGGAGCCCCGATGCCGGGACAGGAGCGAGCTCTGGATTTTTGACATTTCCAGCCACAGCAGCTCCTCCCCTGGCCGGGAGCTATTTCAGCCACGCCAGGCATGCTGGATAAGCCCCAGCTGCTTCCTGCGACCATTCCTGGCTCGCCATCACCGCTCGCGACTCCTGCCCTTTCCCCAGACGTTCCCAGACTCCAGCGCAGCCAAGGGTTTACACGACGTTCCAAGCGTGTTGTTGGGAGCCGGGCGGGGGCATGAAAGGAGGGGGCTTCACCCCTTGATTTGCTGCGTCAGCAGCCCACGTGGCATCTATACACCCCTCGAGGGATGTGCCGTCCCGCCCAGCTAGGGTCATGAGAACGTTTTCCAGGCAAGGCCCGGGAATGTTGCAGCTGTTTCAGAGAGGGGCTGGATCTCTCTGGGGGGGAAGGAGGCAGGGCTGCGTTCCCCATACAGGCTTTGGCCTGGCCGAGCTGGGATTCTGTTTTAGACTCTCCCCCGCCCCGGGGACGCGTGGGCAGAACGATCCGAACACAGCAAAGCCCAGGCTTCAAGCATGTAACTGATCAGCAAATAAATTGCTTCCATGGCTATGCTATGGCGGTGACAAATCTTTACAGGCACAAAGCAGGGCTGGGCAGTGAAATGCATCAGGAGAGGCTCCCCAAAGCGTGTTAGTGCCTCATTAGGCGGAAGGCTTTGATCGCTTTTTGATTAGCCTCTTGTTGTTGTTGTCACATGCCAGATAGGAGCAAATCCAGCTCTGATATTTACACTGAGCGGGATCTGCCTCTGATTTAGACGGACAGCATGACAACGGGGGTGAAGGAAGCCAGGGACAAAGGGAAGGAAAGCTGCTATTTTGGGACCATTGAGAGACATGTATAGTAAAAGCCAAAGCCAGTTTCCATTATAAGCCTGATTTTGATCCCCCTGTAAATTCATCAAACCTGACCTGATCTCCTTGAAACGCCTCCTGCTGCACTTTGGCCCTAATTAGCCTGTTCGTGGAAAGTTTGGGGGGAGATTGAACAGAGGCTTGGGAGAGGGGGCTCAAAAAGGAGGTTGCGTTTCCTCTTCCAAAATGTTCTTAATTCCTTGAGCTAAAGAGATCGTGGCTTGATCGTTCAGCTGCAGAATTCACCTGGGGGTTTTTGAATGACACTGCAGATGAGATGGTTTCTATGGGTTAGTGACTGGCCAAAAGCACCAGAGCTCACCAGCTGCCTACCTTTCAAGCTAGAGAAGTTTCACCTGGGTGCAGTTAGCTCCTGGTCACATGCGGAGAGGCTGCAGCAGTTTCTAAAGGATCCACATCCCAGCGGGCTTTTGGGCAATTTCAGCTAGTGGCTGAACCTGAGCCAGAGAGTCAGTGAAGATGCAGATGTTTCTCTGAGCTTTCAGGCCATTGGGGGCTCTGCGGATCTTATTCAGAAAGCTCATTCTGGACCAGCTAGGATGGAAACAGCACAAGAGCCTCTCTCGCGTGGTATTTCAGAGTTTCCGCTCCAGCGGGACGCAGAAAGCGCTGAAACCTCAGGGGACAAGATCGGTTATTGGAGGGGATGGGGAAAAGGAAATCTGAACTTCTCTGGCCTCAGGAATAAAGAAAAATGTTCAGGGGGAATTATCGGGTCTTGCTGTATCCCAGTTGATTCTAGCTCGGCTCTTGCCTCTTTAGGAAAGGTGCCCTGTGATTCTTAAAAAGAAAACGGCTATCAATACTTAAATGACTCCAATAAGGAGGTGCTGCCTTTCTGGTTGGGTGGCACCGGGCTCTGGCAGGCTGGGCAAGGGACAGAAAGCTGGGCTCTAATGGCAGCCTAGGCACCAATTCACTGCATGGCTTTAGGCCTCATCTAATGCAGGGACTATTCACAAAATAAACCTGCCCCCTTGAGCTATCCTTTGTTCCAAGGGATCCCAGATGAAGACCAGCTTCTGCCATGTCTCCTGTCAAATCATTTCACCGACAGCCCTGGTCTCTTCACATTCTGCTTCCACTGGAGGGTGGGTTGCTCTGAAAAACGCTGAGTTCCTCCAGTTCAAAAACCTCCCCCTCTTTCCAACAGCCAGGAGGCTTTTTAAAAGGCTCACCAAGCAGCTGTCAGGTCGTATCTGTCAGGTCTACATCACTGCATGGATCAGAACAGCTGTCCATCTTGTCGTAAGTACCAGTTCTGAGGTAGGGCAGTGGTGTAGACCTGACAGATGGAGAATTGAGGCAGGAGACACTAAGTGACTCACCCAAGGTCACAGGACGATTGTGACACAGCAGGGAATTGAACCCGTCTCTCACTGGCTAGCGCCGTAACCACTGGGCCACCCCGCCTCTCACCAGCCACCACTGCCTTGGCCTGGTGTAGAATCAGGGAGTGAGATTAAAGGCTCCCTTGCCTGTTACCAATTTACAAAGCCTCCCAGTTCAGTTTTTGGAGCATCTGTGGCTTTTTAATCCTGAAGGAAAAGAGGAAATCCTACATAACTCTGCTTGCCTGGACATCTGCCTCTCCATCTGCAAAAGCTCATATTTAAAAGCAAGGAGCCATAATGAAAGTTAAGACTGGAATGTATTCTTGGAGAATATGGTTTGCATTTTCCTTGGACCACGTTGTGTTTTTATGAGCAACTGCTCTTGTGGTTGGAAAAAAACCCACTCCAGTCGTTCGGGACTCAAACAGAGAGTACAAATCCCCCACAAAAAGGGGGATCTTTCTCCGTTTATAACCCCATAAAAAGGGGGATCTTTCTCCGTTATCAACTTCCTCTGCTTTCTCCTTAGTCCAGAAATGCTCCTGGGCTGAGCAGGGGGGAATCCCTGCTCAAAAGACCCATAAGGCTTGGCTCTGTTCTCTGAGTAATAGGGTTGCTGTAGGAAAACCAACAGCCTTCTGATTTGTCCCATCTTCCAAGGGCTCTATCAAGTCTTCTCCAATAGCTAAGAGCCTCTTAATCACACGCTGTAGTATCTGAGCACTTCATAATCCTTCGATGCCCCTCACACCACCACTGTGAGGTGGTGCTGTTATACACATTTTACAGAAGGGAAACTGAGGCACAGAGCCACTACAGCCCAGATCCGCCAAGCAATTTAGGCTCCTAATGTGCATAAGTGACTTGCCCAAGGTCACCTCAGGAAGAATGTGGCAGAACAAGGAACTGAACTCAGGTCTCCTCTGGAATAGTCTAGCGCCCTAACCACTGAACCATCCTTCCCCTCACCTCCCACAGTCCAAAAAGCACCGGCACCACCAACTCACCGCATCACAGGAACAACCCATTTTCTAAAAGCCCCGAGGGCACTGGTTACCTAAGAGACAAGATGCCAATCTGCTCGTGGGGAAAATGAGACCATTAACTATCCTCTAGATTCTTAGATTTGCCCAAGGATGGAGGGCTAGAAATAAATTCCTTTTTCAATCACCCTTTCAAAGCTAGAAACTAGAGCTGAAATTAGAGGGGACAGATTTTTGTTGAAACACTTTGCAAAACTGACACTATTTCACTGAAAGTTCAATTCAGGGGGAATAAATGGGGGGACAGAAGGAAGATTTTGACAATGTTGAGCCGTCCTGTTATGACATTTCCGGAATAAAAATGTTTACATTTTTTAATTCAATATTGTATGTTCTACTGTAACATTTTACAAAGCCAAAAATCGACAGAAAATGTGTTGATCTTGTTGAAACAAAACATTTTGACCTACTCCAAAATTATCTTTTCTCAGAAGTTTCTTTTGCCAAGAAAACCAAAATGTTGGGGGTTGAACCAGAGCTAAACCAGATTTCAAAATCCCCAAATCCTCTGCAAATGGAAACTTCCACTCACCACCGGCTCTACTAGAAATGGCCAGAATGCCTTCCGGCTAGACGGACTCCAGTCAATGAACTTAGCCCGGGGAGAAGCATCTGATTGTGGCGTGCTTCCAGGTTACTGATGAGTAAGTGGTAAATGGGAGTTCTCCCAGACCCAGAGGTTCCCCCACAGTAAAGTGATCCATGCTTTGCTGGACCCCGCTAGACCTGCATGTCAGAATGCGGTGTGAAAGAAAGGAAGAGTTACTCTGCGTGGTTGTTACTTGCGTTCTGTTGTTATGGTGCTGAGCGTGGAATTAATACCTAGACGCTGGAGGTAAGCGTAGCTAAGGGATGATGCAGAGGGTTGAATGATTCAACAGCATTTTTCCCCTGCCGCTGTGCCATCTGTCATCTGGCCAGCTGTGTTAGGAATTTCTGCTGTTCAGCTTCATGGCTGGAAATCGCCCCCATTTTACAGGGAGGAGATAAAGAAAAGCATGCGTTTTCCGTGCCTGTTTTAGTCAGGTTATCGTTTATTAAGCGAGATAGTCACATTGACAGTGGTTTTATTAACAGCATCGGCCACCTCTGCTCCTGGAGCAAGCATGTCATGACCCTGTGTTTCATCCTACCCCCCACCTCCCTCCCCGGACAAGCTACCCAGCCTCCAGAGCCGAGTTACCGATGTGCCGGCACGCAACATTGCAAAGGAAGCTTCAGATGGCACAACATCTACAACTATAGCAGGGTGCCCCTTCCCCTCCCAACAATAGGCCGCCACTGCTTTCAGGTGCTTAGCTGGTTATATGGGAAATGAAGGTAGCTGTGCACACAACATCTGTGGGGGAGGCAAACCAGAAGATGCTGGGGGAGGAAGAGACGGATATCAGCCTCTTGGGATGGTTCGTTACGGAGCCAGTCGTTTCTCTGCCATAGAACCAGGGCTGAGCGCTGGTCCTGGGGATGGAATGCCAGGCTTTGTCGCCGTGATTTCCCGAGACCACGAAGGCTTTTCGGTCGCCGATCCCTCTATCATGAATTCTACCTTTGTTCTGCTTTTGGCCACCAACGCCACAGGCTGTTAGCATCAGTCAAAACACAGTCTGGCTCTGAGAATCCAGTTTTGCTGCAGTGGGGAAGTAACCGAGACGCTGATCAGCTGCTCTGTAAAGAAATGTTTTAACCACAAAAAAACAAAAGACAGACCACCACAAATGAAAGTCAGGGCTTGGACAGGGAGCTGTTATGAAGAGCGAGAGCCAAGACGCAGCAACTAAATTCTGTCGGGCTCAATGGAAGAGGAGTCACAATTCCCAGCCCACAGCCATGGTCCACAGCCTTCATCACCTGGCAGTCGGGGTGCAACCCGGGCACGGCCCCTTTATCTGCCTCAGGGGTAGGAGAAAAGCAGGCAGCCTTGCTCTGACAGGTTCTGAGTTGGACATATGCAAGTCCCAGACGCATTCAGCAATCCCATCACCCTTCCAGGGTTCGAGGGCTCTGTTTTGCCCCCGGGGCTGAAATCTACACTCCCAGGATTCCCTCCCCCTTACACTTGTGTGGACGCTGCTGTCCGTGGAAGTACTTTGGCTCTGCAGCAACATAAGGGAAAGGGAATCAGGCTTGCAGGAAGAACCTCCCAAAGTCAGCCACAGCCAGCACAGACAGAGCGTGACAAACAGCGGATGCGTCTGAGCAGAGCATCTTTTGGCCTCGCTGATTGGTTTGGGCAGCAATGGTTGGCTTGGGCTTGAAACCATCCCAAAGAGACACCTGTGGGTGTAGACGGTCACAGGTCTCCCTTCAAATTTCACCCCATTTGCCTCCCCGGTGACGGTTTGCTAGGTACACAGCTCCTGGTTACCCACCCCCCAGGTTAATACTGGGGCAGGTTTCCCTCTCAAGGCGGAATGGAGGGCTGTAGGCCAACCATGGTCCAGGCTCAAACTCGACCTGAAACTGAGGGAAGATTGGACATGCAAAGAAAAAACTGGTTTAAAATGCAGTTACAATCAGAAAGTGCCTGTATAAAACCGGCAATCCCACGCCGATTGGTTGATCTGAATGACAAAACAAGTTTTAATCACTTTTCTCCTTTCAGCCCTGAAATAACACCCTCCCTGCCCCGGGTCAAAGAAAACGAGCTGGGTTGGGTTCCGGCTCACGCATTGCCAGAGGAATAGTTCGCTACGGTGCAGCGGCACCGTCTAGCCCTCCTGGTGAGCCAGGGCAAACGCCTCGGTTGCACCTGATTACATCTGGATGGAGAACAGCTCAGCTAAGCCAGACAGACTGGAAGGACAGGTCCGCTGGGTCCAATCCCTGGGCGGGGCTGGGCAGTTAGAAAACCTTTCCTTTTGCAAACTGAGCCCATCTGATTTGACCTGACATGCACAAGGAGAGATTTTAGGCTGTGCCAAGAGATGCCGCCTGGAACCCACAGCCCCAAGGGGGTGTCATGGAAACTTTAAAGCCACCTTTGCACCCCTGATCCTGGGCTGGGTTAGGGCCCTGGTATATCACACAGCCCAGGGGGCCTATGGGTTGCAGCACAGCTGACAATCCACCCCCAAACTCTACTCTCAGCCCCGCTCCTAGCATGTCCCCTGCTCCAGAGCTTGCAACGGCATCCTCAGAGGGCATCCCTATGGCTGTTCTCCACAGTTCCTGCACCCGATTGCAACCAGGACTTTTAGGGGCCCTTCCAGCCCTCTTACCGGGCTCTATCCTCCCATGAGGTCACACGCTGCCCCGCGGGCAAAGGCTGAGATGCCCCATGTGCCTGACACGCCCCAATCTGCTCTGTAGGGCCTGCACGCTCCCCAGGCCGCATCCGGCACAGCATTACTGGCACGCCAACCCCCACTCCTGTGAGGTGGGCAGCTTGTCGGCCCCATTTTGCAGAAGGGTAAACTGAGGCACGGCAAAGCTAAGGAGCTAACGTCCCAGTGGGAGGCAGACCCAGTAATAACCCCCTGCTCTAATCACCGTACTACCCGCCCCTCCTCAAACCCCGGGGGAAGGCTTTCCTGCAGGCTCAAACCAATGGAGAAGTGCTCTCTTTGCAGCGCGTGCACCTGTAATGATATAAGGAGGGGTGAGCACAAAGTGCTTTCCGGGGGGCGTGCAGCCTTGCTCCTCCAATGGGGGAAATGATCGCCCCTCTTCGAGACCTCGTTGTTCAGGGTAAGTCCAACAGCAGCTTTCTGCAGCACCGCGCCAGTGTGACGCAGCACAGGCCAGCGCGGACCTATGGGGAAAGGGGACGTTGCAGAGTTCTGCGTGCTGCTCCCACTGATGCGCAAAAGAAACCCAACGCAGCCCCTTCGGTCTCCCCCACTCCCTCATGCTGCGTCCTCAGCAGCGCCCCCCTCGCCTCCTCCTGGATAAGGCAAGGCGGGCATCTGGGCGAGGATCGGCCGGGCTGGCGCTGGGGGCACAGAGCGCTCGGCTCAGCTCCTTGCGAGCCAGCCTGGCCGGGTTCCCGGGGCTACAGGAACGTCACGTCGTCCTGCGACTGCACCCAGCGCCGGTGCGCGTCGTACTCCAGGCGCAGCTGGCGGTTCAGCTTGCTGTTCTCAAAGGCGACTTGACCGTTCCTCCAGGCCTTCGGGGCCGGGCCGCCCTTGCTCGGCTTCTCCCCCGCCGCGGGCGGCACCGTGGCCTCTTTCCTGGGTCCCAAAGCGGGGGCCTGTTTGCCCAGGAAGCCGTTGGCCACCTGGGGCGGCTGAATTGTTCTGCTTGGCTCCCTGGCGCTCTGCCCCTGGGCGAGCCAGGCCGAGGAATGCTCCATCCGGAGCCACTCCGGGTCCACTTTGCATTTGTCCTGCGCTGCCTTGGATGCAGGACTCCCCGGCTTACCGGGCAGGCCGCTGTCCGGGTCACTCCTGGAGCAGTCCTGCTCCGGCCTGGCTGGCGGTCGGCCTGGCGTCGAGGACATGACGGGCTCCAGGGTGCCGTGGCTATACTCGTCCATCTCGTCAGCCAGCGTGTCCAGGTAGCTGCCGACGGAGATGCTGTCCAGCTTCTCGGTGGGGTCCTGCAGGCTGGACCAGCTGCCCCGGCGGGAGGTCTCCTGGCTCTCCACCAAGCTGTACTGGCTGCTGGCCAAGCTGCTGCAGTGGCTGGTGAGGAGGCCTTTCTCCTCCAAGAGCCACTTCACCGCCTCGATGCCCTCGTTCACCGCCAGCAGCTGCTGCAGGATCTTGACGTCTACGGCTCGCAAGCAGGCCTGGGCGGGGAGACAAGAGACACACCGGTCAGCCTATGCCCTGGCGGTTCCCCGAGGGCCAAAGGCCAGAAGCGACGACCAGCACAGGCCATGCCCAGCAGCTGGAACTAGAGCAAAGGATCCTAGGCCTCAGGGGACTCGGCTGGGGTGTGCCACAGGCAGAGAACAAGAGTCGGAAGAGCCACCAAAGCCAGAGACCCCTGCGCCGGCAGGGAGTGGATGGACAACGTGCCAGCCTCGCTGGGGGCACACAGACCTCGCGCCCGGCTTCCTCTGCTACCAGCCGCTGGGCCCAGTTCCCCTTTCTCTCGTCTCGGTGCCAACCGGGCATCGCTTCACTGGGGTTGCACGGCTGTCCGAGCAGGGTGGGCCTCGCCTGGCTCCTGCATCGAGGGCACCCTCTGGGCCGCGCAAGGCACAAGAAAAGACCGTTCCTGCTCTTTCGAGCTAACCATTGGAGATGGCCAACCGAAAGTCACCGTGCCTCAGTTTCCCAGCTCTACAATGGGGATGATAGCACGGCTCTACCTCACAGGGGCGTTGGGGGGACAAATACATCATAGGCTGGAAGGCACTCAGCTATGACAGCGATGGGGGCTGTAGCTACACTGAGCATCTATGTCGATCCTCGCCCGCACCTCCCAGCTCCCCTGGCAATTCTGCCATGCCAGCCCCCAGCCAGGCAGCGTGGACCCTGGCTGCCAGGACTCGGCAAATGTCAGCAGCCCCCCCAGGAACCTGGCCAAACCCCACAGGACCCTACATATCAGCCCCTCCCTGCAGGCGAGCGGCCAGCAGCGGTGGCTGCGTGAGCCCTGCGTGGACCAGCACGTGGAAGCGGCTGCTGGGAGTCATAACACGGGTGTGGTCCCAGGCCACGTCCCCTTCCCTGCCACGTCCTAGCTAACGCAGGCTGCCTCGCTGATCCCTGGGCCGCTCCACCACAGGGCTCCGTTGAACCGGACGGATCCTCAGAACGGTTTCTTGCCCAGGGAAATGAAGTCAGGTTACCAGGGAAGGTAGCTGCAGCATGGAGTTAGACCCTTCCCCAGTTCCAGATGCACCTAGGCCCTGGGTTGCAATCCACTCCCACAGCCCCCACCAGCAGCCTCCATGGGGTCAAATGCTAGGGTCAATTCTCCCTCCTTCCCCACCCCGGGCATTCCCCCACTGGAGGGGTCTCCCTGATACAGGGGGCAGAGCTTTTCTTTTCATACCACAGAGCTCAGGTGAGAGCGGCCTCGAGGCTGCTCTAACCTATCCTGGGGGCTGGACCCTGGAGGTGCAAAGGGACCCATAGTGCCGTCCTTCCCTCTCCATTCCTGGCTTACAGTGGGGATGGGGTAACAGACAACTGGGGCTTGGGGGTACTTTTGGAGGGGAAGGGGGAAAGAGGGTGGGGCTCGGAGATCAGCCCCGGGAAGGGCTGGTAGCACCGACCGAGCAAGCCAGTGGAATGTGGGGCCCTGCTGCTTCCAGGGGGGAGCCCGTTTGGAAGCAGGCAGGGTTATGAGAGGACGCTGGGCGCTGAGAAGGTCTCGCAGGAGCTGACAGATAAATGCTGTGTCCTAAGGTACCGGGGGTTAGGGGGATGGCTTGCCCCCCAGATCTGGATCAGCCCCAGCAGCCCGCTGGAAGGCTCTGGAGCCCTAGGTGCAGATCCAGCTGATGGATCTGGGAACGTGGTCCTAGCCCCCTCCCCCTCATGAGGCGTCTCCCATGGCAGCCCCTTCTACCGTTGCTCCGGGCAGCGTAGGGGAGTCTCCAGCAGGGCCTGAAAGCAGCCCCCACGCTCAGCCTGCTGCACCCTCCACAGGGCCAGAAGCGCCCACGCATGGGGAAGCAGGTGGTGTGTGGACAGGAGGGGCGGCGACGCCGGGTTTAATCCTCCAGTGAAATCAGGCCCTGTCAAGCTCCCGTGCGCGAGCGGAGACCCCCTCACCTAACGCGGGGGGGAGGGGCTCACCCCTAACAAGTGTTGGGGTCCCTGTAATGACCTGTATTGTAACACCAGAAATAGCTTCCTCCAAGCGGGGGTGGGGGGCGTACCTCCCTTCAACCCCCTGCTGGAGGGGATAGCCCTGCTCTGTGTGCGTGAGGGGGGGTCCGTCTGTCCGTCCATCCCCACTGCTCCCTGTTGGAGGAGACAGCCCTGCACTGTGTGTGAGAGTGAGAGAGCACGTGGTGGTGTCCGTCTGTCTGTCCCTGCTGGAGGGAATAACCCTGCTGTGTGCACATGGGGTCCATCTGTCCATCCATGCCTACCAGGTCACTGTTGGAGGGGATAGCCCCGCTGTGTGTGTGCAGGGGAAGGAGGGGATCCATCTGTCCATCCATCCCTACCCTCCCCTGTTGGAGGGGATAGCCCTGGTCTGTGTGCGGGTGGGTCCGTCTATCCATCCATCCCTGCCACCCCGTTGGCCTGCTCTGCCCACGTATAGGTGGGGGGAGGGCGTGGGGGGGTGACATTTTAACTAGCTCAAACTTCCAAGGGAGAGCAGAGGTTTGGGGAGGGGGGGAGCAGAGGCACAAAGCCTGTGCCCCAACGCTGGCCGGGCAGCAGCAGCCCCCCGGCGCAGCGAGGCAGCGGTGGGGGAGAGCGCGCCTTGCTATTTGAATCACAGGGCTGGGCCCGCTGCCGCATTAACCGTCGCTGAAGCATCTGGCTCACCCACAGCAATCCCCTCCTGCCAAGACATTCTTGGCCCTGTGCTGCACTCCCTGCCAAAAGCAGCCTTCCTTCTGCAGTGTGGGAGGGAAACCAGTGCCCGGCCGGGAGGGGAGGGGAGGGGGGTCACAGCAAATCTCGAAGTGTCCAGGGGCAGGGGAGACGGGGTTTATGAGCCACAGTTGGAAGATCTAAGCACGCTGAGTGTGGCCCAGCCCTGCCTGAAGCTGGCCACGTCTGGGAGTGAGAGCCATGGACAGGGAGGGACGGTAGCAAAGGATGAAATTGGGCACGGGCAAATGTTCCGATCAGCTGATGGACTCCTCTCCTAAAGGGACTGGTGGAGCCCCTCTGCAACAAAACTCTCCTCTCCCCTGCTGCCATCCCAAGGCTAGACCAGGTGGAGGTGGCCGGTGTGCTGTGGATGGTATAAGCCCCACTGACCGCTCTCGTCTCCTTGTTTCCTCATCCTCCCTCCCCCTCTATCCACATCCAGCCTGTGTCTCAGATTCTCCCTAGCCTGTAAGGTCCTTGGGGCAGGGACCGTCTCCTTGCCAGCTGTTCGGACAGCCCAGGTGAGCACCTGGACCCAGACTGCACAGAGATTTGTCAAACAGAAGGGAAGGGACGGTCCCCCTGGGCGGTGGGATGGGATGAAAGACCCTACCACCGGGACAGCGGTGCACGGTCCCCTTTCAAAGGGAGCAGGGCCCGGGGCGCTAAGGTCACAGGCGCTCAAGGGAGCAGCAGACCAGCTGGGGAACGGGCGCCAGTGTTAAGGCAGAAGCTACCTCCAGAACTGGATGAAACCCAGGAGAAAAGAGCGAGTGGGCAGCTTGGGGCAGAAGACGATGGCTGCAGGGGAAGATCGAGTGAGGGGTGGAGCTCACGGGGCTGGGGCATCCTGCTTGCAACACAGCTCCCCAAAGGAGGGCTGAGGAAGAAGTTGTGAACCCAGGGACAGGAGAAGATCTGCAGAAAAACCGGTGGGGGGCGGGCAGTGGGCCTGCCGGGGCTCCCTGGCGCCAGGGGAAATGGGAACCTGCAGCCTTGATGGTGAATTGAAGCAGAAGCCGCTTGAGGACGAGAAAAATCTCCCCCCCTTCCAGACAAAACTTCCCACCGCTTTTCTTGAAAGCCCCCAAAGACAGACACCTGCCATCCCCCCAATAGGGAAATCACCAGGCCAGGCAAGACCTGAGTCCGGTTATGAGTCGGGGCTGGGCCTTTCTCAGTCTCCTCTGTCAAAGCTGTTCCACTTGCTCTCTATCAATATTCACGGGGCAGGGACTGGAACCTGCTTCTCCTCCAACCCAGATGACTGCCCTGGCCCCCAGGCTACGGCTCTCTAGTTTCAGCCAGAAACTCCACCCTGAAAGTTGCATCGAAACGGGCATGTTCCTGCCACCAGTTCTGGTCTTGACAAATCAGCATCTTCTGACCCAAAAAAACCACGGGGTCAAAAACTTCCCAGCCAGCTCTAAAACTCATGTCCTCCATCCCCCACGCACCCCAGCCCCGCTCCTTCTCTTCTGGTTTCCCCCAGGTAGCTCTCCAGCAGCCACCTTCCAAACGTACTGATCTAGGGCTCCACAACTAAGTTAAACCTATCAAGGCCTAAAAGAAAAGGCATAAAAGACGACGTTTGCATGTCGCCCTTCAAACATCCATTTTTTTAAGGTAGGATGGGAGCCAATGCGTCTTTCCGCTCTCTGGGCACGTCTACCCTGCAAAGAAAATCCCACGCCGTCCAGTCCCAGAGCCTGGGCCACTTCACTCAGGTTGCGGGGCTAAAAACAGCGTAGATGTTCTGGCGTGGGCTGGGGCCTGGGCTTCAAAGCCCTTCTCCCTCACCGGGGTTCGGATCCCAGCTCCAGCCCTCACTGGGATGTCTACACTGCCCCGTAGCTCAAGCCCTGCAAATGATCTGGGCTCTGAGACTCGGCGCTGCAGTGGAGACATACACGTGGACTCCATGTTTATCATCTTTCTTCCTCCCCACACGAATGGCCTGAGAGACCTAGCACCCTCGTGCCCAAACCTGGGACCCTAACCCTCACCCGTGATTCGGAGAATCCAACTGCAGTCAGATCCTGGCAGAAGAGATGTGCCAACACCCACCGCCCCCCTGATCTCCAGCTGCTGAGCTCGGCCATATGGCCGCTACCTTATTCCTGTCAACCCTCGGCTCCGGTAGGAGAAGAGCAGTGGGCGAAGGGAATCCGGTAGGAAACCTCCTGCTACCGTTTCCTTTGCACACTCTGTACAACTGGCCTAGGGTTGCATGTTCCCAAGCTGTGATGGAGGAGGGGGTAGAATGACGTTTTGGTAAGTTTGCACTCAAAGGAACGGCTTGATAGATCTCAGCCAGGGGAAGTAACAGATGGAGGAATCACATGTAAGGAAACATGGTCCAGGAAGTGTTCACAGGCGTCAGGAAAACACAGAACAAATGGCCTCGCCACTGGTTGCCTATTGTATCCGTTAAACCCCACAGCTGGTGTTCTTTAAAGAGCCGCTGCCAGACAGCAGTATTTCCAAAACGTGGGCTGCGCAGAGGACTAGCGGAGGGGCACAGATGGACCCCTTTTTGGTTCTCCAGTGTCTCACCTGTCCCTTAAAATTCAGAGCAAGCCTCTAGCTGTTTGTGGTTGTGAAGAACACTCTTCCAACGTGAGCCAATGCAGCGCTATTTGCAGAAAGCCTGACACACCGGCTCCCAGAGGTGTGAACCGCCCTGGACATTTCAACAATGGTCACGTAAATGTCAACATTGCTATTTCACTGCTCGTCAGGGCGTGCAAGGAAAGGTCACATACTGAAGATCTACACCAGTCTTCCCCAAGGTGGAGGAGTACAATGGGGAGAGGTGGGGGGTAAGGACTAAATGAATACCTGCCTCTCTAGTCTTGGTTCCAGTTTTGGACACAGAACTGGATTAATTACAGTTTGGATTGTGAAACAGCTGGGAGTTTAGCTTGAAAATCCCAGCTGCTAGTTGATCTCCTAAAATGCCCCCCTTTCAGCTCTCCCTAGCACAGCAGGCAAGATCTATTTGCCAGAAGATCCAAACACCCACACGTTGATTCTTCAGCCTGGCTCCTGAATCTTTACCCTAACCCAGATCCCTCTTCGGCCCAGTTTTCTTTCCTAACAAACAAGTGAAGCAAAAAATTCCCCATGGAATTATTTGTAAGTGTGGCAGAATGCTTCTGAACACCAGGTGTCAGCGGCTCTTTTAATGGCCCTCCCCTCTGAGAATTCCTCAGTCCACTTATGTTTTCATCTCGGATTCTGCTGTGAGATGATTCACACGGCAAAGCAACCAAACAGAGTAAAGAGCTGGGGAATACTCCGTACATGCCCATGCACACAGGGGATCTGTCACTATGACACAAAAGAAGGGAGTTGACCCTTATATGGAGATGGGCAACAGCCTACAGGCAGGATTTTAAAAAGTACAAGGCAGGGCTATAAATCAATTCCCTGCTCTACTGCATATTCATTTCCTCTCTTTATGTTTCAGTACCCTACCTGTAAAATGGGTAGAACAACTGCCCTACCCCCCAGAGGGGCTGCGAAGCTTAGGTAAATTATAGATTGTGAGGCATCTAGATCTTGCAGCTAGGTAAGTAACTTAGGCAGCCAGAAGCTCACGGTGTTTATACATGAGAAACAGGAAGCAAAACTACCTAGAAATGAAATGTGAAAACTGGCCAGCAGGTAAACAGTGGCAATAGTGAAAAATAGGTGTTTAATATCTCCCTTCTCAGGATCCAAGGCGCTGTCAGCAACACCGTTGAGATTAGTTTGTGAACCTAGGAGGGCTTTTCTCGACAGTGCCACTTTAAGAGGAAAAAGTGGCTTGAAGCTGGCTTTCCCTGAAGTTTGAGGTACTTGTAAGGATCACCAGCGACGCATTGTCTGGAATGGCCGGGAAAGGCAGCTGAACAGGCCTCTGTTTTTAGCAGACAGCTAAAAGCGTTTCAGAACAAATGCGAAGCAACCAGAATGTGAACCCAGGCAAATATAACAAAGGCGTGAAAGGTGAAAAACATGCTGGTGTCTGATTGATGGGCCTGGAAACCTTTTAATCCACAGGCTGGGCGGTGTGATTATTTATCTGTGTTACCGTAATGCTTAGGAGCCCTGGTCTTGCACCAAGATCCTATTGTGGTAGGAACTGTGAAGACGCACAAACATCCCTGCCCTGCTGGGGTACCGCAATCAACCGGGATGTGCGATGGGTCAGTCTCCATGCAACACATTCAGTGCTTGATCGCTAGCGAAATGACACTAATTCCTTTTAGCTCCTGTTGCCAACGCAACTAGGGGCTGTCCTCTGCAAAGCGTGTTGACACAACCGGCTCCCCCCTCCGCCCTCCCAGCCCCACAACCTTCCTCCCCCGTTGCAAATTCCCAGCTCTGGTTTGCAACTTGAACAAGAAGCAGAGAGCGGCCCTGATGTATGGAGCATCTGCATGAGCGTGGCGGGGCCAGGATTTACTAAGTCAGAGGCCCTGCGCTCTTAAAGCGGCAGCACAACGATGTCTGCTCACCCAAAAATGGCATATGAAAGAGAATCTGTCAAGATACCAAAAAAAAAAAAAACAGACTATAAGCCTCCCTTGTTTACAGCAGGGGTGAATTTGGCTTGCTAGATAAAAATCCTCCCATCTTACTAATAATCCCTTAGACTTTTAAAGTTGAAAGGATATTGTCAGTTTTCTCCAGGGGGTTTCTTTTTAGTTCTCATGTGCTAGCACAGGGACGAGGAGTTTGGACCAACCGCCATTTGGGGGAATGTTAAAAACACTGATCATTAGCGCTTGGGCTATTTTGGATCCAAATCCCACATCTCCCGAGCGACCGATGAAGGTGAAAGGGTTCGAATTCAGGTTGCCGGTTCAAGCTCACATCTGCTAATATCCTAAGCATACAGAGCTGTTGCCATCACCATGCACTTCAAAACCTAGGGCCATAAAACTCCACTGAAATGCAGCTGCTTCTTGGGTGGAGAGTAGCAGCCAGACATATAGCTTTACCCTGAATGGGGGGGACGATGCCAGAGCAACTCCCTGCTCTTGTAACAAGTGAACTAGGATTGTCACAGCCTATCCATGCAGAGGAACCTAGAGCTCAGTTTGTCTGTGGAGGAAGGATGAAAGCCTTCATCCTCCCCGGAGGATTTGAACATGTGATTCCAGGAAACCTAGGTAGGCCAAGAGGAACGCTAAGATGCTCATCTGACAACACGACTATTTCCCCCAGGCAGCCCTTGTGAATCCCACGGTTAAGTACTTTGGAAGGCAGACTTCGGGCCCTCCAGGAAGCGGGGAGATTCTTTTCCTTCCATGTCGGTGCCGAGCCAATGCCTTTGCGCCGTGGTCAGAGTCGGCGTGCTGCTGGACATGGCATCTCTCTGATGAGATATAAACCCGAGGCCTACGCCCTTGTAATCATTAAAGAACCTCCACTCGAGAAAGGGGGCTGGAAGCTGCCCAGGTCACTGCATCCAGGGTGGGTCAGTCACCCTCCTCTCTCAACTCCCCCTGCCGTTTCGTGTGACGACAGGAACCTCCTCTGTCTCCTAAGTCATCCCGTAGCAATGCCACGAGTCGCTCGCCAGCTGCTGCACTCTGGCTGTTCCCTTTCTGCCTTTTGCAGCATTACGATCCCGCGCTCAGATCACCGTTAACGATGCAGGAGGCAGAACAGACTCGGGCTTCCCCTCCCCATCGGTGTGTGGGCTCGCAGAGCTAACTGGGGTGAGAACGTCTATTGGCAGTGAACAGAGGTGACTCAGAAAGGCAGCAGATGTGTTGCGGGAGAAAGGTTATTTCCGTTAGCCTCCTCTGTCCGTAACTACACTTTAAAGATGATCCAGTCTTGATGGGTTTTTGGGGGAAGAAAAACCTGCATCCCAAACTGTAGCTAGATAATAATATTCTGCGCTTCTGTGCCCTCTTCCCTTAGGGATCTCAATGCACTTTACAAGCATGAGCCAAACATAGCCACGCCCAAGCCTGCGATGAGATATGGGGAGCATGAGCACCATCCACATTACAGCAAGGGAAACTGAGTCATGGGCCCGTTGCGCACGAACAATTGGCGAGTGGCAATGCTGGCAACAGAGCCCACAAATTCTCTGCTTTAACGTGAGCCACTGGATAGGAGTTGCAGAGGGGGAAACTGAGGTAGCGAGAGAGAGGTTAAGTGACTTGCCCAAGGTCGCTCAAGGGAAAGAATCCAGCTCTCCTGATCCCCAGGGCTGTGGTTTAGTCACAGGCCTTTCCTCCTTCCCTGAGGATAAGTTTTTAAACAGCCAAGACTAGACAGACAGGGAGAGCTGCAATATCTATCGAGAGCCCTTTCAAATGTTTTGCTCCTGAGGCCACCCTGCCTAGCCCAAGTGAAGTGTTCGGTTACCAACGTACTGATCAAACCAAAAGCTACACACTAAGCTGCTGCTGGGGGCCGAGTCCTTTACGAAACGCAGCTCCCACCCACGGTCCCAACGGCCGCGGCTCAGCTATTCAGAGCAGTTGGCATTTCCATCCAAATAGCTTGGGAGGGGGAGGGCCTGATCCTGAGAGGCGCTGACTACCCGGGCTGCCAGCTGAAATCCTGAGTGCTCAGCTCCCCTCAGGATCAGGCCCTGAGAGACAACGGTCGTGTCTGAATGGCAAGTCGAGGGCCCACTGCAATAACCACTCAACTCTCCCTTGCCGTCCGTGCGCGGGCCTGCCGCGCAGGGCACGTAATGGGACCTCAGGGTCCGCCAGGACAGCCCCAGCCACAACAACGCCTGATCTCCTTCTGCCTCCCTGGACCTGCCCCACAGCCAGGGACAACCGTGCCGACGCAGAGCTGAGAGAGCTGTCGGCTTGCACCGGGCAGCGTCTCTAACTCGGGCAACGACCCCGGCTCAGAACCAGATTATCCCGCACCCTCGCAGGCTGTCACACGGAGCCTCCGGGAGCTAGAGAGGAGACAGGCCTAGGTACCACGGTGATGGGCATGAGAGAAGATCGGGGATACACCCCTCGGGGGGGGGCAGACTTATTGTCACCAACCTTCCCATGGGGCAGAAAAGCCGGAGAGGATGCTACCCTGAAGCCCCCCAGACCAGCAGGCAGAGAGGAAGAAGGGGGGGTTGTGACTCCAAGGGGCACAAGTTGGCCATAGCCCCCCCCACAGGGCAGAGAGGGGAAACTGTCCCAACCCCTCCTCCCCCGGGGAGGGTACGGCCCCAAGGGACAGAGAGGAGGACATGGGGGGATAGGAAGAGGATTGCGGCCCCCCTGGGGGGGGCAGAGTGGGAGGGGGAATGGGAATCTGTGGACTGAAGAGATGGGAGTTGTGGCCCCAGGGGACAGGTGGGGGGCTGTGGTGCTGAGGGGGGGGAAGAGATAGGAGGCTGTAGCCCCAGGGGTAGGAAGTGAAGGGAAGATGAGAAGTGGGGCTGTAGCCCCTGAGGGCAGACACAAGGAGAATGGAGAGGGGGGCTGTGTGGCCCCAGGAGGCAGGCATGGATGGGAAGGCGAGAAGGGGGCTGTGGCCC
Source organism: Mesoclemmys tuberculata (assembly GCA_007922155.1). NCBI lineage: Eukaryota > Metazoa > Chordata > Testudines > Chelidae > Mesoclemmys > Mesoclemmys tuberculata. The sequence continues at coordinate 9,571,515 of ML675643.1, forward strand.
TGGGGGGGGGCACAGTGGGGCAGGAAGATGGGGAAGGGGAGGCTACAGGGCAGAGGGGATCTGTGGGGCTGGGGGTTCTGGGTTAGGAAGATGGGGAAGGGAGACTGTGGCTCCAGGGGGGCGGGGGCGCAGTGGAGCAGGGAGATGGGGAAGGGAGGCTGTGGGGTGGGGAGAGATGGGGGCGGGGGAGATGGAGGGGGGGCTCTGGGGCAGGGGAGGTGGTGAGATAGGAAGAGATGGGGAGGGCAGTTCTGGAACAGGGAGATGGGG
>ML675643.1:9576784-9654501 GCA_007922155.1 Mesoclemmys tuberculata
CCTTCCAGTACATGGCAGCAACTGATTCTTGGGCAAAGGGGCCAGGAGGCCTTTGTGGATGGCCCCTAGTCAATTGCTGTGACTAAATCCTTAGTCTTCTCCTGACCTAAGGGCTTAAACAGTTTTCATTTTGAACCTCGCCTGCAATTTGTAACTTGATTTATATGCATTTTAAAAAAAAACCACTGGGTTTTATGCCGCCTTGTAATATTGTTCCCCTTCATATCAGCTTCCAACACTGAGTCTAAAATTAGCCTCCAAGAACACCATGTGCTGCCTAGTCCCCAGAAAGTCATATTAAAATGACAGTCTTTTGTAGATAGGAAGTGCCAGGCAGGAAGTGCTCCAGACCCCTGGACCATCTGGCGCAGCAGCCCTGCCAGAGGCAGCATGGTCTAGGAGCCTTGAACTCAGGAGACGGAGTACGCTTCCCCATTCAGCCTTTAGACTGTTGTGTGACCTTGGGCAACTCGTTTCCCCGCTCTGTGCCTCAGTTTCGCCTCTCACCCTTTATCTGTTGGATTATAAACTCTTCGGAGCAGGGACTGTCTTTCACTATGTGTTTGTACAGCTCCTAGCACAACAGGGCCTTGATCTTGGTCAGAGCCTCTCGGTGCTGCCTTACTACAAGGATAAATAACAATAACCAATGTTTGGTAGGCAGGTGGAAAATCCCTAAATGCAATTTAGATTATTATGTATTTGTATTGCATCAGTGCCTATGAGCCCCAGTCATGAGCCTAGGCACTGTACAAAGTATACAATATTCTACATCTAGAGAATACTTCTTGTTCCCAGATCCAGAACAGTTTATGGGACTGAACGAAATGGGTATCTGGCCATTGGCCTTAATGGGAGTGCTTGGATCAGATCTTCTATCACAGTGTGGGAGCCCTTTTTATCCTAGTTCAGGTACCTGCAGATTCTGTTTCTCCCCCTGTCTCTATTTGCCTCTGTGATATCATGTGGCACTGAGTTCCACAGGTTAACTGTACTGTGTATAAAAAGCCTTCTTTATTTTTAGCAGAATGAAAAGCAAATCAGTTTGAGGCGGGTGACGAGTGATTAAAAATCTATACAACATGGGGCTGGAGTTGGAGTGAACTGTCAGCGCTTTGTGTTGGAAATTTGGCAAGGGGGCTGCTGGGAGGTCAGAGAGGGGCACAGCCTACAGCAGGAAGGAGGCTGTAGTTGGTACAGCAGCATGAAGGGTGAAGTCTGCCCTTGGCACAAGCAATGTGGAGAGGATCTTGTGCTGTCGATTCCCAGGCTAGAGATGCTGAAAGAATTTAGGTCTCCAGGGCTCATCGCCAATGCTGAAACAATTCACTTAAAAACCCGACAGCTTGAATCACAATACTGACCTTCCCAGATGGGAAAAAAATTAAAAATTCAGTTATTTCACATCCTCCCCGCCCTCGATGCAGATACAGTCTGATATCAGGTCTGGAAGTGCCAGATTAGCGGACAGCCCTTCCCAGAACGAAGCCCGCACTCGCTGGCTTCCCACTGGAGTGTCACGAAGAATAGCCAATGCAGCGAGCTGGCTTTGCAGCACCAGAACTGCACAGCACTGAAGTCCCAGGGACGTGCCCCTTCCTGAAGGATTCGACTGCCGCCCACTTCAAGGCTGCTCTTCTGATGCGGGTGCACTTCTGATCATCTTGCTTATCTCTACTTATTTTTTTTTTAATAGCTCAGCTTCAGCAGAGCAAAGAGGCTGGCATGGCATTGCTGAGCTCGTGACGGTCTCCTTTCAGAAACGCATTCCTACGTAGTCACTGGCAGAGGGACTCCTCCTCATGGGTCACCTAGCCCAGGATCCTGTCTCTCTGACAGTGACGGGCACTGGGTGCTCCAGAGAAAGGTGTTAGAACCTCACAGTGGGCAGATGGAAGAGAATCTACCCTCCCCCACATTAAGTATCCTCCTAATCCCTTATAGTTGAAAATTGGAGTAAACCCAGCATGAGGCTTTATATCCTTCCAAAATTTGTGAGCATTCACTATTATAACTCCGGATGTTCTTGTTAGCTGTACAAATATCCAATCCCTTTTTCAATCTGCCTACATTTTTGGCCTCAACAACATCCTGTGGCAATGAGTTCCACAGCCTAATTCCACTTTGTGTGAAAACAGCAAGATTTGCATAATAATAACTCCGTAATAATGTGTACATACACAGCACCTGGTAGGTCTTCATGTGTAACCCACTGTGGGCCTTGAGACCATGAGCATCTACTGCTTGAGCTAATGGAAACACCAGTATCAAGGAGTAGACTCTTCTTGTACATGGGAGACAAATATCCACGCTTTCCTGGAGTGAGATACATAAGGACTTCACAAGCCTTGGGAGGCAGGGTCAGATCAATATCTCCATTTTATAATGGGGAAACTGAGGCACAGCTGGATTAAATCATTTAACCAAGATCACACTGCAATTTAATGACAGGGCAGGGATTACAGGGTAGGAGTCCAGATCCCCAGCCCCTTGCTGTTAGCATTTCCTTCCTAGGCGGAGGCCTCCACAGGGAATGGGTTGGCCTCAGTAATCACTTGGTGTTATTGCTAATCACCGGGAGAGCCGTTGGGTCACAGAGGGCGCGAATCCAAAGGACCAGCGTTCAACAACAGGAGTGATGTGCGTTTGTCCACTGGCAGCCAGGCACTGGAGAGGACTTAGCTGTTTAATAGCACTCTGCCTGGTGGCCGCTCGCCGTCTGCGTGTTCTGTGCTGTACCAAACACAGTCCCCTTGTGGCAAGAGAGCTGTCTTCCGCCCCCTGGCTGCGCGGGAGGAGCCCTGCTAAGCCTGTCTCAGCTGGGAGTCACTCTTTACTGCTCTAGCATGACTCATCTCTGGGCCTCTAGCAGAGCAGCTTTGCTGCATCCCTTCCTGGCTGCGTGGATGACACGAGGATGTTACGAGGTCTCCGAATTGTGCGGAATGCAGTTCTGATTATTCACCTATCTTTGCCCTCTTGCTTAACTCCAGCCAAGGAGGGAGTTCTGGGCAGCTAAAACGGCTTATTTCCCATTAGCAATTATCTCCCTTTTCTCGATCTGTCAAACAAAAGCAAGCTCAGCTTTCACGAGCCAATCTAACTAACCGCAACTGTTGATCAGTGTCAGTCAGGGCCGCCAGCTGTGGCTTATGCCCTTATAAAGAGGCACTGATAATCACACTTTGCACTTCCGTGGCTCCTTGCATACACAGATCTCCGAGTGCTTTACAACCTCCTACAAATCAAGCCTTCCAACAGGGAGGTGTGATTCTGCCCATCTTACAGCTAGAGAAACTGAGGTCTGGAGATTTGGCGGTTTTGAGCCTGATCCTTTGAGCGGCTCCAGTGCTCTTTGTTTCAGTGGGCGTTGCAGGCTCCACAAAATCTGCCTGTTAGGGAGCTGCCCATGATGGCATGGAAAGCCAGTTGCTGGCAGAGCTGTGAGCCCAGAGCTCCAACCACTAGCCCCTCCACGGAGAGGCAAATGGGTCACGCACAGATGACTGAGCCGCAAAAGAGGATTTGCCCTGATCTTTGCCCCTGCATATGCTGTTGTATTAAAATGCGACCTGCCTCTCTGCTTTCCCCCGTGCAGCCCACCACAGGGCATGGAGTAGAAAACTTTGGGGGTAGATCCGCAGCGGGCGTGAGGCAGCACGGCTCTGTTGATTCAATGGGGCACTCAGGATCCGGAGGGAGGAAGGCGTCCTTCGATGTGTCCACCTTTCTGAAACTACTCAAGGCACAAACAAGCTGCCTTCAGACAAAGCGGCCTGTGGCCTAGGGATCTCTAGAAATGATTGCAGCCACTGCTGTATCCACGGATTAGCCGGTTGGGGCACCCCACTGATTAGCCAGTCCACCACCTGCAAGGGTGTCGACCGCAGCCAGCAGCTTCTGGTCACGAGGGAACAGGAAAGTGCAGAAAAAAAAGGTATCAGGTTAGATCTTCAGCTGGCGTCACTCAGGGTCACTCCGTTGATTTCAGTGGAACTACACCAGCTGAGTACCTGGCCCATCATGCATGGAGCAGCTATCTATCTATGGCTCTGCTGAAGCACGTTGCATCCCAGGGTCTAAGCACCGCTGGGCCATCGATGACTGCATGCCTGTGAGATGACAGCTAGCTAATGTGCGTTTTCATTCTCAGTTTACACTTATTAGGGTTTGTAACAGAGGATCCTTCTCCAAAATCTGACTAAGAGACCGGGCCGGAAATTTTCTGATGAAACAATTTTCCATCCCAAAATGCCATTTCATCACGATCGACACATTTCTTGGGAACAGGACATTTTGATTAAGTTTCCGACTGGACAGAGTCAAAGCAAAAGATTTCGACTTTCTCGTTTCAGTGAATTTCATTTAGACTTTTGCATGATACTAAAATAGCAAGAATAACATTACTGCCCTGGGGTCCGCTCGCTGTACATGGCGCCTCTTCCTGGCCACCTTGGGGTTAGCTCTGCCAGGCGCCACGCTCCCCCTCCCATGGTGTCTTCCCCAGTTTCTTTTGCTCTACGGATCTGCTCGCCCCAGATTTGCAGTTTCCTCTTGTGGCTTGGCCCTTCTGAGGGAATTCACAGTGTTTCCAGGCCTGCTGGCTGGTTGGATGGCATTTCCAATGCCCTTGCTATTCCCCACCGGTTGATAGGGGAACCCAGGCCTACCCTCTATACTGGGTTCCAGCCCAGGGGCCCTATAACAAGCAGCTAAAGTCTCTGTGCTGCTGTTTCCCTGGGCTTTCCCTCCTCGGGGCTTGCTAGGCTACCAAATCCCTCCTCTCAGGGAATGATTGCATCCTATTTCCCTGCAGCCATTTCCAGCAGCTGCTGCCTCTCTCTGCAGCCAGCTACCTGGCTTTACTCAGGTGCCTCCAGCTCCTGCGCAGGTGAGCCTGTTCCTAATTAGCTGCCTCCAGCCTAAAGCTCCCCTGTTTGCAGCCTCATTAGCTGATTGGGCCCACCTGGCCCAATTCAACTCTTGCTGGGCTAGTACGTGGGGGAGGTGGGACACCCCATCACAATTATATTATACTTACATTTATTATGTTTTCAGATTGGTGGTGTTTGATATTTGAATATAATGTGAAAGGTCAAACTGAAACGGCTCAGTGGCATCAAATGAAACATGTAGATGGTTCTGAGTTGGGCTTTTCATTCTGCAGGAAAATTCTGAAATTTCAGCTTTTTGTCCCCATTTGGAACGAAAATGTTGTTAGAATTTCCCGGGGAAGAGAAATTCTGGTTTCTGACCCATTCTGCTGGCTAATGAAATGGCTGGTTTCCAAATCCCAGTTTCTCTCAGAAACGAAATCGAATCATTAAGAAAGATTGGATTCTCGATAGGCAGAATTTTGGTATCTCACCTGGTGTCATGGAATGAGCATGGAGCCAGGAGATCTCAGTCGCTTGGTTTCTGCCTCAGCCCTAAGCTTGCTGTGTGGTCCTGGGCAAATCACTAACAAATCCTTTTTCAAAACAGTTAACTTAATTTTGTCCCCTTCCCCCCTGCCCTGAATTATTGGGGCACTGATTCTCCGGGGTGCTGAGTGTCCATAACTCCAATTGAAGGCAATGGGAGCTGGTGGGCATTCTGTACCTTTGAAAATCAGGCCACTGATTTAGCAGCCTAGCTCTAAGTCTGCAAAGAATGCGCTGAACACTCTCATAGAGGGCCCCTCTCACTGCTGTGTCTGGGGTGATCCTGGGGTGCAGAGTTCAGGGGCTGTCTCTCTTTCAGTTGTGCCAAAGTCCTAGGAAGGAATGCGGAGGGAACCGTTGCTAGGTATTACAGCTATAATAAAGCCATCATAATAGATCATTAGCGTGCGTTAGCTGTCTTTCTCTCTCCAGGTCGCATCTAGGGAAACTGAGGCACGGGTACAACAGGAGCCAGATGGCTTGCTCAGTGCCCCAGATGCCGAGATCTTCTGAAAATCTGGTCACTTATTGTAGTGCCTAAATGGGAGCTGGGCTTTTTTGAAAATCTGGGCCTAAGTGAGTCACCCAGGGCCACACAGCGAGTCGATGGCAGAGGAAAGACTACTTTGCTATTATGTGCATTACAGTGGCACCTGGAAGGCCCAGCTGAGATCAGGCACCATGCAAGACAGTCGCTGCTCTGAAAACTTTACAATCTGCCTAAACAAGACAAAGGAAGAGTTGGTATTTCACGGAGACGAAAACCGGCAGAGAGAGAGGAGGCAGGGTGACCATATGTCCCGTTTTGCCTGCGACAGTCCCCTTTTTTAGCCCTGTCCTGGATGTCCTAATTTTTTTTTTTGGCAAAACTGGGCATTTTTCCTGTTTGCCGATTAATCATCAGCTGGGAAGAGCAAAGAGAATAACTGCCCCATTTTGCCAAAGAAGTCAGGCACGCCCCCTGGTGGGGCATGGAGGACTGTTCAGGGATAGTGGCAGCACCCGCTCTGCACGGCAGGGCTCAGGCAAGAAGTGACGCCGGGTGAGTGACTTGGGCCAGCTCCATGGGGCGGTCTGGGGGGCTTGGGCCAGCCCTGGACGGGAGGTGGGGACTCAGCCAGTTCTGCACGGGAGGGCAGGGGGCCAAGGCCAGCTCTACAGGAGATGCGGGGGCTTGGGAGAGCCCCAGGCAGTGTCCCATTTTCCCTTTGGGAAATATGGTCACCTTGAGAGGAAGGGATTTGCCCAGAGTCACACGGGGTCTGTGGCAGAGCGAGGAATTGAACCCAGCTCACCTGCTGCTCAGGGCAGGGCCTGAGACACAAACTCATCTTGAGAGCCCCCCAGTCTGACCGCCCAGCTTGCGCTTCCGACGCCTAGACAGTATTGCCCGCGGAGCCCTTTCCTCCGGCCCACGCTGCAGCCGTTTGAACCCCCTCCCACTCTGTGCCCTGAGGGAAGGAGGACAAGCAAGAGGGATGGGCAAAAAGAGGAGACCGGTCTCCCATTGACAGCCGCTCTTCAGCTGCTGGGGTGGGAGACAAAGTGCTGTCGGTGTGATTCTGGCTGAGTGTGCAGCCACTAGGGGATAACAGCCTACTACCGCCAGCAGCTACTAATGGAGCTCTTGCTTCAGCTGAAGTGGGAGAAGTCTGTGCCCTGGGTCCCAGGTGGAGGCCCTGCTGATGACACACAGAAAGGCTGTGTGCAGAATCCTAAAAGTTGCCAATGGGAAAAGGCTCCCAGGGTCTGATCTAATTCAGCCTCTGCAGGACCCTCCCTCACAGCACATTTGCTCCTGTAGCTTGCCGTGGCCCAAGCAATGGGGTTGCCACCACCTTCCTGGAAAGTGCAGTGGGCAAGGTGCTAGCATGGGACTTGGGAGACTTGAGTCTGTTCCCCGTTCTGCCACAGACTTCCCTGGGTGAGCCTGGGCAAGTCCCTGAGCCTCGCTGTGCCTCAGTTTCCCCTCTCTCACATAGGGAGAACAGCTCTGCCCTGCCCCACTGGGGTGTTGTGAGGATAAATATCTTGTGAGATGCTCTGATACGCCAGTGATGAAGGCCAGCAGCTGTACCTGTGTTGTTACAGGGTTGCCAACCTTGCATTTTATTTTTTACTGACATGAAGATCTGAAGCTGATTTTTTTTTTTTTTTACTGACGTGGTAAACTTTTTACTGATATAATTAAAAATACCATAAACAATCTAATGTCAATACAATAACGTTTCCTCATCTTTCACGATTTTCCTCCACTCGGCCATTTTCACAAACAAATTATCGACGATATTATTACAAATATAAACTCTGTGCTCACAATATTCTGGACACAGGCATTTGGAAATACTCCATTGTTTTAGCTGTGGTTAGTTGATCAAGCAGGTTCTTTGGGCGTGTGCCATAATAGAAAACAGGAAATTGATAAAGTCATGGCCAGTGTCGTTTTAGGTACAAGAAGTGATTCTGAACGACGACAATCAATGTCAAAATACAATAGGGTTTTTTTCTATCCAATTTCGGGGATATTTTCATTTATTTACAGGTTTAAGGACAGCGTTAAAATTGTAAATTTTTTTGCTGACTGTCTGTACATTTATGGATGGTTGGCAACTGGGCAGGGCATAGAAGAGAAACAGGAGCCGACTCCGGGCCCAGTTAGAGAACATAACATTGCTCTCGAACTTGCAGACCAGCTCTCCAGCCCGTGCCATTCACAGGCTGAACTGAGCCCCCACAAAACCAAAATGCATTCAAGCCCAGCAGCACTAAGCGTCCAGCATCTCCCACCGAAAGGTGAAGTACTGGCCCGTACCCCAGCTCTGGGACAGGCAGAGCGAGCATTAGACCTCTCCATGGTGGGGACAGTCTGTGAACTGCGAGAAGGGCTGCAACGACCCCTGGTGGTGCAACATTGCCAACGGTCCCTTCCTTCAGGTAGGATGGCGTTCAGCAAAACCCAAACCAGTCCCGCTGGTGACATGCGCTCGCTCTTCTTTCCCTGAAGTTGAGAGGTCTCTGAGGGCCTCCCAACACACCAGCCATGCTGCTGCCCCACCACGCTGCCAAGGATATTGTGCGATGGTGGCCATGCTCTGCCTGGTCCGTTCAGCCAGCACGGAGAGGCGCGGGCGTGCTCCACACACCCCTGGGTGCTCTCTGGGGGCACCAGGTTCTCTGGTGGCAATTAGGAAGTTTGAAGGGAGGTGGATAACTATGTGGGTACATGAAGGGATTTGGTCTCGATATGAGAGCCCAAAGGGCCGGTTATGGGTTTAAGTCCCAAATCAGGGATAGAATTGCATCGCCAAGCAGTTTAACATACAGGGACGGACACACAAGAACCGACAAGTTAGGCAGCAGTTCTGCAGAAAAGGATCTGAGGGTTACAGTGGATAAGAAGCTGGATATGAGTCAGCAGTGTGCCCTGGTTGCCAAGAAGGCTCATGGCATATTGGGCTGCATTAGTAAGAGCATTGCCACAGCTCGCGGGAAGTGATTATTCCCCTCTATTCGGCATTGGTGAGGCTGCATTTGGAGAACTGTGTCCAGTTTTGGGCCCCCCACTACAAAAAGGATGTGGACAAGTTGGAGAGAGTCCAGCGGATGGCAACAAAAATGATGAGGGGGCTGGAGCACAAGACTTATGAGGAGAGGCTGAAGGAACTAGGCCAGTAGTCTGCAGAAGAGAAGAATGAGGGGGGATTTGATAGCAGCCTTTAACTACCTGAAAGGGGGTTCCAGGGAGGATGGAGCTAGGCTGTTCTCAGTGGTGGCAGATGACAGAATGAGCAATGGTTTTAAGTTGCGGTGGGGGAGGTCAAAGTTGGACATTAGGAAAAAGTTTTTCACTAGGAGGATGGTGAGGCACCGGAATGGGTTACCTAGGGAGATGGTGGCATCTCCAACTTTAGAGGTTTTTAAGCTGTGGCTTGACAAAACCCTGGCTGGGATGATTTAGCTGAGGTTAGTCCTGCTTTGAGCAGGGGGTTGGACTAGATACCTCCTGAGGTCCCTTCCAACTCTAATATCCTATGATTCTATGATCATTGCTTTAGATAGACCATCCAAGAGCACCTCAGAGAGAATATCTTGCTCGTATCTAGCACGCTTCACCCAAGCCCTTTGCAAACGGGGGGCAGTGTCGTTATCCCCACTTTACAGATGGGGAAACTGAGGCACAGAACAGAGAAGCAACTTGCCCAAGGTCACACGGGCAGTCTGTGGTAGAGACAAGTGTCCTGGCTATGATCTACTAGGCCACAATGCCTTCCTATAACTGCCATCCACCACTACATGATTGCATGGGACTGTAAACCAGTTACCTCCTGCCTTCTAGGCCAGGGAGACACCTCTCGGCCTGATGTCATTTATATAGAGCCCTTCCACAGGAAGGATTTTTATGGCTCCCGGCCCTTCTTTCTCACTCCCCACATAGCATAAACCCTCCTTTCCCAGGGCCCCATGGAAAGCTGTATGTCAGATCCAATGGGGAAGGCTGTATGTGAGATCCCGTGGAGAGATGCCCATTTCCCAGGGCAGGGTTAGGATGGACAAAGCATGATCCCTGCTCTACCCTTCACAGGGAATAGTCAGGAAGGCTAAAATAACCCCAGACTGCATTAACTTTCCTGTGCAGCAGCCCCCTCCCTGCTGGGTGTGGGGGCAATCGTAGGCCGAGGGTGTCCCTTACCGAGAGCTGCACTGTCAAGCGTCTCGGGGGGATCCTGGAAAATGTCAAGTATCTGCTGCGCGGGGGAAGCAGCCAGCCAAGGGGCTGATGAAAAGTAGCAGCAATGGTGCAGTCCCGATCAGGGCCCTGATCCTGCAGATGACTCTTGGGGGGGTCCACAGGGGTCCCTCATTCAGGAGCAGGGCTCAGGATGGCTGCGGCTGGAGGGGAATGACGCCCCCTCACAAAGGCAGCAGGGGTTCAGGCCACAGAACTCTTTGGATGCCAGCAGAGCAAATTTTCACAAGCATCTAATTGCCTTTTCCTCGCCCCTCCAGTCCCATGCAGAGTTCGATGGCGCGCTGTTCAGAGGACGGGGAATTACCAGCAAGCAAAAACAAAAAAGCATGATCCTCCTGCAAGTTGTCCTGGGCGAACCACTCATGCAAACCAATGGCCGGATTGGGGCCTTAGGCATTCCTTTGAATCGAAACGAACACTGATCCCCCTAATCCTCCCTGCCCGCAGCCCCGCTTTCAAAATCTCCACCATGCCATTGCTACCTTCCCATTAAAGAACAGGGCAGACTGAGGGGGAACCACAGTCTTTATGGTGCTACCTTCATCTTCCCGTTTCCCAAAGTCTGGCTTCCCCGTCACGGGGTTGCCAACCGTCCGTAAATTTATGGACAGTCAGTAAAAAAGGTACCATTTTAATAATGTCAGTAAATCCATAAAGAAATGAAAATGCCCGTAAAATTGGGTACAAATAAAACATTGTATTTTGACATTGATTGTGGCCGTTCAGAATCACGGCTTGTATTGTAAAACGACACCGATGACGACTTTATCAATTTCCTGTTTTCTATTATGGCACACGCCCAAAGAACCCGATTGATCAATGAACTGCAGCTGAAACAATTGCGTTATTCCAGAGTCCATTGTCCAGAATATCGGGCGCAAGTACACACTTTTGTGACGTTATTGGATGGTTTGTGGTATTTTTAGTGACGTCAGGAAAAAGTTTATCGTGTCAGGAAAAAAAAATCAACTTCAGATCTTCATGTCAGTAAAAACTAAAATGCAAGATTGACAACTCCCCTCCCTTGTGTGACTGCCCAGTGACAGCCCCTCCCACAGCCCCCCAAAATAAAGGTAGGCGAGTCACCCTTCTCAACACAACAGAGGGGAATGCTGCTTGCTCTGCTCTGGCTCGTTAGTACAGGCAGAACACAGGCATACATTATTCAAAGCGCTCTCCTCCAATTGGGAGCCCTCTTCCAACAGGCATCTGATGACAGCACGGCTCTGATCGATATGAGGAGACGCCACCAAAGCATCTCTCTGCACCCTTGAGAAATCACCCACTCCCCAGGCCAGACAGAGAGAGATGAGGCAGCTACCACTGCCAATGGAAATATTCTTCCATAGGCCGGCCTCCCTCTGAAACAGATATTTTACCATACCCACTTTGCTAGGACAATTTTCTCTGGCCTGTAGTTGACCCATCTGCTCTGCTAGAGGGCTTGTTCTTTTCCTGGTCTGTCAAAGCTGCTTTGCAAGGAAGGAGGGTTTTATGGCGAATGCTCAGGTTTGGGATTCAGAAGACCAAGGTCACAGTTCCTGGTTCTGCAATACACTCCCTGTGTGAACTTCACCTAGTCACCTCATCGCTCCGTGCCTCAGTTTCCCCAGTTGAGCAATGGGGAGCATAATTCTGTCTTGCCTTTTTAGATTGCAAGCTCTTTGGGGCAGAAACTGTCTCACAGGAACAGCCATAGTGGGTCAGACCAATGGTCCATCTAGCCCAGTATCCTGTCTCCGGGAAGTTGCCAGTGCCAGATGCTTCAGAGGGAATGAACAGAACAGGGCAATTTCGGGTGAGCCATCCAGTCCCAGCTTCTGGCAGTTGGAGAAGTTAGAGATATGCTGAGCAGAGGTGTGGGGTCATGACCATCTTGGCTAATAGCCATTGACTGACCTATCCTCCGTGAATTTATCCAATTCTTTTTTGGACCCAGTAAGACTTTTGCCTTCACAACATCCCCCAGCAATGAGTTCCACAGGTTGGCTGTGCGTTGTGTGAAGAAGTGTGTCTTTTTCTTTGTTTTAACCCTGCTGCCTATTAATTACATCAGGTAACCCCTGGTTCTTGTGTTATGTGAAGGGGTAAGTAACACTTCCCTATTCACTTTCTCCACACCATTCATGATTTTACAGACCTCTGTCATAACCCGCCCTTAGTTGCCTCTTTTCTAAACTGAACAATTCCAGTTTTTTTAATCTCTCCTCACATGGAAGCTGTTCCATCCCCCTAATCATTTTTGTTGCCCTTCTCTGTACATTTTCCAATATCTTTTTTGAAATGGGGCAACCGGAACTGCACACAGTATTCATGGTGTGAGCATGGATATACTATGGATTTGTATAGTGGCGTTATGATATGTTCTGTCTTATTATCTAGCCCTTTCCACACCTACATGAATGTACAGCACCTAGCACGATAGGGCCCTGATCTTACTTGGGGGGCCCTGGTTGTTGCTGTGATTCAAATCCTTAAAAGTAATCTATTTCACTGTGCTTTGTTACCACTGATGTGGACACCATAGAAAAACCTAAAATCGATTTGACTTTCCTGCTTGAGAGAGGAGACAACAGAAGAGGACATGCCCCAACCTTTCAAAAATCATGAGTCCTCCCTCCCCGTCTGCATCCTGAGATTGGCTTAAAAATCATGATTTTTTTTTTAAAGATTGGGTATTTTCTTCTCCTGAGCCCTTCACGCACACTCACTTCACATTTTCAAGCTTTATTCTGCAACCACGAGAGCTGGAGACTTTATTTCCTTAAACGAAACCTGAGAGTCTCACAAAATCACATGACTCCAGGAGCCGGGCCTTGAAGAAACCTCCAAAGGTCTGGAGATTCATGGAAAACATCCCAAGAGTTAGCAACACCGGCCGGGCCCGGATTCTCCTCCTCTGACCTGCTGTGTCATCTCTGGCACTTTACTCCCCGCCTCTGCCCCTCAGTGGGCCTCATCTGTTAAAACCCCCCCAACAAATGGGGTTACAAGGCTGCTTCCAGAGCTCTGTACCTCGCTGGGGGTCAGGGGGGCTTGGAGCCAGACTGCAAAGCGTCCCGAGTGACAGGAAAATCTCTGTGGGCCGTACAGGGCGCATGACACGCAGCCAGGAGGGCCGAATGCCTCCAGGAGAGCAGCCCCAGCTATTCCGTCCTGGCTCAGGGACCCAAGGCTTGCCTCTGTGCGCTCCACCCGCCCCCTGTGCCCAGCCACCGCGCCGGGGCGCCAGCGACATTGGCAGGGGCCCCTTCACCGCCCCACCCGCAGGCCAGGTTTGCAGCCGCCGTCTCCCAGGGGAGCTGGGACGCTGCTGCACCCACCCAGGCCCCCAAGTGGGGGGCCGTGACCCCGTGGGGATTTTATAGGGACACTCCCGATATTCGGGGCTTGTCTGACCCGGGCGCCTCTGGCCCCAGCGCGCCCTGCGCCCACGGGCGGCGGGTCCCCCGGACGCTGCGCCACGGGGGCAGCTGCCCAGGCCCGGAGCCCCCCCGCCCCGCAGCTTTGCCCCTTTAAGGGGCGGCTCGCCGCAGACCCGGCGCCGGAAGCGAGCGGGCGCGTCGCTCTCAGCCTCTCCCCGAGCCGCCGCTGCTCCGCGATCGCCGGGCCGGGGGTGGCCAGCGCCCGCCCGAGCGGCGGCTCCGCCGGCGAGGAGCGTCCCGGGGCGCCAGGTGACCGGCCGCGCCCGCTACACTGTTGCGAGCCGCGTTCGCGCCGGACGCTGCACTTCCGCGGCGGGGCCCCCCCGTCGTTCCCACGCCGAGGGGCCCTGCTAGCGGACGGCCCCAGACAGACCGACGGACACCGCCTGGCTCGCCCCGATTAAAGCTCCCCGTCCCCTCCTCCAGAGGCCAAAGGGGCTTCTCAGAGCTGTCCGGGGGGGACAGACCAGCCGGCTGGCCCCGCTCCCGGGCCTTGTGGCTGTGCAGGGCCTGCAGGCGAGAGGTCTCTCTGGGGGCTGAGATCTGGGGGCTTCTGTCCCCCCAGCCCCTCTTTTTACACTTGACGCCCGGCTGGGTTTAAAGACTCCCGGCTTGGTGCCCTTGCTTCCCTGAAATTCTCCGGGCGCCCCCAGGGAAATGACAGTGCCCGTGGCTCCTTGCGAGTGAGCCTGGTCTGGGGCGCAGGGCAGGGGGGCAGCAGAGACATCTTCCTGCCCCTTCAGTGGGCCCAGGTTTCCTGCTGATCCGCCAGCTCCAACGAGGCTGGCTATGCATTAGGGACTGGACCGAAGCCACCGCTTGCTCCGTGCAGGCCGGTGAATGGCTGTCGGTCACTACCAGCCTCTGCCAGGTTGTAAGTGGTGGCGCAGGGACAAAACTCCTGTGCTCGGTGAGCAGGTCAGCGAGACGCCGCTTGTCTGCTGGCCCCGGTGGCTAGCAACTGATCGGGACGTCGGCCCGTCCGCCCTCAAAGACGGGATGGGGACGCTCCAGCTGATGGCCAGTTATCACTCCTGATTCTGGGTGTTAGGGGCCTGATCTTGCTTTGACATTGGCACATCTGGCTGCCCCACAGCTGCCTTCCTTGCCAAGGGGTGACTCTGATACACAGCACCTGAGCGTCCTCTTCTGCTGTGAAGGTAGGGAGTGAGTGGAGGAGATTATCCCTTCTACCCCAGGTCTTATTGCCCCCTGATCCTGTCTCAGCAGGGACCCTCGAAGGGATGGGACTGGAGCCTACCGGATCCTGAGAGCTGCCCCGTTGTGCTCCCCTCGCCCACCCTCCTCGCCCCATTATAATGGAAGAGTGGAAACCCAACCCTCCCGCCAAACAGTTTGTCCCGCGGAAAAACCGGAGCTGGTACCTCGCCTGGAAGTACAAGCTGACGAATCAGAGGGCTGTCAGGCGGCTGTGTCAGGTGAGTTGGCTGGAGTAATGCGAATCATGCCTGGGGGATGGAGGGATTACACGAGATAAACTTGCAAAGCCCCTGGATTACAGCGTGTCGTGCTGCTGGACGTTGAAGGATCTGAAGCCCCTGTGACCTAACACAGAGAATAAATTGTCCATTGAGAAGCCCCCAGAATTGCGTTTCGCCCTTAAAATGCAGAATGGAATGACTAACCCTCCTTTAACTACAGCAAGCGCCAGCAGCTGGATCTTTCTCCTGAAGACAAAGGGTGTTTTTATAGTCTTCACCAGTGGTTCGACGGTGTTGTGTATTACTGGCACAAGCTCAGCTCAGCAGTGGTTAAATACCCTTTGCATGAAAGGAGGGTGGTCTTCCTTGGTACCTAGTTTTTGATCTTTAGCTCAGAGTTTGACTTCCAAGGGGGAAGGGAAATCCTTGTAGGCTTGGACTAATATTGCTTCTCTGCTGTGATCTTCGCCAGGGAAACTAGAGCTGGCCAGTTTTGTTGTCTCATCCCTCGGCGCTACTAGGGTAGATGCTCTCGTCCTCCGTGCTGCAAGATGAGTGGGTAGAGATCTGGCTTGGCTCTTAGCAGAACTCGGTTTGGTTTTGTTCTTAATGTCTTATTAGCCTTGTGTTTTGTAAACTTATTTAATAGACAGACTTTATATATGGGCTAACTGCATAGGAAGGATGGGCCTTACAACTCTCAATTTCTTAGCATAAGCCCAGGGTCCAAGCATAATTTTTTCGGGTCTAGTACAGACTTGTAACACGGGCCTCCTTCCACACATACAACGGGGGGTTGCAGTCTGGGCCGGGCCCACCATCCAGGGCCCCAGTAAAGTGTACCTCCCCACCCCACCCCATATGGGGGCCCTGCATGGGCCTGGGTATCTTTTCTTTAAGCCGGTCAGAAGGCTACTAAAAACAGCTCCAATGTAGTATTTTAAAAATGTCTTTATTAAGCCAAGTTCACGATTTCTTGGGACCCAATCTATGGTTTTGAGTGCTCTGGGGTGGCGATGCTGGCTTTAGTTACCAAGCTCAGAGGCAGGAATTTGCGAGTTCTGGTCTCAGCTATCAGAGACTGCCAGTGTGACAGTGGGCCAGTCAAATGGCCCAAATTTTCAGAATTGGCCTCTCTATGGCTGCCCAGCTGGAAAGCATCTAGGCCTTTAGCGGTTCATGTCTCTAATTTAAAAGGAAAGAAAGAAGAGCTGAGCACCCACTGCTCCAGTACAAATTGGTACTTCTGAAAACCAGGCTGTAAGGCTCAGCTCCTCAAAGGATTTAACACCTAAATGTTATTGAGGATATGGGGCTTGGTGTTTTAGCTGTGCATCCAAAACTGAAGGACGCTCCTGCTAACTCTAGTCTGAAATCCTCTGACTTATTGTCCATCTCAATGGACGGGATGTAGTGTTTGCCTGGAATGGCATTGTGAAACTTAACTCATGTCACTAGCATCTTCTGGTGGAAGGCTCTCTATGCAGGCTGCTTTTATTCTTTGAACATGTGCCTTAGGCATTGCAGTCTGTCTGTCTGTCTGTCTATCTCAGGAACTGCCCCATCACCATATTTTCTGAGCATCTTGCAGTCTACATCTTGGTAATGCACATGGGAGGGGGGGATTCCCAACTATATATACAAATTGATGGGCTCTAAATTAGCTGTTACCAAAGAGATCTTTGTGACTAGTTCTTTGCATGCAGGAGCAGCCAAAAAGTGAACGGTGTTAGGAAATGGATAGGTAATCAGACAGTGAATATCCTAATGCCACTGTATATATCTGTGGTCCACCCCCACCTTGGGTACTGTATGCAGTTCTGATCGTCCCATCTCAAAGAAGATCTATTCGAATTGGAAAAGAAAATGGCAACCCAAATGAAGAGGAGTATGGAATAGCTCCCAAGTGAGGAGAAATTAAAAAGACTGGAACTTTTCATCTTAGAAAGGAGGCAACGAAGGGGGGAAAGAGAGATGATAATGTTCTGTCCAATCATGAATGGTGTGGAGAAAGTGACTAGGAAAGTGTTGTTTATTCCTCCAGGTAACACAAGACCTAGGGGTCATCCACTGAAATTAATAGGCAGCAGGTTTAAAACAAACAAAAGGCCTGTACTTCTTCTCCCAACACACAGTCATCTGTTGCCAGGGGATGTTGTGAAGGCCAAAAGTCTGGACTCAGAAAAGAACTAGATCAGTGCATGGAGGATGGGTCCATCAGTGGTGTTTAGCCGCGATGGGTAGGGACACAGCCCCTAAGCGTCTCGCTGCCGGATGCTGGGAGTGGACGACGGGACAGATCACTCAATGATTGTCCTGTTCTGTGCACCCCCTCTGAAGCCCCTGGCATTGGCCGCTGTCAGAAGACAGGATCCGGGGCCAGAGACCCTTGGTCTGACTCAGCGTGGCCGTTCTGATGTCGTAAGAAAGTGCTGTCATTCCCGTGTACCGATGACGTGTTGAAAGGCTAAGCCCCAGGTCACACAGGGCGTCTGCGGCAGTGCTGGGAGCTGGGGCTATAACCACTGGACCATCCTGCCTCTGCATGTGCAGCAGCAAATGGTTTTGCGGCCCTGTAATAAAGCACTGGCAAGTGCTGTACTTCTCGGTTCTCACGTACACACACGCAAGCAAAGCCTTTGCTGACCAAGGCGCTGTAATGCTGACTTCCATCATCTTCTGACCATTCCCCCTCTGCCCCTCCCCCCCCCTTTTTTAGTACTAGCAAGCTGCAGGCCATATTCTCAGCTGGTGTAAACTGGCGTTGCTCCACTGAAGCTAGTTTGACCCCAGGTGAAGATCTGGTCCTGAGTCCTTTGGGGAGCAACAAGCTGACAGGCGGGACAGGCTTGGGGATGCCTTGGAGGGCTGCACGGTTCCGCAGCTTGTTGGCTAGCCCGGGTGTGGGTCTGAGCGAGACTCGGTACTTGGCTGCGGGAGAGTGATCGGGGGGGGAATGGGGCTGTGCCGTGGTGGGGAGTTTAAAGAGGGGTGTTGAACCACCTGTTAATAAAGAATGAAGAGTCCCTGGACTTGCCTGTCCGCTTCCATCTGCAGATCTCAGAGCAATACTGTAACACTGATGAGCTAAAGCTTGCGGGGAGGGGAAGAGAAGAGTCTGTTATCATCCACGCTTCGCGGGAGAAGCTGGGTGGCAGTTGCTGGCCTCCTCCCCGGTCCTACCTGGGAGGTGGGCAGCAGCGACCTGTGCCCTGGCCTGTCCCAGCAGCCTCTTGCACCCTGGGTCCCAGCCTGGCAGCAGCCTCCCAGGCCCCACACCCCCTTAGGAAGGGCCCCGCCTTCATAGCAAATGAAGCTTTCCGAGCCCCCAGTGCGATTGGCATTGCCCTGTTGTACAGATGGAGAAACTGAGGCACAGAGGAAGGAAGTGACCTGGACATACAGTGAGTCAGTGGCAGAGTTAGGGACAGAAGCCACATCTCCTGAACCTGTGCCTTCGCTGCTGGTGCCTCCGCCAGCTGGCTATTTATACAGGATATTTATAGCTTCTGTTGATAAGCCATGGCTAATAAACAACAGGATATAGGGCCTGGAAGTTGAACAATGGCTCCTACCTATATAGCATGTGGGAAGCTTTACAGCTGCTTCTATTTGTAGATAAAGCAAATAGCCAGGTGTGAACCAGTCTGGTTCTGATTGTATCGGACGATGGTGGGACCTATTTAAGAAGCACTTTGGGGTGGGAGGAACTGGCCAGATCATTCCCGTTTCCGATACCCGTGAAGCTCGCGCTGGCTGTTCTCTCTGCATCTCTTTCCCCATTGCGTTCCCTGTGCATTGTCGACCCTGATGAGATGGTGCTGCTCTTCTGCTCAACAAGCCTTTTACCCCTGCGGCAGGCAGTACAGAATGGCTCCTGCGTCCATCCTTGCTGCCCGAAAGCAGCACGGCTTTGGGCTGTCCCAGTGGATGCCATCCATGGCACGTAGCTTTTGGGGGGAGATGTTCTAGCTCCATTCCAGTTGCACCAGAAATCAAATCATCCATGCCCTGGGCTGCCACTTCTCTCTTGCTGCACGGCTGCTAGTCTAGATTGCCTTCGCATGAGAGCGCCCTCCTCCCAGCCCAAAGGGCTGGTAACCGAGCCCTTTGTGTACGTGTCGCGGGTGCGTGTGCTCCTTCACGAGGAGGGAACGTGTGTCCATGCAGTGCTGTATCCGGCCCTGGTGCTGTATAAACATTCCTTGGTACCAACGTGACCGTGCTGTTGTTCGTAAAGAAATCTGAGCGGACGCGTAGCACGACGGGTTCCCGGGAACAAGCCAGCTCTAGCCATCTCTGTGAAGTTCCCTTCCACCCCCATCCTTGCCTGTGGCAGTCATGCTAGAATAAAAAGCTGGAGGAGAAGGGAAAGCAAAGAGAGTATTTTTCTAGAGGCAGATTCGTCTGCCGGCTGCTCGTTTCCAACAGACTGAAACAACTAATTGGCTCTTGGTTTGATTTTTTTTTAATTTTATTTTTCAGTCTGCCCTCTTTCCCCGCAGTGTGGCTTCTGACCACAGCTCCACTGATGTAACGGGGAGGTTGCTAGTAGAACTCAAGCATCCATAGACTAGCGGGGAGGTGCGGGGGATAAAACAGGAATGGCCAAGACAAGCTCCCCAGCCTGTAAACAGGGGTGGTAAAGCCTAGCTATCGAAACAAGGAACTGTGTCTCTTTTCCCCCCCCCCCCAAGTATAAGGTGACAAAACTCCAGGCTGGATGGTTGGCGCTGTCCCCCATGCCTGATGAGCGTGTGACAGACGTGTCCGGTGCCTAGCAAGTAAGCAGCGTTTGATCGATCAGCTTCCAGTCTCGCAGTCGTAAATAATCTTGCGCCGGCTGCTCTGGCGGAAGGCTGGCTGAATATTAACTAGAGCTAGAGCCAGCATGACGGGCACCAGAGTATGTGGCAGAACGAGGGAGCCTCGTCTTTGGTTTGTTGCTGTAAGGATAAAGATCTTGCTTCCACTGGGGATGCAATTGGCTACTTGAGTGACTGCCAGCTTTTGTCAATCAAAGTATGAATATAGCCCCCATCGCGTCCATGCCCTTCCCTGCTCCAGCTCAGGGGGATCCTCCTGTCTTAGAGATCGGAAACTAACTCAGGGAGAGTAATTCTGCGACTTATTCGCAGTCACACAGGGAGTGTGGCCGTCCCAGGATTTGAACTCGGATCTTCAGAGCGCCGGTCTTTGTGGCTAAGGCACGGGCCGCCCTTTCTGTCTCAGTCACCATCTTCTGGGGAGTGGAATCGTCTTGTGCTTTATTCTCAGTCCAAAGGTGACGAGGGAAGGGTGGAAATGGAGAAGCGAAGGCAATGGACACAGCTTCTGTCAGGGCGCAGCCTTTCAAATAAAGACGGGTGCGCATCAGATGTACTTCGATTGCCCTTCCGGAGCCGCTGTCTAAAACGCCCAACCAGAACCAAACCAGCGAGGAAGTTTTATACGAAAGCGTCACTGCTGCGGGAAGGCTGACTTCTTAATGGCACAAGTCAGGAAGCTCACCCTTGATGTTCCCATAGAAACCTCCGTCTCCTCATTGATCTGCCTTCTGAGGGGAATTGCATCTTTCATCTCAATCCCATCACAGGCAACTGGGCAGCGTGACGTTCGCCATCGCACACAACGCTCCGTAACCTGGTGGAAGCAACTGCATTGTCTCTCCGGGCAGGCAGAAGAAATGAACATTTGAGTCCTGTGCTCATCTTAACGGCCTCTTTCCCCTCGAAATCTGAATGCACTCATCTGTGGGTGCAAGTATGTGGCCTGATTGTGGAATGGGAGACTGCCATTGTAATGTGGGGTGCAGGGGGCTTCCATGAGAGGTGTAACGCTGCATTTCCGGACCTTCACAATCTTTAATTCCCCCAGGCTATTATCCCCATTGTAAAGATGAGGGAAACTGAGGTACAGAGGAAATAAGTGACTAGCCCAAATCACCCAGGAAGTTTGTGTTGGAGCAGGGACTTGACCCTGGGGGTCTCAAGTCCGTGACAAACACCGTAGCCACTGGGCCATGTGTTCTTCTATGTACTAAAGAAAAATATAGATGTCTGAGATCATCTGTGAGGATCACATTAAGGCATAGGGCCATGGCTTTCCTAGGTAGGTCTTCCAACAGGGTGTTGGTGTGCGTTGTGGAACTGACTTTGAACAGAGCTTCTTGCCTTGCAGATGGGTGCCGTCCTCTTCCTGCTTGTAACGGTGATTGTGAATATTAAGCTGATTTTGGACACTAGAAGGGCTGCCAGCGAAGAGGAGGAGGAAGCGTCATCCCAGGACTATGGTGAGTCTGAGGGGGGCCGGGTCAAGGCGACTGCGGTCAACCTGCTCCCACGCCACCCTGTCAATGTGCATGGTTGTACCATAATCAGAGCCGGTTAGAAAACCGGCTTCGTCAAAACTTTCCGTGGGGGAAAACCTCAACTTTGGTGCCCCCCCCAATACCTCTAAATATGTTTAGTTGGAAATGCTGCCACAGTGCCTCATGAGAATTGTATTTAAGGTGCCTTGTGTGTCCTTTCTCCTTTGGGCTAGGCTCCCTGTTGGACTACATGTCCCATGGTGCACCATGGTCTCGCCTCCTGGTGAGCGGAGGCGGTTGCATCATGGGCCATCCCCGGACCACAGTACATTTTGGGAGATGTAGTTTGCCTAGGGAGCCCAGCCCGTAGAGGAGAACGGGGATGTGAGGAAACAGGACTACAGCTCCTCGGAGGTGAAAACTGAAATAGTTCAATTTTCAGGAATTTGGTGGCTTTTGATGGAAACATTGACGTTTTCTCCAGCAAGCAAGCACTTTTTTTGTGGTGGGTGGGGGCAGGGGGGGATTGTTTAGGTGGAAACCCTCATTTTTCTCCTGGAAAGACAAGTTTTTGATGGAAAACTTCTGATCAGCCGTAGCCATAACATGGAGGGAGCCCTCTGTGCACTGGTAGAGAGAGTGCTTCGTTCCAAGTCTGTGCCATCCTTAGGCAGGCTATTCACCCAGCTTTAAACCAGATAGTCTTTTTTTTTTTGCTGCTTTGTCCCCCCATCCTGTATGGAGACAAAGCCAGGCATGGGGCTGGGATGGCGTGCGCTTCAAAATGCCATTCTCTGTGCAGCGGGACCTGCTCCGCACCCTGCGAGCAAGGTCACGCCAGCCGGGGTGGGCCCACGTTGTTCCCAGAAGAACCGGACTGTCCGGTGTTCTGGGAATGCATGAATAGCCCCCTTTACCCATCCTTGACTTCTCTGACAGCCAGCTTAGGGGGATCTGGAGATGTGGCCTGCTGTCCACCCAAAACTGGACTGAGGCACCAAATGAGGTTCCCTCATCAGCAGTAATTAAAGAGCTGGAGGTCTTTAATTATTGACACCTGGTCCCCAAGGGCCAGAGGCTTGTCAGAAGGATGTATTTCTTTGAACAACTCCATCAACGCTATAAAGAGAGACGCTGCAGCCTGTTGAAAGAGTGTCAAGAGAGCCCGTGGTGTGCTAACTGGTCGGGATCTCACCCATCCACCGGGGGAGCCTGCTGGCGCTCTTGGCGCTGAGCCCCAAAGAAGCAGGTAGGGCTGAATCTTTGGGTGCCCTTTCTCCTTAGAGGAAGGAGTGAAGCATGTGGAGACACTGCGCCGCGCCGCCAGCAGCAGGAAGGTTTTGGACATCGAGGTGTACTCCAGCCGGTCGAAGGTCTACGTGGCTGTGGACGGGACGACGGTGAGTGGCTGGCCCAGGAGGCTGGAGGTCACCCGCGCGAGCTGAGGGCGGGTGAATTGGCGTGGGTGAAACCAGAGCAGGTCTGAACTCCTTCGCCCAGGCCTTGAACTGAAACGTAGAGCTTCTCATCGGAGCAGAATGCAGCCCAGGCCTTTGCCATACTCAGCAACTGAAAGGCTTCTGGGTTAAAACTCTTATCCCCTCGGTTTATGGTGATGGGAGGAAAGCGGGGAGGCACTTAAGCCTGATTTCCTCCCGTTGACTCAATGAGCTAGGGTCAGACTAAGGCTTAGCCTCTAATTCCCCTGCCCGCTCTTCTGAGGATGGCTTGTGCTGAGGGCAACCTCAACCAGCAATGGGGCTGGAGTTTGCTGTTAGTCAATCCTCCCTGTCACGCTGGCTGGATTTGGGGGGGCATTTATTATATTGTTTGACATCAGTATCAAAATCATAGCAATCCATGTGAGATGTGCTGTGGCAGGTACTGCTCAAAAGGCTATAATGTGCTAAGTAAGATGATGTTTGTGTTCGTGTGCTATGTGTGTGCGGGAAGTTATGGATATGTTTGAGAGATCAGTATTTCAAATTGTGCTGTCTGGGTAACCCCTCACACAGGCTGGCTGCAGAACAATAGCCGGCTTAATGGCCCATTAAGACGTTCACAGGTGCAAGGGGCACAAGTGGAGAAGCCAGGAAATACCTGATGAGTCACAGGACTTGCTCATATGAGTCTGGACTCCATTTTGGTTCCTGTGAAATTCCACAAGTAGCATGGCAAGGGCCAGAGGACATAAAAGGCAGAGGCCCTGGGATCCATTTTGTCTTCAGTCCTGTTCAGCTTTCAGCCAACTATCTACCGGTGGATCAATTCATCTGCCTCTATACTGAAGCTGTAAAACTAAGGACTGAGACCCATCCAGGTACTGGATATACATCAGAGGGACTATAGAAGCCTACAAACTACATAATTCTTCTAGAAACCTGATATATAGGGACTTTCAAATCATTTGTATGTATCTGATTGCTTTAATCCTTTAACATTTCTCTTATTGTTTGTTCCCCTCTTTTTTAACAAACCGTTAGTTTTTAGTTATTAGAGTTGGCTGGCAGCGTGGTATTTTGGGTAAGATCCAAACGTATATTGATCTGGTACTGTGGCTGACCCTTTGGGGTCAAGAGAGCCATTTTGGTAAAGAGCAGAGAGTTGAATAACTGGTCTTTTTACAGGACCTAGTGGCTGGTTGGGAGCCAGAGGCTGAAATGCAGTAAAGGGGGCTGTGTGTATTTGTATACTGGCTCCTTGATAGCCAGTGTGGGGGAATCAGAAGCACTGTTTGTGGCTGGTTGGGAAGCCTGACTTCAGTGTCACCCACCAGTGCTGGGAGAATCTGCTCTCCTTTTACAGCCTGCTCTGACCTTGGCATTTTCAGGTGGCTGCCCTAGGCACGGATGGGTCACAGTGGCGGAGTCGGCAGGATCCACAGAACCAGAACATTTGGGTTTTGGATCAGAACCTCACGCTATTCCAAATTTTAAAATGGATATTGAGAGTGTTAAAGATTAAAGTTAGTCGGAAAGAATGATTCACTAGTCGGATAAAGCATTCGAGCTGCAAACCTTGAAAAATAGCCAGCGTCTTCCGCATGAGAGAGAAATGGCAGATTTGTGATCTCAGGAGAGGCAAAGGATGGATGAACTGGAGGAGAGGGTTCGTCAAAGAGATGGAGCTGAAGGCTGCTGTGGAAAGGTTTTATCAAAGGCATTTAGAAGAAGCCAGAATCAAACTCCAAATCCTGGAAAAGCAGAAACTGTCTTTCTGGAAGCCCAGCTTCTCTTGACAGCTATTGGGAGAGAATCTTTCCGGTTGATAGCAATTTTGATATGTGTGTGATACTGATATGGTAAATATATGTAACCAGGTTAATGTCACCCAGTCCCAGAGTGAGTATGAATGTAGATCTTCTGTGCTGCCTGTAATCAACAGGGAAAGATGTGACGGGGAGGTGCATGACTCCAAGTTGTCTGTATTTAGCCAGGTATGCTGTGACAAGGAAGAGAGTTTCTCTAGCTTGGGATTGTGGAAAATAGCAGCTTGTCTGCTCAGAAGAGCAGTTAGTTTCTCCCTCAGCAGACAATCTCCAAATGCTTGTCTGTTGGGAGTGGCACTTTGCCTGTTAAGGAAGCCTTCCCACTCTCCCAGGGTTTGTCTGTGAACAGCCATGAGGGCTGGGGCAAGGGGGAGGAAAGTTCAAAGTATTTGTCTGGTAAGAATAGCAGTTTATCTGCTGGGGGAGAATTGGTCTCCAGTGTACTGTCTGTGGAGCAGGCAGAGAGTGCCTCTCAGTTTATGGTGGTGGAGGGTTTGTCAATGGTACCAGAGGCGGTTCTGGATTCAACTAAAACCCAGGAAGGAAAGGTTCCTCAGCCTGTGTCTGATGGGGGTAATGACTTGCCCATGGAGAAAGCTACCCCAATCTCCAAAAATTTGTCTGGGAACAGCCATGTGGGCTGGGACAAAGGGGAGGAAATTTCAAACTGTTTGAATGTTAAGAATAGCAGTTTATCTGCTGAGGGAGAGTTTGTCTCCAAACTTCTGCCTAAAGAGCAGACAGAATGTGCCTCTCAGCTTATTCTGATTGAGGATTTGTCAGTTGTCTGAGTTGGTTCTGGATTTAACTGAAACCCAGAAAGAGTCCGTTAGGGCTCAGGAAGATGTTTCTTTAGAGCAACTTTTAGCTGAAGAGGGAAAGGACGTTTCTGTGGATAATGGATTGTTGCCTAAAACTGCTCCTGATGCCATAAAACCTCCTGATAGCTTTTGCAAGCAGTTTTCTGCAACTGAAGGATGTGAAAGCGAATTGATTAAGTTAGCTCAGGATGAGTCACCGCCTGTAGCAAGCAACAGTTCACATGTTGGGAAAAGTGGTTCAGTTTCTAAAAGCCAAAGTTTTCCAAATGTGGATGGATTCACTGACTTTGTTTTAGAAAGGTCCAGTTTGGATGTCTTGGAAAGGGTTCCAGATGGAGTGGAAATTATTAGGAAGCTTAAACAGCCCTGTAGCCAAGTGGCTGTGCTTGGTCAGTATAGGGGGGAGACAATGACGTTGGAACATGACTGTCTCCAGGCTGCTAGCTCTGTAAGTGAATGTACAGTGTCTCCGTTTCAGAGGAAAGACAGCTAGGGCTGCACAGGAGAAGAGATGTGCTGTTGATCTCTTGAGAAAACGGGGTGGCAGACAAACGCTCACCTCTGAATGCCTTGAATATATCTTGTATTCTCTTAGTGGACTCAGGTACATCTGATGCTATGTGGAGTCAGAGATTGGCAATGAAAGAACAACAGAACCCTGGTTATGAGATGCTAGTGAGAATGGTCGATATCTCTTTAAAACCAAGTCCAGGCTTGAAATGGATAACAGTTACAAATCTGGAAGCTAGTGAACTAGCTAGTGTAGCAAGATTTCTGGCTCACGTAACGAGATGGACACCGAAGTGAGGAAAACAGCTGTTTATTGTCGACAGACTCAGCGGAATCTTTTCCAAAGGCTGAGCCCCGAATATACTGGGGCTTTACCTTATATACATTTTAGGAGTACATGAATATTTATACATGATAATACTACTACATTTTACATAATATGATTGGCTTACATTTCTGTTCCAGGAATGTATAGGAGTATGCGCAAAGGGCTTGTTTTTGTTCAAGGCTGTGGGCCTCCTTTAGCTTATCTTAGCCCTTGGGATGGACGCTGGTCCCTTGCTCATTGTGACACGGACTGATAATGGTATCTTCTATTACTTAGAACAGGTTTCTTTCTTCTTTCTTGGAACGGGTTTGAAAAACAACTCGTGTGTTGGCTTGAGTGGAAAAATCCATAGGCCTTTGCTTGCCTCATAAGCTTTATATCCAACCAAATAAAGCCAGGGAAAAAGCTATATAATTTGTCTCACTAATACAGCCTGCCTCACTAGTGTGTGTGTGGTGGTGGTATAGGTTACCTGCCTGACACGGGGGAGAAAGATCTACCCATAGCTGTTAGCACGGCGGACTCCTCCCAGGCGTTGCCAGCTGAGGGTGGGTTGGATGTGCCCGGGACGGCTCTGAATTTGAGTGAAATTCAGAAGGAGTTTGTTAGGGCTCATGAGGGTCCCTTTGCAGGACATCTGGGCATAGAAAAAGCTTGTGGCAGGCTGAAGCAAAACTTTTATTGGCCTTACATGATTGACACAGTGAGGAATTATTGCAAAAGCTATGTTTTGTGTCAGAAGTGCAAGAGTTTGAAGGGTCCTAAGGAGGTACCCCTACAACCTTTGCTGGTTATTGGGGAAGCATTTGCCAGAGTGGATATTGTGGGGCCACTCCCCAAACCTTCCAGAAATGGGAAGAATATTCTGGTATTGGTGGATTTCACTACCAGGTACCCCGAGGCTGTAGCTTTGTCTAATGTTGTGGCTGAGACAGCGGCCACAGCTCTGTTTACTATTATTAGCAGAGTGAGTTTTCCCAAGAAAATCTTGTCAGACCCTGGTGCCAGTTTTATGTCAGTTGTATTTTAGCAGCTATGGGAGACATGTGGAGTACGTCATCTAAAAGCTGCCCCTTACCATCCAGGGACCAGTGGTTTGGTAGAGAGATTTAATGGGACATTGAGGGCTATGCTAAAGATGTATGTGGACAGAAGCCAGAATGACCGGCATGTCTTGTTGCCTTGTTTGCTGTATGCATTCAGGAGCGTACCCTAAGAC
Source organism: Mesoclemmys tuberculata (assembly GCA_007922155.1). Classification (NCBI taxonomy): domain Eukaryota; kingdom Metazoa; phylum Chordata; order Testudines; family Chelidae; genus Mesoclemmys; species Mesoclemmys tuberculata. Next base: position 9,604,281 of record ML675643.1, read on the forward strand.
TCTACAGCAGCGGTTCTCAACCTGTGGGTTGCGACCCCGGCGGGGGTCGAACGACCAAAACACAGGGGTCGCCTAAAGCCATCGGAAAATGCATATTTCCGATGGCTTTAGCCGCTGAGAAGTCGCGCTACCATCTGTAGCAGCGCTATTCAGCTGGAACGCACACCGTTATGGATGCGCGTTCCAAACTGAATGCCTGCGTGCATGCGCAGACGTGATTGCATCATCCGTCCGGGGCCTAAGGGGCAGGGGAAGCGGGGGGAACGCTCCACAGTCCATAGCAGTGCATTACGTGTGTCTGGCGCTTGCTGACGTCATCAGTGGGTGGGCGCAGCAAGCGCCGGAGGACAGAAGCCTAGGAGGCGGAGAGCCAAGAGGCAGAGAGCCAAGAGAGCCTGCGAGACAGCCTGCTGGTGTAAAAAAGGTTAATAATGTAAAAACAGTACACACACCATACACACAATACTGCGTAAGTGTAAGGTGCTTTGTGTGTAATCATTATACAATGAGAATACATAATGCATATCAGGTATTTACATTCCGAATCATAACTGTAGCAAAATTACAGTTTTGAAGTAGCCACCAAAATTATTTTTTGGTTTGGGGTCACCGCAATATGAGGAACTGTATTGCGGGGTCACGGCATTAGAAAGGTTGAGAACCACTGCTCTACAGGGTTTCCTCCTTTTGAGCTGCTTTATGCTTTATGCAGGTCAGGGGATCCCTGGATCTGATTCGTGATTCCTGGGAGGGTAATGTAGGGATGACAGAACCACCAGTGGTGGAATGTGTCACAATTTAGAGAGCGCTTGCAAGATCAGATAAGCGGAGCAGAGATTATGCACCAAAAACCTACTATTGAGCCAGCTGAACCCTTACAACCGTTTGTAAAAATTGGATAACATTGTTACCTCCATAGTGAACCTTAGAAAGAAAAAGCCTGTTTTAACTACACATGATTTTGCTGTCAACATTAGGGCCAATGTTAAGTCTTGTAATTAATTTGTTGCTAATGCCAGAAACTGTAGAAATGTACCATGTGCCTGATATTTTGTAAAACCTTCAGACCTGTTAAGAGCTGTGAAGATCAAAAACCGAAAGGGAAAGTTCCTATGATGCATTGAGCAGTGTCTAGGGACACCCCTTTCTGCATCAATTTTGCGTGCGGGGGTGTCATGCTGGCTGGATTAGGGGGGCCCAGGAGATGTGTTCAGGAGCTCTGATTACTCCCTTCTACACCAATCTCGTGTTGGAGTGCCACGCTGGCTGGATTGGGGAGGGGCATTTATTATATTGTTTGACATCAGTATGTCAAAACCATAGTAATACATGTGAGATGTGCTGTGGCAGGTACTGCTCGAAATGTGCTAAGTAAGTAAGATGATGATGTTTGTGTTCGTGTGCTATGTGTGTGCGGGAAGTTATGGATATGTTTGAGAGATCAGTATTTCAAATTGTGCTGTCTGGGTAACCCCTCAGACAGGAAGGCTGCAGAACAATAGCCGGCTTAATAGCCCATTAAGACCTTCACAGGTGCAAGGGGCCAAGGTGGAGAAGCCAGGAAATACCTGATGAGTCATAGGACTTGCTCATTTGAGTCTAGACTCCATTTTGCAGTTGCCTAACTTCAGTGTCACCCACCAGTGCTGGGAGAATCTTCTCTCCTTTTACAGCTTGCCCTGACCCTGGCATTTTCAGGTGGCTGCCCTAGGCACGGATGGGTTATACTTCCTCTGTAGCAGCAGCTGTGGGGCAAACCCTGCTGCTTTGGCTGGGGTGGAGGAGTTCTGAAGAAAGAATTGGGGAGGCCCGGCATATTGCTACAATAATGTGTCATCCTTCCGCAGGTCTTGGAAGATGAGGCTCGGGAGCAGGGAAGAGGGATCCATGTCATTGTGTTAAATCAGGCTACGGTAAATCACGCCGATCATCCCTGCGCGGGTTCGGGTGGGCCTGTCTGGTATTCAAGCCCTCTGACGTTATTCTTTACTGAGGGCTAGCTGTGTGTGTGATGCTAAGGGTCAACCAGTCTTGCATTTCTCCATGCCCAAGAGAACCCCTTCTCTTGCAAAGATGTAAGAGCACTGGATGGGTGTCTCTTCTGTTTGTCTGGCTCACCAAACTGAGCGGTCTTGGACTGGCCGGCCGCAATAGATGAATACTTCTGTGAGCCAGCAGCTTCAGCGCCTTGGGCCAAACTTCACATGGGACAGGTTCAGTCCCAAAGGAAATGGCTTGAGAAAGCTATGGTTGCAAGTAGGCTGGAAGCAGGGCCATGGATTTCAATGGGAGTCGATCCATTCGTGTTGATGGGCTTGTGCCCTAATAACACGTGCAGGGCAGACGTAACTCTAGTGTGGCTTCCCAGAGTGCCAGCCTGTCGTTCTAATGCACCCATAAGCCTCCCTTGGTGAATCGTAGAAGTGTAGGACTGGAAGGGACCTTGAGAGGTCATCCAAGGCAGGACTACATAATAACTAGACCATCCCTGACAGGCGTTTGTCCAGCCTGTTCTCAAAAACCTCCAGTGATAGAAATCCCACAACTTCTCTAGGCAATTTTGTTCCAGTGGTTAGCTACCCTGACAGGAAGTTTTGTCCTAATGGCCAACCTAAACCCCCTTGCTGCAATTTAAGCCCATTGCTACTTGTTCTATCCTCAGAGGTTAAGAAGAACAATTACCCCCCTTCGTCCTTGTAACGACCTTTTTAGTTGCCTAAAAATGATCACCTCCTGCCCCCAGTCTTCTCTTCTCCAGATTAAACAAACCCAGTTTTTTCAATCTTCCCTCATAGCCCATGTTTTCTAGACCGTTAATCATTTTGTTGCTCTCCTCTGGACTTTCTCCAATGTGTCCACATCTTTCCTGAAATGTGGTGTCCAGAACTGGACCCAATACTCCAGTTGTGGCCTGATCAGAGTAGAGCAGAAGAATTGTGTCTCACTCCTGTTAATGCATCCCAGAATGATGTTCTTTTTGTTTTTTCCCCAGTGGTGTGACACTGTTGACTCGTATTTAGTTTCTGATCCACTGTGATCCCCTAGATCCCCTTCTGTAGTACTCCTTCCTAGGCCGTCCTTTCCCCTGTTGTATGTGTGGAACTGATTGTTTCTTCCCACATGGCGTTCTTTGCCTTTGTCCTGATTGAATTTTCTGGGACCTTGGGCTGTGGTGTGCAAGCATCACACAGGTTGTCTTGTGTGTTTTGAATGCTCTACAGGGTCACGTGATGGCCAAGAGGGTGTTCGACACCTACTCGCCCCATGAGGATGAAGCCATGGTCCTCTTCCTCAACATGGTCGCCCGTGGCCGCATCCTGATCTTCTCCATCAAGGTAGGTGGGTCTGACGCCGACGGAGACCGTGGATCGAGTCCCTGGGAGTGGTTGTGCCAACTCCAAGAAACTTGTACACTATTTATTGTGTGTATTACAGTAACGCCTAGGAGTCTGTCATGGGCCAAGACCCCGCTGTGCCGGGGTTGTACAAATGCAGAACAAAGACAGTCCCTGGCCCCCATGGATTTTACAATCTAAATATAAGACCAGAGGCATCAAATCAATCTAGATAGACGGGGAAGCACAAGGAAACAGTGGGACCGTATTGGTCAGCAGAACAGGCAGTGGTCTTAGCATGCCAGCTGTCTAACCACTGTGAAGTAGTTGGGTTTTTTTATAGGCATCCTGGCAAAGGGGGGTTTTTGGAGGAGGATCATGCACTAGTTTTGCAGATGTTCGTGGGAAGCGCCTCCCAAATTTCCCCTTATTCTCGGGGAAGAAACACAAGGGCGTGCGTTTGTTTGAAAACGTACCCAGTTAAAATGTTAAATTTAAGCCCAGGCTTACGCTGTTGAGAAGAACGGCATGACTCCTGTCTCCCACTGGCATGAGAGGAACGGGCATCTGGATGGATGTCTTCCCACCGTTGCTCTGTCTCCCTTACACAAACCCGCAACAGCATATGGCGTATTTTCAGTCCTGTAACGTGTCCTCTGTCTACAGCATCTCTGTTACACTCCACCTTCGAAATGCCCTGCTGCCCCTTGTATTTAAACTCTTCCATTTCCTGCTTTCTGACGGACGTGCAGCATCACCTGTTGTGGGTGGTGAGAAATGGGTTGGAAGTTACGTTCCCCAAGGAATTAAGATTGATTTTTTTTTTTTAAATCCCTCCTGTGACTTAATATCCCTTATGATCCAGGGGACTGTAGCTCTGGGGCAATGTCTTCCTGTGTGATATTTTGTGAAATGTGTGGCTGCACTGACCTTCCCAGTGGGTCTGCTTCGCACCGTCAATCTGCAGGGCTGTGAACCGCGAGGCAGCTGGGACGCAAGCGTGATCTCCGCTGGGGAGTTAGCGGAAGAGGCTTTCCAGGGGTCGGCTCCGGAACATGGCTCAGCTGGACTGAGATTCCAATGGGAGCTATAGGGGGATGTTGGGGCCCGGTCGGAGCCGACGGAAAGCTGGATTGTGCTGCGTTGAAGGAAGGGAAGAGGCCGCCTGGTCACGTGTGTTTGTTCTGTTCCAGGATGAAGGCTCCTTCCACCTTAAAGACACGGCGAAGAGTCTCCTGAAGAGCTTGGGAAGCCAGGTCGCCTCAACGCTCGGCTGGAGAGATATGTGGAGTTTTGTGGGCAGGAAAGGAGGTGAGAGCCCTGTTCCAGGAGGGGCGGGGAGGGGAAGGCTGAAGGACTGGAGGGGGGCTCTAGGACTCCCACTAACTAGAAGGTGTAGTTTGGGGAGGGGGCATGTCTCCTGCCTTTATTGAGGGGCAGGAGGTCCCAGCTGGTCTCTTGCTGAACACGTGGGCTCTGGCTGGCTCCGGACAGCAGCCGGGCGCCAGGAAGAGGGGCCCCCTTGGGCATCAGAGCGCCGATCTGACTGTGTATCCGCCCCTCAGGCGAGGTGTACGGCGAGAAGCATTCCAAGTCTCCCGCGCTCTCCACGTGGGGAGACCCCGTCTTGCTGAAGACCGAAGTCCAGCTGACCTCCGTGGAAGGTAGGCGAATGAGTGGGGCTGGCTCCTCCAGCCCAGGGCAGAGAGCAGCGCTGCGTGTGGACGGCCCGCCGCCTGTCACCGCACCTTGCTGGAATAAGATTGGGGAGGGGTGCGGGAAAGACAGACGCTGGAGGAAGGCCACGGCTCTGCCTCGCAGAAGTCCTCGGCGCCTGTGGCTGGGCCCCAGCTCCCACAAAGCAATCAGCCCCCCATCCTCGGAGGAACAGGACTCCGCACAGTTCCCAGTGGGAGCAGAATCCTTCTGTAAACCTGTCCCCCCTCCCCAAGCTGGCTATCTGGAGATGAGAAACGATTGGGGAGGGAGGGCAGCGCGGCCTCATGGATAGGGCTCTGGATTCTGTGCCTGGCTCTGCTGCTGGCCTGCTGTGTACGTCAGCTCCCCTTTCTGCGTCCCCTCACCCCCACTTTGCAAGCTCTGTGGGGCAGGCACTGTCTCGCCCGGCGGCTGTACAGCGCCTAGCACAATGGAGCTCTGAGCTCAGCTGTGCCCAGGAGGTGCCGCTGTCCTACAGGTAATTAAGTGTCAGGACTGTGTGACCTTCTGGAGGGAGCTTGAAGGGCACGGGCAGGGCAGGGTCTCTCTAAATGCCAGCCCTAGGTACGGGAGCACAGTTTTCTTATGGGAGTGGTGAGGCAGAGCTGTGAGTGAGCCCCTCTGGTGAGGAATTTGCACTGGGGGTGATGAAAGCTGACCTCAGGCTACCTTGTATTGACAGGGCCGTTTCAGGGGGTGGGGGTGGGGGGTTAAAAGCTGTTGACTTCATTAGTACAGGACTGAAAGTTAAAATGGAATTGTTGCTTCTGTTGTCAATCCAGTGATCGCCCTTTTATTTTCTTGGCAACCCTACAGTAACCCAGCATGCTCTGGACTGGCGGAGGGGAGGAGATGAAGGAAGGGGTTTCCTTTTCCTGCTCCCCAGGGATTGTTGGTGAATGCCCAGGGATGGTCTTAAAACATAGGTTACAAAGAAATCTCTCTCCAGACCAGGCCGGTCAAAGCACAGGTCCCTTCCGCGCCGACCCAGCTGCCAGGCCCTTCTGTGCCCATGTAGGATTTGAGCCGGGGGCTGCGGAGAGCGAGGGCTTCTGCTCGGTCTGGGTGGCCACCAGATCTGCAGCCTGGGGTGGCCTCTGTCTGTCCCTAGTGGCCGGAAGTGCCGTGGCGCAGTGGCTGACGCTGCGGGCGGGGGCGATGAAGCGACAGGCCAGGAGGGCTGTGCTCTGGTACGCTGCCCTGGTCCAAAGGGGTGAGCCCCTGGCTTCCTGCTCCCCGTGGAGCAATGGCCTGGGCGTGGCTACTCTCCCGTTCTCCGCAGATGCCGAGTGCCCCTGGCCGGACACGGAGCTGAACCGGCGCCGGCGGCGCTTCTGCAGCAAGGTGGAAGGCTACGGCAGCGTCTGCAGCTGCAAAGACCCCACGCCCATCGAGTTCAACCCTGAGCCTGTGAGCGCACTGCGGCGGGAGCCCCCGCCTCTCCCCTCCTGGCCCTCGCCCCCAGCCCTGCATGGAGCTGCCTGCCGCCCTGACCTGGGACAGGGGGGAGGCCGCGGCGCCCCTCCCAAGCAGCCAGGGAAGACGTTCAAGCAGCACAGGACAGCTGGACCTGAGGGGCCATACGCACCCGTGTGTCTCGCTGCGCCCATTCTCTGCCATTGCGGGGGACGGGGTCATCCTTGGCTCTTCCATCTCTTCTGGGGTGGCTGGGCGGCATTTAGCGGCCTGTGGTATGGCTGCTCTGACTGACCCGGGGCTCCCTTCTGGCCTCAGGCTCTGTTACGCTCTAGTGAAATGTGCCACTGGGTCTGCATGGCAGCACTTTTGGGGCATCTCCGGCCACCGGGCACCCCTCACAGACCCGGCGGAGGTCTGGGATCAGTCCCGCGGCGAGAACCTTGCCACTCGATGTCCCGCAGCCCCTGGGATTTCTGTAGGTGTCTCCCAGCCAAGGGCTGGCCGGGCCCGGATCCCAGCCTGCAGTGGTGGGGCAGGAGGGCGTCTGAAGGTGTCTGGGATGGAAGGGGGGCTTCGTTCCCATCGGCCAGGATTCTCCTGGCAGGCTGTGAGGGCCTCTGCCCCATTTCGAGGCTGAATGAGAACTGTGCTGTCCCCTCTGTTGAAATAAAACCCTGCCCCGAAGGGGAAGGGAGCTGGGTGGTGAAATGATTCCCAGGAGATGCCCTGGCTATGGGCATCACTGCCCCCTTTTTCTCCTCCTTCCTGGCGTTCTCTGTGCTGTGCCCTCCCGCCCTGGGGCTCCAGCAGCTTCCCAAAGCCCAACCGCAAACGCTTCCTCTTTCAGCTCAAGGACAATCGAGTCTTCAACGTGCCTGTTGCTGTTATCGCGGGGAACAGACCCAACTACCTGTACCGGTGAGCGCTGGGCGGGACGCGGCATGGACCCGCAGAGGGCTGCGGCCGTGGGGCGAGTCCCGGGAAAAGCCTTGGCGCTCTGTGGCGGGATCTGGAGAAAGCCAAGCTGGGGAAGCCCCGGTCGATCAGCCCATCCCCAGCTAGTGCAGATGGGGCCCTGGGAACGGCTCTGCTGCTCTGCCCAGAATAACCCGGGCAATGCGGGTGGCACCATTTCTCTTGGGGAACCTGCTCTCCGGTGTCCTTAGCCGTTGTCGCCCGCCGGTCTCCTTCGCTTTCCCCAGAACGCCAGGGCGTCTTCCCAGCGGCCCTCTCGTCAGTAGCCCAGCCACAAAACACTGGGAGAATAGGCAGGGATGGGGCTAGGGAAGCCCCATGGGTGGATGTGTCTGTCCTGGGGGTGGGTTAATGCGTTGTTTCCTTCTCAAGGGATTTTTTTCCCCTCCCTCCCTGCTTGCCAGCTCTGGGTTGTGATGGGCATTACCCTCTCAGCTTAGCCTAGCCGTGGGAAGGGCGTACGGGGAAACATCTGGCTTTTGCAGGGATCCAGCCAGAGCCAGCCCTCAGCACAGGGTCTCCCCACTCCACCAGAGGGATCCAGGCCTTACGTGAGCGTTGAATCATCTCCTGCTTCTGTGGCCCAAGTTTCATCGCTCTCTCCCCGTGCCCTCCGCAGACCCTTTCCAAGCAAGGCGAGAGTGGGGGGCTTTGCCCTGGGGCAGGCGGGTGGGGCCCCACTTCTCCCGCCATCCAAAGGGAAAAGTTTCTTGCTGGGCACCCCGTCTGCCCCTTGCCGTGGCGTTCAGTCATCTGTTAAAGAGACGGGAGACTTTCAAGCCAACGCGTTTCCACCCTCTCCTCTCCCGGCCCCCAGGATGCTGCGCTCCCTGCTGTCGGCTCAAGGGGTCAACCCCCAGATGATCACAGTCTTTGTCGACGGGTATTACGAGGTAAGGTCCCCCCTCGGGGGAAGAGGATGGGCGTCCTTCTCGCGCTGTCTCTGAATATGAGGATGGGGAAGGAATAGGCAGCTGCTGGCCTTCCTTTTTTCCCTTTCAAGCTCTGAACGATTGCTTTATTCGCTGTGACACGTGCAAGCAGAGCACTCTGCGGGTTTGGGTCGAATTGGACATGCACTCACTGCCACAGTGTCAGCCAAAAGCCTGGCTTCAGGGTAGTGTCACGAAGGCCTTTTACGCAACGGCTGGAGGAGGAGGAGATGGAGGTGGTGGTTCCCGCCCCCTGTAACTTCGCACCTGGGAGGTGGGAGATCTTGGCTCAGGTCCTTGCTCTGATGCGTATTTAATTATTTATACGCAGTGCAAGAGTTTTGACAGAGAGCTTGAGAGCCCCACCCAAGGGTAGACTATAGCTCCGGGGTTAGGACTTTCACCTGGGAGAAGGGAGATCTGGGCTCCAATCCCTACGTCAGAGGGGGAATTGGCACCTGGCCACCTCCCCCATTTAGTCTGCAGAAGAGAAGAATGAGGGGGGATTTGATAGCAGCCTTCAACTAGCTGAAAGGGGGTTCCAGGGAGGTTGGAGCTAGGCTGTTCTCAGTGGTGGGAGGTGACAGAACAAGGAGCAATGGTCTCAAGTTGCAGTGGAACTTGGTTGGATATTAGGAAAAACTTTTTCCTTAGGAGGGTGGTGAAGCACTGGAATGGGTTACCTGGGGAGGTGGGGAAATCTCCATCCTTAGTGGTTTTTAAGGTGCAGCTTGACAAAGCCCTGGCTGGGATGATTTTAGTTGGGGTTGGCCCTGCTTTGAGCAGGGGTCGGGACTAGATACCTCCTGAGGGAAAAAGCTTTTCCTAATATCCAACCTAGACCTTCCCCACTGCAACTTGAGACCATCGCTCCTTGTTCTGTCCCCACCCAGCCGCTCCACTTAGTGCCCTGTGATGGGGACCGAGATAAGCGCATTTGTTTCTTTGCATAGGAGAAAATGACTGAAACCAGTGGTGTGTTTCGGGGGGAGGCCGGAGGGTAAAGGAAGATGATCTCGGTGGGCATGTATAAAACACAGCTGTTGCATGTACCTTTGGAATGCCTCCCCCTCCTCCCAGTTCTTTACAGTGCTGTATGCACATGAATAAGGAGAAGTCTTACTCCCGCAGGCCTAGCTAATATGCATCTTCAGTTTCACAAGCTGGATTAACTGTTACAGGAGTTGCCGATGCCCATGCTCCAGGGCACACACCAATCACCCACTGGGGTCCGGCAGCCCGGCTGCCTCTGCAGGTCGCATTTGGGTCCATGACTGGATGTTGCCTGCTCTAGCCTGTCGCATCAGCTGCCATCAGGAGATGGGGCAGAGTTTCCGAGTTGCAAATCCTGCCCTCTTCCGTAAGACGGAGACGCGCTAACCGTCGCACGGGGCTGAGGCGCCAGAGAAGGGGTGGGGCGCGGAGGTGTGGACAGCCTCCCCGTAGTGGGACCGTGCGGGCAGTGAGTCTCCTCTCTCTCTCTCCCAGGAGCCGATGGACGTGGTGGAGTTGTTTGGCCTGAAAGGGATCCAGCACACTCCCATCAGCATTAAAAATGCCCGCGTGTCCCAGGTGAGGGACCCTTCCTGCTCACCCCTCATGCCCTGCTAAGGAAATTCTCCCTCCTCTTCCTGGTGCACCGGGTGGCCCTGCTGATGGGGCTTGAACCCAGGACCTAGAGCAATAAAAGTGGGAGTTTCTGCTGCCTGCACTAAAGGGTGGGTCACTTCGCTGGCAGCAGTACTAGGCTCTTACGTGGCACCCTCCAACAGCAGCCGTTAGTCGGTTTCTCTCGGGGCTACACACTGAGGTGGCAGTGATGCGCTGTCCATTGACTGCCCTGCCCCGTGCTTGGCGGGGGTGTTGACTAACGCTCCTGTCTCTGCCCGCAGCACTACAAGGCCAGTCTGACCGCAACCTTCAACCTGCATCCGGTGAGCGAGCCCGCCTCGAGCACGCCTCTCCTTTCAGAGCCGGGCAATTCCGCTCCCCGCAACAGGGACGAGCCGGGCGCCCGCACGTCGGGAGGGTGATGGCCGTGGCGCCCAAGTTCTCTTCGTGCTCCAGCACAGGAACGTGGCATGAGTGGGGGAGGGCGGGAACTTTCCCAGGGCGGCAGCTGGGGTCCCTTTACGCTGGCTCTGGGAACACAAGCAGTTCCCTGATGTCACTGACCCGCTGCCTGCATGCCCGTCTGGCTGTGAAGCCAAGTCTCCTGGGAAGCAAAATTGCTGCCTCTGGGGTAGCATCCCACCCCCACCACGCTGGGTGTGAGTCGAGACGGGCCAAGCTCTGAGGAGGAGTCAAGGGGAGTCGTGTGCTCTGTCCTTCGTCCCCGTTTGTCCTGCTGACTTCTCTCATTTCCCGCCCAGGATGCCAGATTTGCTGTGGTGCTGGAAGAAGACTTGGACATCTCCATCGACTTCTTCAGGTGAGACGCGTAACGTGCTGTCGGCGGGCCCCCTGCTTGTCCCTCGTTGCCCAGGAGGTCCAGCCGCGTCTGTCTGTCTTGCCAGACCAGAAAGGAGTGGCTCTTGACTCTACCGGGTGCTACGGTCTGCCAGAGAGTCCCATGAGAAGTGGGAACACCCTGCTGGCGCTGGGGGGGGGTGACCCCATTATCCACCGCCGAGCTCCGCTCACAAAGAAGGCATGTGTCAGGACCTTCATCCTGCCTAGTTCTTAGCTGCTAAACTGCTTCCTGGATGTCCGGGGGTCAGTGCCATTAGAAATCCTGGCTCTTCCATTGACTAGCTGGGGGACGTCACTAGACCCTGTCATGCCTCTGGTTTGCCCATCTGTAAAATGGGCGCAGTACCTACCTCGCAGCCAGGTGGGGCAGCTTAATTAATTCATGAGCATTGGAGGCTGATTCTGGGAGCTTGGGAGAGGCCTGCATTTGCCCTGCCCCAAGGCTAGCAACTGTCCCTCCCTTTCTCCTCCTCCTGTCTTAACTCCTCTCTGGCTGGGCAGGTAGGATCTGCCTCCCTAGAGGGTCTCCTTTCTGTCACCTTCAGACCATTAAACGAGGGGGTGTCTGAGCCAAGAGCCTCCAGGATGGGTGGGTGCATTAGGGGGGCCCTACACATCTCCAGTTATCTCCTCTGCTGATGGGTAGCTGGGAGACAGAGGGGCTTCCTTAGGATTGTGGCACGGTGCCCCGTAGCGATGGGTGGGGGTGAATCCTCCTCCAATGTGAGCTGGGCACCCAAGGGCACAGCCGGTCCTGTGGGTGGCTGGTTCCTCTGTCAGTAATCTGGCCTCGTTTCGGGGGCCGATCCCCTTCTAGCTTCCTGAGCCAGTCGATCTATCTGCTGGAGGAAGACGACAGCCTGTACTGCCTCTCGGCTTGGAACGATCAGGTAGGTTCACGGATGCTCTCCGCGCCCTCCTGCTCCGGTGCACTCCGTCGTCCCTCCTGCTCCTTCCCCTCCTGGCGCTGGTTCCTCCTGCTTGGCTGGTTGGGGTTGCTGCCCATGGTGCAGACGTGTACCGGGTGAGCTGGGGATACCCCAGGCATCCCCACTGTGGCTGCCTGGCCTACTGAGTGTGCGGCGCCCTCAGCCCCCACATGAGCCACCCCTGCCCTGCTGCAGCAGCTCTTGTCGCGTGGGGCTGGGTCCGGTTCCCTGCTCTGGGCGTTGTGACCTGGCACAAGGGGAGGAGGAGGGGGAGGGATGGCACCACAGTGGTTTGGTCCCTCTGCCCCTCCACACATGGAGACAGGAGCAAATGGGCCAAACCTGAATGGGGCTGTGACACCCCCTCACCCTCCACGTGCCCGGTTTGGGAGCCCTCTCAAAGGGCGACCTGGGGCAAACGTGCTGGAGAAGACCCGCTCAGCTCACCCAGCCCGCCCCCCAGTATTGAGGTGTCCGGAATTGCCCCTGCAGAGAGTCTGTGCTTAAAATCCACACTCCCCGCTAAAGAGCCATGCCAACGTGGGAACCTGGCCATTGGCTCCAGCCTGGGCCGCCCTCCCTGCTTTCCCAGTGAGCTGGGGCATGCGTCCTGAAATGCCCCTCTGTGATCCATCCGCTCTTCCCATGGAGCGGCGCCGAGTTCTCAGCCGGGGCAACGCCGCTCCCGGGGAGGGCAATTAAACATCAGAGGGTCAGGGCTGGAATCAGCCACGCTTCCCTCACGCTCAACTGCTGTGGTCCGACTGGTGCCCGTTCACCAGCGCCCCCCTCCATAGAGTCAGAGGGGGCTGCTAGTTCCTCCCGCCTGGCCAGCGTAGCACGGGCCCGCACTGACCCGCAGAGGCGCCTGCTCTCCTTTGGCACCAGGTCACCTTCAAACGTGCCCTCGGCCAAGCTCTTCCAGACGGCACTAAAGGGCGTCTGAGGAGGGGAAGAAACCCTGTGACACCGGGCACAGAACGGGGACTGGCAGGAGGGTTTTGGGGGGTGAACAGAGGAGGAGAAGGGGGAAATAGAAAGCAAGAAAGAAAAGCAGGGGAGGGGTGGGTGAGGAAGGCAGGGGCTGGTGAGGAAGCCCCAGCCCAAAGGAAGGTGGGAAGCAGTGGCGTCTCCACGCTGGGAATAGCGCCTCCTCCTGGCATACCCCCATATCTGCGCTCCCCCTCCAGCCCAGCCCCAGGCATCCCCACGTTCGCCAGGCCGAGGGTGTGTGGGGAGCTCACCAGCCCCCTGTCCGCATCCGAGGGTGTGCTGACCGCTGCCCCTCTCCGCCCCCCAGGGCTACGAGCACACGGCTGAAGACCCCTCGCTCCTGTACCGCGTCGAGACCATGCCTGGCCTGGGCTGGGTGCTGAGCAAAAGCCTCTACAAGGACGAACTGGAGCCAAAATGGCCAACCCCGGAGAAGGTCAGTGCCTGGAGCCCTGGCCCACCTTTGGGGGCGGGTCTGCCGGGTAGGTGGCCAGAGGACGAGCCTCCTTGAACCCTCAGGGCCGTGGGCGCCATTGAGTGAACCCATGTTGCACTTCAAATTTTAGATACAGGGTCGAGCCCCCCTGGATCTGAGGGGTTACCTGCTCCTTTGTCTGCAGAGCCTGGTAAAGCCAACGCTCTGTCTAAAAATAAATCCATCCATGCCAGCAATCTGTCTGAGCAACCCTACAATAACAAACACCAGGGGTGCAGCCGGGGCTCCGACGATGGCACGTCGCTGCCCGTGTGCGATAACAAACAGAATGCACACGCTCGTGCTGGGGGGTGCCCACGAGAGGTGCCTGTTTCAGGCACCAGATTCGCCCTCTAAAGTGGTACCCTGCCCCCAGCTGTGGGACTGGGACATGTGGATGCGGATGCCGGAGCAGCGGAAGGGCCGGGAGTGCATCATCCCCGACGTCTCGCGGTCGTACCACTTCGGGATCGTGGGGCTCAACATGAACGGCTACTTCCACGTGAGTGACGCCGGCAACTGCCCCCGCCCCACAGGCGAGGTGGGCCGGATGGCTCAGGGCCGCACCCCAGAGCGTCGCCGGGGCCCTGCAGGACAGAGCCGGGCGCGCTGGAGGAGCTGTGATGACTCTGACAAGACCCTTTCTGTATTTTTGCTTTTCCAGGAGGCCTATTTCAAGAAGCACAAATTCAACACAGTCCCGAACGTCCAGCTGAAAAATGTGCAGAGGTGAGCGCCCGCCTGCGGAGAAGGGTGACTGGCGTGTGCCCAGAGCCTGGTGCCGGACAGAGGGCTCTGTCTCTTGTGCCTCCTAATTCTAACCTGCCCCTCCACTGCTATTGTTCTGGATTGCCCCTCCTCCTCCTCCGCACATAGCCCCGCCAGGGCCCCACCGCTATGCCAGGCGCCTTCCATCCTCCGCAGCAGGGAGTGCGAATTGCACCGATCAGTGGTGACTTGGGGATGAGAGACATACGGTCCATCAGAGCAGATGCCCACTGGAGTATTTCACTTACGATGAGGTGCCCGTGGCCTGAAAGTTGGGCGTGGGGCCCCCTTGGCCTAGTGTGTTCCCCCTTGTCATGACCTGGGGGAAGTGGACCCGGCTGGGGCTGGGCGAGGGTGTCTTGCCAGCCATCCGGGGCCCATCTCCCAGAATCTCCCTCCTCATTCGTCGCCCCTTTACACTCTGTCTTTTCCATGCAGCTTAAAGAAAGATGCCTACGAGATTGAAATTCACCGGCTCCTGCGGTAAGCATGTTCTGCGGCCCTGGCCCTGAAAGATCAGAGCCTGCTGGTGCTTTGGGGTTCACGGGGGCACATCTAATGCCGTCCCGTTGGAGAGACGGAGGGTCTCAGCCTCCCTCCGGCAGGCCAGCATTGGCTGTGCCCCTGTGTGCATCCCCTTCCAGGGGTGGGTGGGCGCCCTGCGCTGCCCTCTCACCCGCCTTCCGTTCCCTTTCAGGGAGGCCGAGGTCCTCGATCACAGCAAGAACCCGTGCGACGACTCCTTCCTGCCCGACACGGAGGGCAAGACCTACGTGATGTACATCAGGATGGAGCAAGAAACCGACTTCACCACCTGGACTCAGCTCGCCAAGGTGACTCCCTGCCCTGGCCTCCATGCACGGCGGTGCAGGAAAACCCCATCCGTACGACGGGGCGTCTGAGGTTCCCGACCCTGGGCAGACGGTCCCCTTCTCAGCCAGGGTTCCCCACGGCAGCCGCCGTTGCAGCCGCGCTGCAGCGTGAGGATTCCAGCTGGGGTGCCTGACCTGTCGAAGGAGGCAGTGTTCTGCTCCCCGGCCCTGCGATTTCCCCTCGGCCTGCAAATCAGGCTGGCCCTTCCCAGCTCGCTCATCAATCGCTGTGCTGGGCCCTGAGGGGAAGGGGAGGGAGTGGGCACTGAGTTGATCTGCAGCTCAACCCCTGGCTTGCCCCACTGCTGCACGGCGGGCATTCCCACCGGGGCGGGAGCGTCGGCTTTCCTGGGAGCTCCATGCCGAGCGGACGACTCTGTCCCCGCCGGCCCTCGATCTCCAGCCCTCTCTGTCCTTCCGCTTTCCCCTCTTCAGTGCCTCCACATCTGGGACCTGGACGTCCGCGGGAACCACAAAGGCTTGTGGCGCCTCTTCCGCAAGAAGAACCACGTCTTGGTGGTGGGCGTGCCTGCCTCCCCCTACTCGTGAGTATGGCCCCAGCCCTGCCAGGAGATGGCGTCCGTCCGTCCGTGTGTTCCTCCTCTTCCCCCCCGCTGCCAATCCCTGCCTCATCCCATGAGTTCGCAGGGCCATCGGGCTCCCCTCCTTCCCCACGGCAAAGAAAAACCCTTTGGCAAAGATAATCCAGGGTGAGCCGCTGCCCGGGGTAGAGGGGAAAATGCCCTTGGAGCCCTTAAAGCCGAAGGCTCCCTTTTATGTTAAATACCAAGCTTGAGCAAAATGCGAGCCCCTCCCTGTGCTGACGGGGATCTGCCCCTTTCCCCCCGGGCCCATACACACCCAGCGCGAGCGGGTCCCAGGCACTCCCATGCTTCTGACCAGTTGCTCCCGTGGTCCCTGCAGGTCGAAGAAGCCCTTGGCAGTGACCCCGATCTACATGGAGCCCCCCGCCAAGGACGAGGGGGCCGGGCAGGTGGTGGCAGCAGAGCAGACGTGAGCCGGTGAAATCTGACAGCAGGACCCCCCCCGAGGGGGGAAGGAAGGGGCAGCGCTCAGTGGAGGCTGAGTACTGTGTACTCCTGTGGGGTGGGGTCTCGGCTACACCCCAGGATGGGCCGGTGCATCCCTGGATGGAAAGCTGGGCTCAGGACACTCCCCTGCCCCGGGGACTGGCTCCCGTTGCTCCGGGATCTTGCAGCGTTGCCCTGTGGGGTATTTATACCCACCCACTCGTGCGTGCTCTTTTTTTAACACTGACTCTTTACTAACTTTGCCCCGTCCTCCACGGTGGGGGTTAGGCAGGAGGGGGTGTTTTAAATGCCCCAGCTCCTTTAAGGCCCCCTTTGTCCTCTGGGGGAATAGTTTTGTCGCCCAGGAAGTGCTGACGCCCTCTGGCCAGACTTTATTTATTAACTCTCGTGTGGCTGGCTCGCCCAGTGCCAGGTTTTCCCGACGGGCACCGGCCCCTCTGCCAGCGGTACCCTGGGAGGCCGGCGTTCCCTCTTATAGGCGAAACGCTCTGTCCTTTGCCCGGTTTGTGGGGCAGAGAAGGGCCACGGTACAGCCCAGCGCGGGAGAGGGGTGGGGATGGCATGGGTGAAAGGGGCAGCCCCCGGGGGAACAAAGAGGGGAGGAACGCAGCCCGTCTCTCTAAATGCAATTCTCCCCTCCCCGCCGCAAAGCGTGGGCTGCGCTGCCGGAGAGGAGGGAGGGGAGCCGGCCGGGGAGGGGGTGAAAGTGCCTTGCAGAGGAAGTGTAGAGAGCAACCCCTTCCCGTGTGTGAACCCGGTGGAGGCCACCCGAAGCTAAGGGAAGACCACAGCCAGGGGGCTGGCTCCATCAGGGACGGTTGCTGCAGCAGGCCCCCCCACCCAACCCCCAGTCTGTGGCGGGGCCGCGCCCTGCTGTGATCTCTACTCCCACCCCACCCCCGGTGCTGAGCGGGGTTCGCCCAGCTCTGAGGGGTGCCCCCAGTTTGCAGTGGGGCTGGGCTCTCGGGTTGGGGTCAGCGATTTCCTCCGGCCCTGGTCAAATCCCCTCCCCCCGCCAGCCTGTCTGAAGTTTCGGAAAGGGCGGACATTCAGGGACGAGGAGGGTTTGGGGTTGCCCTCCCCACTGCTGTGCCTTAGCGGGCGTCCCCCAGGGGCAGGACAGGACGGCTGTGCCCACCAAGTGATGCAACCTGGTGCCGGTCAGATCCGAGTCCAATATTCCCTGGCCCGTGGGCAATGTTTATTTCCCCCTCCCCAGCTGATCAGATCTGCAGGAGAGGCTGCCGGAGCTGCTGCACAAGCCGTGGGGCTCACCTCGCCCAGGTCTGTGCGAAGGAGCTGGGGAATGCCCTTATGGGAACGCAGAGCGCTGCTTTGAATGGGTGCTAGCTCTGGGTCCAGGGGGGAGAGGCAGCGCTGTGCCCAGATCAGGCACCCACTCCCCCACCCTCCGGGCCATGAGGCAGGCGGGAAGGTGGGTCTGTGGAATTGAACCCGCAGCATTTCCCTTCCCCTGGCTGGCTTCCAGCCCCAGAGCTAGCAAGACCCTGCTAAGCCTTCCTGTGGATATTTTATGGGGGCAGATGGCTGTGATCACAGATGGCTGTTAGCACAGTATTGTTTGGGAAGAGGGGACCTGGGGGCTCGGGAGTGAGACCGCTACCATACTGGTTCGGTTGTAGTCCAGGCACATAGTGATAAAGGCCAAGATCCCATTCTGGCCCGGAGTCCTTGCCAGCTGCCGGTTGTCTGGCCCAGGCCATGCAAACCAGCAGCTCCGGGTGGTGCTGGCAGATCCAGCATCCGTCTCGGCTGCGAGGTCCAGGGTCGAATGGGGCAGGACTGGGGCGAACAGGTGGGTAACTTGCCCGCTGTTTGCGGCAGATTCTGCTCTCTCGGGGGGCCTGCCGTCCCCACACGGCCTCCTCTGAGCCACCACAGTTTCCAGGTACGTTGGGACGGTCCCTGGTGCCATCTGCATTTTGTGGCAACTGTGAAGGGGGAATAGCATCGAAGGGGCCTAGAGCCTTTAAAGACGCACGTGAATAACACGTTGAGCTGTCTTTGGGGCAGACTGGTGGTTCTGAGGATGTACACGCACCTGGGGAGAGCCTCTGTTGCCCTGCAGCCTCCTACGTAGAACGCTACATTAACGTATTTATTTATTTGACCGGAGGGATGAGGGTCTGGAACAGGAAGGCGCCTGGGGTCCTCCTTTGAGAATGCTGTCGGAGAATTTCCCACCGAGCAGAGGTGGGGGCGTTGCATTGTTCCATTAAGCGCTCCCTCTGGCAGTTGACTTTGGCAGGGTTCCGACGGACCGGGGACCTTTTCTCACCCCCAAACATACAGTAGTACCTCACCGAGGAAGCCTAAGCAAGGGTGATGGGGGATTTTTTGACAGATTCCTACGTCGAAACGCGGGCGCGCGGGTGACCCAGCATCCGTTCCATGAGGGCGAACTTTGCTCCCGTGTCTGGCCGTGGCGAATGCTCTGTGGCGTGCTTTGTAAAGACCTGTCACGGGCCCTCGGTAGTGGGAGATCGCATGGAAGCACCATCTCGGTCGCTAGGTCCCGGGGGGGGGCAGATTGCTGAGCGAGTTGCGGAAGCTCTGTTGTGTTAATGTTTTGTGCCGTAACTGTTCTGAACTCTGGAGTGATTCTAGAAGGCTGCGTTTGTGCCGGCCTCCTTTTCTTACCTCTAATCTAGACAAGGCTTGAAACGTTGGTTGGTTTTCTTTTGAGATGTGTTGCAGGGGGGAAATATATATAGCTTTCCTCCAACCCCTGATCTTCAGACTGAAAATATGGGATGTGACTACCCTAGAAGACGGGGTCCATGATCTCATGGGTCCCATGGAAATGACACCTGATCTCCCAAGAGGGAGCATCGTGTTGATTCAGCCTGTTATAAAACTTTTGTCTTCTGCCAGTCTTAGAGTTTGAAATGGCTGTTTTAAATCGCTTGGGAGCAAAGATGCCTTTGTTTAAAGATTCATATCCCTTCCTTCCCATTAAATTAAGGCCTAGAGCACTTAAGGCCTCTTGAAGTTTCTGTAACTTCTTGGGTTTACAGTAGGGTGGGGAAAAAAGCAGAACTGCACATTTGGGTTTTCATGGATTTATTTTAAAGAAACAAACTCTTAACTTAAAGAACTCTCTCTCTCTCTCTCTCTCAAAAAAAAAAAACAAAACACAACCCCATTTTTCCCCCTTCTCCTTGCCTTTTGCAGACAAACTTTGAAGTAAAGCCCCTCCATTGTTTTACAACCACGTGTGGGTTTTAGCCCTCAACTGCGGCTACTTCCATTCTTGTTCTGTAATCAGTGGAGCAGGGGTCCTGGAAAAAAGGAAACTCAACTTGGTTCTTTTTACACTGAAATGATGTGATTTGATTTTGGGTGTCTCCTGGTTTTTTTTTCTTTCTAACTGCTGGGTATTGTCCAGCAAAGGAAGGGGGAGGGAAGCCTCCTCTAATCTAACTTTCTCTGGCTGTTTCCCCCTCTGCTCTAACTGATGGCTTTGCAATGCACAGAATGGGATGAAAGGACCAGATTGACTTCACTAGATAGCGTCTGTGTTCTGCCCCATTGAAGCCAATGTCCTGTTGCCTTCAATGGTAGCAGGATTTGACTCTGGAAACAGGTGGCACGCGATCTGGATCTGCAATGCCTCAGTGGTTCCAACCTTTACCTCCCTTCCTTGAAAACTACACTCCCGGTCCAATGCAGTCAGCCTCTTTTTGCCTTTCTCTTTCCCTGTCCCCCGTCCATCCTGCTCAGTGTGACGGCTTGGCCGGCCCTGGTTTGCCGGTCCTGCTTACGAGGGGGCGGAGGCTGTGTGAGGGATCGTCGCTTTCGGAGTCAGATTTTTTTTTTTTTCTCAAAATAAATATTGCTGACCTGATGACCCTGCTGTCTGTCACCTCCATCTCAGTGTGGGTGCTTGGCGAGTTCTCTGCATGACACCGCCTGGTCCCAGCCTATCGCTGATCCCTGGCCGCCTGGAGAGAAGAATGGAGGGGGTCAGTTGCCTTCGTGTGCCCTGGATGGTCAGGGCTTCCCTAGCGTCTGAGGCTCTTCTAAGACATCAGGTGGAAGAGAAGTGGATCCAGACAGACTGGCAAAAGAGATGGGCTTGATCTATGCACTTCATCCAAAAGGAGCCTACAGGGTTGGTCCTGGGGGGTGAGGAGATGGAAAGGACATCCCAGCGGGTAGCAGGGAGAAGAACATTCCCTGATTTTAAATACCCTTATTGCTGCTGGTCTGGGGTGCGGGTGGGTTGGAAGAGGATAATGGGACGCCCTTGTCAGCGTGGGGGAAAGGAGACCCTCACCCCCTTTAGGCAGTCTCTTCTGTCACCACCCACACACACCCTTGCAATGGGGGTCCTTGTATCCATCCATTAGCTTTTCCCAGCACTCCTGTGTGGTAGGGACATGTCTCCATTTCATGGACGGGGAGCTGAGACACAGCAAGAGCGAGGGACTTGCCTAAGGCTCATATGCAGCAGGGACTGAACTCGGCTCACTTGCGTCCTAGCCGAAGTCCTTATCTCAAAGGCCATCCTTACGCTGGCGGAAGCATTCTGTTTACGGCCGTCATTCCCATGGGTGCAACAAAATGCATCCCTGAGATAAATGACTGCCACAGGAGGAGACCCTGTGGGGATCTAGCAGGCCGAGTAGCCATGCTAGACCGGAGGGGTCGGCTTTCCTCTAGGACCCAGGCGCATCCATGCAGCATAAGCAAACAGCACGTGATCCACATAGGTGCAACGTGTGCGGGAAGGGAGAAATGGAGTATTTCCTTTGGCAGCTCTTGGGGGGAGAGGTTGCACCCGCTCCTTTATTCCAAGAGGGGGGACATCTCTCCAGCTGAAGCGGAGGAGACCCTGCCACCCGCAGGGGTTAGCGCCTCATCTTTTGGCATCTGCAGGCAGCCCGGCACCGAGCCTTTATGGGGGCGCAATTGCTTGGGGAAGAGTTTTCAAAGAAACCTTCCCCCTCTGCTGCGGGACAGGGAATTTCAGGCCAACACTGAAGGAACGTCTGTGGCAGGGCATCCCTCAGTGCCACCACACACGGCACCAAAATGGAACCGGTCGGGGGTGTCGGGCTGGAGCCTCCCCACGCCCCCGGGGCACACCGAGGGGCGCTTGGCGCCGCAACGAGTTCAACGCCCTCTTGGAAATGATGCCGCCCTTCTCGGCCCACCTTCCTCGTTACTCCCCTGGAGACCCAGCATGGGAGGGCAGGTCGGAGCTGACGTAGGCCTTGCTCTTGTAAAGCGAGCAGAGTAACTGCTCTGTCTGACGGCATCTTTGGGTCGTTCTTGGCCTCCAGGCTGAGACTGCAAAGCCGAAGTCCTGGAAACGTTCCTCTAACCAAGGAAGCCACCAGAGGGCCTCCAAGGCCCGCCCAGCCTAGCTTGGCCAGCAGCGTTATTTCATGGGGGCGGGCAGCAGGCTCTCTGGTTTGTCACAGGGCTGAGGTGTGAGCTCACTTAGCCCCGTGTGCTTGTTTCAGGGGCGTGCATGGGGGCCGTGGTCATCACCTGTGATGCTCCAGGCTCGGGTGGGAGCGGGCGCCAGGATCTCATGGTACGTCTGGTCCCCGCGATAGCCCCCTGGGGCATTCAGAAAGTAACTGTGCCAAGATGCGCGCCAGCCCCCGTGAGAGCATCTCCCTCGGGCGCTGAGGACTCCCCCCGCCCCCACCACCGGATTTAAACGTTTCCAGCATGCTCGCACGTCCTGCTCTGAATTTTAAATCACTCATTCGGAGCAGGGGAACCCTGGGGCAGCCTTGCCCCCCTTGGCCACAGGCTGGAGGTCCTGGCCTTCCGAGGGGCCTGTCTTTCGGTGTGAGCCAGGCAATGCTGGTTAACTGCTCCTCAGACCTCGCAGTCTTTCAGAAACCGCCAGCCAGCTGGGCCCCCTTTCTGCTCTCAGCCCCCCAGCTGCTGCGCAGCAGCCTGGGAAAACACTGGCCCTACAGTCAGAGGCCAGGCCTGGCCCGCAAAACAATTCCCCGGCTCGCCTCTGGCCTGACGCTGCACTGATTCCAGCGTGGTGGGCGAGGCAGCCGCTCGGGTGGGGTGGAGCGGCACTGGCAACGAAAGGGTTAAGCATACGAACCAGCCTGCCACATAACCAGCGCTGGACCCTGGTCTCTGCTGTGTGATGGTTGCTGGTTTATCTGCAGGCCGGGAGCACCTAGGAACGGCAGTCGGCCCCAGCGTGCAAGGGTCATTTGCACGTGTCTGTCTGTACAGACAACTAAAGGCAGGAACGGTCCTCACCCCAGCGATCTCCCCAGCTAGCTGAGTGGAGAGAAGAGAATGCCCTAACCTACTGGCACCCTGTGATGATCTGTAGCTACAAAAACGGTGCCCTCCCTCTCGCCTTCTGCTTCTGCATGGATCACTGGCACCACCCAACAAGCCTGGGCGTAGATCCTGGTGGCTGGGAGTGGTTTCTGGCTGCCTTTGGGGCAAATGTCCTCGTCCCTTTGCCTTCACTGCTTGGACTCACCAAAGCCCCTGGGTTTCCCTTTCCCCTGGCTCCCCTACGTCGGCAGCTCATGGGTATAGCCAGGGTTGGGATGTCATAATCTGACCTCTGGGACTCAGTCAGGTGGAAGGTGATGTGTTGGGAATTTCCCTCCCCACCATCCTTCAACGAGGAAATAAAACTCCCTTGGCTTGATTTGGTCAATTGCTTTCACGTGGGGATTGAAGAGGTGGAGAGCAAGCTGGTTGGTTTTTTTGTCCGCACACCCAGTTATTTTCCCTTTGGAAACGAGCTGTTATCGCCGCCCCGTTCGCTAGTGACGACTGCAAACAGCCATTAGGGAGAGGAGCAGTGACGGGGGAGATAAGGGCAGAACTCCAGCGGCACATCAATCGGTGCGGCGCAGGCGTCAGGGACTCCGCGCCATCTATGGCCGATGCTGGATAAGATTGTGGGCAGCGGGCGAAGGGTGCTGCAGCTGCATTGGGCACCGTTCCCTGCTGTGCAAATATGACGCTGCAGCCCTGGCTAGCTCTGGGCTGAGCCCTCATCTGCACCCAGCTAGGGGGTGAGACGCTGTACCCCTGCGCAGACAGGCTCCAACGCAGCTCTGCCCCCGCCCCTTCCATTCCCCATCTGTGTTAGCCTCCATGGGACTTCCTCTCCTGTGTGCAGGGCATTGGTCACGAGCCCATGACACTGGCATTGTCTCAGACGGGCAGTGGGGCACATACGTCCCAGCACAGGACAGCGGCTGTAGCCTTGTCCCACACTCTGCCACTGAAGAAGCATAGCCACGACAGCTGCCTGTGCTGCTGTTGAAATGGCTGGAGCCCAGAGACCTCAGGAGGCCCTACTGGACCTCTCGGTCCCTTGCATCCATTTGGCAATGCAAAGAAAGGGGGGGGAAAGCTGCCAAAGAAGGGAAAATGAGGCATGTTTTTCATTTGACTGGCCAAAAGGTCATGGCTGCGGACCGGCTGCTCAGTGATATATTGATGGATCTCAGTCCAGCTGAGCAACCGTCCTCCTCCCCAAGACTGCCATCGTTCACTGACGTTCGTGTTCCCACAGAGGTCTAGGGTTGGGTCGGCCCTGGAGACAGAATTCCCCATTGATGGCCTCGCTGGAAGAGGCCGGGGTTGTATCGGTGGGGGAAGGATGCTTGCCCGGCTGTTCTTGGAATAAATAGTTCTTGAGGATCATAGAAACATAGGGCTGGAAGGGACCTTGAGAGGTCATCAGGTCAGGCTCTCTGCACAGAGGCAGGAGGCAAGTATGCCTAGCCCATCCCTGAGAGACATTTGTCCAATCTGCTTGTAAATATCTCCAGTGATGGTGATCCCACAACCTCCCATGTGACCCTTCCAGAGCTTAACAAGCCTTAGAACCAGGAAGTTTTTTCCCTAATAGCCAACCTAAAAATCTCCTTTGCCGCAAACGCTGCTGCTTCCGTCTTGTTCTCCGCTCAGTGGCCATGGCAAACGATTGCACACCGTCCTCTTTATAACCGTTGTCAGCCTGGCACTGCGTTCGCTGAAGAGAAAACCCTCATGGGAGCAGGCAATGGACAAGTTCCACCACTCGATGCTCGTTGGTTCTGATGGCGCCGATCGAAAGGAACTATTTGCGTTTCCAGGGCACGCTTAGTAACCAGGACACGTGACCTGATTCTATGGCACTGTGTTAATTATCTGGCATGATGTCAGGACCCTGTGTCTAGATTATTAACAGAGGGCTTCACCCTCAGCAAATGTATTTTTCTGTGCCTCATTTAACTGAGCTCCATGCAGGCACATCCTCATTGCTGGCTCTCCCAGCTGCCAGGGTTCCCACAAAAAGGGTGCGGTTTTCCATGGTATAAGGTGTCCCCTGTGCGTCATGAAAGTGCGGCCTGGCGCCTGGGGCCTGGCCCCCCCTCGGTATGCCATTGGAAGATTAAGAGCTGTGTTTTAACCAGCCAGAGCTGACGGCTAGGCAGCCAGCAGGAGATATCAGAGAGACAGGCAGAGATTTTAGCCCACGTAGGAGACCGGTCTGGCGTAGAGAGGTAGATCTGTGAGGTGTCAGCACAGAAAGGATAGTTAAGTTTGTGTTTCGGGCGGAGATTGCCCAGAGAGAAGTCCTTTCGTAAGTATTACATGAAGAAAGGACTAATTAAATTACTTTGGTTCCACAGCTAAATATGCACAGCTATGCTTCTTGCCATAACATTTCTCTTTTCTGCCTCAGTAGAAATATGTCCCTTAGGCAGCGCAGAGCTGGCCTTAAGGTAAAACCTAATTAGTTCAGATCGGCATGTTTATAGCCACTGCACTTTGCTATTGTAATATACAACCTGGGTCGCTTTAATGAGTAACTCTCCTGGTTTAAATATAAACTTCGGGTACTGAATGCTACCTCATGCGTGTTGCATTCTGAGCCACCGTCGTAGGCGGGACGTTATGTTATCAGCCCAGAAAATCACACACGTCTTACGAAGCCCAGCAGAAAGTTTTAAAGCACTCGTGTTTCATGTGTCGTTGGGTAAGATCTTTGTGATAAATTAACCTTGCAAGGCAGCTGGGTTACCAGTCGAGTCTTAGCTAACAGGAAATCAGAAGAGCAATAGAAGAGACGATGAAATAGCTTTTGTGAGGGGCACTATCAAAATACCTTGCATGTCTTAGGTGGATTAGGCTTTCAGCAGTAGAGCTTTGATGTCATTGCTGACAGACCATAGAGGGAAATGAGCATGATCTGTGCTCAGGCCTCAGAGGGGAAGGGAAGACCTAGGTGGAACAGCAAGAGGTACTGCTTATTGGAAGAGATGTGCACTGTGAGAATTATAGGGGGTTCCCCAGAGCATGGGGGGCTGAGTTGCATTGGGGGGGGTCAAGAAATGGATGAAAGGGGGCGAGGCAGCTCAGGATTGAGGTGCAACGGAGATGGGCCTGGCGCTTAGGACAGGAGTAGCACGGGGCGACAGCAGCTTGGGATGGGGATGTGTTGGCAGAGCTGGGCAGAGGCAGCGCCCAGTGAAGGCGACGGGAATCTTGCTGCTGCTGTCGGGAGGTGTTGGCTGTTTACAAGCTCTGTGATGCTAGCCAGAGCTGTCAGCCCAGAACTGTCACCAGCAGCGAAATGAGCCTATCTGCCCCAGCCTCCCCTCCAGGAAATAATAGATGGGGAAGAAACGGAAGCACTGAAGCTAACGCAAGCTGAACATGTGCCTTGTCATTCGAGCTCAGCGCCTAGTCCTGGCTGGGTTTTCTGCAAAGCTCTGTCTTCCCCTGGGCAAAACACTCATTGAAGTCAACGGGCATTTTGCCTGAGTGAAGTGAGATGTGGCCCAAAAGGGAGCAAAATGTTCTCACACAGGCGGGGTGCAAAAATCCTAAGAAATGCCCCACCCTGTTAACAGCACATCAAGGGTTAGAGTTTAAGGTCGCCATGATCAGGAAATGCCAATCTGGGGGGTTTACACTGAGTGTCACGTGAGTACGTAGCGATAGCCTCCTGCACGTCCTGCCTAGGTGGTATGAGGTGTTTGCATCTGTATTTTCGTGTAACGGAAGGGCACCGAGGGAGGAAGGACTGCTCTGTGGCAAACTTCCTGTGTGACGATCTCTCTCTCTGCCTGCGTCCCCCAGCTGTACAAGGGGGAGACTTGCCCCTCCCTCCTCGCCAGGGTGTTGTGAGGATGAGGACGTTAAAGAGGGGGAGGTAATTACATACTGCAGAAGTGGGGTCCAGGCGTGTTCCTGAGAGGGGATGGATGGTGGTGAGGTAGCAAATCCCACGTGGCGCTTCTTGACTTCAACGCTCTCCCATTGTGTCATTTCTTTGCATTGCATTTCCTTGCTTTGTTTTTAAGGACAAGGATGACCTCACATAGCATTTCTAGAGGGCTTTTCAGCGGCAGCAAGCAAAGGGCTTGTCAAAGGGTGGGGCAACGTTACCATCCCCAATTTACAGAGGGGGGCCCGAGATTTGAAAAAGTGACTAGTGACTCGGGGTGCCTCTGTTTTAGGGGTTGTAAAACACCTTATAGGCACTGAGTGTCAGAAAGTGCGGAGCACCCGTCCTCCGGAATTCAGATCCCTTTACAGGGTTTCAGGTTGGGTACCCAAAATCAGTTTGGGGTTGGAAGCTCTTTGGGATGTTTTACTGAGGCGAGGTTTCCAAAACACCCGAGTCCCAGTGAAAGTGAATGGGAATTATGGTTTTAAATCCCTCAGGTGCTTTTTGAACATTTTTCCTTAAGTGTGAGTGCAGCGTCTGGGACAACAATGGCCCCCCGTGGTTGGCCCCTCAGTGCTATTGAATTATAAATGTTCACTGCTCATTGAAAATCTTGGCCTGGGAAAAGGAGATGAAGCAGAAACAGCAAGAGTCCGATAGCACTTTAGAGGCTAACAAATTTCTGTAGGCATACGCTTTCGTGGGCTGCAACCTGCTTCGTCAGATGCATGAAATGGTAATCACAGAGCGGAGGTGTAGACACACATCCAAGGGTAAGAAACAGCAATGGGAGGGTAAGCGTTGACAAGGTGAAGAAAGACAATTAGCTTGATATCACATTATCCCTGGCTAGGCAACAAAACGCTTAGTCAAGGCAGGGCTCATCCCCATTGCAGCGACTGGGCTAAGGTATGGAGGTGAGAAGTGACTTGTTCAAGGTCGCACCGTGAGTCAGCAGAAGAGCTATAAATATCCCCGCGCTCTGCCCCATTGGACTGTGCGTCAATGTCAGTATGGCCCCGTTACTGGAGAGCCCCCTTTAAACAGTCTATAAATACCCACGCAGGTCACCTGCTGCCATTATAGATCGGCTTTTGTTGTGGAGCTATTCAACGTGACTTTATCAGATTGCAAACATTTGCCTTCCTTGGGTGCAGCAGCAATCCCTGCTAATTTCCAGAGAGCTGCTGATAAGCTCCTGACACCTGGGGCATAATATCGTCTTCAAAAGCCGTGTTTTTCTCCAGAGAGTAATGCAGTGGGAGATTAGGACTTGAACAAATAGGCCCTGTACTCTAAAAGGAACTGCAAAAGGGCCTGAAGGTGAATGCGCCATACCCCCAAAATAGGGGTGGCTGCAAGATGTGGACAAATTGGATAGAGTCGAGAGGAGAACCACAAAAATGATAAAAGGTTTAGAAACCCTGACCTATGAGGAAAGGTTAAAAAACGGAGAACAGAAGACGGAGGGGGGACTGATAACAGGCTTAAAATATGTTAAGGATTGTTAGAGAGAGGACAGAAACAATTGCTCTCCAGGTCCACTGAAGGTAGGACAAAGTGTAATGGGCTTCATCTGCAGCAAAGGAGATGTAGGTTAGATATTAGGAAAAACCTCCTAACTTTCAGGGTAGCTAAGCTCTGGACTAAGCTTCCAAGGGAGGTTGTGGAATTCCTGACATTGGAGGTTTTTAAGAACAGGTTGGACAAATGCGTCTCCGGAATGGTCTAGGTTTACTTGGTCCTGCCTTGGCATGGGGACCTGGAGTGGGTGACCTCTTGAGGTCTCTTCCAGCCCTACGTGTCTATGATTCTATTCCTGTAGGACAGTGGTAGGACCTTTCCATATGAGGAAG
Source organism: Mesoclemmys tuberculata (assembly GCA_007922155.1). Taxonomy (NCBI): domain Eukaryota; kingdom Metazoa; phylum Chordata; order Testudines; family Chelidae; genus Mesoclemmys; species Mesoclemmys tuberculata. Next base: position 9,632,279 of record ML675643.1, read on the forward strand.
CCTATTATTCATATCCAGATTCCCTTCCCCATCTAGCTGGGACCCTATACAAAAATACGGGAAGGGCACGTTGGTCATGACCCCCAGACCCTACCCCCAGGCTGAGAACCCCATCTTAGGTCATGTACGTGGAGGATGTACAAATATGGATATCTTTCAGAAACGCCAGCGATATGTTAGTACTGGTTGGGTTGAATAAAAAAACAGGCACTAAGAATGTAAAATTGGTGAGGGCTGTTTTGACTGTTTTGACAATGAATCTTAATAGACTTGGCAGCAACCCAGGGGAAAGGGGTCAGTGAGAGGTAGTCGGGGGGAGATTAATTATACCACAGGAAGCCATGCAAGAATAGTAGGGACGTAGGGTTTGAGGTCCAATAGTAGGAGAGATGTGGCTCTCTTGTGCTAATTGAGATGTGGTCAGTGAATCAGCTAATTCTCTTCCCATTTATCCTGGTTTTACACTAGTGTAACAGCACTGACTTAGTACTGATTTACAGCAGTTTGAGAGCAGGATCAGGCCCCATGTTTTCTTTTAAGAAGCCTTTTGCTGGGACTTATTCTGGGGGTTGATTATCAATCGCACGAGAACTTCTGTTCCCTGCAATGGGGTTGTGGCTGCTCAGGAACTTCAGGGATCAGGCCCTTTTGCTAGCCAGACATCTTCACTGTCAAGGGGAAGTCCATTTTCTCTCTGAAAAGAGCGATTTTCATCCACAGATCTCCAAGCACACGGCAAAGGCTGGTTGTATTCTCTTCATTGGAAAGCTGTATTCTCTTCATTGGAAAACTTTGAAAGAAACAAAAAGTTTTCACTTCCATTAGGAATTTTGCCTCTTCAGATATCAGATTCCTCCCGCTCCAGCCCCAGTAAAATAATTCAAAATGAAAGAATGTCATTCTGAAACCGCTGGAAACCAAAAATGACCCATTCCAGCTTGAGAGTGAAAGGCGGAGGAGGGGCCCCTACACAAAATATGTTTTGTTTTGATTCCCTTTGGGTCGAATCTAAATGAAAAATGCTGAATTTCAAATGCGTGCTTTGAAAGTCGGAAAATTTTGACCTGCACTGACCAGCTTCATGCTTGTGGTAGCAAGTCCCTTTTGTGCCACGGGAGCAGGGTTGTCGCCTGTGGTCTACGTCTGGGAACTTCAGTCAATCTTCTTGGTATCCCGGGCCCAGTCCTTGGCACACCCTGACGATATGAACCGAGACCTTGAACTTGATTCCAGAGTCTATGGGAAGCGGGTGCACAGAGGAGAGGAGAGGTGTGCTGTGCTCAGGGCAGCTTGCATTGCAGAGGAGATGTGCTGCCGTCTTTTGTACTAGATGGAGTTAGAATCATAGAAGATGAGGGTTGGCCGGGACCTCAGGAGGTCATCTCGTCCATCCCCCTGCTCAAAGCAGGGCCAGCCACAGCTAAACCACCCAGCCAGGGCTTTGGCAAGCCGGCCCTGAAAAACTTCTAAGGATGGAGATGCCACCACCACCCTAGGTAACACATTCATGTGCGTCACCATCCTCCTAGGGAAAAACTTTTCCTAATATCCAACCTAGACCTTCCCCACTGCAACTGGAGACCATTGCTCCTTGTTCTGTCCTCTGCCACCACTGAGAACAGCCTAACTCTATCCTTCCCAGAGCCCCCCTTCAGGTGGTTAAAGGCTGCTATCAAATCCCCCCTCATTCTTCTCTTCTGCAGACGAAACAAGCCCCGTTCCCTCAGCCTGTTCTCATAAGTCATGTGCTCCAGCCCCTCATCATTTTCATTACCCTCCACTGGACTGTCCCCAACTTGTCCACAAATTGGAGTTTCCTAAGCACTGCAGGCTTCGTGTCCATTTTTCCAGCCCAGCTGAGAGGTGACGAAGGCACGAATCGCCGAGGCCAGGCCACCCTCTGCCAGGATGCAACGGAGCCTCTGAGCCAAATGGAGCTATGAAGAATTACTTGCAGATGCTGAGAGGTGAGTTTCGCCTTGGCGAGGAATCCAAGGGCCCTGTAAATTGCAGATTGAGCTGACCTGTTGGATGGGTGAGCCTTTGACCAAAGGACCCTGCCTGGTGGCTGGAAACGCTTCCAGATACTTTCTCCTGCCCACCCATATCGCCTCTGTCTTGTTCCGATTTCGCTGCAACCAGCTGTTCTTCCTCCATCAGCTGATCTCAGCTAAGCACTGGCCAGTTGGGTGGTCGAGGATAGATACAGCTGTCTGTCATCTGCATCTTGCTGGTACTTGAGTCCATGCTCTTTGACCAGCGTGCTAGCAGCACCCTGTAACTGTTGAATATGAAGGGAGAAAGGATTGATTGGACAGGGGACTTCACAGGCTTAGGGCTGGAGGTGCGGTTTCCCGTCACTACACAGCTGCGTTCCTCCAGGAAGAATTCAATCCGTTTTAGTGCCGCACCTTGAACACTTGTCATCCCTGTCAGAGGCTCCTGGCCAGCCGTGTTGAAGGCTGCAGAGAGATCCCGGAGGATGAGAATGGATGTCCTCCCTCCGTCCGTTGATGGCAGGCAATCATCCATCTGTGCCCCTAAAGTGGTTTCAGTCCCAGTCCTGGCCTGATTCCAGATCGGGACGGCTCTAAAACAGAGGCACAGACAGGCTAACTGACCAGCTTAAGGTCATGCAGCAGAAGCAGGATTTAAACAATGGTTTTGACGCACAGATTAGTGCACGATCTGCTGGGCCGTCCTGCCTCTTTTCCCTGCCTTCTAGTCATGATGATGAGGTGAAAAATCCTCGCCCCAAAGTGTTTCCCGAAGCATTGTCTTCCCTGTTGCGCCTAGATCACCATCAGCTGCCCTATTACGCCCCGTCCATGCAATCTTTGTTGCTAAATGTGTGGAAAATCCCCAGCTTGGCCTCCTGCGGAGAAGGATAGCCCTGACTTCAAACCGATTGACTAAAGCCTGGATTTGCCAACAGCTGTGAGAGCACAGCGGCCTCATGTCCACAGGAGGAGGAACAGACAGGCTGCACTGCCAATCTGCTCCTCTCTGTAATTCGAGGTAAAGAGCACTGAACGTGGAGCTCCTACACTGCCTCCAGGGCAGGGCCAATATGTTCCTGTCGCTAAGTAAGGAATAGGAGGGGGCTTGTCATTACTGGGATATTACACTGGGGGACCTGCTGTGCTAGGGGCTGTATAGACGCACGCAGGTGTCTAGGCACCCCGCCACCCACTGACACTCTCAGCTGTGAGGTAGGCGCCTAGGCTCCCTATATCATGCAGGGGGGGAGGTGGGTTAGGGCCTAAGAAGGGGAACATACAAAAAGCCGGGCTGGTGAGTGGAGAAAGGCAGAAAAGAGGGGTGTGGTCTAAACTCCAGCCTCCAGGAGTTAGACACCTGGGTTTGGAAGGGGCGTCATGGGGGGTGAGTCCCAAACAGAAGGTGACGCCTCCCTCCAACCCAGTGTCAGGGGCCAGTCTCAGTCCTGGCCTTGCAAAGCAAAAATGGAGGGGGGCGGGGGAGGTTTTATCCCCTCGGGCCCAGCGCTGCACGCAGCCGGGCAAGATTCAAATCCCACCACGGGCCGCTGAGCGGCAGCAGGGACGTGGAGCCAGGGCTTCCACTGGGGGAGAGTGGAGGAGAGCCCCACCAGGGGCAGGGGGTATAATAAGCTACGGGAGGCCGTCCCAAAACAGCTGCCACCAGGTGCTCCCGCCCCGCCTCTCTGCCTGGCTCCCCCTTAGCCGCCACCTGCCACGCGCACCTCTTCACTATCTCCCCCCAGTAGGCGTGAGCAGCAGGGTGGCGTGCTGCCAGGAAGGGATGGGTCCCCGGTCTAGGGGCCAGCGCCTCGCCCTTGCCCATTCCAGCCTCCCCAAAGGCGGGCGTCACGGGCTGCCCATGGACCGACCCCGGGATAGTCACTGGCCCAGGGGCTTGGGTGCTGAGTTGGGCGCTCTGCGTTCAAGTCCTTGCTCCAGCTCGGAGAACGTGGGCATTAGAACGGGGCTTTCACGCATCCCAGGTGAGCATGCTCACCACTGGGCCAGGGGGCAGAAAGCCTGATGGTATGCGTGGAGCCTGAGCTGGTCGGTGGCCTCGAAGCCTGCCCATGGGCTAGGACCCTGGAGTGGAGCTGGGTGGGGGGAGGAACCAACTTTCAAGGCACCTGCCCAGGCTTAGGGGCTGTCCATAAATTACATCACACCTTTTGGGTGGGTTTCGAGACCTGCTCACCCTTTGTAACATTGAAGGAACCGTGCAGAATTAAGGCACCGCCCATGCGTTACATAATTTATGGACAGCCCCATGGATACCAGCTGCAGAATGGAGGTGGCTTTGCACATGGCCGGCAGCAGAACTCTAGGTGCTTTGGCTTCTTCATGGCTGGAAGCTTAAGCATCAAGGGAATTTAGAGGGAAGCGGGTCTAAATTTTGGACTTAGGCATCTAAAAGGGCAGCTAGGTACCCAAATCCCTCTGCAGGGCTAGCCCTCACAGTCTAAACAGACACGGCCAACAAAGGGTGAGAGAAAGGAAAGACTCTGATCCCCATTGTACAGATGGGAAACTGAGGCACAGAGACTTAAGTGACTCAGCCAAGGTCACACAGGAATGTGTGATTCTTGCATTTAAAATGGTGTGTGTTGTGTGGAGGTGATTGGAGTTTGTGAACATCACCTCTGATGCGCTCTAGCCTCATGAAAGGGCTAGTAACCCAATACTTCAGCCTCACCCACATGCGGTGATTATAAAATAAAGAACTAGAACATTGCGGATCTCCTTTTATGTACAGAACGTTAGCAAACATCCAATGAAGCTTCCGCTTTTTTCAATTTCCAGGTAATGATGTTTGTCTTTTATCATGTAAGGGCAGCAATATTTCTTCCTTCGCCTCTATTAAGTCAAAGAGAACATTGAAATCATGACCAACTACAACACCCATATTTTTTCTACTAGCTTGTTTACTTCTAATAAAGCATAGAACCTAAATAAATTGACATTGGTTCGGCCAGGATCCCTGCCTGTCCTTTTTACCTTAGGGTGAGTAGTCTGGTTGGTCACAGATTATTTAGAAAATTGCTCTCTAACTCAGTCTCACTCCAGGTAACTCATTTACATACTATTTTACTTTACAATCATTTACACAAACACTGGCGCAGCAATTGCTACCACTGGTATATATCTCTTTGCTATTAAAAAGTGTATCATATGGTGCATATTTTCATATGCAAATATCTCCACAACGAGGTCAATTCTCCCTTTTCACCAGTAGGTGGCACCTCTGATTTTTCCATTGGCTCTATAAGGCCAATATATGCCAATATGCTTGTTGAGTGCTATTAGGGTTCAAATATCCCCTGAGTTGGTGGGCTTATTTGCATAGCAGTAACCAGCATGCTCCTGTAGCGCACAGGTACTACAAACTGTGTTAGTACTACAAGTGTCTGATTTCTCACACCCAAGGGAAAGGCTTGTGTGCTGGTCACGGTGTTGTTTTATCTTTTGCAGCATGAAAGGAAGTTGGTAAATTGGGCTAATATTTTTAAGTTCCTTGATGGTGTGTGAAAGGTATTTAGAAAATACTGTCCAGTTAGGCAGGGCAGCATAGACGGGTGAGATTAAAGAGAAGTTTTCAGCTGTCAAGGTAGGGTTTTTGCAATTTTATGGCCCTGTTGGCAGCTTCATTTGATTATAGGTGGGAGGGGGTGATAGTCAGTAGTAAATGTGAGCTGTGGGGGTTGCTGTGGAGCTGTACTGTAAAGAAGGGGTAAAGCAAGGCCCTGAGTTTCCCCACTGCAGTGTCAATGAGACAGGAAATGACCCTCTCCTATTCCCATGATAGTCTTTCTCTCCCCCATGCTGGGAATTGCCTGCTGCAATATGATGAAGCAACCAATCCACTTTCCCTCGCCCGGAGCCCGTGGCCTATCAACTGACGAGGAACTCTTGCACAAATAAGCCAGCCCTGGTTTCCTCTGCCTTTCACCCAAGACAATAAGGAAGCGTTTCTGTTTACTATCGCATGCCCCAGGGTCCTTTCGCCCCCAGCCCAGTGACTCACCCATGACCAGCTCTCTGTAGGCTGGTTTTGTCTCAGGGACACTGTGCTCCTAAAAATATCCAGCCCGGTTCCTGCTCTCACTTCCTCTCACCAGCCGGCCGTTCTCCTTACCGTGGTGCAACCCGCAGCCCCACAGCTGGCCCCGGGGCCCGAGTCAGCAGCCAGAGGTTGTAGCCAAGCAGTGCAGGGGGGGGTGGGCTCATGGATCGAAAGGCCGATGAACTTGCCATTCCACACGGCTCTAGCTGAGCAGTGGGCGCCTGTATTTCTTTTGCCATTGCAGCCGCTGGGTAGCATCTCTTTAAATAGCTCATGAGCCTGTTAGTGGCGCTCACCGCGTTCTGTAGGTTCGAGAGCCGCAGTGTCGCCGGCGCGTTGTGCAGCGTCAGCAAACACAGCTCTTTGCACCTTCCATGCCCGTGTGGGCTCTTCCTAGGATTGCTGTTGTGTAACGGGCAAAAGAGGCACCATGCCTTGGCTCAGGGCTGGCGGTGCCAGCTGGCCCCAGCCATTGGCACGCAGGGAGCGCACCTCCCACCCGTTCTGCTCATGGCGTGTTGCCATCCGGGTCTGATCCGGAGGCCCAGGCGTTAAATCCGTGCGGGGCTGCTGGCGCCATCAGGCTGATCTGATCTCTCTACCCCGCACCCGGCTCCTGAAAAGCTGAGCGCCTTTCCACCAGCAGGAGACGCCCTTCCAGGGTGACCCGCAAGCTTTTTAAGGGTCACTGCCTGACAGCAAACTTCCTTCTTTGTGCAATTTCTTGCAAGAAGCTGGCTCGGCACTGCTGAGCAAGCCGGGACGAAGGAAGGCAGGGGAAGTAGGATTGCATGGGGGACTCTGGCAGATTTGACCCTGAATTATTGGACGTGCTGAGGTTCTCTATCTACGTCCGGTGACTGTCTTGCTGTGTTGGTGTGACCAAACATCCTGTTTTTTATAGGGATAGTCCCAACATTCAGGGCTTTTTCTTCTATAGGCGCCTATTACCCGCCCTCCCCAGTCCTGATTTTTTCACACTTGCCATCTGGTCACCCTAGCAGGGGTTGTTCCCCTGTCAGTTACAGGTGTGCAGCTCCAGCTCTGTCTGTGGGGGGCCGACGAGAGCGGAATATGCCCCACGGAAAAGCTGACAGGCCAACATCCTTTCCTGGGCGGGGTACGGAGTCATCCCCCCGGGGTCGTGCCAGGTTCTGTTGTCTTCACCTCGGTGTCCTTCGCTGATTATGACATCCGGCCCCCGACGCCATGGGAACCAGGATCCTTTTTCCTGAGCATTTTGCAGGCTCCCAGATGATTTCTCTCTGAAGGGTGGGGAGCAGGCCGTCCTCATCGGCCTCTTCCAGGAGAACTCACTGGGGTATGGCAGGGCAGCTGCCAGAGGAGGGAAAGCCCTCAGGGATTATGTTAAAGCCAGCTGCGCAGCTTTTGGAGCATTGCAGGGGGTACCCCCGGGTTCACAGGGGCCTCTGGCAGATGTGTTAACCAGCTGCACGCCAGCCATTCAAAAGAAAAGTCTCCTGGCTTTTCCCTGTCAGGGCCCAGTTGGCCCCACCTTTGGTTGGACGCTGCCAGCGTGCATCTTGGACGCTTGCGTGGGGTGACAAAGGCCACAAGGCCTTGTGGAATGAGGCAGTGGAGCTGGGCAGGGAGGCCCACATGGTAGAAAAGGCACACGGGACAGTGTGCGCCTGATTTTGCACAGCTCTGACTTGTTCTCCCACAACGTCCAGGGGCCCGTGCAACAATGGGATTTGCACACACACGCAACTCCTAGTCCAAGGGGGGACATGCACTAGTGCATGCATAATTCGGGTGGGAGGTTATAGACCTTCCTTGTGCCTGATCTGAGTCTGTTACAGCACTACCTATCGTCAGCTGTAGCCACTCATGCTTTTAGCTCTGGAGGTCTTTGGTTCAACCTCTGATGTGCTGGCCATGGCAGTGGCCATTTAGGCCTGGCGCTGCTCATTTGACTTACTTACAAGCCCTTGGCACAATCATCCGCTCTCTCTCCTAGACGGGGCTGGGGTATCTTTGGCTCTAGTCCTAACTTCACCACTGACTTGCTAATTGAGCAAGCAACTTCCCCTCCCTGTGCCTCAGTTTCCCCAGCCACACACTGGGGATAACGACCTGACCCACCTCACTGGGATGGTGAGGCTGTAGAGATGGGTGTGGCTCTCGTGACTCTCTAGTTAAGGGCTAGAACATTCCCCCCCTTTTAAAGAGCAATTTCAGGGTCTTGAAAATCAGGGTCCCAGCCAGGACAATGCACAACCGGAGATGAGCACCTGTAAGGAAGCCAGAAGGAATTTTCTTCTCCCCTGTATCCCTATTGGATTATTGTCTGGGACAGATTTTTTTTAGTTGCCATCCGGCATTGTCCCCTGGCAGAGTGGCGATGCCACAACCAGACAAATGAACCATGGGTCTGATCCCGTGTGGCAAAGCCTACGTTTTCTACGTCAAGGGTGGTATCCCCACCCTATTAGCAACCAGAGCCACTTAGCTCCATGCACTTCCCGCTACTCACAGCACGCTCCCCGTGCTTATTTTCTGTTCCGCCAGCATTCGGCCTCCTCTGATCGTCTTCACCACCTCTGTAGGGAAGCTTACAATGGAAGGGGCCTTCAGAGCTCATGGGGCTTACCTCCGTGGAAGTGAACGAATGAATAACATGCATTTGATCTACATTTTGTTCTAGCAAGTAAAGAGTTCACGAGTGTAGTGGCCTAGCCAGAACCCACCCAAACTGTTGCAACGGAGATTCTAGCTGGGACCCGTGTCTAGTTAAATCTGAGTGCGTCTGCTGAGTAGCTGGGTGTGTGCTAGCACAACTACAGAGACGGTTTTTGCTCTTTTCCTTTATAGTTCGTGGTTTGCACGGTGAGCAAATGTGAGCAGCTGGTAAACCAAATCTTCTCCAGGGGGCAGAGCAGGATTTCCCACTAAAGCTCTAACTGTTGCTCCCAGCTGCACCAGAAACATAATGCAGTTTAAAGCAACTTAGGCCCCCAATTTTTTATGTTTTTGAAGTGTCACAAACCCTAATACAAGCAGAAATAATATGACTACATATTTAAAAAAAACCCAATGAAACAGTTTTGTTTCTGCAACGAAACTTTCCTCCATGTCGCTAGTAACTCAGACGTCACGGGGGCTGGTGCCTGGCAGCCAGAAGGAGAAGCTTGTTACAAACAGCAAAACGGCCCTTGTAGAAAACTCCCCATAAAATGACAACTAAAAAAGACCTATAGACATTGCTTGGAAATGCTAGAGAATGTAACAGGTAATTATGGATCTTTTACAACTGGGTTTAAAAAGTCACTAAGGATGATCGCTGTATGGGAAAGTCTTTAGGACTTTTCTATGAAGGGAAATTAGCCAGTGAAATTTCACTATCCCCAAGGGGAGTGAAGCGCAAACTATCCAGTTAAATCCAGCCCCAAATTTAGGTTTTGTAAATAGAAGAGTTGTCACATAACCTGAGAACAATAGAAATGTTCCCATGGTGGTTGTTTTGTTTTTTAACCCTAGTGGAAAGATATATTTTGCACCAATAAATATCCCCCTGCAATATTTGCAATGCAAACACTGAGGCTTTAGGTTAGGACATAAGAACCAGGAAGTGAAATTGACCAGAGGGAAACTCACTGGGGTATATTCAGAGCGACATTAAGAGAGCACCTAACACAGGCACTGAAATGGAAAAAGAGGCTGACTAGCCCCCACCCCCCTCACACCACTCCAAGGAGTCACAGTCGTTGGAGCTGCTCCCAACCCCCAGGTTTCACAAGCAAGAACAATATAAATTGATGATAAAACGTCCATTGGAGAGAGAGGCACTTTCCCCTTCAACACAGAGCTGCCAACTTCCTGGGCCATGAGCCAATCCTCCAGAACAGCAGCTACACCATGGATTCTCCACTTGCCACTAACTTTGGATATTAAACAAAACCCACTGTATTGTTCCATCTTGATGGTCTCCGTGTAGCTGTCTCTATTGGACAGACCTCAGATCCTCCTGCCCCAGAAAGGTTAGGTTAATGAAAATGTTCTAGTCGTGTTTGACAGAGTGTGTGGGGGGATCTATGACTCACAGTTGAGATGTACTAACTACATCCACTAGGCGGCAGTGTTGCACACCGGCACCCAGGTCACTACACTGGCCGCTAGCAGGTCAGAAGTGGAGGGAAGGGGCAATTAGCCTGGTGACACAACTCTGGTTGTGACGCAAAGACACAAGAAACTCGTGCTCCTGACATCAGAGCCTCAAGATAAGCAAGGCCCGGGAAGGAAATTAAAACATGCCTGAGTGAGGTCACTGATTTCTGTGAAACTGCGAGCAGGAGGAAAGAACAAGCTTGTTATGATACCATTATGCTTCTGAACCGGTTTGGGTGTGGCCAAGGGCATTGTGTAAACAGTGTAATTGTAGCCTGATCAGCTAGGGACTGGTCCTGGCAGAGGAGCCAGTGCATTCTGCCATGTTTGCGTTTCTGCTTTGCTCTCCCTTCTAAATCACATTAACCACAGTCTGCAGCACGGTGGCTTTTCCTGGCGAATTGGGAGAGAAGAGAATGCAGTGCTGACAACCTTAGCATTCAAAAACCACGAGCCAGGCCCCTAAAAATCCTGGCTTTGCCTTAAAAAGAACCAGCTATTTTACAATAATAGGTTCTGTATTCTTTTTATTTGCCCACCAAGCCTGTAAGGGGTCTCAGAGTCATATCTGCAAGCTTTTCTCCCAAGTCATGAGGGCTGGAAACTCAGCAGGGGCTTTAAGAACAAAAGGGCCACCTGTCACGAGACTTGTGATAAAATGACAAGAGTTGGCACATCTGGAGAACAGGCCTCCGTGCCGAGCTCCCTCCTAGTGAATCTGTTTCATGCAGTCCTAGATGGTAGGGTTAGGAAAGCCCTGTCTGGATCCATTCGTAGAGTGTTGGCAACAATCCATTCTCCAGGACGTTTTCTAGTCCCATTTTGAATGGACTGCGGTCCTTTAGGGAGGGACATCTGAGGCAGAGTCCCAGACTCTCAAGATATTTGCAATCAGCGCGAGTTAGGTGTCTAAATATCTTTGGGCATCTGGGCCAGAGTGATTACGTGATGAGCCTGGAATGCAGATCGGCAAAGGTGTAATCCAGTGCCTTAGCCACGCGACCCATCTCTTTATGAGTCAACCATGAGATGGGGTTGTGAAAAGGGCTAATATTCTGGGGTGTATTAATAGGGGTGTTGTGTGTAAGACACAGGAGGTAGCTGTCCTGCTCTGCTCTGCGCTGGTTAGGCCTCAGTTGGAGTTCTGCATCCAGTACCGGAGGCCCCGCGTAGGAAAGATGTGGACAGATTGGAGAGAGTCCAGAGAAGAGCAACAAAAATGATACAAGGTTTAGAAAACCTGACCTACAGGAAAGGCTACAAAGACTGGGCACGTGTAGTCCTGAGAACAGACAAGTGAGGGGGGGACCTGACAACAGTCTTCAAATAGGTGAAGGGCTATTATAAAGAGAGCGACGATCAATTGTTCTCCATGGCCGCTGAAGGCAGGACAAAAAATAATGGGCTTAATCTGCAGCAAGGGATTTAGGTTAGAAATTAGGCAAGTTTTCCAACTCTAAGGGTCGCTACGCCCTGGAACAGGCCTCCACGGGACCTGACAGGGATGATCTAGGTTTTCTTGGTCCTGCCATCCCCCAGGGGGCTGGACTTGATGACTTCTGAAGGTCCCTTCCAGCCCTACGTGTCTACGGTTCGCTCTCTTAAAAGGGGGGTGATGGAGCCCACGTCGGAGGGGCGTTGGAGTTTGGGGCTTGGAGACCCTTAGATGAAAGGCCCTGCAGGCCATCTGCCATTATTATTGTGCAGACGTGGCTTGAGCGCCAGCCCCAGCTCTGAATATTCCTGATCTCCTCGGGGTTTGGAATCCGATAAGATCGAAAGGGTGAGACGTTCAGCCGGCTGCAAACGTCAAGCTCGGGAGACCTGCTTTTTCCATGAGATTTCTGGTGATTGTGAAGTTTCAGCTGAGCGTCAGAACCCTGTAAAAAAACCCAAAACCACAGCCTCTCGCTGGCTTCTTCTTTCGCTGCTAACCAAGGCCTGAAAGGGCAGAGGCCAGGGGCCTGTGCAAAAGAACCAAAGTAAACCGAAGCTGGAGGGCTGGGTGGTGGATGGGGTTGATTCTTTCTTGATTTGCCCTTCCTCATCCTCAGCTAGGAATTGCTCCTCTGGTGTGGAGTTCAGCTCCGTTAAAGGGTCAGTTAGAAAATCACCTCTGCTTGTACACTGGGTAAGTTGCTTCCACGTGCTGTGCCTCGGTTCTCCCTCCAACTCTTTGTCTTGTCAATGTAGCGACTCAGCTTCTCGAAGCTGTGCGACCTAGTGGGCCACACACTGGCCTGGGACATAGGAAACCTAGGTGCTAGTCCCTGCTTAGGCAAGTTGCTTTTACTTCCCTGTGCCTCAGTTTCCCCAGCTGTGAAATGGAGATAATGATTTGTGATGTGCTTTGAGATCCGCTGACGAAAAGGGCTAGATAAGAGCCAGGTGTCATTATTTCCGCTGACTTCAACTTCATGGGCGGGAACGTTCTGCCTTGTTTAAGAACCCCACGAGCACTGTTCCCTGCTGGGATTCGGGAGGACGACACCCTCGGCTGCTGTTTGCTGTGCTAGCGGTGTGCTTGGTGCTGTACATCGCCCAGAGGAAAACATACTCCCTCCCACGGGGGGACTTTCTGCTGAAGGTAGCTAGAAACATCACATCATCCATGCAAACTCTCACTGGTTGTACCTAGCTTGAGGGCAGGCCCCCCCACCTCCTCACCAGGCAGGAGATTGGCTTAACCCTTTCGGGAGTGTCATGGGCTGCTCCCAAGTTTTGGCTGGTCTGCCTGCTCTGGTTAGTAGCTATCTAGCTCCCTGGACAGGAGGGTTTTTATGGAGGAACCGGGCCGTACTCGCTGTCCCTCTGCCAGAATCAGTTCTCCGTCACACAGTGGACCCAGGAGCTGGCAGGGTGACCAGAGCTGGCCGTACTGAACTGCGGCACGTTGCTAGAACAACGCGGCAGGCGGTGTCAGGGCACACGTCCTGAGCAGCAAAGGAACCCAAGCCAAACAGCTCAGAATATAGGCTGCCAGCATTCCAACCGCCCACTCCGCCGTTAATGAGTAACTGGATCCACGGCCTCGCCCAGCTCCTCGCCTCTGCCTGCCCGTCGCGCTCAGCTGGAGCATAGCTAAAATCTGGGCTTTCCATCCTGCAAAACCATCCCGACGTTTTAAAATGATTGAGTTTTGCCCCAAATCGGGATGAAAATTTTTTCAGAATTTTGCAGATAAGGAAATGCTCCGAAAATAGTAGAGCACTGGGCTGGGACTTGGGATTAAATTCCTGGCTTGGCCACTGGCCTGCTGGGTGACCTTGGGCAAGTCGCTGTCTGCCCTGTGCCTCAGTTTCCCCATCTGTAAAACGGGGATAATGACGCTGACCTCCTTTGGAAAGCACCTTGAGATCTACTGAAGAAAAATGCCACCTAGGAGTTAGGTATTGTACAGTTAAAAGGCTTTCTGTCAGTGTGGCTATTAATTCATTATATTCCAGTAATAATACACTAGAAAAGCCAAAAGGATGAATGTGAAACACGGCGTGTAAATAGTTCCCAGGGAAAATGTTGTCAAGGTTGCTATGTCTCTGTGAAATGTTTTCATTTTGCCCCATCAGCGTTTTCCACTGGGAAACTGGTCTCCTGGGATATTTTTTGCCCCACTGTAGCGCCAGCCATGGATTCTAAGGCCAGCACTAGGTGCAGCGGCTCAACAGGTGAATCGTTTCTTCGGTGGCCCAGAGACAGCAGTTCTGACGCCTCAGCCAGTTCCTTTCCCAGCTCTCTGGGCTGCACCCACCCGCTTCAAGGCAGACAGGTGCAGTGAGGGCGGGTGTGACAGACTGGCTCGATCCTGGGCAAACCTTATGAAGTTAAGAGGTGCTTTGCTGAATTAAGTTAAACTGGATTAAAGTAGGTTTAATACCTTTGAGGGCCCGTGCGTTAAAAGTGCAGGTGTGATGGTGGAATTGCATGTGATTCCTCTGGGAGGAGGGGGATATAGTGCAATTCCTCCGGTTGTCAGTCCTTTGATGTCACACCCTGGCCAGGATAACACTTACCTGTTCAAACCAGATTCTCCAGGGACCGACAGAGAAGCAAGGGTTTTGGCTAAATAGGCTGGTTTGAAACAGATGCAGGGCCGTTTTCCTGATTGAACAAACGGACAGGACCTCGGGGCCCCAGAGTCTCGTGCTGGGATATCAGCGCATTGTCAGGGGACCGGGCAACCCAGTCAGAAGGGAGAGGGTTTCTTGCGTGTCTCCACCAGGGCTGGATTTCCAGTGCGGCACAGTAGGCACGTACCTATCGGCGCCGGCATACTAGGGGTGCCTAAACAGTGGTGGGGTGCCAGCCAATTTCAGGGACTGCACAGACACTGGAATTCTGGCCCCACCCCTGCTCCTCTTCTTCCCCTGAAGCCCCGGGGTAAGCATATTCCCCCCGCCCGGAGCTGGCCGAGCCAGTTGGCCCAGCCCCTCTCTGCCCCCACCTCTCCCCATCCCTGGCACAGAAAATAGGAAGACCAGCTGTAGGCAAAAGGGCGCTGAAAATGCTGTACCTAGGGGCATGTAAATCCGGCCCAGGTCTCCACCATTAGAGTTGATGGCCAGGACAGCCAGAACAGAGCAGTGATTTTCCACCTTTTTTCACGTGCAGCCCCCTAAAATGTTTTGAATGGCGGTGCGGCCCCCTTGGGAAAACTGAGTGGACCCCCAAGGGTCGGCGGGCCACAGGTTAGAAACCACTGTTCTGTGGGAATGACAACCTTTTGCGGGCCCCTTAGAGACAATCTGCATACCCGCAGGGTCTGCACCCCAGAGGTTAAAAACCACTGCCCTAGAGGGAGAATATGGGAGCAGCTGCCCTGGGCTGTAACAGAGAAACTCAACCGTTCTCTCGGGAACAGGACGGAAGATACTGATCGTGGAAGGCAAAAGAAACAGATGGAGTCGGGAACTCCCAGCCAAAACGCAGCCTCTCTGCTGCCAGCCCCCCGGTGGCTGTGCCTCTACAGTCAGAGAGGGGCAGAACGTGCAGGGTCGCAGGGGGCAGGTTTTTGCAGATGTCGTGAGTGGTGGTCTCCTCTCGCCAGGTGTCAAATACCTGCCCAGCCTCCCTGGAATCTGCTCCCTCGTATAGTCGGAGCCATCACTTTGCATGTCTGTGGCACCTCTCCGAAGCCTCTGTGGTTCTCAAAGTGCTGCCCAAACGTTCAGTCGCCCTTGCCACGCACCATGAAGTCAGTGGCCTTGTGCCGAGTTTTCAGATGGGGAAACTGAGGCACAGAGCTTTGTTCATGGTCATGGAACAGGCCAGTGGCAAAACCAGGACTAGAATCCCAGGCACTGGACTGCTCATCCGTGGCTCTAAGCAGGGTCTGCCTCTGTAGGAAGGTGGGGTGGTGAGCCCATAATCCCCCACAACAAATCCCTCTCCAGCACAGGAAGCGTTAGGTTGATGGACGTATAGCAAACGGGTTAGTTTGTAGGTGCACTGCCCCGTCCTCGTGGACAGAAGCCTTACGCGTCCCCTTCCGAGCAGAGGCTACATGCAACGAGAGCTCGCACAGATTCTCCTTTCTCCCGAGCAGCAGGTCGCTTTCCACTCAAAGCAGCCAAGTCTCTCATTGCCGCAGACTTGTATCTTGGACTAAAAGGGAGGCAGACACAAATCCGCCACCAGGAGCTGCTGGAAGCACTGAATGCAGTGCCCTGGAGACTCGATGGCAGCGGGGTTACCCGCTTTTGTGGCGTGTTTTTGATCATTTGAAATTTATGAGGGAGGAAATCCCAGTGTTTCAGAATTCTCCATGGGAGCTCTGGGGCCCCCAGCTCCAGGGTAGCACAGGCGGCTGGCTGCTGACACTGGAACCGTCCCAAGCTCCTTGGCTTCGGGGACAGGGGAAGCCTGGGCTCCCAAACGGCCTCCCAGGTGGCTGCCAAGGAGGTGGGCAGGCGAGGCAGGTTTTGAAAGCCACTCAGCGGGCCGGGCTGCATCAGAATCCTGCCTGGTTTCCGGCGTCAAAATCAAACTGTCTCCGCCGGGTGTTCCCTTTAGACAAATCAGTGAATGCCAATGAAAACTCGTTTTGCTGGGTCTTTTCCAACCCGCTCCAATGATTTTCATCTCACCTGAGAGCAGGGCCCCATTGTGCTAGGAGCTGTACACGCCCTGTGCACACACAGACGGTTCCTGTCCGGAAGAGCTAAAAGTTGCACAGCATTTATCTACCCAGTTCCTGCTGCCCCCACCAGCATCAGCAGCTGCCCCTCCCCATCCTCAGCACCGAAGTCACCTCTTTAGAATAAGATCAATGGGTTTATTTGCATCTCCGCGAGCTAAGGGCAGCCGATGACCGAGCTATCTCTATTTCCTGTCTATAAAGATAAAGAACAGGCTAGAATTTGCCTCTGCGTGCCACCCTTCTGAGTGTAAGGCGAGACACAGAACATGTCAGCCACACAACGGCATTGCAGATTTTGACTTTTGCTCGCCTCCCTCCCTCTCAGCACACTCCGGACTCAGTTAGCCCCTGGACTGCTGGCATGTTGTAGAGCGATGCTTTCACTAACGCCGAGGCGGATTCGTTCAGGGCCAAGGCCCCTGGGAAGCTTGCGTTCCTGACAGACAGCAGAAGGTTCACGCCCGGGAATGTAAGGTGGTGATATCACAACAGAAGGGACCTGAGTGTCCAGTGGCGCTGAATTTGCGGTGGACACATTAACCCTTTGAAGCCCGTGGGGGGGGGTTAAAGGTATTCAGTAGCTCTGAAAAACCCAAGCTATTAATAACAAGGCCTTGCTCTTAAAATGGTGCTTTTCACCAGTAGAGCTCCGAGGTCCTTTACAAAGGAGGTCAGGATCATTAGCCTTGTTTTACAGGTTGGGGAAACTGAGGCACGGGGCAGAGACATGACTTGCCCAACTTCATGCAGCCGGCCAGTGGCTGAGCCAGGAACAGAACCCAGATCTCCTGGTTCCCAGTGCAGTGCTCTAGCCCCTCAATAAGTATGATGTCATAAGCACCCACTTTGGACACCCTGCACTTTATTCAAGCGGATCCGGCTTGGAACTTGAAGCCAGGAAACCCAGCGGTCTAATCCCTGCTCTGCTATGGAGTTGCTCCTAAGACCATAAGAATGGCTATGCTGGGTCGAGCAATGGCCCATCTCACCCAGGATCCTGTCTTCTGACTGTGGCTGGTGCCAGGTGCTTTACAGAGAATGACCAGAACAGGCGAGCATGGAGTGATCCATCCCGTCTTTCCCAGCTTCTGGCACACAGCAGTCCTGGCCACCTGGCTAATAGCCATTGATGGACCCATCCTCCAGGAACTTCTCTAGTTCTTTTTTGAGCCCCATCGTAGTCTTGGCCGTCACAACATCCTCTGGCCAGGAGTTCCACAGGTCGACTGTGCAGAAATGCTCCGTGGCCATGGACCGCTCAGGACTCTTTACAATAGAGGCCAGGGAAGGGATTGGCTCAGATCCGAGCAGCGCGTCAAAAAGGAGAAAGTCCTAAGTCTGACATGAGGTTTATAAAGCCGCAGCCGTCATTCAGACAGTGCCAGGACAGCTGATCTGCCCCCAGGCTACCCCCCAAAGAATAACCAAGAGATTTTCCTGGCTCCTGCTCTTAGGGCAACGCCCCAGAAAAGAAACGAGGTATGACAGCCTGAAGGCAAACAAGTTCCACCTCTGTTGAACTGGGTTAGGGCTGTGAGGCCCTTCAGCAAGGAACGCTGCTGGGTTCTTGCTAGAGCCGGGGCGTGGAGAGGGTTAACAGCACAGCCCTCTGCCAGCTGTAGGCTGGCGCTCTGCAGGCGTGGTCAGTGACACACACAGCAAGCGGGGTGCTTGGATACAGGGCTTTAATAGTGGTTAGTCAGGCAAATCACCCGTCCTGCAGGACAGCCGCAGCTCATGGATCACTCCCCCTTTCCAGTGCCCACCTCTGTTTTGCATCTGGTGGCATTTAAATCCCAGGGTGCCTGAGACACCCCCTTGGGGGTTGGGCGGTGCTGGCCTGCACCCGTGCTCAGATCAGCTGACTGACCAGCCCCCTCCCAAGCTGCCGGGGGCCCAAGGGCCACTGGGCGGGGCTGCCCTGTTTTCGGCCTCCCTGTGGGGAAGGATCTGGGGTGACCAGTGCAATGACAGGCTGATCCTCGGCACCCCTAAAGAGCATGGCTTCAGGCCAGTATTTAAGCAGCTGGCCCACACATCTTCCAGCCCTGCCAGTGGCATAGGAACCCCGGGCGTTACTGCGCCACCCCGACCTTAGCACCAACCGACCTCCCCCGCTCCCAGATGGCCCAGGCTTAGGAAGGGTGGGAAGGCCTGGCCGGGCGCAGGGGTTTGCCTTCACCAAAACAGCCAGAGGAAGCTCATTTGGAAGGCAAATGGGCCATGGCTTCATGGGACCCTGCATGCAGCCTGGTGCCTCCGAGCTGAGCCCGGCGCGGGTTGGGAAAGCAGGTCTTGCCTGCACCGCTTTGCTGTGAAACACAGGGGAGGCGGCGCAGGCACTAAAAGAGAACTGGACGGCTGGCCGGAGTCGAGGTGCTAAACCGAATCAGGGAAGATCAAGCTCTCACCAGCCCTTGAAAGCCCTTCTTTGCCTAGTGCCTCTGGCCAGCTGATGTGCCCCTCTCTGATCTGTCAGTGCCCCCAGCCAGCCCTCTGCTTCCCACAGCGCGGTCAGCCCCCCCTCCCCCCGACCCCTGCTGCCACAGACCCAGGAGCGCTTTTCCCCCCACCAGGAAGAACGAGCCCATCTTTCCCACCCCCACGGCAGCTGTGATCTTCACGGGTTGTGAGTCTCTCTCTTTACCCCCGCTGGCTGTTCCTTCCCAGAGCCGAACCGAGAGGGAGTGAATGGCTGCTCACGTGCGAGCGTGGGTCTGACTTGTGTATTGTCTGCCCGGCTAGGCTGTGGGCACCTGCCTCCCTGTTTCTTTAGTACAGACCTTTTTTTGCCTCTTCCCTAGCGGTATGAGGGGATAATCGCCCTGGCACACACGAGTGGGTGAGGTTAAAGACGGTGAAGTGCCCGGCGACGGCGGTGATGGGGGCCTGGTAAATACCTACAAGGGACAGACGATGCTTCACGACAGACCCCAGGCTTCAGTCTTTGGCTAAAGAGTTTATTGGCACAGCTTGTGCGTGAACCTTCATTCTACATTGAGAAAATTAATTTACACTTGAGATTATAAATTAATTGGCTTTCTTTTCACAGTGCAAAAATGTGCAGGACAGAGACTCGGTCCACTGCGTGGTGCCATCTAATCCAGCCACTCACTTGGCCAGGGGAGGGAGGGGACGCTGAAGAGACGGGCGCCTGGGTTTTCAGACACGCGTGCTGGCCCCAGAGAGGTTTGAAGGGAGTGAGAGAGGGCAAAATTCAAGGCTAGAGGCTCTTCCCACTGGTAATTTAGTGCCTCTGGCTAGCACTTAAAGCACGAATGAAGCAATGTCCCATCCTGGCTTGGCTGGATGGTCTCTCTCACCCCCGCCCACCCCCTCAGCCTCTGTCACTAATCAACAGTCTTATCCCAGTTGCTCTGCTGTCAGGTCGCAATAGCTCTGTCGTAATCATTGGACCACTCTTGATTCACACCAGCCGATCACTGATTAGAATCTGGTCCTGGGCACATAGACTGGGCCAAAGGATCTTGTAAGCATGAGGGGTCTGGGAAAGCTAGCACAAGCAGCCGTCTGGACTGGTCATTTCCTAGCAAGACCTCACGACCGCTAGCTAGGATCTCACATACCACGGAGGAGACAGATCGGCAGCCAGAGCCCTTCAGTCTTTGGCACAGTAGATCCGGCTTGAAACACAAGCTCTTCCCACTTCCACAGTGTTTGCATGTCCACATTATCGATACGTCACACCGTGTAAAAATATATATATATATATACACACACTCTACATCTCAGGAGATCATTCACAAGCTAATCACAGTGTGTATGACAGTGTGGGCTGGGGCTAAGAAACCTTTGATTTTCAACAGAGAAAATTATACAAGAATGTATCGGTCTTCCTCTTCCACTCACGGAAAAGGACTCCAGGCCTTCTCTGGCCTCACTTCTTATCCAGGTGGCAATACAGGTACATGGAGACAGCCATGGCTGCAATCTAAAGAGAGGAAAGTAGGGTTAATATCTCCTGCTAACCAGGGAGGCCGTTTATTCTTGCCCCTAACTGGCTGGGCTCATCGTGTGTCATGCAACTGTATGTAACCCACTGGTCTGTGTGTTATGCCCGCCCCTGTGCCCAGTCTATGGAGGAGAAGGGGCTGTTCCAGCTCTCAGATGGACGGCATGGGTTTTTAATTCAAGCTTTGGTGGCTGTTGGTCCCGGGTTCAAGTTCTGGGGTGGCCAAGATCGCGGCTGCCGCCCCAACCGCCAACATCATGTCTCTCCTTTTGCTTCCCCTGCACTAACGCCGGGGTCGGTTTGGGACGCGGGCAGTGAAGGGCAGGGCCAGGCGCGGGCTGAGGTTCGAGACTCTCAGGCAGCGGTTCCAGCCGTTCTGGCTGAACCCCAGAGCACGCCTGCGTCGGCCATGGCCTCAGGGATCTGTCACCCCCTTTGTTCCTGCCCATTCTTTCCCCTGGCCTCGCCACCCTCTCTTGTTTTGTGGCTCATCCGCCTTCATCCCAGCTCAAGGGCCGGGCTGCATGGTGGTGGGGCTGGGCCCCGAGCCACTGGTGGTCACGGATGCTCTTAAAACTTGGCGGGGTGCCCCGGGAGCAGAAGAAAGAAGCCAAGGCCAGCAGCCTGCTGGCCTGGAAGAGGACGGCTTCACACCGGCTCTCACATTTCAGGAGTGACTCTAGGCTTGGGAGCAAGCTCTCTCCGACCAGACGTGCCACTTGTTCGGGGAAGGGGAGAAGACACAGCGGGCTGGCCGCAGTGCAGATCTAGGTCCCCACCTAGTCTGTAGTCGGAAGCCAGCGCGGGAAACTTACCTCTAAGGCACAGATCCCGGCCGCCACCCCGCCGACCACGCCCGCATTCGTGCGAATGTCATCCAGCAGCTGCTGGAAGCAACCCTAGGGGAAAACAAAACCAGCGGGGTTAGAAAGAGCCAGAAGCGAGCCGGAAACAGACGCTATGTAGAACAAGGCTGCTGCCTGCCCGAACAGCTGACCTCTACTCCGCCTGCTGCCCTGGAGATTTGCCGGACTGGGGTGACTGGCTGAGTCGTGATTTTTTGGGTGCCCTGCTAGAAACACTTGGGAGGATCCCACTTTTAACAGGAAGTCAGGCCGCGTGGAGCGATCTTGATTTGGGGGCATACGCACCCCCCACCTCCCACTCTGAAAGTGCCTAGCCTTGGCCACTTCCACTAGATGCCCAACAGCACATTCAATGATAATCTCAGCAGGGCCTCTCCCGCTGGTTAGAATCGCTCCAAGCAGACGAGTCATTGCTCATGCAATGGTTTAGCATAAGTAGTATATGTAGGTCCTACATGAATAGAATGCGTAGCGCTGGGTCGGCTATTTTTGTTTCACGTGATCGAGGCTGTTCTCAGGGGTGGCAGATGACAGAACTAGGAGCAATGGTCTCATGTTGCAGTGGGGGAGGTCTAGGTTGGACATTAGGAAAAACCTTTTCCCTAGGAGGGTGGTGAAGCACAGGAATGGGTTCCCTAGGGAGGTGTAGAATCTCCATCCTCGGAGGTTTTTAAGGCCCGGCTTGACAAAGCCTGGCTGGGATGATTTAGTTGGGGTTGGTCCTGCTTTGAGCAGAGGATTGGACTAGATACCTCCTGAGGTCCCTCCCAACCCTAATCTTCTATGCTCCTATGATAGTCTAGTTATTAAGACAGTCACTAAAACTGCCAAAGAGCAATACGTCTGAATGCCGCACATTTTGGCACGTGATGGTGTGAAAGGGGACTTGACTTTGGAGGAGATCTGG
Source organism: Mesoclemmys tuberculata (assembly GCA_007922155.1). Taxonomy (NCBI): domain Eukaryota; kingdom Metazoa; phylum Chordata; order Testudines; family Chelidae; genus Mesoclemmys; species Mesoclemmys tuberculata. Next base: position 9,654,352 of record ML675643.1, read on the forward strand.
TCCTTGTTTCTGGACCTATGTGATATGCACGTTCAATGCATTTACATTCCCAGTGCATTCATAATTGCCTGGACTGTAGCTTCTGCACACAATTCCCTCCCACCCATGCTCGGTGAGGTCTTCCACCGACCTATCATGTTTCATCCAAGC
>ML675643.1:9659501-10055721 GCA_007922155.1 Mesoclemmys tuberculata
CAAGCGTCAAAAGAACCTTTGTATAAAAAGAATAACTCAGAAACCATATTTATTAGAATCTAGACCGGGCCAGAGTTATCTGCAGGGTCGGCTTTGTTCAGATTTACCCCTATAGGCCTCCAAGCCCTTTGCAAAAAAAGTGTCCTCCTCCCCACTCTTACAGATCGGGAAGGGACATAGGGAGGCTAAGTGACTTGGCCAAGGGCGTACAGCAATTCAGTAGCAGAGTTGGAAACGCCTGGCTCAGTCCCTCAATCTGTGCAGTACAAATCTATTCCTCCGCCGCCTTACACAGAAGTTCTGCAATTCGCCCACGAGTCCGACCTCCCTCTCCGATGGGAAGGGGACATCACCAGGCACCCCAAGAGCAGATGTCAGAGAGAGAAAGAGAGTAGTCCACTTTCCACAGCAAAACCTACACCCTTCTGGCCACCTGGGGCCCTGCGGCCCTAAGGCAAAAACTGCTGCGTACCCATACCTGGATGTTGCTGGCTTGTGCAGCCATGGAGTTGCAGTGGGTGTAGGTGGCGTGACAGCAGAAGGGTGGGTACTGGTTGTGCTCGCTGTAGTAGTACGAGCCATTGAAATCTGTGTAGTTCGTCAAGCCGCAGCATTTCACCTGGGGGAGGAGGAGGCAGAGGAGTAAGAGCAAGGACGGAACGTGCCCAGCACACGGGATAATGCCCTCTCCGCCACCTCCCACCCACTCAAAGAGCCACACCGACAGATTACAAGCTAGTTAATCTCAGGGACTGCCTCTCCCCTTCAGTGGCGGGAGAAGCCATCTGGGGCGATGGGGCAGCCGCAGCCCGGGAGCTACAGCTGTCTAGGACAGGCAGCAACGAGGAATAAGGCATCCCGCCGGAACTGGGAGGAAGGCAGAAGGTCCCTCCCCAAGCTGGAGGTGGGCCAGGATTCTGGGTCCAGCCACGACCCTGGGAGAAGAGCCACTGGGTTGCTGATAGCCATGGCAGCTGCCGCCTCGTGTGTTTTGTGCCAATGGCCCCAGCTGGCCAAGATGTGGCACTCGGCCTTGCCACGTAGGGGGGCCGGGTTGGTCCCAGCCGCTTGGACCCCAGGTACGTTTGAAGAAGGTGCCCCACGAGCCGTGGCGCAGGAGGGGGAGGTCCAGTGGACGGGCTCAGATGCGGCTCTCAACTGCCAAAGAACAGCAGCCGCTAGGTAGGGACTCGAAGTGCATCACGTGGGGGCTGGGCTTGCCAAGCGGGCACAGAGATCTGCCCCGGGCAGGCAATCCCGGGAGGAGCCAAACCCCCAGCGATTGGGCTCTAGGCAGCTCTTTACAAGTCCCAAGCGTCCGGGGCGTAGGTTCTATCCCCACCCCTGGAAGGCACCCTCCCTCTGTAGCCAGAGACGACCTTCCAGAGAGCAGTAGCTTGTGCAGAAACGGGGAGCAGAGACGGGGGTTCACCGGAGCCACAGTTTGTGGAGGGAGGCCAGCGTCCCTGCAGCAATGCTCACCTCCTTCATGGTGGTGTTCCAGATCTGCGTGACTTCGGGCACCTTCCCGTACTGATCTCGGAGGGTGGGCGTCACCGTCACTTTCAGGATGTTCTCCGCCTACGAGAAGAGAGTTCAGACGCCGTCACAGCGGGCATTAGGCCGACAAGTGGGAAGAGGCCTGTGGCTTAATGGGGATTCTCTTTGGAGAATCGTTGCTTCCCTGCGGGCCAGCGTCCAGGTAGCGTGGCAAGGCGCTGGGATGCGGGCGGGGGAGAGGGGAGGGAGGAGATCCCACGGCTATACCAGGCATGTGGCATGCAAGCCAGGGGATTTTGCTGTGCTGGGCTGAAAGAAGTTTGCTCCTTTCCCCAGCAAGGGACTCGCTTCGTGACAGGGCACTGAGTTCCCCAGTTACGTAAGGCGGGTGAGGCCTGCAAGTGGGAAGTGGGGAGAGGAATGACCGTCCCCTGGCACGTCTGACGCCACCCTGGCTTCCTGCACAGGACGTTCCTGCCAGCGGCTCCGGACTGCTGATGCAGAGAGCGGGCGGGAGCTTTCTGCTTGGCCATCGCTGACGGCCTTTGCTTTGCAGCGCTCGGTTTCACTTCCCGGGGGCCCCACTGCAGAATGCGTGCTACTGACACAGCCGGGGGGGTGGGAAATGCGAATGGACTAAATCCATATGGCTCCCAGCCCACCACTGCCCATATTACAGCGGGCAGCCTCACCCGCCGCACGGCCAGGGCTGCATTGCATCGGGCCTCGTGACTGGGTGCCAGGCGTTTTCCTTGCAGAGCTGAGGCACAAATGGCAGAGAGAGGCTAGCCCTTGGGGTGGGGCAGCCCTGCACTGGGAAAACTTCCCTCCTGCCCCACATACACTGTGACTGAGGCCTGACCCCCCCCAGCACCCACCATTACACCTCGTCCTCTGAGGTGCCATTCATCCCTGGCAGACACCCCGCATCGGGGAGCACCAGCCCGATCTCAGCTCGATTGCGCCTCGGGCATTGCCCGCCAGGCTTCGAGTAAAGCCCTGCCGGGCCCAGGCCAAGGAGACAGCCGTTGCATTAGCCCAGCCGAGTGCGGTCCCCACCCGCCACCTCCTACTTACAAGAGATGTGTAGACCAAAGCCACCACCGCAGCAGCGATCTCGGCTATGAAGATAATCAGCACGATGGAGAAGAACTAGAGGGGAGACAACAGGGAGATCAGCGATGAGGGCGGCTGGGGCTGGCCACGGCACTACCTGCTTCCCGTGCTTAGCAGGGCTGGATCCAGCCCCGAGGAGGACAGGCCAGCCCACTTGGGGGAGGCCAGGCTGGCTTCAGCTAGTTTGCAAACAGGCCCAAGTGAAGTTTGCTACAAAGGGGACAAGAGAGATGCCCTGGGCGTTCCCCACGGCTCAGTGAGCCAGGGTTCAATACAGAGCCGGACAGAACGTCCGAACAAGTCACTTGCCGCGGCACTTAGGGGTCTCCTACTCTCACGTTTCCCTTGGACGTCCTGTCGTCCGGCTGGGCCACTCCGACACGTACCGAGTGGCCCCCTCCTCGGAATAGATACGTCTCGTTCCAAGGCAACATCTGTGTCCCACCCACGTCCAGACTGAGATTGCAAACGCAGACCTGCGCCACTGGCGCCGCGAAGCCCACCTCCTCCGCCCTCCTGCGCCGCGTGTGTCTCAACCAGCGGGCGAGGCTGACCCGCCCTGGAGCCGGCCCGGATCCCTGCAGCCCAGAACTCCATATTTACCATGAGCAGGAGGCATTTGCTCTCTTTCTGGGCTCCGCAGCACCCCAAGAAGCCAAGCACGAGCAGGACGGCCCCGATGACGATGAGGAAATAGCTCACGTTCACAAACTGCATGGCGCTGGTGGAGCCAAGTATTTTGATGAACGAGGTCCCGTCCACAGCGATCCAGATCCCGACTCCCAGCAGCACCCCTCCGCCGAGCTAGGAGGCAAGAGACGCGGGTTATTTCAGTGGCGGCTTGGGAAGGATGAAGGGAGGCAGACCCGGCGTCCGGAGCCAGCCCTTTTTGGGGGGAGCTGAAATGCAAGACGGGATTCTCCTTTCATGTCCTGCTGGGAACAGTTTTGGCCTGGCACCTTACATCCTCAGGCTTACAGCACATTTCTTTCCCCTACAGTCGGCTCCCCTGACGACTCAGCGCTGGCCTTTTGGCGAAACAAGAAGGGCTCAGGGACCAGATTAGCCATCCCTTTATTCAGGGGGGTAATCTCAAGTGTGTTAGCAAGCAGGGAAAGCAGGGCCCGGCCACAAGCCGCCCACGAAACACTGACTCTATGTAACTGGGCGTGTCCCTGACAACTGGTCTCGAGAGAGAGCGATCGTGTTATTCACGACTCATCCCAGGGCACGAGGCGTTCAGCCAGGGAGCCGGCGTAAGTTGTTTTGGCTCAGCGGCGGGGCTGGTGGCTGTGTGTTTTGCCCAGGCTGGTCCCAGACAGGGAGATTGGGAGACTGCTCGGTCCTAGGCCATGACAGTTTCTGGAACGTGGAGACCCAGGAAAGCTCTGACGCAATGTAGGGTCTCGGGCAACTTCCTGATTTCTATGTTCCTGGCCCTGGCCAATCCCTGCACCAAGGCATTTATAGCCATCTGCTTTCCCCACAGGGCCCGGCAAACTTTGTACTTGCATGGGGTGGGCCACCCTGATCAGAGAATCAGGCTTTGCAAGTAGGGTGGGAAGGAAAGAGCCTGGTCGTTGCACTAGCCTCACCCAATCCAGTCAGCTCCTCCGTGCTACGATGGTGATGTTCGAGACAGGGCATGGTTCCGGTCTCATGGCTGTGTAGGGGAAAGGGTCTGAAGCCAGCGCCGGACCCTGGCAATCAGTATCCAGGCATGCCACCCACGTTCCCCCAGCGACACCTGGCCACCTCCCCATCCTCCACGTCACCTCCCTGTCCTCATTCAAATTCCTTCCTGACGCTGGAGTCTCCTGTAACAGCCTCAAACAAGACATTTGCCTAGATGCCTGTGGAGCCATTTCTCCTTCTCATAGGCTCACAAGGCCATCGTGATCTTCTAGTGTGACCTCCTGCACCTCGCAGGCCACAGCACCTTGCCCACCCACTCCTGTCACAGACCCCAAATCTCTGGCTGAGTTATTGACGTCCTCAGATCATGGTTTAAAGACTTCAAGTGACAGAGAATCCACCATTGACACTAGTTTAAACCTGCAAGTGACCCGTGTTCCATGCTATAGAGGAAAGCAAAAAACCCCCAGGGTCTCTGCCAATCTCACTCAGGGAAAAATTCCTTCCTGACCCCAAATACGGCCATCAGTTAGACCATGAGCATGGGGGCAAGACTCTCCAGGCAGATAGCAGGGAAAGAATTCTCTCTAGTAACTGTGAGCCCTCCCCAGCTAGGGCCGCGTCTCTGGCTGTTGAGGATATTTGCTGCTCGCAGTCACAGATCGGCTACACGCCCTTGGAGCAGTCTCATCAGACCATCCTCTCCATAAACTTATCAAGCGCAGTCTTGAAGCCAGCAAGGCTTTTTGCCCCCAGCGCTCCCCTTAGGAGGCTGTTTTCCCTCCCAGCACCTTTCAGAACCGGAACCATCAGAGCAGGGAACATCTCTGTGAGAAGCACCATGCCGAAGGGGGAGCACGATGGATCGGGCTCGGATCGCCAGGGGAGGGCAGAATCCCTGCTTCGGCGTCGAGACGAACGAGCGTGCCGAAGCCTCCCAAGGTCTTTCCCTGGCTGTTGATTCCCAGCCGTGTGGGTAAGGCCCTCCCAAATTCACGGCCATGAAAAGCACATCATGAACCGTGGAATCTGATCTCCCCCGTGAAATCTGGAGCCCTGCCAGCGGCTCCTGCGCTGCACAGGGCTCCGGCTGCTAGTCCCAGCCAGTGACGGGGAGGGAATGGGACTTCCTCTGCCCCTGCAGGGGCAACTTCTGGGGCGGGTCAGACCCACCTCTGGGAACATCCTCCCACTTCAGGAAGCTCCGTGGCTCCGGCGATCAGCCCCTCACCGAGGTGGGAGACGGCCGGGAAAACTGGACCATGGTAGCCCTCACCCCCCAATACCTGCGACCCTCACTTCTGTGCTGCTGCTGCTAGCTTTAGAGCTGGGCGCCCCGCCAGCAGCCTTCCTCTCCCGCTGTCCGGCTCGGAAGGCAGTGCCCCTTCCAGCAGCAGGGCAGAAGAAAAGGTGGCAATAGCCTTGCGACCTCCCCACCCTGACCGCCTTTTGGGTGGGCCCGCCCCCCCAGTTGCAACACCGGGACATTTCAGGCAGTAAACACCTGAAAGAGTGAAACTGACTAACACCAAAACTGGCTGTGAAATTCCAAAATTGGCTGGTAAGGCCCTACCCGTTGGGCTAGCAGGGACCCAGGCAGCTAGCCTCCCTCGGGAAGCTACCGTATCTCCTAGCCAAGCCCAGGGGGAGGAAAAAACACTAACAAGAAATATTTCCCCCTGGCTTTGAGAATTGCTTCTCTTATGGGACGCCACGGGAACAGAGCAGCCCCGTTGTTCCCCCACAGACAGCTCTGCCTTCGCCAAGTTCCCGTTGAACACACGCCAGCTGAGTGAGAAAAGGTGACCTTGTCCACCAGCCACAGGAAGGCACGCCCTTTGGGGCAGGAGACAAAAGTCACCAGGGGAGTCACTCGTCACCTCCATTATAACCCCCACAGCTGAGCTTTTCTCATTGTATCCAAAGCAAAGAAGGACAGTGGGGTGGCGAAGATAGGGAAACCCTACATTAAAGCCACCTGGGAGGAACCTGAGAAAAGCAGACACGTCAACCCGTCGGGGGAAAGAGACTGAATCATTGTTATTGCATTTCCCTGTAAGTCTCAGAGCAGAATTCATTTCAGAGCTGCTGGCCCCTCCTCCAGAATTTGGACTGGGATTTTATGTCCTTGTTACTCTGGGAACATTGGGAAAAGAGTCAATAATTGGAAAGATGACCCCAGATTCCAGTAGATCCTCAGGGCCGGTGGGGGCAGAAAGAGACAAGCCAGAGCTGGTTGGAAAAATGATGGGATTCCTTCCTGCCCCGTCCCCCTGACGAAAATGTAGACAAAACAAAAGAGTAGGTTTTCTGATAGCCCCCACAGCCCCAGGACAGCAGACTCTTGCCCTGCATTTTGAACTAAAGGAGAATTTTCAACTTTTCCATTTAAAAAAACCCCAAAAAGGTTTAGGTGGAAGATTTCTGGCCTGTCCTATAACAACGCCCCCCCCCACCTGGCAAAATAAGAGAAGCAGAGCATTTACTGTCTGGGCTGGGAAGACACCTGTTGACAGGCAGAGGATGGAGAAGAAAGCAGAGCTGAAAGCCATCCCCTCTCTTCATTCCCCAACCTCTCCAAGTGCAACTCGGCGCCGTTCTAATCCTGCCAGCTTCGGATGCCACCCTAGTGAATCGAGGCAACTGATGCTCCCCCACTTAGAGGGCGCAGGACAGAGTAAAACTGCAAAGAACACGCGACAGCTGTCTAGCCAGCACGGGCATCGCCCCCTGAGATCCCTGAACAGCTGTGCTGCCACGAGGCTCCGTGGCTTTCCAAGGTACCCCGTGCAGACGGCAGAGCACGGAGGCCACGAAACCAGAAGAATCACTGCCGCCACGACTCGGATTGTACCGAGCGAGTTAAAGAGACAGAGAAAATAAAACACTTCTTCGATGGTGGCGCTTCCAGCGTCCTGGGGCCAGCTAGCCTTCCTCGAGCTGGGCACCCTGGCTGGCGAGACGCCATGGCTCAGAGGTTGCACATGAGTAAGAGCTTTTGAGTTGATCCTGGAGTTCTTGCACCCCTGTGTTCTTCCAGCGTCACAGGTGCTATTGACGCCAGCGGCATGGGAGGAGAACAGCCGGTGACTGTCAGAGAAACCCCCCTTCTAACCCGTCAGTCTAGAGACATACTTGGAGTGTCCCAGCTCTCCGTGATCTCCTGGCATCTTGGCCTTGTTCAAGGTGAATCCAGCTCTGGGAACAGAGACACCGTGGTGCTGGCTGCAGACTCCTTTGTTTACTGGAACAGCTCCAGCAGGTTGTCGTGTTCTGGCCAACTGTGGGGGGCCCTAGAGAGGAACCCTACGCCTCCTGGGGGAGTGCTTTACATTTCCTATTCAGCCAGCTGTCTGATTGAGGTGATCACCCTGGGGTCTCTTCTACCAGAGTTTGCAGAGGGCAATATGCTCCAGTGCAAAAAAAGACAGAAAAAACCAACTGTCAATGTCACAGCCCTAGAGCCACCACCGATGGCTTCAGAGCAAGCCTGCTTGGAAACTCCTCTATTCTTCGTGTGCAAAGCAAACCTAGCCTGAAATGCAATCATCCTGGCCAGGCCCCTTGCAAACTTAAACCCAGCATTGTACGGTGTGGTCCACCCCCAGGGTTCAGAGAACGCAAGTAAGGCCTCCCGCTTGTACCCGAGCTAGCGCGTTAAAACTAGCCGTGCCAATGCCGCTGGGCGAGTTGCATATGTTTTCGTTTGCGCCCGCACCGCGGCACAGCGGCGTCTACGTAAGCCACCGCGCACAGCCCTGGCCGCGGCGTGGATGGCCCCGAGCCTGAATTCAGATAACGGAGAGCACCGGGAAAGAGAGTGCCGCCCGTTGCAACAGCTAGTCTAGCCAGAGTGTGAGCCTGGCCGAGACAGCCCAGCCCTTCCACAGATTGCATGGGGGGCCGTTACATGGCCCACCCTGACGTTCCCTGGGGGTCAGCAGAGCCTTGAGAGCAAACAAACAAACAACAAACAAACCAAAAGAGAGCTGCAGTGTTTGGACATTGGCTGGCCCTGAAATCTAGCCCTTCGGCGCAGCTGGTACTTACAAATATGGCCGTGTTGAACAGGATCATCATAACCTTGAGGAAACCGTAGCAGCCCATCTTTGTGTCTGCAAAGAGATCAGCAGGTCAGCACAGCATAAGGAGCTAGTCCTGAGACGCATCTTCCACACAGGGAGGGGAGCTGGCCAGCGCTCGGCCCCGAGAGGCGATTTATGGCAGATCAAAGCCTCCCAAGTCCCAGAGAATGCTCAGTTACCTTCCGTGGGTCAAGCAGACCCAAACTGCTCCCCGCTGCAGAGAGGGAAGAAGCTGAAGCAAATTAATTTGCCTCTGAATCTTGCTCAAAGAGGCCGAGGGAAGCTTCCCTTTAAGAAAAGCTGCCCAGCTACAGCAGCCTTCAACGGGGTCTCCACTCCCTTCGCCAAGAAGACGGGGGCCCCTCTCCCTTCCCAGGGGGACAGATCTGAGCCGTGCTGTGTGTCTAATGCGAATCAATCCCCCCCACAGCACCCACAGAAGGAAGGGGTCACGCTGGGAACGCGGTGCTTACCTCAGTGAGCAAATCCAGAGGGGGAAAACAAAAAAATCCAAAGCAGCCTCGAGAAGCCAAGCCAGGCAAAGCACCTGTAGCCCTGGGAGTCTGTCCTGCCTGACCCAACCCTCCTAGCCTTTCACCAGGTGCTGTGCCCTGCTTCTTAAGAGAACCTAAGTGGCAGTTGTCTCCTCCAGTCAGAGACTTTCCCCTTCCAGCCCAATCAAATCCTTCAGGGGATGGTCCACTCCTCACAAACTTTTTTTTTTAGTACTAGCTGCAGTCGGAGTTGACTGTAGTCCTTGCTGGCCCCTAGCGGCACAGGGAAATATTGCTCCATGCTGTGCTCTCTGGGCCCAGATTCTCAAAGGGTTTTAGGTCCGATCTCTTGGAGAATCCGCGTCCTGGAGCTGGGGTTACGCCCACTGTTATCAGCGAGCCCTTGGCCTCGCTGGCTGCAGCCTGACGGGAGCTTTGTCGCTTTCAGCCCAGGATCCCCCGGCCAGCGTTTGCGAGCATCCTTTTCGAATGTGCTCGTGTGGGTCCCCCCATGTGTCCCGTGTGTGCGTATGTAACCCACGTGCTTGCACTGCGGCGCTTAGCTGTGTAACTAAGGGAAGAAACAGCGAAGGGGATAAATAACTGCGGTCTCTGGCCCAAATCCTTGAAGGTACTGAGATGCCTAATCCCGCTTAAATACCTGTCACGGTCTGGGCCTTCAGGCTGGCTGGAGCCAGTCAGGGTGACGCTGCTGGATTCAGAGATCCTAGATTCCCAGGCCAGAAGAGGTCACTGGCGGGCCGCATTTGGAGCTTTGGGCCCCCCACTACAAAAAGGATGGGGACAAGTTGGAGAGAGTCCAGAGGAGGGCAACCAAAATGATGAGGGGGCTGAAGGACATGACTTATGAGGAGTGGCTGAAGGAACTAGGCCTGTTTAGTCTGCAGAAGAGAAGAATGAGGGGGGATTTGATAGCAGCCTTCAACTACCTGAAAGGGGGTTCCAGGGAGGATGGAGCTAGGCTGTTCTCAGTGGAGGTAGATGACAGAACTAGGAGCAACGGTCTCAAGTTGCAGTGGGGGAGGTCTAGGTTGAACATTAGGAAAAACTTTTTCACGAGGAGGGTGGTGAAGCACAGGAATGGGTTACCTAGGGAGGTGGGGGAATCTCCATCTTTAACCTCCTGAGGTCCCTTCCAACCCTCATCTTTTCTAATCATTGTGATCATCTCATCTGACCACCTGTATAGCACAGGCCAGAGACCATCCCCCAGATAATCCCTAGAGCAGATCTTTTAGAAAAAAACATCTGAGCTTGATTGGAAATTGTCAGCTGACGGAGTATCCACCAGGACCCTGGGTAAATTTGTTCCAATGGTTAGTTATGCTCACCCCTAAGAACGAACACCTTATTTCCAGTCTGAATTTGTCTAGCTTCAGCTTCCAGCCACAGGACGGTGGATGGGCCGGCGTCATCCAGATACCAGGGAGGTAACCGGCACTAATTAGCTGTTTGAAAAGCTACTTGGGTGATTTCCGTTGTGGGCAAGCCACCTGACGGTGCAGCCAGAGTCACTCCTGGAGTGCGGAGCCCATGGGATCCCAAAGGGAGGGGGGAGTTTATAGATAGAAGGAGCAGGAACCAACCTGTAAGAGTCACAGGGGAGTTTGCAGGAGACGGCCCCAGAGAGCCTGAGAAGGGCCATTTGCCCCAGAGAGGAGCCCTAGGGGATCGCAGGTGCGTGCGCGGACTTATATCTTGCATTTGAACTTGTGGCAGTAACAAGACCTAAAACTTGGCGGTGCCTCCCCCCAAAGCTGTCATCTTTAGCCAGCTGTTACTGACACTATTCAGCTATGCTCAGCACCTGGGCCAAACCCAGAACTAGGGCCCTAACCACTGAACCATGCTTCCTCTCAATTCAGAGAAAGGAAGGCCAGCAGCAGGTCTAATCTGACACAAGGCCCTCAAGGAGGATGGCAGCTGGTTTTTCCCTCTCCCATCAAAATGACTTGAAATTCAAATGTACTTAAAAGTTGCCTTCTGGTTGTAAAAGCGCTACCTGAGGTGGTGCTCTGCAACGAGAGCGGGGACTGGGGCCAGGTGGTTACAGCCCAGAGGTGGCTGCAGTGGGACCATGGCAGGGAGCTGGGCCTGGCCAGTGGTTGAGATCCCTCATCAGGCCAGCGCCTGGAGCAGGCCAGGGGATTAACCCCGTTTCCACCCAGCAGACTCTGAGCGGATGGAACGGGAGACCTGTGGGGGTGAGAGCTGAGCATGCAAAGAAGCCAAACCCAAAGGAACACTGCAGCCTCGAGGCATCTTATCACGGCCAGAGCTGGGCCGTGGCTCTAACAGCCTAGAATGAGCTGGCTAGGGCGCCACTGGCTGGAATCTGAACGGCTCAACTCTGTGTCATGGGCCCTGTGGTAAAGTTAGGCCAGATGGCTATAAAAGAGTATACCTGGGCTGGTATGAGGGCCCGAAAGGGTTAAAAACCCTCTGCCTGGCAGGCCAAGAGAAGAGCACAGCAGGGCAATTAATGGCACTTGGATCCAATGAAGGGCCAGGCCAGGGTATTTAAACCCTGCCTTCCCTAAAGGAAGGGGAAGAAACACATGCAGGAAAAGCTGCCAGAAGGTCTGGGGCAGTGGCAGGAGAAGGGTCTCTCCTGGCCAGGAGACAGCGCTCTGCTACAACCAGTGGAGACGAGGGAGTTGGGGACGTCCTGACCGCAAACAGCAGAGGTGAAAGCGCGAGACCCACCAGGGGGGAGTTGGCAGCTTACCACAGCCCTGTACTGCGGATGGAGACCTCAGCTGCAGAATCAGGCCCCCGGGGGTCCAAAAGCCAGGCAAAGGGCCCGGTTCGCCTTTGCACCAATGCCCTTTTCTAGCCCTGGGGCCGAGCGGTGCCAAGGGGCTGCCGCGCTAGGACACTCAAGCCCCCCGGGGCGTCCCAGCCGGGTTCTGAAGGCAGCCGGACAGCGTCCTTGCCAGCTGGGTGGGTGACTGATTTCTTCTGGCTAATGCCTTCGCTGGGACGTGCAAAGCAGCCTGTGTGAAAAGCCGAGGCTGGGAGGGGGCAGAAGGCTTGGGACGTGGCCCCCGGCTGCTGGAGACCCGTGCCGAGAGACGCCAAGGGAGCCCCGGCGACCGTGGGATGGAGGCGCTACGGACCCTGGCCGGCCAAGGGATCCACCGGCCAGGGGCTTTATTGGACCTGGCTGGTGGATTCCCTAGAGCCCGGGGAAGCGCCTTAGAACTAGGCACGATGCAGGCATCCCATGTGGCTGGCTTAGGCGTGTGACCGGGTAGCACTGCCGGCGCTCTTGGTCTCTGCCGTTCCCAGGAGGACCTGTTCCTCTGCTACTGATGCGCCTGGATTCCCAGGGCAGCACGTCTTGTTTCCAAACTGGGGGGAATGACCGAGCGCTCTGTGCGTGCATCGCGCCCGCTAAGGCCAGAGAGAGGAAACGTAGGGGGCTTTTGGGGTGCAGGGCGTGGGGTGGAAGCAATGGGCTCCTAGCCTGGATCCTGCAGGAGAGGTGGGCTGTGGGAGAAACGGGCCTAGCGCTTCCCCATGAGCCTCCAAGTCATTTCCACAAACACGTTAACGAACTTTGGCCCCTGTTCAGCTCAGAATTTACCCTCCCTCGTTTCTCTAAATGGTTCATCCTCTCCCAGGCAAAGAATGGAGGAACAGTCAAAATGCCGGGCCAGGCTGCAGAAGAGGGCGGAGGGGTGGGGATCAATGCCCCACTCTGGGCCGGACGCCCTGGGCAAATCGTTTCACAGCTGTGGGCCTCAGTAACCTCCTCTTCAGGGTCCCAGCCTGTTCAGGGCGTGAGCTGGTCAGAGCAGGGACTGTATCACCCTGTGCGTTTGTGCAGCACCGAGCACAGCCAGGCCGTTGGGCGCTACTTCCACCGAAATATTACTTGTTTGCATTGCAGTATTGTCCAGGAGCACCAGTCCCGCGCCAGGACCTCGTTGTACTAGGAGCTGTACAGACGCAAAACGACGTCCTTGGATCACACCATCAGAGAGATGAGCAAGGAAGGTCTGCCCCGGGGAAAGAAGGGCACCTTTATTCAAGATGGAGTGGAGTGACAACGTCCCCTCGCTGCATTTCATGCTCCTGCCAGGTGTCCGTTTAGCCTCCCTTTAATGTGGCTTCTGATGTGGCTCCCGGAGCCTGGACGCAAACTCAGCTGCCCGCAGGGCTGGCCGCGCACAGATCTGCCGAGGGAAGCTGCGTCGGTCAGGACCGACTGCTCCAGCGCCTGGGAAACGCCAAGACAAGCTGAGCCCTTCCAGGTAGGCCCGTCGACCAGTGAAACCAAGGCATCCTGGGGGCTTCCTCTTTAGACTGGGGGGGAGTTTTTTTGGTTGGTTTTTCCTCTGCATAGTTCTGTCTCGCTGCACAGCTGGGCCTTCTAAGCCCATTCCTGGGCTGCTGGTGGGAGACGCGCCGGGGCACCGGTTTGCCAGCTGAGGCCAGGTGATTGCACTGTCCTTGTCCTTCGAGAGGAAGGGTGGTTTTGTAGCTGAGGCACCAGATCGGGCCTGAGAAGATCGAGATTGTGTTGCTATCTGGGGTCAATCACTTCATCTCTCTGTGTCTGGTTTCCCCATACAACAGTGACTGTAATTTTGGATGGCTCCCAGCCACTGCCTTGTCTATAACTAGAACTGCCTTGTCAGTTCTGTGGACCGTGTTGGGATCCTGGTCCTTGGCCCTTTAGGACAGTGTTTTTCAAGCTTTATTCATTTGCCGACCCCTAAACATTTCAAATGGAGCTGCGGGCCCCTTTGGAAATCTTAGATGTCATGGGGTCCGCGGACCGCAGGTTGAAAATCACTGTTCTATGGTAACAGCAACCTTTCACGGACCCCTTAGACATAGTCTGCAGTCCCCCCAACCCAAGGGTCCACAGACCACAGGGTGAGAACCGCTGATAGTTGCTACCCTGATAACGTTATCTGAGCAGGTCTGGCTTTGCCCAGCAGAGGGCAGCCGTGCTCAGATACGCCGGCTGGTTCGTTATCAGCCCTATAAACAACACGAGCAGCTCATGGTTGTGGTTGGTGCAGTGGTGGCGTGTGAAAAAACTCTCAGCCATTGCCTGAAAGAGAAGAAATGACCACACAGGGCCAGGCTCATAGAAAGGCACAGGGCCTGGGGGTAATTCCAGATAAAAAGTTAAAAATTAAAAAATACAGATAAAAAATTATTACCCAAACCCAGGCACGCTCCTCGATTTGCGAGCACGGCTCTTTAAAAGCAGCCACTCTCGGTGTGAGCACGCGGCTCCATAGGGCCTGGAATTCCAGCAGGGCCTGGCGCTGCTAGACAGATTCATCAGGGAAGGACGTAGTCGCTTTTCCCCAGCTGCTTTCTCTCTCTCTCCCAGGAGCTGGATTCCTTGGCAGAGAGCAAGGGAAGAAAGACAATAGACTTGGCAGGGCCAGGCCTTCTGGGGAAGACACTGTGTACCAGCGCCACGTATCCACGTGGGCGAGAAGAATCCCAAGTGTCTGGCTCATTCTCTGAACATCAGAGGCACGTACTTGGATCCGGTTGGTCTCATCGGCGACACTAGGGGGGGGTCTCTCTCCTTAGGTCTCTGGGCAACCAAGGCTTGGGAATGGCCCGTGTCCCGGTTGTTGGATTTCTAGGATGGCGTCTGAGCAGGGAATCGCCGGAGTTAGGAACATTTAAAATAGCCGAGTGAGTCCAGCTGGGCAGGGGAGACTAGGGAGTTTCCTGTCGTGTTTCTTCTGTGATGGGGTTAAATATACACAGGAGTTAGCAGTTTTGTGAAGGAAACAGGCTCGGTAAAGGCCAGCATGGACTAGCTGCGGCCCCAGCCTCTCTGCCTGGCAGGCATATCCAATGGGCGAGCTAAGCCAGCTGCATGCTGTCTGTCCCCCGTCTCCCCCCCCCCCAGGCAGGTGTATTTCTGAAATGCTCTTTCACCAGCCCGCCTGCCAGACAGATACATTGGTGCATGCAGCGAAAGGAGCATTTTCCTTAGGGGGGGTGCATAGGGGGCATGATGGACCAGTGGCTGCCCTAGCCAGAGCAACCAGCTTGTCTCTGAATTCTCTGGGGGAAGGGAAGGAGGAATCCTGCCAGCTGGGTCTGTCGATCTGCCCAGCCCCATGCGCTAATTCAATGTGCAGGCAGCAGCCACTAAAATGCTGCCACCGTCTGCTAGGAATCGGAGGCAGGGAAGATGTCGGGGAACACGTATTTGGATGGCTTGCGGTAGGGAAGGCCCGTGGCGGAAGCTGCTCCAGCCTGGGAGCTGCCAGTTGCTGGGTTGCAAGGTGGGCACAGGTGGGATCCCCCACCCGGCCGACCTCTCTCTAGCTGTCATCCCCTTTCAGGCAGGTGAGGCTTAGGCAGGTTGTTCCACTGCGGTACGGATCAGCCACATAGTCCATTGTTTGACCGGGCTTTGGTTCGTTGTGAAATAAGAGGAGACCAAATAACTAGCAGCAGATGGGTTTGTTGCTCTGAGCCAGTCCGAACATAGTCCAGGAAAAGATCCAATGCACCCATGGCCAGAAAGCCGCCTCGTAGCGTTGTTACATTCACCTGGTGCAGAAGATGTGGTCTCCAAAGCTACAGCCCTGATGCCGTCTTTTCAGACTCCACCTGTTACAAATGAAAGGGACTGTGTTCGCCCTCTGAAACAAGATTTGTTCCGGGTACCTGTGCCGCGGGGGCGTGACCTCGGACTGAGACTGACAGGGAGGGGCTGCCACTCAACCCCCTGGTGGGCGGAGCCAGGGAAGCCACACCCACCATGCTGGAAGCGGAGGGGCGGAGCCATAACAAGAACTGGAAATATAAAGGGCGGGCCCTACAGCGCAGCTCAGACAGGAGGCAGCTGCTGAAGGAGAAGGACATCTGCTGTTCACTGCAGGAGAAAGGAGCCAGCCAGAACCTGGGCCACTCCGAGGACCCACCTGAGCCGTTGCCCAGCCCAAAAGGCGAAGGCGTGGTCAGAGGTACGATGGCAACATACCCCAGGGAGGTCGCCGCCAACACTTGGCCACGGGTACCCGGCCACAGGGATGGAGGACGCAGCCCAGGGGCAGCCGACTTAGGTCCGGCTGGGCTCGCACTCGAGCACCTGTCAGTGCATTGGAGCTGGAGCCCCGCTGACCCCATGGCGAATGCTCTGCCGCTGATGCGGCCCTGGGCTGGGCAGCGGTGGAAACAGGAGGGCCCATGTTCCCCTCTCCCATGACCACCCCATCTCTGGTGTGGTAGCCTCCCGCTGGCCTGTGGGGCCATAGACTGCTCACTCGCCCCGCTCTGCTTGAGGGCTGGAGGCTATAGGTTGAAAAGAACTAATCCCCTGCCTAAAATTTGCTCGCACAGGTGTGGCAGCAAGGGGACGTGGCCTCTCTCCAGGACTGACAGCACCCAAGGGCGTCAAGGCACCGCGGAGGTTTGGAGCAGGGCAGAACGTTAATGTGTCTTGTCTGCTTCCTTTGACCAGGTCCAGTATTGGCCTGTGAGGGTCACACCGTACCCGTCGCTGTGCAAAAACACTGATCGCTCCTGATCCTAACAGCTTTCCTGTTTACTTAAGCCAAACTTATTTCAGCTAATGCCAGGGGTTCTGGGATATTTGACGTGGGTGGACAGAATCGTGGGAAGAGAATAATACATGACGTGAACGTACATTTATAGTAATGCTATGCCTTATAGATATGTGTGGGCTAACCAGGGGATTCTTGTTGTGCTGGGCTTTTAAATGGAGGTGGCCCCCTGCCACCTTGTGGTCAGGTGTCTCCTGTTTCACAGAGGGGACGCCCACACTTCACACTCTCTCAAGGAAACCTTACTTTGTTGCTCCTGCCAGACAATCTACAGGCCATTCCCCCTGAGAGTTGGTTCTTGCTCTCTGTGTAGGGGGGAAAAGTCTTCGCCCATGATGGAGTGATGGTCACAAGAATCTTGCCCTCCTAAGCAAGGGATTCCTCCGTGTCCTATAGTGCAAAAGGACCAGAGCTTGCACAAAGGGACCATAAAGCAAGCTGCAACCTCCCATTTATTATCGTTATTACGGTAGCACCTAGTAACGCCATGCAGTGTGGCTTATTGGTTGGAGCACTGGACTGAGACAATCGGAATTCACTTTCTGGCTCTGTCACCAGCCTGCCTTAAGCAAGTCACTTCATTGCTCTGTGCCTCAATCTCCCCATCTGTAAAATGGGCATAATGATCCTGACTTGCTCTGAAAAGCCCTTTGAGAGCTACTGAAGAGAAGACTAAATAAGAGTGAAGTGTATTGTTCTAGGTGTTGTAACAAAGACGGGCCCTGCCCCAAAGAGTTTAGCCTATAGGCTTCTCTGCAGAGTGACAATTAGGAAAATCAATCTGAATTAACTAAAGGGGTGAATTTAAAGTGGAATGCACTTTGGAAGTGAATTGAACTAAACCACATTAAACTCACTTTAATTCTGGCATTTGTACAGGGATCGAGTGCAGTTCAACTAATCCACTTTAAAAATGCATTTGGATTAACTTTCCCGTGGGAGACAATGGATGGCTACAACAGAGAGAGCTCAAGGTAACAGCAAGACCACGCTGATAAGCGTAAGAAGAAACACGCCAGCTGCTGATCCATTGTTAAATGGCAGTTTCTTCTCAGAAATGTATACAATAGCTATCCACCATGGCTTAACAGACTCCACAGGGGTACCAGGGTAGGAAGCTCACTGAGAATTTAAAGCCGTGCCTGGGGGATAGACATCAATTAGCACTCCCGCTGTGGGCTGGCGGTGAAATCTTCTAAGTCAGGGGTGTCATGTCAGCTGAGAATTATGCCTTCCAGGTAATGACAGTCGCCTAATACCAGCATCATCCTTGACTTT
This sequence comes from Mesoclemmys tuberculata, assembly GCA_007922155.1. Classification (NCBI taxonomy): domain Eukaryota; kingdom Metazoa; phylum Chordata; order Testudines; family Chelidae; genus Mesoclemmys; species Mesoclemmys tuberculata. The sequence goes on from ML675643.1 coordinate 9,677,193, forward strand.
CTGGAAAATGGGAAAGGAAGAAGCTCGGTCCTGCAGGAGTCACTTCTTCATGAGCTCCCTCTCCTCTCTTGAACAGCAGCCGCTGGACTCAGCTGTTGCTGATCCAGTTCTAGCATGGCTTGCCTTAGCAGCATGATCCCATGCCAGGCAGAATGTGCTCTACTGTATATATAGCAGTGTCTACAAAAGATTCCCTTCTCTCCCCCCCCCGCTCCGTGGAATCACAGTTTGTCTTAAACAGGAGCATTTATTAAAGAAAAGTGCAACAACTACAGACACAAATGAATAGACTTCTACGCAGCTTGAGCACCAGCTTTGTCTTCCTTGTTGACCAGTATGTACGGTCATGTGCAGTTCTAGACGGTACACAGCGCTGAATATTATACTGCAAGTAAACCTCCCATTAGAACTTCACTGGTGGGAGTGCTAGTATAGACCAACTGGTTCTCCTCCTCAGTGATCCCAAAAATCTTGCTAGCAACCACTGTGTCTAAACTAGAACTAGCGCTTGAGCCAATCCTGAGCTGAAGTTGGGGCATATTTCCAGGATCTGGGTACCTTTTTGGCCCGTTAGAAATAGAAGGTGACACGGTGCAGGGGATTTTGTCTTGGGGTTAACCCCAGCCCAGCTTCCTCGTCCCTTTGCAAAGGCGCTCAAGGGAAAGGCAGCGTTCTCCCGCTAAGTCACTCCAGCTAGGTTCTGACTTCAGGCTGGCTGTTTGGATTAGAGTTTTTGCTTCAGGCTCAGCCATCTGAGCGAACTGCTAAACCAGTTCACTAGGACTTCAGGAACCGTGGCCAGGGACGTGGGAGCCGGTGCCATTCTGGAGCGTGAGTGGGTTGAGGTGCTCTGACAACGGTGTGATTTGTGCGCTCGGTTAAACTGGCCCCCTGATCTGGGAGGAGAAGAGGCTTTTTGGGGGGCGAATGCAGCAGGGGATCCCAAGGAATATTCTGGGCAGAACCTTGTTGAGTTGGGGGGAAACTGAGACCGGAAAGGAAGAAATGGGGGACACATTGCATCTGACTGGCGCTGCCACAGCTTCAAACAGCTCTGCAATTGTCTATAGATCACTTTCTCCTGGCGTAATAAATATCCATGTCCAGTAAATCCCAGTCCTGCTCTCTAGAGGGCTACTGGGCCGTGCGGTGACTGGTTTTTGGCCTGTATTCCAAGCAGGAGATGGCAGCGGTGGAGATGCCCCCTCTTCCATGTCTGTTGGCAGCTGGCTATCTGGGATCAGGGTGGGTAGTGGGTGCGGGTCTCCTTTGTGGCTGTAATTCTTTGTTGCCTGTCTTTGCAGCTGTGAATGCGTAAGCACATCTTAATTCATCCATGACTCCCCTCCCCTCTGCTGGTGTTTGGGCTCTGTGTCCTGTGCTCAAGCAGGGACGTGGGGGGGTTTCCTATCTGACTGATGGGAGGGGTGAGTCAGACTGCACCGTGTAGTACAGTAGTGTTATTGCAGGAGTGCCAGTCACAGGCCAGGAGCCCATTGTGCAAGGTGCTGTACAAACTCAGGACAGAAAGACCCCAAAGGTAGCTCTGAAATGGAGCAGCCAGCCGTGGCGCAGAGACAGATGTGATTGATCTACTCACAGATCCGAAGCGGGCTGCCCCTCCAATCGCTGCACACGCCAGGCATCAGGAATCCGCCTTCACCTTTGGTGAGTCCCATGTTTCTCATTTTAGATGGCACCTTTCGCCCAAGGCTCTCCGAACACTTTCCAAATCAGGTAACACGGTCTCCCTGCAGCAGCAAGTGGGACTGCCTCTTTCACAGGGGGGGAAACTGAGGCACAGAGGGGACTAAGTGACTTGCCCTAAGTGGCAAAACCAACTTGTGGCAGAGCCATCCCTGGCTCCTGGTCTTTCTCTAAATACCAGCCAACACCGCCCCTCTCTGAGTAATTGCTATGGACCTGTCATCTGACCAGCTATGGAGCCAGAGAGAGTCTCAGGCCAAGAGCTGCCTTGCAATGACACGGGAAGCCCCTGGATTCCTCCTTTCTCCCTGAGAATGGCCTGCCATAAACCAGGCCTGTTTCACAACTTTCCAGGCCTTCTTGAGGTCTGACGGGGTGCATGTGTTCTGCTGCCTGATCAAACCCATTCTGTCAGCTGGCGTGATTAGCGGACAGTGGATGTGGAGTTTATCGGCAGGCCAGCTCCCAGCAGGCTGCAGATTAAGCATGGCGGTACAAGAGGGGGAAGCTGGATAAATCCTTTGCTCTCGCTAGCTCCTCTGAATCCCTGTGGCCTGCTTAATGGTGGGAGAGGAGATGGAGAAAAGCAGAGCAACAGATGCAGTTGTTTGTTTGTATTACTCTAGCATGTAGGAACCCCCAGTGTGGACTGTCTTTTTATTCTGTGTTTGTAAAGCACCTATTGTGCTAGGTGCTGTACAAGCACAGAATAAAAAGCCAATCCCTCCCCTGAAGAGCTTCCAACGTAAGTCTCTAGCCGCAGCTTCTCGAACTGAAGTCCAAATGAAATAAAAGATGAAGAGTTGAGAACCTAGGAATTGCTGGTCCAAATCGGACTCGCAATCCATAAAAGGCCTCTAGTAGTGACTGGTACCAGCTCTTCAGAAGAATGTATGCCCAAGAGCAAGCAATTATGGGACAACCTGGCCACAGGGGAAGTTACATCTTGAACTCAGATGGCTGGAGGTTGTCTGATGCTTGAAACGTGAGGGTTTATATTCTTTCCACTCTGTCTTATCTCTGGATATTCTTCTAGCCATATAAACGTCCAGTCCTTGCTTGAATCCTGCTCAGGTCTTGGCCTTTGTCCTGTGGCAGGGAGTTCCACAGGCTAATGTGCATTTTATGCAATGTCCTACATTCAAACCCTCCTGATTGTGTCATGAGTTTGGGGATCATGACCTATTTGATAATGAAGATGGCCCAAATCATCAAAGGCACTGAGGTACCTGTCTACGACTGATTTCACGGAATGTAATTTCATTGAAACATGCCGCTTCATAGAAGCCAAAATGTTTTGCAGAGCCATGTTGCTTTCAACTAAGTTTTGGTAGGGAAGCTGTCTGGCCACTTTGAGCAAGAGACCAACCCCAATCAAAAACTTGAGCTGAAAACAGCCATTTTGACAGAGTTCCATTTTGCAAAAACACTGAAAAGGTTTTATTTCCATTCCAGTGCAGAACACAAACTTGGACATCTCGCAGATTCTCACACAATGAAATTGTCATCCTCCGGCCAGCTCTACTTGCATAACCTTGTCATGCCTAGTCTCTCTTAAAGCCCCAGCTCCTGGAGTCATGTTTTTTTGAAATGCTCAGCTTTCTTTTTTTAAGGCTCTAGCCCTTGTGTTTGCAGAAAAAAAATTGAAGTCACACTTCCAATATGACCTGAAGGCAAGATGAGGTTGGTTGGTTTGTTTGTTTGTTTTTCCTCTTTCATGATTTCTTAGGCTCCGCTCATGATTTTTGAATGCTCGTGGGTTGCTGATTCTGATGAGAAAACAGCTGTTCTTTCTCTAGTTGAGAGGGAGGGTTTTCTTATTCATAGATGTTTCCAGTCATGTTTACCTGCCAATCTGTCCTTCTGTTTCCCTTCACCGAGGCCATTTCAAGCTTTAGGGCTAAGACTTTCAAACAATGGCCACTTGTTTTGGATTTGGACCAGCGAGGGTTAGGAGAAGTGAGGGTCTATTGTTGACACGTGCTGTTTATTTTTCTGGGCTTTCTAATGGTCTGATAAGCTGCATGGGAATGAACCCTTTCTCCATGGTATATAGAGGCGTAGCATGGTTACCGGTTTCAGAAGCATGGAAAACATCTGAATGATTAATATACCCGAGATAAGCTTTTGCCAGCCCTTTTTAAATGTGCCAGCCACGCTCTGGCCATGGCTACATAAGCACCTCTGCAAGGACGATGTTGTGCTAAGGGTGGCTGCCATGGAAAGAAACGGCGATGTTGCTGAATGCCGTCGAGGAAGGCGTAACTTTGAGATCTTTAGATCCAATGGGCTATGCAATGGGAGAGCTCTCTCGGTACCCAGGAAACTGACCAGCCTCTCTGCGGGGTCCACGTAGGAGCTGACCAGATTGGGTCCAAGGGAGTTTTCGACTTCCATTAGGCTGGGCTTTGCTAGGGAGTTTGCATTGCTTAGCATGGCCTTGTGGGCAGCTCTCACAGGAGCCTGGCCACCCATGGGCATCAAAAACAGCGTCTTCCCAAATGGGGGGCCACGTCGGAAAAGTTGGGGCTCTTGCCACTTCCGTGCCCCCCATCTTCCCTGTAAAACACAGCTAACAAGGCCCGCTCCAGCAGAGTATGCCACGCTCAACTGAATGTGGAGAAAGGCCTTGTAGACCTTTGCCCAGCCCGTGCCCCACAAACTCCTGTTCATCACTGAATCGTTCTCTGTTTCTGTTACAGCAGCCGCTAGCCGTGTGAAATTGGGTACTGTGTGGCACCCCCCCAGGGGAGCGTGGGGGAACATTTGTGGGGGCGTGGTGTGGCCCAGGCCGGCACCCACAGGAGGTGAGAGGGGAGCAGCACCCAGCCCCACTCCGTACCCAGCTCTGCTCCAGCCGTGCCCCCAGCTGTGGCCCCCGGCTGCATCTCTGCTTCCGGACCCCAGCCTCGGCCCATGGTCTCAGCCATGCTGCAGTTCCGCTTCCAGCCCCACTCCCAGCCCTAGACCTACCCCAAGATGCGGTCTCAGCTCCTAGCCTGACCGCAGCTCCGGCCCAGGCCCCGACTGCAGCTCCACTCCTAGCTGCCACCCTAGCCGCAGCTCTGGCCATGATCTTGACTGTGGGCCCGCTTCTGGCCCCGGCACGGACAGAAGTAAGGGGGGCATGACGTACCAAGTCTGGGGACCGCTGCTTTAAGGGCTAAGCTTCCCGAGTGGAGAGTGGGCGCGAGGCTGTGACGCACCTGATCCCTTTAGGGAGAGAGCAGCTGGAGTGGTGGGAAACTCTTGCAGGAGTCGCCCGTTGCAGCCCAGGCCTGAGCGGTGACTGGTTTTGGCCTGGTTATTCCCGCTGCTTTGCTAGTGAGCTTTCTGGTCAGGAAATGCTCCCACCAGGGGATCTGAGCGGGCTTGTTGATCATACGCTAAACAGAGCAAAGGGGTTGTGTGAATAATCCAGAGTGCCTCATTTCAGAGCCTGGGTGCTGGGTGAACGTACTAGCCCCTCCTCAGTCTGGGTTGGAGCTTCACTGTTTGTGCTTGGAGAGGGCTTGCGGGTCTCTCTTTCTCCCTCCTAGCACCAAGAGGTGACGCAGTGTGGGGTGGCTGTTACAGTCCCATCCTCGCGTGTGGACGTAACAGCCACCCAACTCTGTCACCTCGCAGCATTAGGAGGGAGAAAGAGAGACCCGAAAGCCCTCTCCCGGAGATGCCCCATGTGACTTCAGTTCCCACAGGGAGAGTTTGATGCAAACCAAGTCTGGCAAGGCACAGAGAAGCAAATGTTAATGCGTCTTCAGTGCTAGCAGATGCTGCTGTCTGCCGGCCAAATGCATGCCAGGGGACTCTGCCCATCTCCTGATTGAAACGTGCTTTATAAAAGCCTCTCATTGCTCCGTGTAGCAACTCTGCTGCAGCGTTGGCTTGATGCAGTCGGGGTGTGTAGGACATCCAGTGCAGCCCACCGCCAGTATTCAAACAGCAGGAGACAGGTCTCCCCCCAATCAGAAAACTAGCTTATAAATCATGAGATTTTAAAATGTAATCAAGGGTGGCTTCTCTCTCCCTCCCTCGCTTCTGGTTTCAGGAGGGTTAGCTCACATTTTCAGGCTTTTCCTGGCAACCATAGAAAATGACTTTAAAAACCCTACAAAAATCACAGGACTCCAGGACCTGGGGCTTTAAGAACAACACCAACTGTCACCAGATTACTGCTAAAATCATGACAGTTGGTGACATGCATCTGCAGCTTCCTGCGCATGCCTTAAACCAAGACATTGAGGCCAGATTCATTACTGTCTGACAACTTCTTCGCAGGGTCAGGCTATTTTACAGGGGTCCTGTGATTGGTGTAAGTGGAAGCCACGGGCGAGTGTGTGATGTGTCATCCCCGGCACCTGATCGACAGAGGGTATGAGTTTGCTACAAAGCACCCGTCCCAGAGCCATGGGTCTTTAGCTCAAGTTGTAGCAGCTCTTGCTTTTAACTCCCCAGTTCAATCCGTGCTGCTTCAGCTAAGAGGGTGGGTGTCAAAACAGACAAATACCCTAGGGGTCGGGGAGGCAAAGCCACTACGGCCACAGCCTCTGGTGTAGGGTAAGAGGAGATATATCCGGTGGTTCTACATCTCTGCCCCGCTGTAGTTTCAGCCACAGACCACATGAGCCCATGCAACGGCTGGCTAAGGGAGCACCAGCTCCTAAGGCAAGCCAGGCATAGGCTGCAGCGGGTTTGCATCCCTCATGCACTGAATAACGCACAAGCTCCTACAAACTGCAGATCATTTGTAGAGCAATGCGTAAGTTCAGCCAGTCACTGGGGTGATGCAAACAGCTCTGTGTGGGAGGGAGCCACCAGCTAGCTGCAAAGAGCTGGATGCTCAGGGCGAGATTCTGCCACAGGGGCTTCGAGATGCTCCTAGGCTGTTGAGGACGCAGCACTATGGACGTCTCCTCCAGCACAGGGGCAATTAGGAGACAGCTGTGCCGAAACTCAGCAGTTCCGCCCCAGAAAGGGGTACGGCGAGGCTGCTCGGGTGACGTGCAGAGTCGAGACATCCCTTCCAGGTCCCCCCCCGATCTCCTGCAGAGCCCTGTGTTAACAAAAGCTGCTCCTGTCCCCCTGGAATCCTGAGGGGAGGGGTTAGAGCAACACCCCTGCCCTCCCAGGGGTCAGTCTGTCTCCTTGAGGTGTAACGTGCACTCCCCTCTGCCATAGGGAATTTGGCCCGGAAGCAAATGCAGGCGCCCGTGCTTGCAGAGAGGCAGGAGACAAGGGGCTGCGGGCCTGGTGGAGCCAGGAAGTTAGCCAGGCGCAGCTGGCTCCACGACCCAAGCTGTCATGCGAGGCCTGGCGACGTTTGCCGTGCCTGACTCTGTCCCCCGTGATTCGCACGGTAAGGGTCTCGTGGCGAAGAGCAGAGCCGCTCCCATGCAGCTGCAATCCGGGCCAGACTGGTGTCAGCCCACCCAGCGGTTCCCGCGGCTGCGCACCCAGGCGCCCCTTCGTGCCACAGTGATATCCCGAGAGGAGGGCGCCAGTGTCGCCGGCTGGTCTCCTCCACCTACAGAGCAAAGATCCTTCCCAGCTGGGCACGTGCAAAATGTGGTGTGCGTGACCGCTGCAAGACTGTGGCCCGTATCCCCCCATGGCCAATCCAGACAGATTAATGCCCCGTCTGTGGGTGCTGCCAGCACTGTGCCGGCTATACATGCACCCTGCACACAGGCCCTTTGTGTTGCTAAGCGTAGCTGGGACAAGCTGCAGCAGATGTTGGCAATTGCTGCACCGCGCCTCGAAGCTGGTTAACTCCTCCGGGCTCTCGCCCAAAGGCTGGGGAAGATTTAATGTGCTTTTGATTTTTACTGAGTACCCTTCTTTCCCCACCGCTCTGAAAACTGACCGCTTGGTCGTGCTAGAGAGAAACGTCTGCTGTTCTCTTCTCCACCAGGGGGAGGCGCTAACCTTAGCTCGTCATGAGAGCTGGTCAGAAACGGGGTGTCTTTTCCTGGCAGAAAATGTCAGTTTTTCACAAACATTTGAAGATTAAAAAATTTCCATCAGAAACTGAAACAATGTCGCTGTGGAAACGCTGCTGCAGTGCCTCATGGGGGTTGTAGTTTGGGTGCCATACGTTCCCGTTCTCCTCCATAGGTGGGGCTCTTTGGTTGGACTACATCTCCCATGATGCACCAAGTCTCCCTTCTTGGTGGGACAAGGCGGTGCCTCTCAGGAGAACCTGGCCTTGGTGCATCATGGGAGATGTAGTCCAGACAGGAAGCCTGGTCCATAAAGGAGAATGAGGACATGAGGCAATTTAACTCCGACGCTCATGAGGCAATACAACAGATCACAGGTACAGGTACAGGGCTAGTAACTGGCCGAGGCCGGGGATTTAAGGCACGTGCATGGTAGCACTAGACGTGCAGTTAGGACTGCCACCTCTCCAGGGTTCCCAGGTTCATTCCTTGTTTGAAGTAGCTGTCCTGGGACGTCTGCAAGTGTGCTCAGTGTGCATTACCAGCTGTTCAGCTTTAGGGCCTCAGGATCACCCCCAGATGTCCTGGGCTTTTCGTACCTCAGAGGTGGTATCCTTAAGTTACCAAACGCAATCAGTGGTAACGATGGGGGAACCGTGGAAGGTTCCTGTGGTATATTGAACAATTGTGATCTTTCACTTTGAATTCTTGGGTTCCCCTGGTCCTGCTTGCAGGCTCAACAACTCGGTTGGGAAGCGTGCGAGCTGGGCCTGGCAGCAATCTGGCCTGCAGCCAGCCTGCCTTGCGTTCAGTGACAAATCTCAGCCATGTTTGCTAATGGCAGAGGGTGCTGTGCCTGTGCTGTGTAAATCAGCGGCTGGACTCCAGCCCAGAGGTGGCTGCCTTTCAGTGGTGGGTGAGTGAACGAGTGGTGTACATGGGAGGCTGGGCATCATCTTACTCCTCCTGAAGCTAATAGCACGGCTTTTCTTCCCTTCAGCGGACGCAGGATCTGGGCCCGAGTCTGTAACGCCTCTGGGGAGCCAGCAGAACGGAAGGGGTTCTGTCATACATTTACAATAATGACGGCGAGCCCAGCTCCGTGAAGGACAGAGCACCTACAGCTCCCAGGCACGTCAGCCAGGGCCTTGACTGCCAGGTGCCGAGCGCCCTGTACTCCCCTGCCCTCAAGTTCTCAGAACCTCTTGGGACTTAGCTAAATGGCAGCAGGCACCAAGGAGCAGGGTGGATGCCGCTCCCTGATGTCAGGGGCCAGTTCTACACCAGCAGAGCTTAGAGCTGCCTAGAGGCGGCTCTAAAATACAAAGGTTGGTAATGGCTCCACGGGGCCAGCTACCGGATAAAGATGGCGGTAGTACAGTAGAACTCTAGCCATCTTCTCTCCCAGCCCTGCCGGATCCCCCTACCCTGGCAATAGGAGTAAGGAGGGTCATAGGAGCTGGCTACGTTGTCTCTGTGCAGCTGGGGACTCCCCGAACGCTGGAGAGAATTGAGGGTCGCCTGGCTGCTATGAATCTCCACCGCCATCGTCCAGCCAGGCCTGCGCCGCTGCTTACAAGCCAAGTAAAGTGCTGCAGGAGCGACAGCCTCCTCGCCGCCCCTCTGCCTCGCAATCCACAAGCGCTCCCCTGCTTGTCACCACACACACGCAGACCGTCCTGCAACTTCCCCAGGGAGTGACGGCAGGAGTCCTGCTCTCTCTACGCCAGCCAGGAGGGCGCGGAGCTCACCGCCACCCCACGAGCTCTCCAGGGAGGGAACCCCTGCGAGCGAGAGCCACAGCAGTATCCCACAGCTCTCTGCGGAGCACACAGCCAGGCAGGCGGCATTTCTCTCCCCTAAGAGAAGCGTTCTTTCTCTAATGGCTGTGTGTAACCACAACAAGGCCCTGGCAATTGCCCAGGGGGCAGTTAACCAGCCACCCGCTCACTTGCTAGATGGCCAGTTTGAGAGATTACAGCTGAGATTTTTCCCGCGTGCCGCCAGACCACGCTTGACTGCTCGGTGGTTGATGGACAAGGAAGGGATGTAAATACAAAAGTCCTGTTCGTCTGGCAGGTCTGGAACCTGATGGCGGTATGTTCCTTTGGCTGCCAACAGAGATGATCTTTGTGTCACAGCAGGCCAGCATGGTGACAGGGATAGGGAGAGCCGTGCAAATCAGCGATTGTCTGCTTTCTACCCCCAGGTCATTCCTGGTGGCTTGCGGATTGGATGCGGATACACACTTGGTATCTGCCATGAGTTAAATTCCAGTTTTGCCTCACCCCATCATCAGCTAAGTGTCCCCAGCCCCCCCGTGGAGGCAGCTTCGGTTCACCTTACCTTGTTGCCTATCAGGAGGTTTTTCATTCAGCCATCTCCCATTAAGGCTGGAATGGGGGGGAGGAACCAAGGTAAACAGGGAAAAAGAAGACGCACTGGGCCACGAGAACATAATTAGCATAGCTACTTGCATTCATGAGCAGTACCCTCTTTCGCTCAGAGACTGTCTCTAGACCAAGATGAGGCAGGGCCGTGACTTCCGTAAGGTCACCCAGCAGAGCGGTAGCAAAGTCTAAAATTAAGGCTAGGCACTGGACCGCTCTCACAGCATCTGCCAGGAAGGCTCACGTGGGCAGAAGGAATTTCGGGGCAGGGAGAGCAGAAAGTGGCCAGAGGACACACCTGCAGGGGAATATATGGAGTGAATCATTCCCCCTTCACCCAGCTAGTTCTAAAGCTGATAAGAATAAGAGCCAAAGCTTTTTGCATGTTCCCGATGAGCTGATTTATTATGCAAACAGACCTCTCTCTCCTCTCACCCCCCCACGATTGGAGCATGGTGCTGCCAGGACTCCCTAGGTGGCTGCACCCCACAGGCAAGGAGTGAACAGCTGTTCCCCTTTTGTCCCATGCAACTGCCAAGCAGAGCAGTGGGAGAACACAGCCACCAGCTAGGCTGGCTTGCAGGCCACCCATGGCTCAGCAGGGAGAGGGACGTACAGGACGGCAGCAGAAATAACGTCCCGCGTGGCCATTTCCAGCCCGAGCCCACAGAGATGGTCTCTGGTGACCTGAAATGGCCCCTGAGGCTCTAGAACAGAATTTTGTGCTATATCCTTTAAGGGGGGTTGGGAAATGTGAAAATCTGTTGGCTCTAAAGGGGCCAGTCCATTATAAAATGCAAGTGGCAGGAGTTCTGTCACCTCCCTCAGACCAATAGTCATTCAAAATGTCAACAAGGAGAGACAGAGGGGGTTATTCCTCTTTTACATATGGGGAAACTGAGGCACAGACACTCCCCTAGCAAGAGAGAGCTGACCCCTAGACTGCACTGTAGTTTTCAGGATCTGGCTCTCATTTATAACCCAGTGCTTGCAATTATGCGATAGGTAGGCGTTTCGATAAGAAGACGTGATTACCTAGTCCTAGGCCTTTAAATCAAGGGGATGTGGCTGGAGGACCAGCAGCCAGAGATTAGGTGAACTCAGTGTAAGCAACACTACAATGCCTTCCCCCTTAAAAAGGCCTTTCGCATGCCCAAAAGACTACTCACAGTAACACTACCCCCAAACAAAAACTGGAACAAGCTAGTTTAAAAAAAAAAAAAAAAAAAGCTTTTTTACCCCAAAAAAGAAAAATGCAAAAGATTCCATGAAATCCACTAGAGGCTTTGCTAGTGATTTGCTACAGAAAGGGCTCACCAAAATAAATACAGCCCCAAAGCACTCTCAGGGCCCCTTTCTAAGAGGCTTTTTAGCTCCTAATCACAAACTCTTCTGCAGGGTCAACCCTTTATAGGACCCTTTCCCCAGCATGCCTTGCTGGGCGTGGCCCTTTAAATTGGGCAGAGCCAAACAGCCGCCACCCTAAGAAGCCACTTTAGAGCAGGCTCCATCTTCCTTTCTTCAGGCTGGGTAAGTCCTGTTATGTTTTCCATTTATGGCTGAGGCCGTGGTTCATTTCCCACAGAAGGCCGGTGCTGGGAACGAGTTGCTTCTTGTTCCCGACTGGGTTTCAGTCTTTAAACGAGAGCCAGCGAAGGTTGTTTCTGATGGACAGTTGCTTGTGGTGACGCCAAAGTGCCGGTCCTGTTCAAAATGTTTTCACTTTTCTTCTCCTCTGCATGCAGAACTGGGGCCGGGGATTCCCCCCTCAAGGGAAAGAACAAAGCAGGGGACTAAAAAGAAGGCTTTACGTCAATGAAAAAATCAACTTCTTTGACCAAGTCCCAAAGACATGAAAAGCGCTGGTTTCTTTTAGCTTTTGAATGGAAAGCCCTGACTGTTTTTCATCCCATCCCACTCACTCCATGTAGGTTTACAATCCAGGCATAGTAACTCCGTTGTATTTACGCTGGATTGATTTTCTGCTGCGTCTGGTTATAACTCCTGGGAAGTCCAGGGACCAACAAGAGCACTCACTGTGCCCTGGCTCTTAGAGCAGAATGACTGGGTCACGGGAGGCAGGTACGCAGTGGCACGAGTGCCTGGCTTTGCCTACCTCCCCAGGTGAAAGGAAGTTGCCCTGGGGGCCACGTGACAGGAGCAGACGGCTCAGTCAGGTCTGCCAGGAGCTACAAGGAGAACCTTGAGTTCAGTGAGAAACAAAAAGGAACATAAAGCCGGGCAGCAGAAGCTGTTGGCTGTAGAGACAGTCCTGTGAGCTCCTAGGGCAGGCAGTAGGATTGATCTGCAGTGGGGCCAAAGGGGTCCGGAGCAGAGACCCTCCATAGCAGTCAGAGGGACATGAGTCCAAAAACAGGATTGTTTTGCTGAGGAAGTGGGGAAACTGAGGCCTGAAGAAGCTACGGTGAGCAGGGTAGGCAGCCATTTGTCTGGCCTTAAGCTGGATAGTCCTGTTCTGGTGTGGTGTGACTTCGGTCCAGTACTCATAAAACCGGCCAGGGTTTTGTCTGGTCCCACTTAGGGAGGCCGCTGTTTTGAAGCACACAGGCAGGGGCAGGGCCGGGGCCGTGCACTCTTCCGAATGGCATCTTCTGCATGGCATGCAACGAGGGCGTCAGGAGAACGCGTCCTTTGGCCTAGCTGCCATCGCGCGGGGAGGTGGGTTCTTCCAGCGATGGGCAAAATCCCTTCCCCACCTAGCTATGGCGTGACTGTGCCCCCTGGAGTGTGGACGTGGCCTCAAGCGGGGATGGGATACGATCTTTTTACAGGCTGCTTGCGAATTCTGTCCGGTCCCCACCACTCCACGGCAGGCCAGGCTGCTTGCTAGGAGACATCTTACTTGGATGATTTTCCTGGAGAGGCATGTCGGAGCCATCTCTCCTCTCGCCGCACTCGTGTTAGCTAAAGGACGACAGTGGGGCGGCAGCGCCGCAGGGGCTAAGGTTGAGATTGCGAGTTGGTGCGGTTCTCTAACATCCCCTCTCTCTCCCCCCCGCAGTCCCGGCCTTGCAAAGATGCCCACGTGCGTACTGGCAGGCTGGCTTGGGGAACCTAATGCCCCAAGGGCTATCCATGGCCGGGATTTTTGCCTGCAACTATAGTGAGGATGGGTTGGAGGGGTGCCCTGCCGAGAACTGGCCCGGAATCAGTGGCTCCCCACAGCCGCAGAGAAATCAAAGCTCTCCACGGACCTTGTCTAGCTAATCGCCCCCAAGAGGGAAGGAGGGAGATATTATCCACAGGGGAAACTGAGGCACAGAGTGGTGTGGAGACTCACTCCAGGCTAGAGAGGGGGTGGGGACTTCCTGGTTGGGAAGCTGGCTCTGGATCACGCGCCACGAAATCCGGTTGCTAGTCTGAACCGCAGCCTCGAGGGGTCATTCAGCCCACCCCCCTCTGTGCTGAGGCAGGCCCAAGGAAACAGAGCCTGTCCCTACCCGGGGTTTGTCCAGCCTGCTCTTGCAAACCTCCAGTCCACAACCCCCCTCGGGAAGCTGTTCCAGAGTTTAACTCTCCGGAGAGGCAGAAAGTTTTTCCTCCTATCTAAGCTCAGTTTCCCTCATGGCAAACTAACCCTTGTCCTGCTCTCAGTGGGCACGGAGAACAGCCGATCTCTGTCCCCTTGGTGGCAACCTTGTAACTGAACCTGGTGACCAGATGCCCTCTCAGCTCGCTCGCTCTACGCTAAACATGCCCCGTTCTTTCAATCTTTCTTATCAACTGTTGTGAACGAGAACTTTAAAGCCCACAATGGTCCCTCCCTGCCCCCGAGGTGAGCTAGGGTTTAGGGCATTCGGAGCTGTTCCCAGGCCCTCGGGCCGGTTCCCAGGCCGCCTCTGGAAATAATCAGCTGCAGAGAAGGCAGTGTGGCCTAGTGGCAAGAACACGCAACTGGGACTCAGGTGGCCTGGGTTCTATTCCCAGCTGTGTCCCTGGCCTGCTGGGTGACCTTGGGCCAGTGACTTCACCACCCTGTGCCTCAGTTTCCCCATCTGTAAAACAGGGGTAGTGACCCCGAGCCCCCTTCCTGAAGTGCGTTACGACATAAAGCACTAGACAAGAGCGAAGTTTGATGATTGCTCAGTCCTAGCCCCGCTCCAAGCCATCAAAGAGGCAGATTCTCCTGGCACGCGTGTTGCCTTCAACAGCCGTTTAGTGTTTACAGCCTCTTTGATTTGAACCAGGCTTTGCCTTCCTGGTGCCGCATTAAAGCCTTGTGTTGTGCTTTTTCCCCGGGCTATGGATTGTGTAATGTCCGCTCCGGTGGATGCTGCTCCATGGAAGCGACTGTCAAGGGGATTTATGCTGAGACAGTGCAATCCTGACCCCACCGATGGTGGTGGGAGTTTTGCCCTGACTTCAGCTAGAATTGGTGTGAGCCTCTTATCTGGAGGCTGCAGCAGGGGTGCGTGATGATGTGGCCTGGGACTTAGCCCAAGGGATATCCCTGCTCCCCCCTGGTGCTGCCTAGATGGAACATGAAATGTGGTTTGAAGGGACAGGAAGGAGGGGCGGGCGTGATCCAGCATCTTACCGGCTGAGCTAACGAGCTCTCCTTCGGCTTGACCGCTGGGGAGAGCATTTGGAGATGGGGGAAGCCCCGCCAGTCCAAGGCTCATCCTCAATTTCAAAAAGCGTCGCTCTTTGAACAAAGGAGGCATCTGGCACTGTGGCAGAAAGTGAGAGCATGCGGTCTGAAGCCTAGCGTAACGGGCTAAGGCGTAAGGCCTGAACAGAAAGATTGGTTGAGTCTGTTATAAAGCCCAGGGAACAGGAGTCAGAGACGACTTCACAGAAGCTGGCAAGAAAAGCTGAGCCTCCAAACACAGATATTTCCAAAGCATGACTAATGCTACAGATACGTATCAGAGGCAGAAGATACCAGGACATCCTAACACCACAGAGATAACAAGGGCAGCCTGACCCCCTGAAATGACGCTTTGCTGGGTAGAAATGTCTTACAATGCGACAAATAGAGATGTTCTGCCCGGAGCATCCGGTGCAAGGTGAGGGTGGTATTAGACTGTGTCAAGAGGTGGCAGCTGCCTACGGCGAAGGGGCAGAATGAAATTGTCCATGGCCAGGCATAAAGGAGGGTGTCGGAGGGAATGAAGTTGTCCGGCCTAGGAGATAACAAAGTCCCGCCGTTAAGTTGGGCCAAGTCCATTATAGCGAAGCACTCGTCTTTGCAGTGTACCGGTAGATACTCCATAGGTCGCTTCTCATTGTGTCTCAGCTGCAATAAACCTCGCCCAGGAGCCTTTGTTGCTCCATGGTCGTGTCGGTTCATTCGATCATGAGGGCCATCTCGGCTGCCTGTGCAGAGCTGGGCCAGTGCCTACGCTGGGGGGCGCATACACACAGCCTACACTGGGGACCGACAACACGGGGGCTCAGCCACGTGGCTCGGGCTCCTTGATGACTCGTTAAGGAGCAGTGAACTGGCCTGGAGTGTCTTTCGTTCCCAAAGCCTCGTGCATAACTCCACGCAGGGATTGCCCTGCTTGCCACTGGAATGCAGCCATCTCTGGGCTGGAACGTGGCAGCTGTTTAACAGCGCGCAGCAACACGCCCTGGCAGCTTAGGACAGGATGCGAAGAAGACGACAGTGTCCAGCTGGAACCTCAAGCAGGTGGCTGATGGGAGTTATTGCCCAGATTGGAATCTGAGGCTCACATCCATACTGTAGGAAAGCAGTGAGCTGGGCCCTTGTTAACCCTGCTCAGACCAAAGACCTGCTGCTCAAGCGGTAAATCAGGCCCGCTCAGCTGCTGAGCAGCCAAGAAGCCGGCTGTGTTCTCTGCCTACACCTGCCGTGCCTAGGAAGAGGGATACAACAGCGGCTGTTTCGTGCTGGCCATATGCCTGCAGCCATCGTGCAATGATACATGGCAACGCGTAGGGGAAATTATCAGTGCCCTAGCCCGAGCTGTTCTGCAGTGCTCCAACAGCCTCTGGAGGCCATTAGAGCATGAGTTACAGGAGGCTGGAGCGTGCTAGCCACAAAGCCTGAGCCCTGCAGGAATCGCCTGCTTTGCCACCGGCTGCTCAGAACCGCCTTGCTGAGGGAGGCAATCACAGATTTCTCGCCCCCTCCCGCCGCCCTGGGAAACTTCTCCTCCTGGCTGGCAGCGGTGAAAAAGGGGTGGCCACGTTTCACCCGGAAAGTGAGGCTCCCCCCAGCGCTTTGATTCTGATTTTAAACCAAGAGCTGAGGGTGGCTAAGCAGCGGACTGAGCACAGAGTTGTGCTGTGACGATGCGCCGGGTCCGATCACAAACTTTCAGATGAAATGTTCTAACCAAGGGATATTCAGCTTGAGGCTCGGGGACTGCGAGCAGCTCTTGCGTGCGTCTCGGGCGGCTCTTTGCTGTTCAGACGCAGAGTGGTTTAATTATTAACCCCTCTAGGCGATTAACCAATCCAGATGCTTTTACTATGTTATTAACCAACTGCAGCTGATAAAAGAATCATGCTTGGCGGGGATAACCACGAAGAAAAATATAGTCAGTGAAACAATGGACTTACACCACAGAGGCTCTTTGGGGATCTGCCGGTTGCTATTTTGGCTCTTGAATCTCTCTGAATAACCATGAGTCACCATGCCAGGAGAGGAGAGGGGAAACATTTTAAAAAGGAGGCTTGAAACTGAAATCTTCTTCTGGAAATAGAGCGACATCCTGTAAGCAGGAAGCGGTGTGAGAAGCACTGGCTCCCTACTACAGTTAGGGGGAACGCTGAGTGCCACAACCCCCCCTCTGATTTGAAAAGATCTGCCCGGTCTGTCCCCCCCACCCTAATCCGCTCCTTTCCTCCTTCTGCTGCACGGGGGTATCTCACGCCTGGCAAAGGGCCGTGCACTGGAGCCTGGAAAATCTGCGGATTATATCCAGGGATATATCCATGGACCCTGTTTGTGGATACACATTTTGTATCCGCTCAGGGCTTTGTGGTGCACACCCAACTTCCCACCTGGGCCTGTCAAACCCAGGGCTGGCCCTGAGCAGCCAGGGGAGGTAATAAAATCAAATGCCCCCTCCCTCAGTTGACCCATCCTCCTCTACCCCCTTTCTCCCCCAGCTCCTTGTAGCTCTGTGCCACCCCTTCCAGCAGCAAATCACCCTGTCTCCTTTATGAGCAGCAGAGCAGCCACTGGCCCGGATCCCAGCCACATCAGCCAAGTTCAGCTCAATCAAGCCATCGTGTAAGTGGCCCCATCTTGATCCTGCGCTGTGTTGAGTTAAGGCGGGTGGAGATTTTCTATCCCAGGACTTGGACAGTCTGACAACTGCAGCGCAGAGGGAAATCACCACCCATCATGGCACATGTCAACATGTCATCGTCCACGTACCGCAGCCAGTTATGCCATCCAAGTGGAGTTTGATTCACAGAAGGGTTCCAGGCAGCTGTTGCGGCAGGGGAAAGAAGGAGACACCAGTGTAGTGCTCTGCTTTTTATAACTTTTTGTAAAAAGCCGTTTTTAAGAAACGTCTTTAATACAATCTAAATATAGCTGCCTCCGAATCCCATCTCCGCTGTGCCGGATGAAAACCAGGGTCTGTCTCTGGATCCCAGGGCCAGGATGAAATCAAAGTAGCCTCATGTGCACAGGCAGGATAATTCAGCCACCAGTATCTGCTTTCAGCCGAGATGTGTCCATCTCTCAGATGCCCTGTTTGGGGCAGTACAAAATGAAATGCCGACCGCTCCGGATCAGCTGCCTGTCAGATAAGGATCAAAGCTGCCATCAATCCCACACGAGGAACAATATCTGTTTGCTGCTGGGCGTGGTTAATGGAGCCACTTGATGCCACCAGCTGGGACAATAAGACAACGAAAAGGGACCACATTTGGATGTCAAATATTTGGAATCCTTAGGAAAACGTTTGACACTGATTTACATCCCCCCCCCCGATGCGATGGGGGTAAAGGCAGCCTGGAATTTGGCCCCTGGAGGCTATTAAATTCTGAGATGCTCCTCCGCCCACGCTGGTGGAGCCCATGCGCCGTTTGCTGCATGCACACCCGTGTGCAAAACAGACCAAGCTGGTCTCAGAAATGCATGGGATTGAACTACATAAATGGGCCAAGTCCACCCTGGTGTTAACTCCATTGACACCCGTGGAATTCGACCAGCAGCCCCCAAACTTGTGGGGTTGCACCACCCAGGAGCTGCAATTGGTAGCCGAGAGCGGGGCCAAAGCCCCGGTGGGGGGCTGGAGCTGCAACTGCGGTGCCATAGGGCCAAGGTTGCAGGGCCTGGGGCTGCAAACGGGGCCCTGTGCCTGTGAACGGGGCCTGGGCCACGGCCGGTTGCTAGGGCCAGTCAGGAGCGGGGCAGGAGAGGGGGTGAGGGGCAATATCAACTGTGGCTTAGGGATTAATTGCCCGAGTAATTATGAGTTAAAACGCTGACAGCCTGCCTGTGACAACGGGCAAAAAGCAGAGTGGTGACGGCCGCACTAATCCCCCAGGGCTGCTCGGGTGAAGTCGTGGCTTGCAAAGGTAGATTTCTTCTTGCTGCTCTCGTTTCTGGACTGTAAGGCAAGTGCCACCGCTCTGGGGGGAAACGTTGTAGGGTACGTCTACGCAGCAATTAGACACCCATGGCCGGCCTGTGTCAGCTGAGGGTTCAGGCTGTGGGACTGTAGCCTGTGCTCTGGGACCCCGCAAGGGGGGAGCGATGACGATTAGGTTGGCAAAGCTTGGACGAGCATGGTGGGCAGGTCAGGTATACGGTTTTAAGCCGGACAGTCTTGTTCGTGCGTGGTTTGACCACTGACCGGTACTGATATAAAGTCAAAGCTCTCTGACAAGCTGATCTAGCTAATCTCCTCAGGAGAGAGCGATTATCCTGGAGGGAAACTGAGGCACAGAGCAGCAGGGTGACTCACTTGAGGCCAGAGAGGGGGTTGGGCCAGAGCTGGGGACTCCCAGATTCTCTGACCTGCGGCAGGTGGGGAAGTTGAGTCTGGATCATGCCCCACAAAGTCGAGCTGCTCAACCGAACCTCAGCGCCAGGGACAGGGTCACTGCTTGCCCAGCGACCCCAGGGAGCGAGAGACTGAGGCCAGGAACTGCTTCGGGGCCAGCTGTCTCCAGCAGCAGCTGTGTAAAGCGGCACCAACGGGCCCTAGCGTGAGGCTGTGTTGGGTAAAAAAGGGAAGGCTGCAGGCAGCGGCTGTTGTCGTGTGAGGTCGAGCCAGGCTGGCGCGTGCAGCACGTTTTGCCGACTGTACCGTCCTGTGTGAGAGCCACATGTCAGCAAATTATCTTTTATTTAAATATACATTTAAATTGTATTTAATTTTTATTTTTATTTAAATTTTATTACAGATTGTCAGCGTTTAATTTGTAATAAAAGATGTGCCGGCGCTCGAGCAATTGATTAACGTTCACAACTGGTGCCGCAAGCCAGAGGTGCTGGGGGTCTGCTGTGACAAGCCTTGGCACAAATTAAGCCCTGGTAATTGTTAAATACAAGCTGGCCTGGCCCTGAGGAGAAAAACCGCATCCCCGTAGCGGTGGTGGGAGAGGTGGGGTGGGGGACCGAGTCTAGCCCTAATTCCTAGGGATGGTGCTTATAGAATCATAGAAGTGCAGGGCTGGAAGGAACCGCGAGAGGTCATCTAGTCTGTCCCCCTGCGCTGAGACAGGACTAAGGGAACTTGGCAGGTGTTCGTCCAACCTGTTCTTCAAAACTGCTAATGAGAGCAATTCCACCATGTCCCTAGGGAATTTGTTCCCGGGCTTAACTCCCCTGACAGTTAGGAGCCTTACGTCCAACCTAAATTTCCTCGGCTGCAATTTCAGCTCATTGCTTCTTGTCCTGTCCTCAGTGGACAAGGCGAGCCATTTCTCACCCTTCTCTTCATAGCAACGCTTTACATACTTGAAGACTATTGTCATGTCCCCATGCAGTGCTGTGGTTGAAAGAACCACAGGAGTCTTAGCTCCCAATCTCATCTCTAGTCCACTAAACAATGGCAGGCCTTGAAAACTTGGTTCAGGATCCAGCTTCCCACGTCTTAATTAAATTAAAGAGTCCCTGGAGCATTGTGGCATTTAACCTGACCCTTCCTTCCCTTCATCCTGTGGGAATAACCCAGACCAGGTGATTAGGGCTAGGAAGTAGCATCTAGTCTCTTAACAGTTCTCCTGTGTGTTTCCCCCTTTATTAGAGGCTTTTGTCTGCTCATTGAGAGTCTGGAGTTGAGTGCGCGGGACAGGTTTGTCTTGGAAGATAATCAGCTGAAAGCTAAATGCTGGCCCGATCAATAGAGTCGTCTTAGCTGCCAAATGAATGTGAGAGCGCATATTGATTTTTTTTTTTGGACTGAGAACTGCAAATGCAGTCTTTCCAGAGAGAGTTGGAAGCTAGTTCCAACTTGATCAGCTGTTTGCACCACTGTCAGAGGTCGTATGGCTGTTTTATGGGGAACACCATGTGCTGCATGTTAACATCATCCACAGAGAACAGGAAATATTGCACAACTTTCAATACAGATCCCAGAAGCTGCCTGCTTTCCACTGACCTCTAGGTACCCTCTGTCTCCTCTAGTGGGTTGTGTGTAGCTGTTATGACTTGTTTTCTATACTATACCTTAAATTTCTAAGTCTGCCCTGCTGTGGGGCAGCTGCTATTTTGTGAGGCAGAGTTGGTGCAGCATGTTAAAAGAGAACACACACTATGCTCTCTCCTGAAGAATGTACTTTGTTAGTTCTCGGTCTCTTCCCTGAATCTGAAATGTCACCTCCACTGTTGTACGTGGCTGCTCTTGCATCTGTCAGACGTAT
Source organism: Mesoclemmys tuberculata (assembly GCA_007922155.1). Taxonomy (NCBI): domain Eukaryota; kingdom Metazoa; phylum Chordata; order Testudines; family Chelidae; genus Mesoclemmys; species Mesoclemmys tuberculata. Next base: position 9,698,050 of record ML675643.1, read on the forward strand.
CACAGAAGCTTCCCACAGCAATTCCTAGCGTCACACACGCTGCCCAAAAATAAGAGGTATGAGACAAACGACTCTCGAGTGCTGGAGATCAGCCCAGTCTATTTCCAAGCACAGGTCTGGTCACTTGAAGCTCTAATCCTGGCCCCAACACCACCCACTCTAATAGCCTTGGGAAAAGGCACCAATTCTCAAAAGCGTCCACTGATTTTAGGGGTCCAACTTGAAATACCTAGAGGCTGGCACTTCTCCAGAAGAGAGTGTAGGTGTAAGCAGCCCTAGACACCTAATAAGCGAAGTACCTTCTTAATTTCTGTGCACTGACAATTTTCCTTTTGTAAAATATCCGTGTAGCTCTCTCTGAAGATTGAGCACACTGCGATTATTGCTGTTTATTTATTACTTACCCTAGGAGCCCCAGGCATGGATCAAGACCCCCACGGTGCTGGGTGCTGTACAAACATAAAAAAGTGCCTCTCCCAAAGAGATGACGGGCAGGATGGGATGGGGATTGACTGTGAAGGGCCTTGAACATGAGGACAAGCGTCTTACGTGTGACACGATAGAGAAAGGGAGGGATTCAAAGCGCCAGGCTAGGGAAATGATCTTCGCATCCGCCTGGGAATGAGCATGTTCTCCCTTCCCTCCCCCCGCAGTCCTCCTAGACCCCACATCACCCCAAAACACTGACACATCCATTCTCTTCCTGGCCAAACGTCCAGTCTTCCTGCTGCATGCCCTACATCCTGCTGTGCCCCCCGCTGGTCCCCAGATCAACTTCTGTCCCCTTGCCAACCCCCCCCAGCAATTCCATTCACATCCCTTGGTCCTGTCTGAATAACCCAGACCAGGTGATTAGGGAAAGGATGTGGCATCTAGTCTCTTAGCAGTTCTCCTGTGTGTTCGCAGGTGATCAGCCCCCGAACATCCCTTCTGTCGCCTCCCTCTCGCCTGAGAGGGGCCGAGCCCTTTGCGGTCCAGAGACCTTCGCTGGGGCATGGGAATGCATTTCCGCCGCTGGCTCTGCGAAGAGGGGGTGAGCGCTGCCCTCTGCCACCGGTGTCTGCCCGGGGACTGCGACTCTTGACACAGGCGGTTGCTATGCTACAGCGAACGTTCCTATGGAGATGTGAGCTGGGCCCGGAGCTGTGTACCAACTCCGCTCCGGCGGCGAGCGGGGATCAACACACGGTGACAACGTCACCCGTCTCTCCCTCCCAAATCCCGGCTAACGGGGCAAAGGCTGGAAAAAGCGGAAAGCCTCTTGCCCGAGCCGTGCCGAGATCAAATTCCCCTCCTGTCGCAAGGAGGCATGCATGCGCAACCGCAGTCCCAGCCCCGTCCCGTGGGCCCGAAGAGCCCTTTGCTACCTCTGCTGACATTTCATGTGACAGCCCACCGGGGCTGGCGCCGGCGGTTTGCAAGAGCAGAGGGGCTGCGGGGCAGCGTCGTGGTCATTGACTGGCAGAGCCGCGTGTTGGGCCGCTAGATGTGCTGAGCTCTGGGGCAGAATAAATTGGGCCGGCGGGGACGGTTGCAATGAATAAACTCAGACTAACGCGGAGGTCAGCTGGAGAATGAAGCAGCTAGGGTAGATGCCAAGGGAACGTACCAGTGTCTGGCCAGTGACACAGCACGAAACAGAGAGCAGGGCTTATTTTTTTACCCTGAAGATCAGCTCCCATCTCGATTCCTGACATCGGGTTGCCCTTAGCTTGTCTGCATGCGTTATCCACAGTCCCTGTGGTACCGAACTTCAGCTATGACTGTCCGCAGCCCTGCTGCCATAGTCACACCAGCTCGTTAGCCTCCTACCGTGGAATCGCCGGTGGCTCTCTTCCCCTTGAGGCGGCGAGACAGGTCAGAAGACCCCAGCTCACCCCTTCCCAAGGCAAGCAATGACTCAAAGCAGGGTCTGGGTGTTCCTTCCAGGTGACGCTTTCGCTCTGTCTGCTGGTCCTTCACTGCTGCTCCTCGGCAATGCCGGATATTTTTCCTTCCACGGCAGCTGCTGGGCTTATCCACCTGCAGTTATGTACTGGTTTCAGTCTCTTTCATCAGGCAATGAAGTGTCCCGTAGGACCACACCTCTGGCCTTGGGTCCTTTCCCAGTATCTTGACACTAATGAGGCAGTCACTGGGGGAAGTGCATGGGGAGGGCTGAATTCAGATGGGTACAGTACCTAGGGAAAAGGGTGGCGGCGGGGGTAGGGAAGCGGCCAGGGGCTCAGAAGATCTGGATTCAACGCTCACCTATGAGCGTAGGCAAGTCACTGAATCTCTCTGCACGTCAGCTATGAATGGGGTACAAGCCCTTCCTTCCTCCTGCATGTTGCCTGGTGAGAGGGCCCATAAGGAATTAGACACCCCAATCCCATTGATGTTCTGTGGGAACGGGCCACATAGTTCCCTTAAGTTCCTTGAATATCTTCAACTTAGGATAGTGACCTCTTTGTGGCAGGCACCGTCTCAATGCTGTGTCTGTACAGCACCTAGCACAGGGGTGTCTGCTGTCCGTTGTGGCTTCCAGGCGTGAACTGTAATAAATAGTCGGGGGGGGTTTATAGGGACAAGGTGGGGGAGGTAATCTCTCTTATTGGGCCAACTTCTGTTGGTGAGAGAGGCAAGTTTTCGATTTCTATTTTTCAAGCTTTCAGTTTCTATTTTATTTATATATATATTTTTTCGTGGCGTGTTGTGCCCCAGTTCTGGCAGCTGCACCTGTATTTCCCCCTTGTGGTCCCCCCAGGACTCCCCCCCAGCCATCTCCGCTCCTGGGTGGAGACACAAGCCTCTCTCCTTCCTGACCAGGGTTTTTCCAGGCTGCACAGTGAGTTCTCCAGAAAAAGCGATTGCTTCTGCCGGCCTGCTTTGCTTTCTCCTCAGAGACTGTAAACAGCATAATTGCCAGCAGCTGAGTTCTCCCCCGTCACAGCCCTTTCTGAGCAAGCCCATTTATTCTGAAGGGAAAAGCGCTGCCAAGAAAACAGATTAAAACAATAAAAGAACCTACACTCAGGGGTGTGCACAGGGATTTAAATGTGACTGCTTTTTGATGCCCACCCTGGCAGAAAGGACGGTCTTGGGGCGGAGGAATCCCAGGGCGGGGGCCCCAGGCAGAATCTGGGTACAGTGGTGGAGATGATTATTGGAGGGCCCCGTGCACCTGCTGACCCCTCCTTGTAGCACGCCCCTGCCTACACGTGTGCAAATAAGCTTACCAGAGAGCGCCCCAGGTAGGCTGACCAGGTAACAAGTGTGAAAAATCGGGATGGGGGTAATAGGTGCTTCTGTAGGAAAAAATCCCAAATATCAGTACTGTCCCTGTAAAATCTGCTCACCCTAGGGAGGATTGTGACCAGGGATCCAGCCTTCAAACCCCACCCGGGAGGGTGGTTTGTTGTCCCAAACTCATCACAGCTCAGAAGACGCACACCCCTTAATCTGCGAGTCACTTCTTTACGATCCTGGGAATCGGTGATTCCTAGACAAAGGTCCCCTCCCCAGAACGAAGCGTGACGAGATCAGGTCTGGAGGGGGGCACTTGCATTTCCAGGAAAACCTACTCAACTCACGGTTCATTCTTGTATTGGCCCCTTGTTTAAAAGAGTGCTTTGACGCTCGTAACCCTTGTCTCCTAGGCCAGTTACGTACAATCCCCTTAATAACCTTTGCATTTGTAATACAACGAGCTCCCAAGAGACTTACACTAAATTCAGTCCGGTGTAGCTTAATGTAGCGTGCTTTGTCCAAGAGATTGCCATCCCTGTCACAGGCACATAATCATCCAGACACAGGCAGTCAATACGCTGGCCCTGTGCATTAACAGCACAAAGAGCTGATCGTTTGAATTCACGGGGACGTGCAACTTTCCAGGCCACTTCCCTTCTCCAGTCTTTGTCGGAGCTCTGCCTCCCAAATATCCCAGGCCCATATGCTATATATAGCACTGAGGCTAGCACGAAGTGACCCTTTTCTTTTCACTCCCTGCCGTGCGATGCCAATGCTGTTGATGTGGCTGGCCGTGATCCCGGCACAGCGGGAATTGCATCTTCTCTGCCGTGCACGACTGCCCTCCTGGTGTTCCGGCTTGGTCAGATGTAGCGTGGCAAGGCTGTTGCCCTGCGTCCCCCCCGTCCCTCTCCCCCCAGCCCCATTTGTACTGGTTTGGAAAACATCTGCCTGCAGTGGGGTTCTCGTCCCTTCTCCTGAAGCCCGTGGTGTCAGCCTAAATGGGCCATAGATCTGATCCCCTCCGACCATTTCCATAGGATCATAGGACTGGAAGGAACCTCGAGATGGCTTCTAGTCCAGTCCCCTGCACTCAAGGCAGGACCGAGCATTACCTGGACCATCCCTGACAGATGTCTGTCCAACCTGCTCTGAAAAATCTCCACAGCGTCCCTGGGCAATTTACTCCCGTGCTTAACTACCCTGACAGTTAGGAAGTTTTTCCTAGTATCCAACTTAAACCACCCTTGCTGCAATTTAAGCCCATTCCTCAGAGGTTAACAAGAACCATTTTTCTCCCTCCTGCTTGTGACAACCTTTTATGTACTTGACAACTGTTATCACACCTCCCTCGGTCTTCTCTTCTCCAGACTGAACAAACCCAATTTTTTCAATCTTCCCTCATAGGTCATGTTTTCTAGACCTTTCATCATTTTTGTTGCTCTTCTCTGGACTTTCTCCAACTTGTCCACATCTTTCCTGAAATGCGGCACCCAGAGCTGGACACAGCTGGCCTAATCAGCGCTGAGTAGAGCGAAATAATTACGTCTGGTTTCTTGCTTACAACACTCCCTATATACCCCAGAATGATGTTTGATTTTTTGTAACAGTGTTACAGCATTGACTCATATTTAGCTTGTGATCCACTATGACCCCGCTCCCCCAGATCCCTTTCCGCAGTACTCCTTCCTAGGCCATTTTGTACATGTGCAACTGATTGTTCCTTCCTAAGTGGAGTACTTTGCATTTGTGCTTATTGAATTTCATCCCATTTACTCCAGACCATTTCTCCAGTTTGTCCAGATCATTTTGAATTTTAATCCTCTCCTCCAAAGCACTTGCAACCCCTCCCAGCGTGATATTGTCCGCAAACTTTATAAGTGGACTCTCTATGCCATTATATAAATCATTGATGAAGAAATTGAGCAGAATCAGATCCAGACCTGATCCCTGCAGGACCCTCCTCAATATGCCTTTCCAGCTTGACTGTGAACTACAGATAACTATTCTCTGGGAACGATTTTCCAACCAGTTGTGAATCCACCTTATAGTAGCTCCATTTAAGTTGTATTTCCCTGGTTTGTTTATGGGAAGGTCATGCGAGACAGTATCAAAAGCTGTACTAAAGTGAAGATATACCATATCTGCCACTTCCCCCATCCACAAGGCTTGTAGCTATCCAGTTGGTTTGACACAATTTGTTCTTGACAAATCCATGCTAACTGGTACATGTCACCTTATTATCTTCTAGGTGTTTGCAAATTGTTTTTTTTAATTATTTGCGCTATGATCTTTCCAGGTACTGAAATTAAGCTCATTGGTCTGTAATTCCCTGGGTTGTCTTTATTCCCCTTTTTATAGATGAGCACTATATTTGCCCTTTCCTCTGGAATCTCTCCCGTCTTCCATGACTTTTCAAAGATAATTCCTAATGGCTCAGGTATCTCCTCCGTCAGCTCCTTGACTATTCTCAGATGTATTTCATCAGGCCCTGGTGACTTGAAGACATCTAACTTGTCTAACTCATTTTAACTTGTTTTCTCCCCTGTTTTCGGGGCTCTGATCCCTGGCATTCATTAAGTCAGATGTCCAATTGCTACAAAACTTTTTGGTGAAAACTGAACCAAAAAAGTCATTTAGCACTTCTGCCATTTCCACATTTTCTGTTACTGTTCCCCCGCTCCCCATTGAGTAACGGGCCTCCCCTGTCCTTGATCTTCCTCTTGTTTCTAAACTATTTGTAGACTGTTTTCTTGTTCTGTATCTCTAGCTAGTTTAATCTCGTTTCGTGCCTTGGCCTTTCTAATTCTGTCCCACTGCGGGCAGGAGGAGCAGAGAGGCGTTCCGGCGAGTAGGTGCTGATGTGGGAAAAGCAGGGACAGATCTGTAGAGCAGGTGGTGATGTGGGAGCTGCAGAATCTCACTCAAGATGTGAATTTGGAGGGGGATGGGGGCGCAACATCATTCCTGCCAGGGAGGGGCTCCAACTGCCACCCTGCATGCCGTCCTCATGGGCTTCCAAGCAAGTTTCCATCTGTCTTGAGCGCCAGATCTTGAGCCCATCGCTGTTCTTTCTGCCACTTGCTCTGGTCTCCCAGCCACCCGGATTGCTTACCCTACGCCCTTCGGTAAGATGCGGCCTAGCTATAGCCTTGCTTCTGATGTTCAGCGAGTTTACACGATGGGTCACGATTCAGACTGCCCGCTAAGGCCCCTCGTGCCCTGTTAGAGGGTCACGATGGCAGTGATAAAAGAGAGGGACAAAGCCGCACTGAGTTCTCTTCAATGGCTCTGTCATGCCACTACTGTGGTGGTGGGATAACTGGCGGGGCCAGGGCACTTGCCGAGGTGCTGCCAGCGGGGTCACAGGATGCACTGGTAAAAACGCCGGCCTCTCGACCACCCATCGGCGCTGCGGCCCGGGGAGCTGTGCCCTTAGTAGCGTCCTGGTGGGAAAGTGCAGGGTAGAGACAGCCCGACTTGGGCATCCCAGCAGCTCCTGGCATCGCCCGAGCTGGGTGAAACCTGCCATAGCTGTGCTGGAGTCCAGTTCCCAGCGGATATTTGCCCCCCTCCCCCACCACTTCCCCACCCCCAACGCCAGACCCCTGCGGCGCGGCAGAGGTGCAGAACTGGAGTGGGAGCGAGTGCTACAGGGCGGGTCTGGAGTGCGTTGGTGAAGTCCCAGGGAGACGCCCGGGAAGGCAATAGCTCGGAGGGCTGGAGGGTAGGATTGAGGGGCACTGGCAGAGGTCGGGGGGCAGGACTGCAATAGCAGGGTGCAGTGGGTCAGGAGTGAAGGGCATCGGACCTGTGCTCGGTGGGGGGGAGCCCAGGGCGGTATAACGGGGGGACCGGCACTGCGGCGCGTTGGCAGAACTGGGTGGGGATGTGGAGAAATCCCACGGGTGGGGTAGCCGAGGGCTGAGGGTCAGGACCGAAGGGGGTGCATCTCTGGGAGGGGGAGCCTGCAGCCCAACAGAAGGAGCTGCTGGAAGTGTGTTGGTGGAGTTCCTGCCCACGCTACCCCCCGTTCCCAGCAGCACCGGAAGCCCTTCATTTTCCCGAGTGCTCCGATGGTGGATGATCCCATGGCCTCTTGGAGCAATTGCTGGTCCTGTGTAGACGCTACCCTCCGGCAGGCTCTCCCGCTGCTCGCCAGGCTCAAAGGTGTCCCGCTCCATACAAGTCAGCTTCCTCCACAGCCGGGGCTTGTACAGGGAGGGACGGGAGAAGGCAAAGCAAAGATCTACGTCTCTCCTGGTTCAGCCAGGCTGATGAGGTGTTGGCAATTCCTGCATTTGTCATTCTTCTTTTGAAAGAGATCATTTGAAAGACATTGCAATGGCATCTGTAGGCCCTAGGTGAGATTGGGGCCCCATCCTGCTCGGTACTGGTCCAAATGGTCCCTGCCCAGGGAGCTTACAATCTAAGCAGACAAGGCTGCCAAAATATGTGAGCCCCATTTTGCAGATGGGAAACTGAGGCACAGAGCAGCTAAGTGGATTGCCCAAGGGAGTTGGTGGCAGAGCTGGGAATTGTGCCCAAATATGTGAAGTCTTTGGCCAGTGCTGTAACCACAAGGCTGCACTTCTTTTCTGACAGTGCGTGTGTCCGTGCAAGGATTTCTCATACCCAGCTTCACTCTCTTGCTTAGCTCTGGCACTGGCGTGTCTCTACACCTTAGCGTCCTGTCTCCAGACCCTCCCTGGGGTGTGTTATAAAGTATTCCATTGGCGGGGAGGAGCGGGTTCTCAGAGAGAGGGGTCCCCAGCCCGCCGCCCCCTGGCTATCTCCATATAAGCCGGGACCCAGAACGGAAACCTCAGTAATGTGCCTCTGTACGTCAGCTTTCCCCTGGGGGTTAATACCTAGGGCCTGGTCCAGAGCCACCGAAGTCAACGGGAGTCATTCTGTAGATGCAAATCAGGATGGATAAAGCCCGCAGCTGCACAGTGATCACACCTCTGTGTCGTGTCCGGCTAAGGACAGATGCCTGACTGCTGCCCCTCGTTAATGCAGCTTTGTCTTCAGGCCAAGCGCTTTTGGTGCTGAATTTTCACAGAGCCGTATGGGCAGGCTTTGTGACCGTCACCCGTCTCGTCAACTTCCCTGGTGATGCTGACGGTCGTGCAGGGCCGACTGACCCAGAGGAGGATAGTCAGAGACGCTCTCAACACACCTGGGTTTGCCTTGGACCACGTCAGCAACGGCGGCGCGCTCAGGTTTCAGGAAGGGACGACCATCCTCCCGTTTCTTACCAGCAGGCTGACCGATCTTGTTAAGCTCAGCAATGTTCGCGAGCAATGTGAACTGCGTGCAGTCCAGCACGGGCGTAACCGGCGTTCAGTGCCAGGCCTGGTGGTAGCATTTGCCCCGGCAGCGTTGCATCTACAGTAAACTCTGCTGAGATGTGCCATGAAGCTTTGAATGAAACTCTGCCTGGCGACAGGTGGGTTTCAATGTCCAGGTCGGGTCTGTGAAGATGTTCGCTGTGCTAACATGGAAGCCCAGGGCATCATCCTGAATGACCCCACTGCTTTCGATGCTGTAGGCCGTCTGAGGCCCGCTCACAGCGGTAGCGTATACATCTGTGTAACCCGCAGATTAGTTACGCTGGGATCTCCGAGTGCTGTGCGAACGCTGATTCTCATGAGCAGCAGCTATGATGACACCAGTGTGTCTCCAGGTCTTGCCCAAGGGAAGAGAATGTAGTGACATTCCTTTCACACAGCCAGCCCTCACAACTCCCACTCCCTGGCTTTGAATGCTAGCCCCATTTCCCACGACGCACTGAGAGACGGCAGAGGGATCTGGAAGATGGCAGGGGGTGGTGAGGCGGCAGGATTGAAGGGGGGCAGGAGGGGAGTTGTTGGGGCAGGTGTGAGGATGGTGGAGGGTAAGAGTGAAATCAGTAGATCATCCCAGATTTGGGGGGAGGGGGCATTGTGGAGCAGGAGCGAGGATATTGGGGGACCGCATGGGGGGAAATGGCGGCGTCTCTGTCTGCAGCCACGGTTTCACCGGAGAAGCTGCTAACATCTGTAATTCGAGCGAGATGGCTGCTTTGCACCAGAACACCTGCGCAGCTGCCGCTCATGGAAACATTCCCCCTGCGTAGATATTAGAAAGCTGATGGTGGTGAGGATCAGAGAGTGCAAATTCAGCTTTCCGTTGACAGAAGCGTTGAGTTTATTTCTGCGAGACACATGGGGGTGGTATCCGCCACCCCCAGCTGAAACCCAGAGATCCGAGAAGATGATGCTGTTCATTAATTCTAGCGGCTCCCTGACAGGGGAATAACTTTAGAAGCGACATAGTACTCGGAAATACTGCCTGCCGTACATCCTAATTTCCAGAATGAAGGGAGCCATCCGAGGCATTTCCATAAATTACAGTCAGGCACAAGGAGATTTATTTGATCAGAATTGCCATGGAAAGCTGACCGCTTTCTAATTCATTTAGGAACATCCTGGCTAGGAAGGGAGGAGGTAAAAACCCCTTCTCCTGTGAGTAACCACCAGTGTTGGTGGCTTTTGGAAGAGGCACGTCGTGTGGACATTACAGGTCCAATGGCTCTCGTGGCAGGAGAGTAATGGGCCACCCCCTGTTCTCCTGGGCAAGTCCCAGCGTGACTCTTTTATTCCTTCCCCCTGCTCTGTCAGCTGGATGCAAGGTGCTGCAGCGGCTAGGCGTTGTCAAATGTGTCGCGCTCCACCCCAGACATGGCTGCATACTGGTGGGTGGAGGCGGCTTGGAAAGCCCTTTTCCAGCAGGAGAGCTGCTGCTGTCCAAATGCAGGAGGGTCCAGCCTGTGGGGATGTGCTGGGGAGGAGAACGAATGGTTCCCTGCGGAAGCTGGGCTTTTTGCCCCTGCCTGAACTTAGCCACTTGCTAGCTGTTCTGCCCCACCTTGAGGCTTATCTGGATTTTCTCCCCCTCACGTGCTCCTGCCAAGCTGCTTGTGGGGCTGCTTCTCTGTTTCGTTAGGTGGGGAAGGTCCATGTCCTCTTGCTTTGCTGGCCGTGGCTCTGACTCTGTTGGCTTGGAGCGGCACAGCCCTGGGGATGTGCTCTGCACCCGCGGGCCAGCAGGCCGGGGGGGGGGGAGTGCCCGTCAGAAGGACAGCATAGACCCAGGGCAGCCTTAGAGAAAGGAGGAGCTGAGAGGCTGCAGGGGGAGGTCAGTGAAAGGTGACTCCCCTACAGCTGTGCGCCGGATAGAGCCTATGACACGCAGCCGCCCCATTCTTGTTCCGTCCAGCCACAAGCAGGGGCGCCCGACACGCCGTGGGTTCTAATGCCGGCTGCAGGGGGTGGGGGGCAAGCTGGGACTCCTTAGCGTTTTGCAGAGGGCTTGGCGCTCCGGGGCTGGAATTCACGAGAGGCGTGTCTGCTCTTGCATTCCTTGAGCCCTGGGCCGTGAGCATCTCGGCATGCACTGCACCCTCGCCGCTGTGGGACTGAGATGGCTTGTTTTCTTGCTGGGGTGAGTTTCGTCTCTCCAGACACCCCCAGGCTCTCCGGCAGCACTTCGTTTGTAATGAAAGAGGGGCTCAGATGGGCCAAGCCCTGGCACAAAGTCAGCACGGCTCTCTTGCCTCTTCTAAGCAGCACCGGCATCTAGTTGCCAACCTGTTCGCCTGCCATTCTGGCGTCAGTGTTGCTTTGCGAGGCCCCCCGTGTGCCTAGCCCCAGGGCTGCTGGGAGTGGTCCTGATCCGTTTTCAAAGGCCAGGGGCAGTGCCCTCCACGCCAAGCCAGAGAGGGGAAGAGGACCAGAGGGGTTCACCGGGAATGGAGCATGGATGTGCTCCTGCTTAGCCCTAGGGGAAGGTGGTGACCCGCTGGCTGTTCTCCTCCTGGCCCTGCCTGCCTCGGAAATTGGAGCTGGCCCCATGCTCCCAGGGGAAAGACACCCCCCCACACACACTTTTTGGTATCCCTTTAAGCGCTGATTGTGGGGGGATGTGACCCTGGCTCTGTGGGCAGATTTATGTTGGCTCCAGCCATAGAGTGAGTTAGAGCCACTACGGGGCTGCTCTAACTTACACCCAGGGATGGTCGGCCTGGGGGAGTGGTGCTCTATCATGCGCCCTCCCCTGACATCGCCCCACCCCGGGGGCGGGTGCCAGAGAGGGCTCTGCCAAAACGACACTGCCTGAGAGCTCCTCCCCCTAGTCCCTCCCCACCCCGCACCAGCGGACTCTCTGCAGGCTCGTTACACCGGAATCGGCTCCATTTTTGCAGCTCAGGCAGTGCAGGGAGCAACGGCTCGGCACAGCTGCTCTGTCGACTGGGCCCATTTCACCAGAGCCGGTGAAAGCAAAAAGGCTACAGGATTCTCCCCCCTGAGCCCCAGACGCAAGAAATTAGTTCAGCCCAGCCTTTTCCCTCCCCCCCCCGTAGCACAGGGCCAGAATTAAGTCATTTATTCCTCTGCCGGCAAAGTCCGTCCTCTCGCAAGTAAACAAGTAAACAGCTTTCCAGAACAGAGCAGCTTGCGTCTGGCTGGCTCAGGGCTGCTCGAACGCAGCCAGCTGGATTTACTTTGCTGGCCTCGCTCTGTGAAGGGGCTGGATGGATTTCCTATGGTCGCCATCCCCACTCTCCAGGGGGCTATTTCTCTGCGTGAGCAGGGCTGATTTACCAGTGATCCTGGTTCGGCCGGCGCCTCTGTCCTGAATCATGCTGGAGTCAAGAGCTGGCTGCTCCCACGGTGGCAACGCTGCCTTGCTAATGCTCTGTCGTGCCATCCAGGCCCATCGTGCGGACAGCCGGGCAGGCCGCTTGGTGAATCCATTTTTCCTTCCCACCTCCCAGTAACCACGGCCAGGAGGAAAGCAGGGTGGCAGAGCCCCATGTGTGACGTCAGCCGTGACGAGGTTAAAAGGCCGCCCCAGGACACTCTCCCGCTGCCTCCTCTCTGAATCCGAGTGGAAAGGGCTGTGGGTGACGAGAGGGGGCAGCGGACTAAGAGATCAACCAGGAGTGGCAAGTGGCCAGCCACGGAGCATCGGAAAGTGACCTGAACGCTTCCCAACCCAGCCTTCTCCGAAGAGGGCACCCCCAGGCATCCTCCAGAGACCGGACGGCCCCCACGGCCCACTCTTCAAGCAAGTGTGGGGGCAAGGTCCTGGAGGCGGGCGGGGGCTGGGCAGGGAGCCCTCCATGGAATAGTGCCCCACCCGGCGGCTGTTCCTATTATATCGGAAGGAGGCAGGGAAGCGTGTGATGGCAGCCAGCCAGGGACACCACCCAGTGACTCCGGAGAGGCTCACGTTGGCGCTACCCCTGCAGCATGGTGGTCATTGCCCCCCCCCCAGTTAGGCTGCTTTGTCCAACCACCTCCCATGCCCCTGTGAGCAGGCTCGCTTGCACGGCACGGAGCAGCTCCTGTGCAAGGCCCCGGTGGTGCGCCGAGCTGTGCCGACCCCACTGTAGGCGGGAGCACGCCCCCCTGCAGCAGCCAGTTTGGCCCTGATCCCTCTGCGCCCCCCTTCACTTGGAGGAGCCTCGGGCAAAGATCTCAGTGTGACCCTCTCCTCGAAAGGTGAGGGCGGCCAATACTGGACACGCGGCTACCCCACCGCAGCAGCACCTGGGCCCCAAAGACACAGGGCCTCACGTCATTGCCCTGATCACAAGCCGGTTGATCCTTTAAGAGGAGCTGGGCTGGACTTTGCCTGCGGCCTGCAGCTGATCCTGCTCTGGGCTTAATTCCCAGGCGTGATCCCAGCTGGGGAAGGGTCAGCAAGGGAGGAGACCCAGCAGAAAGGGGCAGGGGAGCAGGGCTGGCTGCTCTGGGAGGCCCGGGGTTACGGCAGAAGGAGCCTCGGGGGGGGGGGGGGTTCTTGGCCCTCTCACCCCAGAAGGGGGCAGAACGGGAAAGAGGTGAGCTGTAGGCCACGTAAGGGCTGCTGGGGTGATCGGTTGGAGGCGCCAGAGGCAAAGACCCCTACAGTGCCGTGACCCGACAGCAGGGAGCGCCACAACGGTGAGTGGCGCCACCTCCGGCCCCCCAAGCAGTGAGCGGTGCTAGCGGGCACAGGCCAACATAAATGGGGGTGAAAGAGGGAACCGGTTGCGTCGCTGGGGGGGTCATCCTGTTTTCTGTGTACCATGCCTTTAAAGGGAGAGGCGCCCCTGCCTTGGGGCCTGCCCCCCAGACTGCTCCATTTGGTGTTGCGGAGAGTTGTGCACCGCGCTCTCTCTGGGTCAGTCTGGAAGGGGCCTCCCTCGCCGTGGCAGTGCCTGCTCTGCTCTTTGTGGACTGGTGAAATTAGCTGGAGCGAAGGCAGAGGATCCTGATTTGAGCCCACACGACATGCTGTACTGGCAGGAGAATTCTCTGCTGGGCTGGGCAACGAGCTGCCCAGATTCCGCCTTGCCCTTGCGGGTCGAGACCAGGGCCAGCGTAAATCCCACAGAACTGGATAGAATCAAGCAACAGGGGAAGCAGAATCCCAGAGTCCATGGTCCAAAATGACCAGGGAACCCTGCAACCAGCTGAATGTAATGAACATGCCTGCGGTTTCTCTGTGTTAGCTCTTCCCCTTTGATCTCACAAGTGGCCCAGTGTGTTGCTCTCTGGCTCCTGTTGGTTCCCAGGGTAAAAGCTGAAGATTGACCCTTTTAGCAGGAGCTACTCAGCCAAGGGACCCTGTGGAGGTTCTGTTCTCTGTTTAGTCTCTGATTTCCCAGTTAACAAGTCAAAGCTATTATTTATTGCCCCCAGCTGTCTCTATTGCAAACCCCCCCCCCTCCCCGGGCTCCAAAGTCCCAGCTGGGCTCGTCCAGCCTCTCGCGCCATCCGTAGCAATGAAGGATCTTGTCTCTGGGAGGTTTGGGGGACGAGGTAGCAGCCCTCAGCCTGCTATCCCAGAGTCGTGGCACTTCTGCAGAGCTAGCAGAAATAAAGTGTGCGATGTCGCTGGGGAGAAGTGACGCAGGGCAGGGCCCTGGGGAAATGCGCCATGTCTAAGGTGCAACTGCAGCTTTTATTTACCTAGGGTTTGTTGGGTTGTTTTTTAACTCTAACGGTGCTTTGATGCATTTTATGCTAACAGCTCCTCCCAAACGTCACAGAATAAGCCTGCGCGTCAGCCCCCGTAAATAAACTAAGGCACTTACAAGGTCTGTCTCCGCCGCAGTTGGAGGTTGAGACTGCCGCACGTGTAGGCTGACGTTAGCCACCTGGGCTCTAACTAGCTCCGGTAACAACGGCAGCGACACTGTGGCAGCCTGGGTTGGCCACTCGAGAACACGCCCAGGGTCCCGGGCGGCCTTGTCCAGCCCGTGTTGCTGCTGTTTCACTGCTACCGGTACCCGTGCTAGTTTGACGATGCTAGCTGGGGTGCGTCCTGCTGGCGCTGTGGATGTAGGCGTACCCCAGTTCAGGCATTCACGCCTGCGCGGTCAGTCTGCTGAGGCAGTGGGTGTCAGGGTTAGAGCACCGGACTGGGAATTGGGAGACCCCCAGGCTCCATTCCTGGCTCCACTGGTGATCTTCTGGGTGACCTTGGGCAAAGCCACTCCCCTGCCCTGCCCTGTGTGCCTCAGTTTCCCTTCCCCACTCTTGGTCTGTCTTGGCAATGTCGCTTGTAAATTCTTCAACCTAGGCCCTGATCCTCCCTCTCTGTAGCTCAGAGACTGATGTAGCCCCCATCAGCAGGGCAGGATGAGCGGGGCAGTCGGCCAGGGGGCAAAGCTGAGGGGCCAGAAACAGTGGCGATGTAGGGGCGGGGCCCCGAGGGTCATATCCCTCCCGGATTTTTTTGGGCTGGGTGTCCCACTGAGATGAGTCAGGGAGGACAGGGCACCCCCCCCACACACACACACCCAAGCCCCACCATGTGGGGCTGGCCTGCCTAGTATCACACGCCCCCTTCCCCCCCCCAACGTTCCTCCACTGTTTGAAAACCTCGGTGGTGTGATCTCATGCCCCCCACCGTTATATGGTGCTGCCTCCCCCACCCCCCACTATCAACAGCTACGTGTCACCTCTGGGTGGGAAAACAGGGTGGAAAATGTTTTATAAAAACCATTGGGGGTGCAAATATGCTTGCTTGTCCTCGATGTTAAAATGCCTATTTTAAAATGCCTCGATGTTAAAATGCTCTGCCCGTCACCATGGCATCTGAGCAACGTACAATCTTCAATGTCTTTATCCTCACACCCCACCGTGAGGCAGGGCTGGGTCTCCATCGCCATTGCCAAGATGGGGACCTGAGGGCCAGAGAGATACCGGCTGCGTGTACACCACGGAGGGCAGCAGGCCATGGCTATACGCTGTCTGAAAAGCAAACTGTGTCCATACTGCGGCATGCAGCGCCACGGTTCGGGGGAAGGCTCTGGTAGGCGGGAGGAGTACTGCTTGGGCCGCGTAGAGTGCATACCCTAGGCCCTGGGGGTTCGGGCACGACTTTACACCCCTACGTGGCATTTTACCGTCTACACTGCTATTTATACCCAGGCTTTGAGGAGCGCACAGTATACGTGCTCTCATGCCACTGTCAGGCGTGTACTGCAGAGACATGCCCTAAGGGCCGTGCCCAAGCCAGTGCACCTAACCATTGGGCCATCCTTCCTTTGTCCTGACTCCAACCCAGGAAGCCGTGCAGGGGTGAGGGCTAGCACATTTCACCCCCTGGGTTGGAACTGACCCCCAAGGTTGTTTCCTTGGGAATAACTTTACTTCCAGGCCGTGTCACCCTCGCTCCGTTGCACGTGGTTTTTCCCTTCCCTCTTTAATGTGCAGTGACAGCTCAGAGTCCAGCCATGCCGCCTGGGAATGCATGGCACATTTATGGCACAGTACGCCAGGCCAGGCTTTGCATGCACAGATTTCAGCATGGAAGTGGAGGGGGCGTCTGGCAGGCGGGAGGCAGTCCCTGTCTGCCCCCTGCTTGCTGCAGAGGATGGACTGCTGGCTCTGGGCTGGGTAATCTAGTCGATAGGGCACTGCACTGGGATTTAGAGCTGGGACGAGCACCCCAGTCTCCTGCCACTGACCCACTGGGTGACCTTGGGCAAGTCTCCTCCCCTCTCTATGACTGTTTCCCGTGTCTATCCAGCAGAAGCTCTTGGGAACAGGTCTGTCTCTCGGTGTGCGTTTGCACCATGGGGCCTTGACTCTCAGCAGTGCCGTGCTGCAAATAATAATCAGTGCTTGGAAGTCGGGCAGGGCTGGAATTCCTCCAGCCCCCGAAGCACAGATCAAACCGTGCCCAAAAAAAACCTCGTTACTTTTTCATCCCTCTGCTGTAGGAACCCAGCCCCATTCAGCATCCGAGGTAGAAATCTGTTGGGTGAGGGGCCGGATTGGGCAGGGGGTTAAACACTGAGTTCTCCCTTCCCTGTTGCTCAGCCGGTCTGTTTACAATCAGTTTTGCCTGCGGGTTCTCTAGCACTAGACTAATGCTGCTGTTCCAAGTTCCATCGTTTTTAAGGCTACACGGGAACATTAGAACATCTGGGCTGACTTTATGTATAAACACAGGCCAGAGAATTTCATTCTGTTGCTCCTGCGTTGGGCCCAATATCTTATGTTTGGCTAAAGCAGATCTTCCAGAAAGGCATCCCGCTTTGATCTGAACATTTCAAGAAATGGAGAATCTACCACGTCCTTTGGTAGCTTGTTCCAGTGCTTAATCGTCCTCGCAGTTAAAAATCTGTGCATCCCTTCCCGTTAGAAATTGTTTGGTTCTTGGTCTCTCTTTCTCTGCTATAGGAAAGAGTCCTTTAGTCCCTGATATTTTCTCCCCGCGAAAGTACTTACACACCATAATCAAGCCACCACTCTGTATTTTTGATGAGCTAAGCAGATCAGCCCTTTATGTCTGTCCCTCTCAGGCATTTTCTTAGCTCTCGGATAATTTCCCTGGCTCTTTTCTGCACCCTCTCCAGTTTTCAACAGTCTTGTAAAACTGCAGCCACCGGAGCTGGACACGCAATTCCAGTATTGGTCCCACCCGTGTTGTAGACAGAAGCACACAAAAATGCGGGGCCCTGTTTCTATAGATTAAAGCTAATTCTTTCTGTGACTTCATGGAAGCATTTCGATTCCCATTCGGCTTGATTAAACTCTCCATTTTGGGTTTAAACGACATTGTCAGCACGCCACCGAAGCAATATTTGGTACAGAAGGCCTTAAAACCACCCCTTGGGATCCCTGGTGGGGTATGATGTTTAATCATCTTTACATCGATATTTGGAGGAAACAGAGACAGCAGAGCGTGCGATACATTGAACCGTAGGCATGGAAACCCCTGCTGCATTCACAGCGTGCTTGCTTCTGATCCCCAGAGAGTTGTTTGGTTGAATGACTCTGGCTTCGCTTTTCCAGCTGGAAATGCGTCTGCTTACTGCCGGTATTTAACTGCCCCGCTGTTGCTGTGGTATCCAAGCACCTTGCAATCTTTAACGTGTGCCCTGTCACCCTGGCCTGGGCAGTAGGGAAGGGCTGTTCTGAGACAGAGGGCCAGATTTACAAAGCAGTTGGGGAGCCTAACCATGCAGATGGATGCTCATGCGATTTGCCGAAGTGTAAAAGTAGGTGAGGCGCCTAACTCCCATTGACAGTGGCTGCTGTGCTGAAATCTCCCTAGGAGCCTAAATACCTTGGAAAATTTAGCCCTAAGTAACTTGCCCAAGGTCATTGCCAGAGTCCAAGTTTAAGGCCCTCCCTGCTGGACCATCCTTTCTCTCATTTGGTGGATTTGATTCTGCCACCCTTCGGCCTCTTCTGCTGGCAACAGCGTGGAGGGTACGTGTAGCTGCAGGAGGCGGTGAAAGGCTCTGGCAATGGGAGGCGGTGGTGAAAGGCTCTGGCACGTAGACACAGCAGGCATTGCTTGGGCATCCAAAGAGCTGGGTAGGGTACATAGCCTAGGAGTCTGGCCTGTCTTTACTGGCCTAAGCAGAGTCTCCCCATCTATTTAGACCCGTGTTAAGGGGGCAAGCAGTGTCCGCACTCTACTCTATACTTATGGAGGCGGGTAAACCTCCCCTCCTTTGTGCGGAGCTGTACCTTCCCTCTCACGCAATCCCACTGAGCAGTGCACAGTTATCCTTGGAGCGTGGCAGGACCCAGCTCACATGGCTCACTTCCCCAGCGGTGCGCTCCTATGGAGCAGTTTCTGGAGTTAGGGGCTGCGAGCGGGGCGGTGGGATCCACAGGCCGTGGATGGGCCGGGTAGGGGGGCTCGGTATCGAACCGAGGGCTGCATTATGCAACGCTCACCACCTGCCCTGCCTGCGGACACTCCCCGCAGCCTGTTCCCTAGGGCGCGGGCGTGTCTCGTTCTCAATGACTCAAGTAAGGTTGCTACCACCATGTGCCTGGGGAAGGACAAATCCACAGTGGAGTAGGCTTGGGTGCCAGGCAATGTTTCCTGCTCGCCCAGCCCGACGCGTACACCTGCTTTACAGCACGCTCGGTACGGCCCCAGCTTCCAGACGCCACGTGTGTGTGGGGGGGGAACCTTCATTGGGGCTTTGTACCCAAACGGCTTGGCTTCGCTATTTTAATGGCCCTAAAAGGGGGATCAGTCGCCCTGGCCTAGGAACTTGCCTGGATGTTTCAGAGGGCTAGGAGGAGGAGGACGGATCTGAGATCTGCATGCCTCCCATTCCCATCGGCAATTTAGATGTTCTTTATGTGGCCTGTGCTGCCACACTGCTGGAAATCCCATTGATGGGTGTGGGGGGGGTCCCATCTCTGCAGGCCCCCTCCCAGGCTTACATTTCACCAGGGTGCCTGTGGATGCTTCTTTTCAGCAGGAAAACGCGGCCCGCCAGGGAGACGGCTCCCACGCCGAGTTTGCCGGGATCAATGACTTGCCATAAGTGGCGTCGTTACAACAGCGGTCTCCTGATTTGCCAAGGGTTGCGTGATTTGCCTAAGGTCACCCAGAGCGAGGAAAAGAATTTAGATCTCCCAAGACCTGGGCCGAGGTTCTCACCACTGGGCTATCCTTCCTCTTAAATCCCTACCAGATTGATGCTTTAAAATGCTCATGCCTTATGTTTGAAGCCTGAGCATCACATGGTCTGCGGCGGACGTGCAGATACGACTGCAGCAGCAGCTTCTCCCTTTTTTCTTTGGCAGCGTGGCCGGGGATGGGTTAGGAAGTCACCCAGCCTGTTAGTTTCTTAGCGCCTCTGAAATGGTCCAGCCGCTTGCGCTGCCGGGCAGCGTGTCCCTGGTGCTAACAGCGTTGTGACAGGCAGCACCAGCGCGTTGGGTTAAGCCTGGTGGGGGATTAATAATGAGCTGGATCCTTTCAGTGGCCCTTTGCAAAGGGGACTTGCAGATTGGAGCCACATTGTCTTTATCACAGTGGGGCAGGTTTGCCGGGGCTTAGGGAAGCCGGAGCAAGCTCGATTTGTGCAGGGGACGTGTGTGAAGGCTGTGGGGCAGCTCTGTAATAATGGAGGAACACATCACAGTCTGTATGTGAGTCCCTTGGTACAAGGGTAGGGTTACGGTATGAAAACGTAGGGCTGATTCGAGAGGAGGCAAACAGTGGTTTCAGCGAGGCGCCCGCTGGCTGACTCTCAAGAAACAACGCAGGAGTTGAGATCCTAGCTGTCACCACGGACCAGCTTGTAACCAGAGGAGGGCTGGAACCAAAGGGCTTTTCGGGGACAGAGAAGTGACTCTCTTGAGGGAGGGGGCAGAGTTGTTGGGAGAGACAGTGAAGAGAGCTGGATGGCAAACCTCTAGGCCAGGTAGACGGGAGTGGGAGCAGAGTATTGTTTCAAAAGCCGCCTTCTGTCTGCTGCGCTCCTGCTTCACTCTCAGAAAGCTGGTTGGGGTTACTGGATTCACGACCAGTCACAGCTCACGAAGGGAAGACTGCACAGACCAAGACCAGCTAAGTAAGCGTGGCAGATCCACGGGGGCTCTGGTATATGACTGGGGCTAAGGGCAGAGAATTGCAGGACTCCATCCCAGGGAGAGAAAGACACAAGGCTGGAGACCAGAGATGCAGCTAGTCCTGTGATGGGGACAACATTCATTCGGGTTCAGGGAAGTGTAAAACCACCGCACGTCTCCAGACAAGGTGTGAGGCTGCCCTCCGCATCTCTGCTCCCCAGTAGCTGCTGCCTGGGGTGCCAGGATCAATGGATCATTATTGATACCTGCGCCCTTGAGTCTTCTCTCTCCCCATGCAGCCACCTTTTCCTGCCCTAGAGGGCTCCGGGGTCAAGGCCTCTGGAACGATACAACACGGTTTGGAAGCGAAAGGGGTTTGGGCCAGTACTGCCAACCTCAAGTGGTCGAAAATCATGAGTCAGGCCGCCAAAATCAGGGGATTGGCTTAAAAATCATGGGGTCTTAATTTAAAAGTAATACATGTTTGAATTCGTGATCCGGCAGCTGTGGTGTGTGAGCCAGGGGGAGTCACGTGCTTCAGCTTTTTTTTGGCACGAGTGATGAGCTGAGATCCTCATGCAGTCCCCTGAGTCCGGGAGCTGGGGCTTTAAGGAAACGTCAAACTCTCACAAGACTCGTGATCAAATCACACTAGTGGGCAGTGCTTGTTCCTCTGTCTTTTTGTGGGTTAATTAGCGGAGGGGCAGCGTCTTAGTGCTTTTAAATGGCTCACAACTCCAGTATTGACCCTTCTTGTCTGACCTGCCACTGTTGATCTCTCCACCCTCGCCACTGGGGTGGCAGTGTTAAAACTCACACCAGGAGGATTCCTGCCTGTATCTGGGGGCAGCAGTGCCTGAATTCAGCCCTGAAGGACGTGTTTCAGAACATGCTTAGATCCCACTGACTTCGATTGCAGTTAAGTGTGCGCTTAAAGTTAAGAAGGCTTAAGTGCTGTGCTGATCAGGGCCTCGATGTAAATGCAGGGTGCCGGGTGCGACCTGGCTCTGGTGCAGGAAGGGTTAACCGCAGCCCCTGTCCTTTCCACGTGTGCTATAGAGTGGTTGCTTCGGAGGCTGAGTGTGAGTGAGCCACGCCGACTGGCAGCGTGGACTCAGCCCGCAGTGTCTTGGCTTGGGGGATTTCCCACTCTCCCTTGCCGAGCGTGCGACAGTCCTCTGCCCACAAGCTCTCCCCCCTTGTCACCAGCGCCTGCGGGATCGTCACCTGGGCAATCCTGCTCAAGACGGGGGACCTCCACTGTGCTCATTGCTGCACAGGCAAGTCACAAAAGAGCGTCTCCGCCCCGGGAGCTCGCAATCTGGGGGTCTGTCTACGTGGCAAATGACAGCACGGGCAAGCGCGCCTTAGCAAGCCAGACATTCGCTGTGATCTAGCTCACACAGGTAACAACAGGAGTGAAGAGAGGGGGGGCGGGGGGGGTGACAGGGTGCTGAGCAAGGACTGCTGAGTGCACCCCCGATCCTGGAGAAAACCAGCCTGTAATGGGACAATTCGAGGCAGCTGCCAGCCCACTTAGCCCTGGGCTGTGTAAGGGGCTGACAGGAAGGAAGGAGAGAGCTGGGGAGCAGAAGCAGAGCAGTGGCGCTTCCCCCACCCGGGTTGATCCACGAAGGGGGAAAGCCATGCCTGAGACGTGCTGTGGGAGCACAACCCGTCAGTAACCCTGCACCCGTGGTCCTGGAATCCAGGGGCTCCGGCCGGTTTTGTGTGAGAGAAAAGACGCAGAAGCAGAGCTGGCTCGCTGACACCCCGTTCCAGGGGGCAGCTCGAGTACGTGGCCAGGCTCTCTGGGCACGTTTGGACCCGGGTCGGGTAGCCTGCACTCAGGATCATGTCACCGCATCCTTCCTGCTCTTGTTACCCGTGCTTGCTGGATGGTAGCTAACGTGGAAATCGGCCTGCGTCTGAAATTGTGGGGTCGGCTGTCCATGGGGTCAGGCAAGGCCCGGCCGGGCATGACAGCGACCAGTGGCGCAGGACGGGGAGGGGGCAATAATGTGACCGGCGTTTAGCAAGTCCGCCCAGTGCGCTTGCCTCGCCAGTGCTGGTGCGTGGGACTCGGCAGAGAGAGGTCCAACAGGCGGAGCTCTGAGCGGGCCTCAGGACTCCTGCGTTCCGTTCTTTTCCGCAGGGGTTCCTCCGCCGCCCTCGCAGTCAAGCACCTTGCAGTCATGCACTGAGCAGCCTGGCTCACGTCTGTCACGCGGCTGTGCCGCTGACCCTCGCCCTTTTGCCCTGAGCCTCAGTTTCCCCTGCCAACATTGGTCTGGCTCGTCAAGTCAGTCTGTATGCTGAGGGGCAGGGACTGTCTCTCACGAGGGGTGTGGACGGTGCCCGGCCCGATGGGGCCCTGATCTCTGTTGGAACTTCTGGGTAGGTTTGAAGGAGGGTTTCAAAATGGGCACCCCCACCCCAGAGCCTTTCCTGCACTGATGTCTGCCCTCCGATGGCGACCAGAAAAACCCACCAGCTATTGGTCCCCATGTGGGCATAAACTGAAGGAACCTGGCTGAACTCTAACATCTTGGCGCATGTTAGTTCACTGGCCTCCGGCTTCGTTTCTGAGCCCGGCGGCCTTAGGGCACTGCTGCTACCCAGGCACGGGGACAACCAGGTCCTGCTGCTTTTCCGGCATTGGCTCCGAGGGACATAGGAGGTGGGGAGAGGATTTACAAACCAAAAACCAGCAAACCTGAGACAATCTTCAGCTGAATGCAGGGGCTGTCCCCTCTGCTCGGGGCTGGGAGACGCCGCACCCCAGCATAGCACAGCTGGGATTAGCTCCCTGTGCTATTCCAAAACTGCCCCGGTGAAGCACTTCCTATAATGGGATTTGGATAATCCCCAGGTAATCCCTTCCCCGGCTCTGATCCACCTGGGCCTGACCTTTCCCTGTGGATCATCTCCTTTTGCTTCCCAACCCGGGTCATTTCTCCTCCCTCCTGCTGGTTTTGTTTGCTGAGCGCTCTCTTTTCCTCCCCTCGATTTATCTTTTCCTCCTCCCCCTCGGCTTTGCCTCTTTTTAACTTCCAACTTGGACCCAAGCCGCTGCCTCAAACCCTGAGCCACGCTGGGCCTGCCTTCCTCTCGCATCCTCTTAACTTTCTCTCTGCTTGCTGCTTATTCACGCCCTCCTTCCCAGGCTTCCTCCTGCTGCGGCAGCAAGGAGACCTATATATCACAGCGACGAGGAGGTGTGTCTGCTGACATCACCCTATAAATACCGTACAGCGGTGCCGGAGCGTAAAGGGGTCCGAGGGCGGGGGAAGGGGAAATGAGCAGCCGTGTACTGCACGAAGGACCTGGCCTCGCATGCTCTTCACCTAGGAAGGGGGGCTGCGGGTGTTGGGGGGAGAGCACGGCAGATCATTGGCAATCTCCAAGCACAGCTTTCCCTGCTCTCCTCGGCTGGCAGGGAGCCTTGGGCAGCTGCAGGCGACAGAGCCGAGACATGCCTGGCATTGAGTGGTAAGAGGCATGCACTTTTTGGAGGAGTTGCAGCGGCGTGGCTAAATTGTTGCAGGCGGCGGCGGTGGAGGCATGGATAGGAGACGTTAGGAAGCAGATCTGTGCATGTATGTGTGTGTTTCTAGGGCGGGGGGCGAAGCTGCCCTCAAACCGTGTTACTAGCAATTTTCTGCTCCGAAGAGGTGGGCACGTTTTGTGCTGGTGGCGGGCAGCAGAGCAAAGGGGAGGCGAATGACTGATTGTCTTGGACACACAGGATCCAAACGGGTCTGCCTCCTATATGCCTGGGCTTTTGCTGAACGCTGCATGGAATCACTTTGCTTTATATGGGGTTTAGTCTTCCCTGGGCAGCTGTCTCCCTGGAGCAGTTTTTGAAATGAACCCCTCCTCGTCCACCCCCCCCAAACAATTCTCCATCTCAGCATATTTAACCAGATCCAGGCAATGCTCTTCAGCAGACCTCTGGAGAAGAGTTGTCTGCAAGAAGAGGCGTGTTAATGAATGTCCTATTGAGAAAGGGCGGCATGTCCAGCTTTTCCTTCATACCAGCCTCTTACCTCTGCTTTTCTTGCCTGCGGCGTCTGATCCCTTCGGAAGCAGGATCCGGAGGAGGTGCCTGGGTCTTGTGATCCCGGCGTGGTCTTTTGGGTGGGAAGCTGGGCTCTGTCGGCGTATCGAAATGATGCTCTGAGGCGCATTCATCCACTGTCTGTCTTTCTTGCAGAGGAGGACCGGGCAGGGGATTGCTGAGCGGACGAGGTCCCAAGTATCCTCGTTCGGGAAGACGGAGAGCGTCCGGGCGTCTTTGATCGCACCCGAGCTGAGGAGAAACGGGTGCCTGAGACTGGCTTCTCCCCACACGTCACTGGCAGCGGATGGCACCGCCAGCCTGCAAGAATTATTAGAGGGCTGGGCTGACGGCAGTGCGCTCTCAAGCCTTCGGGGCTGCCAGCCATCGCTGTGTTCCTGGAGTTGGAGGCTGGCTGCCCGAGCTGAGACTCCGGCAGTGCCCACGGGGAGAGCTAGAAGGTCTTACCAGGGCTCTAAGTGCCTCCTCTCTTCGCCCCCCGCTGTCCCCCACGACCTGCCACTCCGCCCTCTCTCTGCATCTCCCAATGCCAGCTGGGGCCAGCGGAGAGCACGTGGCACACGGGTGACTGGCTACGTCCACCCCCTGGCTGCCCCATTGCCTCCGGCCGCCCGCCATGGCCTCGTCGGACGGGCTGCAGTACCGCGCGCTCTACGAGTACCGGAAGGACCGGGAGGAGGACCTGGCGCTGTGCCCCGGGGACCTGCTCACCGTCAGCAAGGCGGGGGTCCTGGGCGCGGCTGACTACAAAGAGGGGGACGAGAGGAATCCCCAGGGCTGGCTGAACGGCTTCAACGAGCGCACCAAGGAGCGGGGAGACTTCCCGGGCACCTACGTGGAGTATCTGGGCCCCGTGCGGCTTGCGGCCGCTGGGCTGAAGGCTAGGCCCAGGCCCGTGCCCCCCACACCCGCCGGGACCCCCACCAGCCAGCTGTGGGGTGAGTACCAGGTGGGGATGGCCGTGGCCAGATGGGGGTGGTGGCGAGGGGAAGGGGGGTGTCGTGGGAAGCCACATGCCAGCCACCCAGCCACGAGCCGCCATCAGCAGCACTGCCCTAAGAGCATGTCTTCCAGGGAAGGCGGGGACGCCCTGCCCTCATGCCCCTTCCTCTTTGGGGGCAGGGCTGTGTTCAGACGGCTCTGACCATCTCCAGCCCCACATTCAGCACCCGCGGGGGGCGGGTGTCAGGCTGCTGGCCCCAACTCCCGAGGGCTCTGTGGGTCAAAACTGAAGGGTGCAGAGGGGAGCGGGTGGGGTACGAGCACCCAGCTCCAAATGTCAAGCTTGTCTGGGCCCTTATAAATCAGGGGCCGGCTCAACACGCAGCTCTGGGTCTGGAGAGCCAGTGGGGGACGATTCCTCCCCCTTCAACTCCAAAGAAGCTGCTGCGAGTTAAAATGCTCCCGACGTTCTGAACGGCCGGCGGGAGGGCGGGAAGGGGGTTGGCTGTTTGCTTTAGAAGAAGCCCAAGGCACACGCGGCTCCTGTACATCTGCAGAGACCCCCGGGCCAGTCAGAGCCAGGTGGGATGATGCTCTGTTGGGAAGGGGGGGTTGCGTGTAGCCCTGGAAGTGTCTCTGGGGATGCCCAGCGAAGGCCTGTTGTGGGGCTCAATCCTGATCTCGCGCCGACTTCCTTTGGGGCGTAAACTCCGCCGGCTTCAGTGGCGTCACTCCTGATTTAGGCCGATCTGCACGAGACCCGGGCCTGCCTTAGCCCTGTGGAATTAAACCATCCAGGGCCCTCTGGATGACTTCGCTGCTGTTTTCCTCTGGGAGGTGGGTCCCCTCTGCTGAGCGCTCCCGGTGCCATGGCAGGGCAGAGACCTGCTCTCAGCCGCCCCTGCCCACGGTCAGCCCTGCTGAGCCAGGTACCGACCGGCAGTTACTTTCGCCGTTTGCGCCGTGGCTCTTCTGCTCATCTTGGTAAGTGCTGGGGGGGCGCACACTGGCCACGGAGGCTAGATCGGCTGAGAGTTCGGGGTGCTCAGCGCCAGGCGGGGGGTGCAGGGTTGGCACTGAGCCCGTCACTGAACTGGACTGGCCGTAGAGCTGAAGGCTGAATGAAGGGGGTCGTTTCCCTGGTGGTGTGCGTGTGAATTTGTGGGGGAACAAACAGAAACTGGTGGCATGGCTGGAGAGATCCCAGGGGCTGGGGGTCAGGCGCCCCGTCCCTTCCCCAGGAGACTGAGAGCAGAAGCGGGTGGGGAGGCAGGGGAGAAAAGGTACCCTGGCGTGCTACCCTGGGGAGCCAATGGCTAGAGGAACGCCCATCTCCCAAGAAGGCACTGGTGGGGTGGGTGGGATTGGCCACGCAGTGTAATGCTGTCACCTCCGTCAAGTGCTTTGAGATCTAGGGCTGGAAAGTGCTGGGTAAGAGCTCGTTATTCTGCTTGGGGGGTGGGGACCACAGAAAGGAACTTCAGGAGCTGTACTGTCTTAACAGATATGTCCCTATGAGATGTGTGGCTGTGACGCATGCTCCTTACTATCCAGGTGTAGGATTTCCTGTCCAGGACCCATTGATGGCAGAGGGAAGATAATGACAGCATGTTCCTCCCCTGCTTAGAATCTTCTCGTCACTTGCTCTTCCTTTTCCCCCTCTTTCCAGCTTGTCAAAGTGACATCCACACTGCTTTGTGTATCTCTCCTGCCTTCGTTTTCCATGTTCTCCACTTGAAATCTGAATCAACTTCATGCGGATTGTTACAGAGGGAGGAGTACACACTGTGCTCTCACCAGAAGGCTTTATATTGGTTCTTTCTTGGTCAGTTGCTAATCTAAACTTCTGATGTGAAAATACATGGCTGCTCTTGGTATACGGAGAATCCATAAACCCTGAATGGAAGGTCAAACAAGCTGCAGCAACCTTCTTGTGTCTTTTCATGGAGTCACTTAAAAAAGGAGAGCCTTTCTAGCTAAGGTGCCTAGTGAGTTGTAAATGTATAAATGTTTATCGAGACGGCAGACTGATTCTTCAGCAGTGAAGTCCCTTGCCTCTGTTTGCTGCATGACATGGGTGGAGTCTCAGGTGGAATGTTCTTGGGTTAGGTTTCTGCATTACAGCTGTGGCCTTATTGGTGTCGTATTTGAACAAGGCTGCACGGAGTATAGTTTCTGCCCACACTTAGGCCCGTATAAGTCAGGAGACGTGCTGGAGAAGTCAGTACAGTTCCATAGTCCAGGAGGAGAACGCAGCCTGTTGGGGGAGAAAATTGGATTTTTGGTTTGGTTGTTGTTACTGCAGCCTGACCATTGCTACGTGTGTGATTGTGTTAAAGAAGCCACACCCACCATTTGGCTGCCCAGAGGAGAAGGGAAGGGATGGAGGAGAGGAGGGTTGTGTAAACATAGCAAGGCAGAGAGACACCCATGCTCCAGGCAGATCAGGGTGTCAGCCTGGCTAGGATTTGTTTCCCCAAAGCCAGGCAGGTTTCTAAATCTGTCTAGGTTGCAGGGCCTCACTGTAAAGATGGTCACATCTCTGACTTTCAGGTAAGGCGACTGTTTGCGTTGGAGGGAAGAGGGGTTACTGCACCGAACTGGGACTCGGGCACCTGGGTACAATGTCATGCTCTGCCACAGACTCCCTTTGTGACTTTGGCCGTGTCACTTAACCATTTTGTGCCTCAGTTTCCCACCTGCAAAATGGCGATAACAATCCACCTTGTGTCTGCCTTGTCTATTTAGATTGTAAACTCTGTGGGGCAAGGACTCTCCCTCGCTGTCTTTGCACGGCACCCTAGAGCCCTGAGTTCGGTTGGGGTCTCTTGGAGCTATTGTATTACAGATATCACATCAGTTGCTAAGGCCAACATCTTTCAACTTGGGTGGGAAACTGAGGCACTTAACTCCATATTTAGGCACCTCCCTGAACAGGCCCCGGCAGTTGGAGGGGCCGAGCACACACGCGGCTCCCACCGATTTAATGTTTAAAAAACACTGAGTACGGTTCGGGTGTGGGTCAGCCAAAACTTCCGCTCGATCGCAACAAATGTTCACTTACATAATGCGCCTGAGCAAAAATAAGCAGCCAGGCTCATTCATTCTCCTCTCCCCCAGGACGCGATAAAAGAGAAATAAATCTCTCTCTGTGCATAAGGTCAGTCCATTTCCTTGCCAGGGCCTCCGCTGGGTTTTATTCAGATCAACACAGCATGACCTGCCCAAGGCAGAACTGGCTGAAGCGCTGGTTTGGTATCTCTCTGGGCATCTGTCTGCTTGGCTTGTGTTTCGTGCGCCTAACTAAAGGGATTTCGAACCAGGTTCACAAAATGGCCTGTGTGGTTTGAAGCAGGCTGGAGCATTGAGCACTTTTGCTGATTTGGGTGTCGGTTGCCTGCCTTCCTTGCCGTCTCCCTGAACTCGATGAGCGGTGTTCAGAGTGCACAGTGCAGCGTTGCAAAGCAGCAGGGGTGGCTGGGAGCAAAGGGTGGTAGCGATGCCCCATCGGGTACTGCAGGATCCTGCCACGCCTGAGATGCCCACAGAGAACGTGATTCATTGAAAGGATGATTAGCGACATGAAGGGGAGTCCTTATTAGATTTTTCTTTTCCCAGCTGTTAATGCTGCAAACTCCACCTGGGATTGGCAAACCCAGCCAGCTGCTTTCTGCCTCTCATATCAGCAGCAATGAAATTTCTGCGATAGAAACGGAGCCGGCCAGTCTGTTGGCGATGCACCGGGTGCAGCATGGAATCCGGCTCGCTCTTTCGTAGCAGACGATTCTGCAGGCGTGAATGTTTGCAAGCAAAGAAAAGGGCTAATTCAGCCATGCCCTGCTTCCTCGCAGCCATTTACCTGGTGCAAAACAAGGAAAGCCACTGCCGAAACAGCATGGTGGCATTTTGCATCTGCCTTGCAATCCTGTAAGCAACCGGACAAGGGGCAGGGCAATGGCAGATCAAGCCCAATTTGCACGCCGACACAGAGAGCCTGTCTGTATAGCTGGCTGCTCGCTCTTCGTTTTTAAAGCTGTTGCCGTTAACCCAAAGACTCTACCAGACCTGGAAGTGGCTGCAGAGGGAATTGCTGTAAATTAACTTTCAACAGGTTGCCCTCAGAGCTACATTCCAACCTATTTCTGGGGGGATTTCTGCCCACGCGTCGAAGAATGCAGTTCTCCTAACCTCCAAAGGCAGCTCCTCTAAGGCTCCCAAATACACGTCTGGGTTGAACGTCTCTGGGAAAATAGCCAGCGACTGTTACAATCTCTCTCTCTCGCTCTCCATGCATCTGCGGTACTTACCTGGCGCCCATCACCGCACAACCTGAACATCTCAGGATCCTTACCATGTTCCCCTGTAAAGCAGGGCAGGGCTATTTATTGTCTGTCCCCCTTCCTCAAATGGGGACCTGATCTGAGGCACGCAGTGTCCTTCTGATGTTGCTTCACCATGACTGGACATGGAGAAGACATTTGAAGTTGAAAGGTCCATTTGAAAGAAATCAGCTGGTTCTGACTCAACCAATGTGCTTCGGAAAATTGGGGGTGGGGAGGGAAATCAAAATCAACATTTTCCCATAGGAAATGTTGACAAACCATAATACTTGCTGACTATACCCCAGACTTTCCGCATCAGATTTGTACCCCGCTCTAATCACTGGCTCGGGGGGTGTCTCCCTCTGGCTTTCCCTCTCCTTTGGTGCAAAGTCCAGGCGGCTGGTTCCAAGCCTCATGTATCAGGCTGCCCCGGCTGCCGTTCCTGCTTTTTGTTCCCGTTGCCTGTCATGCTAAGGGGAAGCTGCAGCCCATTAGCTACTGTTGCTGCCTTTATTGCTTTGGATTGCCCTTTTAATCTTGACTTCCCCTGTTGCCACGTCATGCAAATAGGGTGCCTAAGGCTCCCCCTGGCTTTATTAGCTCAACAAGCGGAGATGAGGGAGCAGCCATTCATCAGCTCTCTCTGCAG
Source organism: Mesoclemmys tuberculata (assembly GCA_007922155.1). Classification (NCBI taxonomy): domain Eukaryota; kingdom Metazoa; phylum Chordata; order Testudines; family Chelidae; genus Mesoclemmys; species Mesoclemmys tuberculata. Next base: position 9,728,152 of record ML675643.1, read on the forward strand.
CCAGATCCCCTGCTAACCCATGCTGCCTCCACCCTGTCCATCCACCAGCTAAGGCATCTGTCTGAAGTCCAGGCTGTGGGAAAGGCTGCGGTTTGGACTGGCTGCTGGTCATTGACTGGGTGTTGTATCGGTCATGGGCTGGGAGTGCAAACTACGGGATGGGGGGAGGCAGTTGGTGGGAGTGCGTGGCAGATCTCTATAAACAGAAGAGGGAAGAGCTGTGTCCTCTAGATCCTAGACCAGATTCCTGCCGTCCAGAAATCGCCAGTCCCCCTTGGAAGGAGAGGACGCTGCCCACTGCCATGACTGCAGAGATGCTTTGCTGCCTAAGCTGGCCAGAGTCTTAACTAAGAAACATGTGGTTTAATCCTCACTGGGTTTCCTTCCTCCCATTTTAACCAGATGTGGGGGAACCTGGGACAAATCTGCTATCAGCTGAACTGAGAGAGAGCTCAGTTCAACTCCACTGAGGGAGTGGCTGTAGTAGGTTGTTATCCTCCCTGTTGGGGGATGTGGCACACCATACATTTGGGGTAGCCCATCCCCATCTTATCTTCAGTACATATCTAGCCCTCATTATTGCGGTATCTGATCATCTCGTGGGTTTTATGCATTTATCCTTGCAACACCCATCTGAAGCAAGGTAGGGCTGAGCTGTTCTCTCCATTATACAGAGGGGGAACTGAGGCACAGAGAGGCTAAGTGGCTTGCCTGAGGTCACACACACAGTCTGTGGCAGAGCAGAGAATTGAACTAGGCTTTCCAAGTGTCAGCCGAGTGCTCTAACCACTGCACTTCCTCTCTCTGCCTGACTCTCCAGTTGGCCAGCCAAGGACATTTATTTAGTGCCACTTGTCAGCTGGCCTGGTCTTTTTTTTGTTTTACTCCTGTGAAACATTTCAACAAAACAGTTTTCATCTCACATTTTGAGATTTTTTTTGCTTTTTCTGAAAAACTGTAAATGTGTTTGCTTTGTGGCAACAGGAAACCCCAATTTTGCAATCTTTGATTTTTTCAGAGGGTTTATTTGTGGAAACAGACTATTTTTTTTCTTTTTTTGTAAAAATTTCTGGTTTTTTTCCTCAAAAATTCCTTTTTTGGATGGCAAAAATGGTTTGGTGGGAAGGTATCGTCTAGCTCTAACTTTGATCTGTCTGTGATAGTCACTTATCACATTCTGCGTCTGCGTGGTGCTGGGCACCGTGGGATCCTGGGCCAGGGCTCCGGCTCCTAGGTACTGCGATAAAAAAACTCAGTAATAATAGCCCCGCGTAACTGGGAGTGGAGAGACAGCCCTACCCTTCAGACTCTGCCCATCTCAGAAAAGAACGGGCAGGACCATAGCGGTCAAGACATCACCACTCTTCCCAGCGCAGTAGCTGGGCTTGGCATTTGATCGTAATTCACCATTGGACGTGGGGAGCCACCGAAAGCCAATGTTCTATCAGCAAAATAACCTTTGACTTGCCACCAAAATGATCTTATCATGGACTGATAGAAGATTAAGGATGGAAGGGACCTCAGGGGTCATCTAGTCCCACCCCCTGCTCAAAGCAGACCAACCCTGACTAAATCATCCCAGCCAGGCTTTGTCAAGCCGGGCCTTAGAAACCTCTAAGGATGGAGATTCCACCTCCTCCCTAGGGAACCCATTCCCATGCCTCACCACCCTCCTAGGGCAAAATTTTTTCCTAATATCCAACATAGACCTTCCCCACTGCAACTTGAGACCATTGCTCCTTGTTCTGTCATTTACTACCATTGAGAACAGCCGAGCTCTGTCTGCCCTGGAACCCCCTTTCAGGTAGTTAAAGGCTGCTATCAAATCCCCCTCATTCTTCTCTTCTGCAGATGAAACAAGCCTCGTTCCCTCAGCCTCTCCTCATAAGACATATGCCCCAACCCCCTAATCATTTTTGTTGCCCTCCACCGGACTCTCTCCAATTGTCCACAGCCTTCCTGTAATAGGGGGCCCAAAACTGGACATACTGCTCCAGATGTGGCCTCACAAATGCCGAACAGAGGGGAATAATCACTTCCCTAGATCTGCAGGCAATGCTCCCATGAATGCAGCCCAATATGCCATTAGCCACCTTGGCAACCAGGGCACACTGCTGACTCGTATCCAGCTGCTTATCCGCTGTAACCCCCTGGTGCTTTTCTACAGAACTGCTGCCTAGCTCGTCGGTCCCCAGTCTGTAGCTGTGCATGGGATTCTTCTGTCCTAAAGTGCAGGACTTTGCGCTTGTCCTTGTTGAACCTCATCAGATTTCTTTTGGCCCAATCCTCCAAGTTGTCTAGATCACTCTGTATCCTGCCCCTACCCCCTAGGGTATCTACCACTCCCAGCTTAGTGTCATCTGCAGACTTGCTGAGGGTGCAATCTACCCCATCCTCCAGATCATTAATGAAGATGTTGAAGAAAAGTGACCTCAGGACCGACCCCTGGGCACTCTGCTTGTTACCAGCTGCCAACTAGACATCAAGCTGTTGATCACTACCCATTGAGCCTGATGATCTAGCCAGCTTTCTATCCAATTTATAGTCCATTCATCCAGCTCAAGCGTCTTTAATTTACTGGCAAGAATACTGTGGGAGACTGTATCAAAAGCGTTGCTAAAGTCAAGGTGTATCCTGTCCACCACTTTCCCCACATCCACAGAGCCCGTCACCTCATCATAAAAGGCAATCAGGTTGGTCGGGCATGACTTGCCCATGGTGAATCCATGTTCCTGATCAGCTTCCTCTCCTCCAAATACTTCCGCAGTACTACAGGTGGTGAGGAGGTGAAAGGGGAGGTTTAAATGTGGCGTTACTTGGATTGCAATCTCTCCAAGGCAGGGGCCACCTCTTCATTGTGTGTGTACAGCTTCTAGCACAGCGAGGTCCTGATCCCAGACTGAAAATAGTGCCGATAGAAATTCTCTTCTCTTCTTGTGTATTTACTCCAGCTGCTGAAAAGTACAGATCTCTGCAAACAGGGGTAGAGAAGGGGTTCATGTTGACAGAGCACCTTTCATCCAGGTGGCTCTTGGCATGCGTTATTGACAGATTGTGCATGTGCACTGCTTTCTCCCCGGCTTAAGTGCAGCCCTCCTTTGACTGAAACAGTAACCCCGAGTGGGAATTTGGACAGGCTCATGAAGTCAGGACTTCACTCTGTCTTACGCTTCTCCAGCAGTCCAGCACCATGCTGGGGCAGTGATACTGTCTGGGAGGGAAGAGCGCCTCCTACTGAATCACTGGTTTCTTGCACTTTCACTGGAGGCTTCCCAGCCGGGTACTAACCCAGTAGACGTCTCTTAGGCCCGGCCTATACTTACCTCCGAGATTCGGCGGCAGTTGACGGGAGACACGCAAGTGACGTAAAAAACGTGCGTAACCCATGTCACTCCGCTGCTTCGGTTCTGCGTGCCATCTGTGCTGCTCTGCGCCGACGGGAACAACGCTCCCCTCGACGCAGCACTGCACCGCTTTCAGACGTGGGTTTCCTAGGTTGATTTCTGGATCGACTGAGCGAGTCTTTACTGACCGCTCAGTCGATCCAGAGAAATCGATCTGACGGCAGCGAATTTGCCACCGTCAGCGTAGACCCAGCCGTAGCGTGGGAGACCCCTCTCCAGCAGCCGCCCTCTCCCATCACCAGTGGGAACGGATGTCCGTGGCAGAGCTGCGGTGCGCTTGTTTCTCGCAAAATAACTAGCAGGCGAAGGTACCTGTCATGCTGGCTCGCCAGCTCTCCCCCTCAGCCTGTCTGTAATGTCAGGAGATGGATTTTCTTCCCCGTCCCCTTTCAGAGACACGCTCCAGATGTTGCTTCAGTGAACTATTCTTAATGCAGGGCTTGAGTCCGTCCCCAAGCAGAGGTGGAAGAAGAAATCCGGACTGCGGCTGGCTCACAATCACATTTCTGAAAGCTAGGCCGTGTGGTGCAATGGGTAGAGAGCGGCGGCTCCAGGACCTAGGAGATCTTCGTTTTATTCCCAGCCCAGCCACTGTCGTGCTGTGTGCCCTGAGTAAATCACTTTTCTTCTCTGTACCTCTGTCTCCTTTCCATACGTTGCCTGCCCTGCCTGTTTCGATTGTAATCTCTTCAGCACAGGGACTGTCTCTTGCTGTGGGGCTGTCCAGTGCCTAGCGCAATGGGCCCATGATCGCAGCTGGGCCTCCCGGGACGACTGATTCTGCGAATAATATCCAGCGAAGGTGTTGAACAGAAGGAGAGCTGTAAAGCGTGGGTGAGACAAGAGCCTTGCTAAATAGCCCTGCAGGGGAGAGGTGGAGAAGCAGGCTGAGGAGATAGAGGAATGAAAAGAGAGCGGCTTGCAGGGAAGATTAGCGTTCTCAAAGGCCATGTTTTAATCACATGGAATAATTCCTTGAAACCTGACATTCGGAGCTGGGGAATGGGAGCCCTTTTAAATTTCAGCAGAGTGGAACAGCTGCCTCAGGGGACTTTCAGTGATTCGAGATGAACACAGGTTTAAAACGCGTTCTAGGTCGACAGTTTTCTTCCTTAGCACTGCTGAGATTCCTTCCAGTCCAATCGGACCCCTTTTTCTGGCGCTTCCTTCTAACTTCCCTGTAATGAAAGTCAAAGCAATAAAACGTGATTGTGACTCCGTATATTAAATGTCCTCTGTTTAGTTCTATATCCACTCTCAGCCCCAGGCCAGATGGTGGAACTAAACTGCCCTGGACTTCAAGGAGAGTTTGGAGTGAGGGTTTGATCCCTTCGCAGTTTGTTCATTGAGAGTTGTACCTGCTTCTGTCTGCCATAACTTCCCAGGACGCAGAAATACTCGCCTCTTTGCAGCCCATTTTATTTATTACCAGCGCTGCATTCTTATTTATAGGCAACAGGCGTTTGCAATGGACTCTTTTTATAATGGGTGGCTCATTCTCCACCGGAGACGCTCTTCTCCTTTGCCTATGCAAATATTGTGCAATATTACTGTGTGCTGCTGCCATGTTCCACCCCAGAGGTGACTGCATTTCAGGGGTAGGCAAAATGATTTCTCTGTGTTCTGAGTCCCAAGTCTGACTTGCTATGTTTACTCTTACACTGATTCAACTGCCCTGACGCCAGTAGATCTACTCTTGATTCACATGGGGGACAGTGAGGATGGAAGGCGCCCCATGGTTTGGAAAGCACGTTGCAATCCAAGGTAGACGAGTGGTTGCCATTAGAACGTCAACATTTTGCCAACAACCAGCAGCATCTCACATTCCACTGTGTTTTCTGGGACCCCATATATAGCTTAGGAGGTAAAAGCAGTACCTAAAATACCAGAGTATGGGAATGGTGGGTCAATGTTGATTTTTTTAAGGGTAACCACTAAGCTTATTGTGCTAATCACAATACACACTGTGTATTTCATCCTACCCGTTGTATCCAGCCTTTGTCCTTTGTCTGAAACTTGGGTTCTCAGCTCTTTTGGACAGGGGCTGCTGGTTTGTTCCGTTTATATAGTACCAGGGGTCCTGGCCTTTGCAGGCAGTCACGATGCAAATAAATAAAAAGGATGTAGAAACCGAAGGTATTTTTCTATGACAGAACATGTTTCCTATTCAAAATCAACCCCTCCTAAGAAAAAACTGCATCCTGCCCCGATCTCCAGCAGGTAGCCAGTGCTGTGTGAAATCAACATGACAAATGGGATTTGCAGGCCACTACGGGGGCTAGCGCCCCAAGCCTGGGTGTCCAGGGGGTGATCCTGCCGCACTGAAGGCACTAGGGGTTTTGCTGTTGACATTAGGGGAGGGAGGGTCAGACCTCAGGTTGGGTGAAGGCCGAAGAGCTGCGCCTGCCCCGTTGAAGGTGGAAATGTGTAAGCATTCAGGAAAGGGGAATTGAGTCGAAACTGAGCAGGGCCATGTGCTCACCAGATAGGCCGCTGGCTCTGCCACTGTGTCAGAAAGGCTTTTTTCCTTTGCTGCGATCCCATCCTGCTTCCGTGTCATCCTCATGACGGGATCCCCTCACCCCGTGCCTAGATATCGACACTCTCTGTGTCAGGGTCCTCCCACCCCCCTGGCCTCCCTGCCCCCTCATCGCTGTTTGCATAACCCGCCAGAGGCAGATGAGTCCAGACAGTGTCTGCTTTGTAGATCACATTGCTCCAGTTGGATACTTGTGCCTTCCTGTCTGCGGAGCGGGGCAAAGGACGATTGCACAGCACCCTCCCCTGGACCGTTTTCTGTGTAAATGGTGCGGCTCTGACCCAGTAGCACCGTATCTCATCAAATTAGCGGAGAAGCGAGGGAAAGATCCTCGCCGGACCCTGCTACTTGCACTTCAGCGGCGAGCTTCCCGCGTGCCTTCGTGGTGCTGCTGTTGCCAGGTGTGCCAGGCAGGTGTATATCAGAAGGGCTGCAACTGGCTCAACCGTAAACTGCTCCTTTCTCCGTTTATCTGTCAGACCCGGGGATAGGCTCGCGAGAAGCATCCATGAAGCGCCATTCCTTAGGCCATCTCTCAATGGACATAACTATGCTATAGGGTTGGACTGAAGCTATTCTGGAACTGATCAGTGGTGGGTGAAGGAGGAATCCCTGTCTAGATGATGTTTCGGTCTAAAGTTTGGAGTTTAAATCGGGTTGGCACTGAAATCACAGGAGCTGCTTTCATGAGATTTTGGGGGGATATCCTGAGATCAGTGGGTCATGCCAGATTTCCCCTCTCTTGGACCAAATCTCATGACCATCCATGGCATCCAAACCAGAACTGGAGAGCAAAGCCCTCTAGGTTTTGGATGCAACCTGGAACCAAAAGAAAAGGGGAAGATTTGGGTGCACAGATCCAAATCAAACCCCCTCACTGCTGGAAGGAGGTTTGGATACCCAGTCCGGCTCTTGCCTGGTCTCTAGCAGAAGAGTCTTTTCCATCTCCAATCGCTACGATTCTATGACAGTCTGCAGGCGGTGCACCAGCACCAACCGTGCTGCCTAATGGTTAGGCAGGGATTTGGTAGGGTACCTCCCTTTTGAAAGCACAGTCTGGTCCTTTAATGTCCCTGCCCCAAGGGTTTCCAGTCCTACCCTTGAGCACGGAGACTTTGTTCGGGTTGGGTCCTTGAATAGTCAAGGTCTTTTCCAGCAGAGCTCTCCCCGGGGTGGTGATGTGGTTACTGGGAACCTGGGCCCTCCTTCTCCTTGGGCTCTGGTCAAGGGCCCTACAGTGGGAAACCACATTCAACACTTTGTTAAGCCACTGCCCTCCCCTGGACCATTTCTTAACCCAGTCTCCCTTCGTTCCCCAGAGTAACTCGCTCTAATCAAATCCCTCGTCTGCCATCTCGGTCGCCTGCCTCTCCGCTGTGGGTTTTGTGTTGCCAGGTTCCAGGGAAAGAGCTCACAGGTAGAGTTTTCCCCACAGAGCCGCTCTGTGTCCCTTCCCCTGCCTGCCTCTGAACTGCTCTGCGCCCCTTTTTAAAGCCCTGCCCCCAGTATGTGCAGGATTTCCAGCTGTGGCCAGGTGGGGTTGTCTGGGCCCAGAGCTGCTCCTTAACCCCTTGCCTGCCAGTGTGGGGTTTGTGCACCCCATCTCACAGACTCAACCCACAGGCCTTCTTAGTCACCTAACCAAGGCTGCGAGGATCTGGGGAGCCATTGTTTCAGCTGTGAATGGACCTGCAAACCATTTTTTTTAAAGGATCTATGGCCTTCTATTTCAATTTATAGATTTTCCTTTCCCATATCAGGCAGGTGAAATATATCCAGTCCCCCCTGGTTTTGGTGAAGGTCTCTAAGGATATAGCTGTGTACGCTTGAATCTTAAGTGAAGGGATGTCCAAACTTTAACAAAGATACCTTTTCTCCAAAATAGGTGTTCGTTCTTAGGGTTAAATAGCTATTAACAAAGGCAAACGAGATGCCTTGGGTTTTAAAGATTCTGACTAAAAAGCCCTTTCCCTTTTCATTTGCTCAGCTCTTGTTTTCTTGCTTATGTGCTGTTGACCTTCCGGTAATTCTTCAGTCATCCTGGAATCTGCCAGGCTAGACAGGATTTTAATTTCTCATGTATGAAATCAAGCATTTAACAGCAACAACAAAGAAAGAAACCTTAAAAAACCTCATCTCTTCCTTCAGACCTTTTCTACAAAACATGGGGAAGCAAAAAGGAAAGCGCAAGCACATTTCCCTCCCCCCTTTGCTTGTCCCTTTTAAAAACATCCCTCACTCGCCCTGAAGAATGGAGGAGAAATAGGAGATGTGTCCCATTTAGTCAAAAATAGGAGACGCTGCCATTAATAGCGTGTTTCTCTGTCTCCCGGTGCTGTGAGCATGTTTTTGTACTCTGACTGACTGAATAAATCAAAAGGCAGGGGGAAAAAACCCAGTCCCTGCATGCTGCAGCTTTTCATATCATTGGATCAGCACAAACACTGCATGGAGGGTTGTTTTTCATTATTAAGAGCTCCATCCCCTCACAGCTCTTTAATAACTGGCAAATCATAGCCAGCTGAAACAAATAAATAAATAAAATCCACAGGCATGCACCCAAATGCAGCCATACAATGACTTGATGTGCGCTTTGTTTCCAGTTGTGTTGAGCTGCTTTCAGCCGTGGTCTGTTATCGGGTGCTAGACGACCTCTTTGCACTGTTCTTACGTTACAGGGTGGGTTAGCAGCTAAGACCCTGCACTGGGCAATACTGGGAGATTCGGGTTTCTACTCTTGGCTCTGCCGCTAACCTGCTTTGTGACCTTAGGGGAGCCACATCAGCTCTCTGTGTTTGTTTCCCCTTCGCCTTGTCTGCCTATCTATCAGGGTTTTATACCAAGACCCATATCACTGCAGTATCTGGGCACCTTCCATGTAAAACTGATAGCAGTAGGAAAGTCCTGATGGATTTCATGCAGTCTCTGTCTCTTCCTGTGCTCAAGGCTCAGCTCAGCGTAGGTTGATGTGTTGCTGTTTTTTTTTTTTTTTCAGTGTTCTTAACTGGCTTTTATTTTTCTTTGGTTAAGGTTGATTGGCTCTGGGAGGACTGTTTGCATTGCTTGGGTGTTCCTGGTAGGTGCACGTCAGTGTCGTGTGTGGCATTCATACGGCGGAAAGGCCTTTTTGAAGACGAAGGTTTGGCAACATGCCCTAGAGACAACCGAAAGCTCAATTCGCCCCGTCTCCTCTGGAAGCTTATTCTGTAGCCAGCTCCCCTCACTGAAAAGGCTTTGTCCATTTAGATCCTAAGTGGTTTGGGGCAGAGGTTGTGTTTGTACAGCACCTGACACCAGCTGTAGTTTCTAGGTGGTGTTGCAGTTATGGATACAAGGGTCCTTTTTAGCCACAGGCGAGCTACAGTGTACACAGCCTCCGTCCTGGCCTGTTGGAACCTACTGAGGGTGTCGTTCTCCAGAAAACATCTAGTACTTGGTGCCTCAGGGCTCAACCTTGAAATGCTCCGGTGACGGGCACCTTATATGTGTCTAGGTATAATAAATAGAGCTGTCCAACAATCAGGATTTCCTTCCTGTGCATGACAAATTTTTACATTTGGGTTAGTTCCCAAGTGGAATAAAACCTTCCCCCCCCCCAATTTTCTCATGAACTAGACACCTGCCCCCCCCCCACCTCCAAACAAGAAAATCTTTTGGAAACACTGCGGTGGTGATTCCCAAACCAGCTCTGCTCCCCCAGGCATGGGCTGAGTGAAATTGACCAGAATGTCAATGTCAGTCTCACTCTGCAGCTGTGGGTGTTCCCCAGGTCTGTGACTTCCAGCAGCTCCATCATGCAGGCCTTGGGGATGGAGACGCCTGGGCTTCCAGACTCCTGGGCCAGCCAGGCTGCCCCAACTCAGAATGAGGTTCTCAGGACTTCCAGGCTTTTTGCTTCAGAGCCGAGCCCCAGGCAGAATTGGGGCTCCCAGCTCTGCGTCCAGGAGCCTGAAAGCACTAGAAGTTGTGGCAGGGTGGTGCTGCCCCAAAGCTATGGACCCTGAGAGTCGCCAGCAGCTCACCCGGCGAGTGGGGCTGGCAGGGAGCCAAGCAGGGTTCTGCCGGAACCTGTCTGTGACTTGGTGCGAGTTCACCAAACCCAGCTCGCTTTGGTGAGCAATGTGGTGTGAGATAGACTGGCATTTTTCCGGTGAAACTCTGTTTTCCTTAGAAAATTTCGGACCAGCTCTGCTAATAAAGCATATTATTTCCGCTGACTGCTGTCAGGGTTTCGATTTGTCCTTGAAATGCCTGCGCTGCCCAGATGCTGTTGGCTCGGAGAGGAAAGTTCTCCCCTGGGCTTCCCTGGGAATGTGCTGTAGCTGCACTTAATGTCCGCTGAAATATGGACTCCACCTGTTGGGCCGCATTCCCGTGCCGAGCAGCATGTACTAGCAGTCTGCGGGACACATCCCTTCTGCTATCAGATCTGTCTGCAGAGAAAGGAGGGCAGGGCCCAGTGACTCCATCTCGGCCACGACCTGTCTGCAACAGTCCTCATGCTGCGTGCAACGGCGGCTGGGCGTGAGTGTGAGGAGCGTGTCCATGTGGGTGTGTGTAAGGTAATGCTGTTAGTGCTGTCATAAATCTTGAGGTACAAGGCTCCACACAGACACTGGGCATGGCAGAGGAGGTCGTGGGAATAAGCAACCATCTCGGCCTGCTTAGCTTCATAATTTCACGTTTTGGGCTCACTGCTGCATTTACACAGAAGTAAACGGAAGCAGAGCAGCGACTCTTTAACGCAGCATCCGTTTCTTCTGCAGCAGCTCCGAGAACAGCAAAGGGCTACCGCAGCCCTTGGCTGCATGAATGGGGCTTCTCGAACGGGAGCAGGGAGGTGGTGTGGCCCCTGGATAGGGCACTGATGAGGCGGCTGCTGCAATGTTTCCTGTGGCCGTGCTGTGCCCACATCACAAGGACGCTGGGAAATCGGGAGAGGCTTTGGAGAAGAACCCCAAGGCTGACTGGCGAGCTGGAAAAGCAGCTTGATTAGGGAGACTCAAAGCAGCTCAATCTTAAGAGGCGATTCAGGGACAGTTTGATCATAATCTATAAACACCTGCCTCCGCAGAAGAGATCTGAGAGGAGAGGGCACTTTAATCTAGCAGCCAAAGGTGTACAGGGCCCATTGGCTGGAAGATGAAACCAATACACTTCAGACTGGAAATAAGCTGTCAATTTCTAACAGTATGGGTATTGAATCATGGGAGCAGCTCACCTACGGGGATGGTGGATTAACCATCATTTGGAGTCTTTAAATCAAGACTTGATGTCTTTCTGGAAGATTGGCTCTAGCTGGAGCAGAAGTGATTGAGCTGGCAGCAGGAAATGCGGGGGAAGTTGTCTGGCAGGAGGTCAGACTGGATCATATAACAACCTCTTCTGCCTGGAAACCTTGGAGATCTATTGGAATGGCTGTTGTCTCTGAAAGGAGGCAGATGGGTTTCGAAACGGAAAGGCGCATGGTAAGTAGCCTGTGTTTGCTCAGGGTGGATAACGAGGGCCAGAAACCGAACTGGTTTGAAGAGGAGTTTGGAAAATTTATGAATGGGACTGTACGATGGGATGGCCTGTGACGGCAGGGGCTGGACTTGATGACCCATGATGTCCCTTCCAGTCCGATAGTCTGATGTGTCACATTGCCCTCTGGTGACTTCCCCATGTGGAGGGACAGGAGCCCACAACTGCTAACAGTTATTCCTTTAGCTCACGTGGTAGGGGCTTGTGTTGCACGGTGAAGGTTCTGGGTTCAATCACTGCCAATGACGCTTGCAGGGGGCCATTACATAAGCTGAAAAATGTCTTGCCAGGCGATCAAGCTGCTGGACTCTGTCTAAGGAAGAGTGTCGGACCCCGCACGTTGTAAGATGAGCTGATGCAGAAGGGGTTGATGCTAGCTGGCTCCGGCACAAACCCTTCTCTTCTCTGCTGGCTCCGTCCAGGCTGGTGATGGGATCCAGATGCTGCATTCAGAGTTGGACCTTCTGAATTCAAGGGGTTGGGCCTGCCTCTGGTGTTGAGATAGTCACCTATACCATTAACACGATTGCACTCGCTTTGCCCCAACACAGAGAAAGAGGGAGGTGAATAAACAGCTGATTCTCAACAGCTGGAATCTGCCTGGAAAGGTCCCGCTGCCTTGGCTAAGTCTCTGCTCAGATTCCCTTGGCCTTGGTTTTTAATTGAAACCAGCCCACCCTAAATCATGTTATTTCTATCAAGCCCTCAGTGTTCCTCTGACCGTGATGTTATCTGTTTATCTCGCCTCTCCTGGACCTTCCCGCGTCATCTTTCGATAAATCCAGAGTCCTCCCCATCTCCGGCTTTACAAGCGCTGCTGCCCTTTCTGATCTGGCTTCCCGGTCCCCCCTCTCCCCCCAGCTCAGCTCCTCCCTGTCCAGCCATCTGCACCGAAGCTGTGGTCAGTCCCACTCCTTGACTGGCTGGCTTGGAATGGCAACGGATTGCTTGCTGTCCCGGCCGTGCCCTGGCTGTCCACGGTGCTTGGCTTCTTAGCGTGGATTCCCCCTGGGTGGCAGCATGGACGTTCCTCTGCAGGGAACTTTCCTAGGAACGTTTGGGCTTTATTTCAAGGGTGAGTGAACCGGGGTGCTCAGAAAAGCGAGGAGTTTCTTTTAGAGCTAACCAGAGCTGGGCATAGCTTGAGCAGCTGCTACCTCGCCTTCCCCATCTTAACTTGGCCTGTGCCCTCAACCCTGACTGGCAGCACCCCACCCCACTTGCCTGCCAGTTCCCCTTGATTCTCACCTGCAGCCTTTCCTCAGAGTCCAGCCCTGGGCTCCCCAGCACAGCTCTGCTTTTCCCCTCAATCTTCCCCCAAAGCCCCCTGCTCTTCAGTCCTGAGCACCCACCTCCCCGAGACCTCTTCTGACGCCCCAACCTCTCCCCTTCTGCTCCTCCACCTCTCCGGCCGGTGCAGCCAATCGTACGTCCTGGGCAAAACGTCCTGATGGGGTGCAAATGAGGCGCCCCCTTTGTTTGCTCTTGTGACCTACCAAGGAGTAGAGCCTGGGGGCCCGGGGGGGGAATGCATGAATGCACTGAGCTTCTGTCATTGACCCCTTTCCTGCAGCAGTGGGAACTGCAGCAGCAATGACTCCATTGCTTGCCGCGCTCTGGCTGGTTGCTCGTGGGAACGCTGAGTTGCTGGCGCGTGGATGTCCAGCCGGGCAGCCCTGCTTTCGCAGGGTGGTACTCCGTGACGGACTGGGCCGACAAATCGGCCCTGGCATTTACAGCACACCGGCCCAAGTTCAGGGACAGGCGCATGGGTCTCTGGCTGACTCCTGGGCAGGGAGCAGTGGCTGGGGCAGCGGGGAAGGGGCCGAGGAGGCATGCGGCAGGGCGGGGGGGAGGACAGGGAGGTGAAGAGGAACGGCAAGCAGGCGGAGAGGAGCAGCGAGGAGGGGAGGGACGCAGGGAGCCGTGGTGAGGGGGAGGAGGCGAAGAAGGCACCAGCAAAGCAGAGCACTGAAGCAGCGAGCGCCGAGTCGAGTCTCTCCACACTGAGATTGGGAGCAGGCGCTGGGCAGGCCGAGAGCCGATTCTGGAGCAGCCACGCAGGTGGAGAGCAGGAGAGCGCTGGGTGGGCGGTCTGATCTCACGCTGCCTGGCGTGCTGAACTTTACATGCTCCTGGCCGGGGCCTGGCCGGCTCAGGATGGGTACCGGTTACTCACCTGCGCGGCTTCCTCAGTAACTCCCGGGGAGGGAGTCCAAGCAGCACCAGGGACGCTGAAAGCCAATACCACCAAGCGCCGCCCGGGGAACCAGCCTGGAGCGTAAAAAGTTCTGCCTTCCAGCAGGGAGGGCAGGGAAGCGGCAGGGCCGGCACAGTCCCATGCTTGTGGTGGCTCTTAGGACAGGCTCAGCCTCCCCCCGCCTTTAGTGGCGGCTTTTGTCCCCGCCTTTAATACAGGCTGCCCATGCGGCCCACCTGCCCTTGAGGGCACTGGCCCTCTGGCGTGTGCCAGAACTGCCAGATGGCCCATCCGCCCCAGCGGTACGTCCTCCTGCGATGTCACACGGCGCAGGTTGGTTTACCCGCGAAGCGTCCCGTTGATGAGGGGCGGCGCAGTGGCGACCCCGTCCCACAGCCCTTTGTGCTATTGGGCAGATTCTCAGGGTGCTGAAATGCAGCGATACTACGCAGGCCTAAGTGCGGGTGATGGTGTCTCCTTCCAGTGGCTGGTCCCTGTTGCTTCTCATAGGTGAGGGGCTTTCGGTTGCGTGTCATTACTGAGGAAACTCAAGAGCAGAGCTAGCGTGTGAACATCTAGATGAGCTGGCACTCACACCTTCCTGCTGCTGTGTAAACATACCCTTAGTCGTCTGGTGCCTCAGTTTCCCCTCCTATACAATGGGGATAATTGCCCTGCCTCACAGGGGTGTTGTGAGGGTAAATACATTAAAGCTCATGAGGTGCTCAGATACTATGGTGACAGAGGCCAGATAACTACTATCGCTGGATAGAAAAATTGAGGAAAGGCTTAGAAAAGCCTTCGATTGGCCAGAGTCTGGTGTAAATCCAGAGTATTTCCACTAACTACAACAGAGTTTTGTTGAATGCCCACAGGGTCACACAGATCAGAACCTGGCCCGGCCCTTGTAGAAGTGATGTCATTCCTTTGTTTGAATTTCTATGAAAACATTTTGCAAAATACATTTAAAAAATTCCTGGGCAGCACTGGGAAACTGAACGCCAGACGGGTCCAGTGCCCTGGGACTGGGTAGTGAAACCCACCAGAAAGGGAGGGTGAAACTGACCAAGTCTGTTGCTGAATGAAATGTAAAAAAAGGAAACAAACCAGGTGCTTTAAAGAGTCTTTAAGGTATACCCGAAATGTCACTCTGGCCTTGTCTACACACAAAAGTTGTGTAGACTTGCACTATATGGGATGTGATGGATTGGTGGATGTCTGTCTGTGTCTGCAAGCTCCGTTTTGTTTTGTGAGCATCATTTTGATCATAAGACTTGCTTTTTATGCTCCACCTTGTGCTGACTTTACCAGGGAGGTGTCGGGAGAAATTCTTGCAGAAGGCCAGCAATGCAGATAATCTCAATCTGGAGTGTCTCCCATTCTGATGTAAGCCCTTACAGACAATGAGCAAGATGCCCCTCAGCCCAGGAGCTATTTCAATCAGGAGGGCTTGTAGCCAAGCAACAGAGCACCTGAGAAGGATTTGAAGTCACTGAAGAGGGTCACCTGACAGGAGGGGCGGAGACTGACCCATATAAAAGGGAGGCTCTCTCTCAGCAGCTGGGTTAGCGAGAGGGCAGTAGGTCAGGTCTAGATGCAGATGGGCAGGGCCCTGGTCCCCTTGAAAAGAGCCTGACCAAATTCTCAACAGATTGGCGTGAGGAGGAAATGGAGGTAGGGTTCTGCATGCGGGTTTGGTTGTTTCCCCCTAGCGTGGTGTATCTCTAGTGCTGTCGGAGAGCAAACAGAGAGTTTGTGTGTTTAGAAATCCCTTACAGTGCTTACACCATCACATAGTCCCTGACGGGGGGAACAGAAAGCCGGCAGCTCCCGGGGAGGCTTTGGAGAGCTGGTGCTAGTTTCAGGGCCAAGATAATTGGTTTGCAGGGCCCTTCCTGCCAAGAGGGGTGCCAGGTGCAGGGGCCGCACCTGAGGTGCCTAAAGGCTCTAAGCCAAAGCGACGGGCCTAGATTCACAATAGGACTTGGGTGCCCGACTCCAAAATGCATGCACCACTGAAATCGTCAACCGTCCTGCACAGCTGCCAGCTGCCCCAGGCAGCGCCTACCTTTCGGCTGCCAAAGGGCCCTGTGTACCTTCGTTGCTGCACTGGGCGTGCGCACGCCTGCCTCGGGCCGGTTCTCGGGCGATCCTCAAACCCGAGGAAGGAGGGTGAGGCAACCTGTAGTGTGCCTGTGGGGCTCCATCCTGTAGGAGGCCTCAGCACAGGTGCTTTGCATCTAACCTGTAGCCCAGTGGTTAAGGAGCTCATCTGGGATGGAGAAGATCCTGGTTCAAGTCCCCACTCTGCCTGGTGAGGATCTGACCAGAGGTTCCCCTTCCCTCAGGTGTGTCCTGGGCTATTCCGAGGTACGACTCGCTGGCTCGTCTGCTGAAGCTGTTCCACTGTGAATTGATAAGCGTGCACTCGGGCAGAGACTCTCTTGGCCAGCAGCTGGCGCGCCCTCGCCATGCGGTATTGAAGGGAGGCGCTGCTTAAAAGTCATCGCGTTACAGGCAGATAGCGAAATGCTAGTGAGGCGAAGGTGGGGCCTTTGCAAACTTGACCGAGAAGTGTCTTTATGCTGGTCTAATTGAGTCTGCGCTTGGGGTTGTACCAGCACAACTCTATGGGCAAAACTGTCACATCCCATGCTTAATTTGTGCCCGTTCACAATACCGGCACCTCTGGCTTGCTGCATCAGTTAGGAATGTAAAAAACTTGCTTAAGCCCCAGCACTTCTTCCATTATGATTTAAGCACTGGTCATACCCCAAACTGAAATGCTGGCAAAGCTTTCAAGTGGAGGCCAGACTTATTGTTCAGTCTCGTTTTTATCTTGACTGTATCCTCTTTACCCTGGTGGATTTATTTGACCCGTTTAACCTCCCAGGCAACGTTGCTTCTGTGGGGCTGAAAATAATTCCTCCTGGATTCTGTGCAGTGTCACCCGTTCCTCTCCAGACACAGCAGCATTGGCTTGGCGGCTGCTCTCCCCTCCAAGCAGTCTGTTTAATTAAGCCGGAGAAAAGGGAGTTTGGGGGGAGGGTGTTAATTGGCTTGTATAACATTTTAATCAAGCTCATTAGGAAAATTTGGGATTCTTCCTTGGAGACTTCCACCAGCATGTGATATTCTGCACGCCCACGTTAAGCTGGTGGCTTGATCAAGTCCCAATTGGTGATTGCCTCCAACTCTTGCTCTGCTGCTGGCTTGTGGCCCACCGTTTTGGGGGGAGCAGTGGGGGGATGGTTTGTTCCGCTATGAATACACCGTGCCAAATTAAATATGGGAAATGAGGAAGAATGGCTCCGATCTTGGCTGGCGAGAGGTGACCCCATGACATGACCCAATTATCTGGGCACATGGCTGTTTCCAGGGGAAAGTGTTTTCCTCCAGCGCATTCAGTATATACCCCACACAGGTGGCCCATTTGCTTTCCCCGGAGAGCTGAAAGACGCTAATTGAGCGCTGCCTTGTTTGGAGGAAGCCGCTGTTGGCTGAGCTCCGAAGGTGGAGCTGTTTTGAGTGGCGTTTCCCTCGTGTCATGTCCCCAGGGCTGCGGCTGGTTTTTGTTGTTCGGTCCTCACTTTAAAAGCAATCTGGGCAAAACGCTACATGGAGCGATCCTGTACCCGCCCCCAGCCAGGCTCTTTGTAGCTAGCTCCTGCGGTAGCACCACCCAGGATTAGGTTAGCCCCCGTAAGACCTACCTTGGTCTCATAGTGGTTCAGAAGAAACTCAGAGCCGTCAACTCCTCTCCAGTAGGAAGATGGGGTCATGGGCCATGACGAGGGCTGCTGGCGCTGCAGTCACAGAAGCAGTAAATAATAATGGAGAAGTGGGAACAAGAAGGTGGGAAGTTAGGACAATGAGTTGGGGTTTTTTCTTGCTAGCGGGCTCTGGGTGGTATCTAGCCCTTGTGATTCTAGCAACCATGAGCTCCCATCTGCAGATCTAACCGCCTTGAGTGCACTATGGACACACGGGCCACATTGTCTTTCTCAATCGCTGGCCGCTTGGACGTAACCTCTACCTGCCCTGTACGTGACCCCTCGAGAGCCTGTCGCCTCCCCGCGCCCACCACATCCCCCCTCTTGTCCTCTTCTCCATGCTGCTTCCCACGGGCAGTGTCAGGAACGGCACTGACAACTGCCGAAAGCCGGGGCTGGCAACGGGAGAGTAACGAAGCTCAGAATCGCAGGGCAGGTGAAAAGGGAAATGTTCTGCTCTTCCGGAAGCCAGGGGGGCGAGGAAGGCGGCCAGAGCAGAGCTGACGTCCTGATGGTTGGGGCCAGCAGCCGGGGCTCCTGCAGGATGTGGAAGTAGGCGCACGCCTTCCCAGGGGGGTGGCTGCGTCTCCACCAGACCACGGGAAGAGGTCAGTCTTGCTACAAAGCCGCTGCTCTGCCCTTCCCCACGCCCAGCCGGCATCCGCTAGCCAGACAGGGATACTCATCCGGCTGTTGAAGCTAGATTGGTGTAGACATGAGTGGCAGGTTGAACCAGCCCCTCGGCTGCCAGCTGAGGAGTAGGATCAGAGAGAGAGAACCCAGGAGCTGAGCTAGTCCCTACCCCTGCACAACCCTCTGCTTCTTGATAGTAATGCCCAGCTCTTGTCATCCATAGGAGGGCAGTAGCATTATGCCCGTTTTACAGATGGGGAAACTGAGGCATGGAAAGGGGAAGTGACTTGCCCAAGGTCACTCAGCGGGCCAGTGGCAGAGTCAGGACTACAACCCAGGTCTCCTGAGTTCCAGTCCAGTGCTCTAGCCCCTAGGCACTCGCCATGTGCATAAACTAAGCCTGTGAACGCCAGTGCCCCCAGACTGTGGGACTGGAATCTGAACCCAGATCCAAGTTTTGCCTGTTTCGGCAATAGGTCAAAGTGAACCACACCTTGGGGTGATGGAAATCTGGATCCCAGGTTCGTGTCTCAGGTCACTCTCAGTTGGGGCCTGATCCAGTGCCCGTTAAATCAATGGAAATGCGCTCATTCCCATCACGGACGTGACCAGCAGTCTGCTGGTCTGGTTAATCACTGATGAGCTGGAAGCAAACGTGACAATTGTGTATAAGTTTTGTGGCTGGTTGATGTTCCCCTGTGGGAACACGGCGGCAGGGACGTGTGTGTCTGTGAAGGTGCCCGTGGGCTCATGTCACCTTCCGCCCCAGATTTCTGCCAGCATTTACATTTTTATTTCTTTTTTCCTGCGGAGTGGGTTCGGAATCGTGCCCTCCCCATCAACAGTTACACCTCTGGCTGCGGGGGGTGGGGAGTCATCGCGGATTTCGGAGGAAGGGATCTGGTTGCTGAGATTTGCAGATGAACATGCGACGTGGCCAGGGTGCATGGACTGATCAGAGAGCTCCTCATTCAGATTTCACCTGCGCCTGGGGCGAAGGGGCTGGCAGCTCCGGGCTGTGATCGTGCCTTGCTATTCAGCTCACGCTGCGCGCAATGCCACGAACAAACTCCTGCTCGATGAAACAGCAGGGCAGACTCACGGGTTGTATAGACCCGCAATATACCCACTTATTTGCCAGCAAGAAATTTGAAATCTCCAAGGGCTTCGTCAGAGGATTTACACTGGGGCCACATGGAACACAGCGTTCATGTCTCTCACCACGAGGTGTGGGTCCGATCAAAGATATTGCCTCTCCCACTTTCTCCCTGTTTCCAAAGAGGGGTTCTTTACAGAGCAAGTCGCAGCACCTTCTTTCTTTGCCTAAAGGGCCTCATCTTTCACTAACGGTGCCCCTTGCAGTACATGAAGGAAGGGCCTTCAACCCCCTGGGCCACAATCCTGCAGCGCCGTCCCAAGGAAGGGGCGTGAAAAAGAAAAGCCAAAGGTTTGCTGGCTGCTTGTTGATTTTTGCTTTGATCTTGGGAGGTTTCAAGTCATCCATGAGCCGTAGCAGCAACTGAGAAAGGAACGTGAGAGCAGCCCTTTCCACTGTGCAGTTAAACTATTGTCATTAGCTGCCAGGATCGGTTGCCCCGTCGTGTTAGTGGCTGTATAGCGTTGAGGGACAGTCCCTGCCTCGAACAGCTTTGAATGTAGGTCTGTAAAGATGATATTTCGAGCCAAACACTGCAAGGTGCTTTAAATCTGGGCGGGTGTGATTCTATGTGTACAATGTGCACCTTCCTCTGGGGTGGGATACAACCTCAGAAGTCCCACGGGGTCCGATCCAGCCTGGCCGTTCCTCAAATGCATTATGGGAGGAAATCAAGTGCAGCCACCCAGGTGGGCCCTGCTGATTTGCCCCAAAAGTAGGGGGCCGAGTCACGGCAATGGAGAGATCACTGGGCATGTGAATTAACATCTGATCTCAGTTATACCCCAGGATCCAGCAGGGAGGTGACACCCTGCCCCAATGAAGTTTTGCCATCGACTTCAGTGGAGCCAGGATTCCCCCTGAGGTCTAAGTGGTTGCATCCTCCCCTCTGTTATCAGAAGCTGGATGTAACTAGAGTACCCTCAGACACCTGCATGGAAGGAGTCTCTGGGCGTAGTTAACCTCAGGTGATGACGACCCTTTACGTGGCGTAGGCACTTGCGTGGCATGCATGCTCTGGGAAATGCATGCTATGGCAAGGCCCAGATGGTCCCGATCCCGGGAGGATGCTATATACCTCCAGCCAGCCACTGATACCGAAGGGCTGACAAAGCAGCATCCACTTCTCCCTTTGGAGGTGGCAGGAATGTAACAGCGACAAGGGACCCATTTGTCTGTCTTAGGAGCGTGAGTCCATTTGTCTCAATGATAACTTTAAGCCGTATTTTAAACCTGGATGATCTAGAAGCACTTGTCTCACTTGCTCGCTCCATCTTTATTGCAACTACTGGCTGATGAAGGCGTGAAGAGTAAAATATTGCAGAAGGGAAGGAAGAATTTGAGACTGTGGCACATAACCCAAAGCCTTTGGCAAACTAGGGATCTGTCTTTGGCCAATATTCCACAATCTGAGGAATTTCTTTCACTGCTGTTGCACTCTTAGGGGTTTTTTGCCTTTAGGGTTGAGCTGCCGTTAGCCTGCTTTCCCGTGTAGCAGTGATGAGGGTAGATGGACCACGTTGAGAGTCATTGGGAATGTTGCCAGTGACAGCCGTGGTCTCAGAGCCAGTTAGAAAATGGCAATGATTTTCTGCAATGAAAACAACCAAAAAATCCCCCCTTCCAGGAACAAAACCATTTGAAATTTTTCTTTGATTTTTTTTTCGGGGAGGGGGATATAAATGAAAATATTTCGATGTGAACCCCAACCGCAAGGTTTTCCGTTTTCTGTGCTTTGCGGATAGCGCTTTGCATCCCCACTTTTCTTACCCTTCCTCTCTTTATTTTACCCTACCGGAATAGGGGGAAAAAGGGAGGATCAGAATTAAAACCCACACATTTTTCATCCAATCACATTGCACAAAAAATTGTCATTTGCTGGAAAATCTCCAGCTCCACACATTTTTCAAACTCATTTTAATATGGTTTGAAAAGCTGTTTTAAAAACACGTCAGCCTGCTCCAGCCAAAACCCTACTTCTGGGAGGCCTTTTTCCTTAGACGCTGTCAGGAGCTGAGTGACAAATTGAGGGTTTTTTTTTCTGAAAACTTTCCGGCAGAAATTCAAAGCCTAGAATATTTCAACTCGGAAATGCTGTCACTATCCTCTTGACAGTTGTGGTTTGGGTGTCTCATGTCCCCATTCCCCTCTGTAGGCTGGGCTCTTTGGTTGGACTACATCTCCCATGAGGCCCTTGGAGAGGGAAGGTGGTGCATCATGGAAGTCCTTGGCCATGATGTGTTTTGGGAGGTGTAGTTCACCTACGGAGCCCAACCTATAGAAGAAAGACAAGAGGCAACTGAATTTATAACTCCCATGAGGCATTGCATTAGCATCTCCAAAGTGAAATATTTTTACTTTTGAACTTCTTTTTGGCAAAAGATCGAAATTGTGTGCAGAAACTAGATGCTTTGTGTGAAAAATTTCATTTAATCAAAAAAACTCCCCCCAAAAAACCTCACAACAATTTTCCATCTAAACCAATTTAGATGGAAAATTTTAGATCCTGTTTCTGGCTCCTGGCTCTGTTCTGTTATAAAATATCTGCAAAGCAAGGGCCTGATCACATGAAGAGGGACTAGAGCTGGGTGAAATTCACCCAGATGCAGAGGGCCATACTAGTGCTCATGCGCCATGTAAGCTGAAGGCTTGGCCTGCAGCATAACGTTAGATCAATGTAAGCTGCCCTGCATCGACCTCTTTGTGCATGTGTCTTCACTCAATTGGTCTCCAACTGATGTCAGGTCCCATTACGGTGATGCTGTAAAACCACTTAAGCCTGTAGATCTCATGCTTGGCCCACTAGCCTGAGTACTGAAATTATAAAATTATTTATAGGTGTGCTACATACACCTGCTACAAAGAACAGGGAGCTACTTAGAGGTACTTAAGAAGATGAAACTGGTGGAGCACATGCAGAAGTCTCATGAACTTAGTTAATACAGGCAAATACAATTTGAACAACAGGAAAAATCAATATACAAAAGTATAAGAATCAGGTAAATACAGTAAAGTGGTTTCCTGTGGTGTTAGTCTTACATTGTGCAGACTTTTTTAACCTTATGCAGAGCATTAGAAACAAAGATGGAAGGAAAAATCAGAGGCGATCACTCCAAAAGGATGGCGCTCGGCCAGCTTCCTACCTGGTTGTCCCATGTCATGCTGGTATCCCTGTAACAGGTTGGATAACCACATATTTTTATCCATCTTCTCCTATTGGTACCCTCCTCCTGCCTCCACTTCTCTCTCTGCGCAGGATCTTGCAGATTTCTTCCAAGAGAACATGGAGCAAATACAATGTGACTATTGCCTTGGCTCACTGTCCCTTCCCTTCTTATTAGGCTCTCCTCCTCCTCCGGGACTATATTTGATAAGGTTTTGCCACATGATATTCCAGCTACGTTAAACTTCTGACTGCTACACCTTACTTGCGTCATCAATTCATGTCCCAATAGTTTTGACACGTCAATGCAGTTAGCTTCATGGTTACCTTATTGCAGAACTGCCAGCTTCTCCCGGGCTTCACTCCAAGCACTTAAAACCTACAGCCAGGCCTATTTTTAAGACCTATATTTTAGCTCTTCTACTTATTGTTATGGTTTCAATAACGTCCATGATTATTTCTCTGTGCATGCTTAGCAAATAGATTTAGACCCATAATCACATACCCTCCAGGGTCAGGCATCCGTGGTCAACAGACCCGCTCGGCATGGGGTGAACTTAATCCACTCTAGTCATAGTTTCTGTATTCACACAATCTGTGTGAGTAGGGACTACTTGAGCGAGTAAAACATGTGCAAGTGAAACCCTAAGGGCTCTGCTCCCAGGTATCCTTTCTTGTTTGCTAATCTCCCAGCTCGCTGTGTCTGTAAAATGACCATCTTGTCCATAAATCCCGTAGGAGATGAAAGGCAAATGGAGTAAATGGCTGACTAATTTACAGTCATGGAGTCTTTTATTCTATTCACCCTTTGTTTGGAGGATGATGGGCCAGGTGCCCTGGGAACAGAGAAACCCGTCCGGCCTTGTGCCAATGGAAGATACAAATCACCCTATTTAGCAGGAAGAAAGAAAAACGTTTAACAACGATTTAGATGGGGTGCTCCCATAGAAGCTTTCGTTGATTTGAATGGAACTTCATTGACCCACTCATTAAACAGTCTTCTCCAGACTGGATGGAGACCGACGTTCCCGTAGACTGTGGCTTTCTAATCATGGCTTCTACAGCTATAGAGGTCAAATCTACAGCTGTTCCCTGTGCATGATTATGTGTGTCACTTCAGATCCGCTGGGCTTAAGATCAGGGTCTAGGATCTTCTAGGAAAGGGCAAAGGTGAATTGAGATTCATAGGAGGCTGGATCTATTGGAACTTGGGCTATCTAGGCATAAAAATCTTTAGTCCATTAATCAGCAAAGTCAGAGGCACGATATTCCCAGCCAATGCCTCCCTCTATTCCCTGGGTCACATCAGTTTCTGTCCTGGTGTGATGTAACCAATCCATGCTCAGATACTACAGAGATGGGTGCAATGCCGACAGCTCGGTCGAGGCTGTGACCTCTCACTTGGGTGAGAACAAAACCCCCCCCCACCCCTTCTTTTAAAGAACATATTTCTCTAAAATACTAAATACAATTAGGGGGAAGATGCTACACCTAGATATTCTGACAATGCTCGCCCCTGCCCTTAGTAGAGTTTGAACCTTGGTACTAAAAGCATCAGCCTCTACCCCATCGAGCTAAAGGAGTAACTCTTCTGCCTGACTGATGTAGTAGGCTTTTATCCTCCATATGCACTAACAGATAACTAGACTCAGCTTGACAAAGCCCTGGCTGGGATGGCTTAGTTGGGGTAGGTCCTGCTTTGCACAGGGGGTTGGACTAGATCCCTCCTGAGGTCCCTGCCAACTCTCATCTTCTATGATTTCTGGATGGCATTAAAACAGGATTATCACAAAGGGGGTGGGTCTGAGCATTTGAATGAGGATCGTTGCTGCTGTTGTTTATTCGTATTACGGCAGTTCTAAGCTAAGATCAAGGCTCCGTGGTCCCAGGTGCTATACAGATTCAGTGAGAGACAGTTCCTGCCCCAGGGAACTCACAGCCTAAGTAGGCAAGATAGACAGGATGAGAGGGGCAGAATTATCTCCATTTTACAGATGGGGAACTCCAGGCATAGGAAGAGAAAGTGACTTGCCTGAGGTCACGCAAGAAGTCTGTAGCAGAGCTGAGAACTGACACTACATCTCTGCTATCATAATTCAGGGCCTTATCCGCAAAGTCCATTCACACCGTTGCTGGAATCAAAGCACCAGGCTAATGTTTCCATAACAATGCGTGAGCGCTGCATGCTGCTGTAGCGTTCCTTCCGTGCTAGCCCAGTACAGACCTTTCCAGGAATTAATTACCTGCATTAATGCAGATTAAGGACGTTTAGCTATGTAGGGACATGGAAAAAGCTATTCAGGCAACACTCTTACAGCGCTTACTAACAAGACACCAGGTGATGGCTGCAGTACCACACCAAATGGCTTCGCCAAAGGGTGGAAAGAGTCTTGGCGCTTAAAGAGTCCTCGTCAAACCGCTCAGATCCCACACGCAAAATTTGTTTTTAAATATGTGCCTTATTATAACAGCTCTCCCATGGTGGGACCGGTGTAATCAGTCCATGGCTGCAGAAGGGTTTGTGGCAAACAGCACAACCTAGTGGGTAGAGCAGGAGTTCTAGGACCAGAGCTCCTGCGTCCTGCAGTGTTCCCCACTTCAGATGACTGGCTGAGGATCCGCTCCAGCTCCTGTTGAAGTCAATGGGAGTTAGATCCAGTCCTGAGTCATGTAATTGCTCAGTGCCTCAGTTTCCCCATGTGTAACACCGACGGATTTGAAGGTTTAAGCAGGACTTAAACAGTGCAAAGAATCTGTGCTGGCCCCTCTGCACCTCGTAATCCCGTGTTGACGTCCCATAAACGCTTCTTTAAATTCACTTCACTTTGACTCCTTTTCCTATGTATCCGAGGTTGGAGGTGGCCACTCCTTCCAGTCCATGGCCTGAGTCCATAGGTCTCGATGTTCCAGTCCTTTTCTCTTCATGCTTCTCTTGACAGGGTCTTTCTGTTGTATCCTTTGTCTTCCAAATCCTTTCCTACTGTCCTCTTCCTCCCAGGCTTTTTTGGCTGGTTATTCTTCCATTCTTATCCCATGTCCAGCACCCCTCAGAATATATATTATATTTAACTAATATAAATATACCTTTGTGTCAGCTATTTATCATCTACATTGTATCAGCAGACAGCACATTTCCCTCTGAGATGACATGCAGCCGAAGCTCCTGTGTGACGGTGCGCCAGGGGTGCGTCCGTTTTATTAAACTTAATACAGAGGCCAAGGTCCCTTGTGGTGATTAAAGATCCCATAGGAGGACGTGTTGACCCTGGGCTCCTCACCATAGAATAATAGACATGCAGGGCCGGAAGGGACCTTGAGAAGTCATTAAGTCGGGCCCTCTGAGGCAGGACCAAGCAAACCTAGATCATCCATGACTGGTATTTGTCCAACCTGTTCCTAAAAATCTTCAGCAGTGAGGATTCCGCAACCTCCCTGGGAAGCCGTTCCAGAGCTTAACTACTACCCAGAGAGTTAGAAAGTTTTTCCTAATATCTAACCTAAATTTTCCTTACCCATTACTTCTTGTCCCATCCCCTGCCATATTCCAGCTGTGGTACGTTCTCCCTACCTAACCTTCGCCTGCATTTGCAACGGGCTGCTACGTTCGGCAATTGCTATCCTAATCCATTGTGTTAGCGTTGCTTTTGGTTGTTTAACATCAGCTGGAAGGGAGCGTTAGATCGTCTAGTCTGACCTCCTGTGTAACGCAGGCCAGAGAACGTCATTCCGTTACCCCTGTATTGATCCCTCTCACGTGTTTGTCAGGTATCTTCCAGAAAGGCATCCAGTTTTGATTTGAAGACCTCCGTTGCTGGAGAATCCATCACTTCCCATGGTGGCTTGTTCAACGGTTCATCGCCCTCTCTGTTAAAAACTCGTGCTTCATTTCTATTTGAATTTGTCTGGCTTTAAAATCCAGCCATTGGTTCTTGTTTTGTCTTTCTCTACGAGATCAAACAGCTGTTTAATACCAACACTAGTATGTTTTCCCCATGAAGGTACTTGTACACCATCATCTCTCAGTCTGCTTTTTGGTAAACGAAACAGATTGTGCTCTTTACGGCTGTCACTATGTAAAGCAGCTTTTTCAGTCCTCAACTCAACTCATTTTGATGCTATTTTTCTCCACCCTTTCCACCTCAGAGGTGGCTGCATCCTAGTGGTGGCCCCTTCATGCATTGCTCCAAGAGGTGCTTTGGGAAAACCTGCCATACAGTCCTTTCACAGCTATAGCCTGGCCTATTTTGTCTCCCTTGAATCCCTTTCTCGACCACTCTGCCCCACCCTTATGCCAGACTTGATGCCTAATTCACCATCTCCATGCATGTAACCCCCCCATCCCCCACCTGCTATGTGTGAAATTCCCTCCCCTCTCCTTCCTCAAGTCCCTCTTATAAAGCAAGGCTATTTTTTTTAAGTGGCCATTGTTTTTCCCAGGAAATTTTTAATTTTTGGCCCCCTCACTCCAAGAATTTCGTGCCTATTTTTTTTTTTTTTTTGGTGGTTTGTCCCCGAAAAACTAAACCTCAAATTGAAAATGCTCAGTTGTCAAGAAAAAGAAATTAACCAAAATAATGGAGAAACAAAGTCATTTCCATTTTTTCCCTTGAAACATGACATTTTTTTACTGAAATGAAAATTTTCCACCCAAAAAGATTTTGCATAAAAAAACCCAACTCTTTTCATTGTTAAAAAAAAATTCCAGCTGCCTGTGTTAAAAATTCGTTTCTCCTGCCAAATTTACAGTTAAACCAGATTGCCCACCAAATCCCCCCTACCCAGGGACCCCACTTGCTAGGGGTCGGCCATCTAGGCTGTGTCAGCTTTTATGGGCACTGATCGTAGTGTAGGCTTTGCGTAGGGTGGTACGGCCTAGTGGCTAGGGAACTAGAAGCCTGGAAACCAGAGTTCTAGTCCTAGTCCTGCATATTTGTACAACTAAGGGCAAATGACTTCCCTTTTCTGTGCCTATTTCCCAGTCTGTAAAATAATTATCCTAAAGTGCTTTGGAGATGGTGAAAAATTAGCTATAAGAGAACAGTTTTCTTCAGTGTGCTGTCAGTGTCCGTCCCCCCTTCCACCCCCCGCCCCTCTGCCTGCAAACACTGGAACAGTCTGGTGCCTTTCCTCATTGCAGGCTGTGGAGCCTCCTTTTCTCTGACATGACTACAGCCTGAGATGTCAGCCTCGCGGCTCCGCTTCCTGGCTCACGTCAAAGTCCCTTAACATCGTGAAAGCGAAGAGATGGAGGTGGGGGGGCCCCGTCTGTCATTGCTGGATCTGCTCCTCCCCTGACATGGACATGAGCGGTCCTGCCACTTGACTAGACAGCAGAGGCCAATTTCCAAACAAGCCTGTGTTTCTCTTCCTCTAGCCGGACGTTTCTCACCTGAGCACAGCCAAGTTGCTGCAGCTGTTGCTTAAGCACACAAATCACTCCACCCTTTGGACAGCGCAGGGGTCTGTCACTGCCAGATCCCTCAGGCCTCCTCCTAGGGTGTAGCCACCCCGTGGCCAATTTGAGGCCTCCTCCGCTCCCATCGGGATAGATTGGGTTAGAAATGCCCTCTCTTTGTGGCCACCCCTTGGGGGATTGACTGATACAGGTTTGCCTCCCTCTTTTGTTTAAAAGGGCTGCTCCAGGGAGACAGGGCTTCCCCGGAGGGACTAAACCCCGATCAGGATGGATTGCCAGCTGGGTCAGCTGGGTTACTACAGACAGTTCATTCCTAGGTGTCTGGCTCGTGGATCTTGCCCCCATGCTCAGGGTCTAACTGATCGCCACATCTGGGGTCAGGAGGGTCAGATTGGCAGAGACCCTGTGGGTTTTTCACCTTCCTCTGCAGCGTGGGTCAGGGTCACTTGCGGGTTTAAACTAGAGTAAAGGGTGGGTTCTCTGTAACGTGAAGTCTTTAAATCACGAGGTGAGGACGTCAGTCACTCAGCCAGAGGTTATGGGTCTATTACAGGAATGGGTGGGGGAGGTTTTGTGGCCTGAGATGTGCAGAAGGTTGGACTAGATCACGGTCGATCCTCCTGGCCTTGAAGTCTATAAGTCTGAGACGCAGTCTAGCTATGGTGTGTATTCTAGCACGCCATCTCTCGGCGCTCCTGGCGGTGCTACTCAGGGCCCTAAGCGATTGCTTAGTCTGCTTACGCCTAGCGCTGGCTCTGCTTGTTGCAGAGATTCAGATATGGAGCGCTTCTGTAACACCCAGCTCGCTTGGGGGGGTGTGACGCATTAGTGAGCGTGAGCCTAGGAGGAAGCTGAGGATATGCAACGCACACAGGGCAGGAGTCCGGGACCAACACGTAGACTTAGATCCTCATGCAGAGAAGTGGGCTTTCACGGATCCTTGGCTTCTAAGGCTGGAAGTCTCCTTTGTGATCATCTAGTCTGACGTGCACAGCAGAGGCTGGAGCATTTCACGCAGGATTTCCAGCAAAGAGCCCGACGGCTACTGGCTGAACCCAGGCAGATCCTTTAGACAGACACCCCGGCTTGATTTACAGATTCCAGTGGCAGGGAATCCACCTCCTCCTTTGGGCAGCTGGCCCAGAGGTTAATTGGCTAAACGTGTGTTTCCTTTCCCAGTTTGAACTGTGCTGACTTCAACCTCCAGCTGCTGGATCCTGCTTTGCCTTTCTAGTATGAGCTAGCGTCTCTCTGTGCAGGCAATTACCAACTGTGACCAAGCGGCATGTTAACTTTCCCTTTGATAAGCTACCTAGACGGAGCTGCTTGCACATCTTGCTGCAAGGCTACATCTGCACTACACTTTGAAGGTGTTTTGGCAAGGAAATAGCTGCCACGTGCTAGCCGCCACGTTTAGAATCCTAGCGTAGACAGGGCAAGTTGATTCGGGGACACGAGCTTTACCGCTTTTCCTCCCCTGTTCCCATGGCTTTGTACCATTAAGGGTGTGGGGGCGGCGTATCCAACCCCCTTATAAAAACAGCGTGGGATGGATGTGGAGCTGCTGGCTAATAAGCTAAGAACACTGATCTGTAATAATTTTACGCATCCGGTGTGTGAGCGGCTCAGTGAGGAAATGTGACCCGTGTGGCTCTGTCGGGATACTAGACTTTCCAGAATGAAGGTGTTGGTCTAGTTTAGCAGGGCGCTTTTGGGAAAGCATCCCACTAGATGTAGGTGGGCCACCTCCCGACAAATACTTGGCAGGCAATTCCAGGACAAGGGCTCTAGCCCAGAGGTGCTCAGCTGTTTGCCTGGGCTGGGAGCTGACTGCTCAAATGGCTATAAAAAGTGACAGCCTCTGGGGAGACGAGTGATCAGAAAGACCCAGTGGCTTTGGAAGGGTGTTCAGCCTGACGCAGAGGGAGTGAACTGTGTTGAGGGTTTGAGGGAACAGATTGTGGCTCCCAACTCCTGGTGGCCTTGGGAAAGGGAAGGCCTATGGAAAGCTTAGACCTGCCAGGAACACCACATATCAGGTGGCTAGACACCTGGCAGGCCCGACCTGTGTTTGCTTGGTTTGTTTTAAGATGTTTGTCCCTGAAAGGGTTTTGCTCTAAATAAATACTGCTTTGCTGTAAGGAGGCTGTTCGGTTGCTGCGTTAGCCACTGTGCCGTGCTCCCAGAGGAGAGGAAACTGCAGGCACTGACCGTAAATCAAGCCTGCTGATGTAATTGTGCCTCGTACGCAGGGGCTGAAGCCAAGGGCCTGGCGTGAGGTTGGGAGAATCGTGTGATTCCCTCCCTGTGTGGGGTGGTGGCGTGAGATCCGATAAGGGGTATGCTCGGGGAGACCAGGAAGGGTCCGAAGTGCGGTAAGCCCAAGAGCTGTGATGCACACAATAAAAATCGATGTGCCTAGCACATGTATATCTATATAGCTGTATCTGTGTCTCTGTGCAGAGAGGGATCATCTGTGTACTTTGAGCATCCCAGACAAACATCTATCGGGGATGGTCTGGGTGTACTTAATCCTGCCTCAGTGTGGGGGGATGGATTGGGTGATCTCTCATGGTCCCTTCCAGCCCTGCATTTCTACGGGTGTCTGAAATCTGTCTTTTAAAAACAAAAAACCCTCCAGCAACCCCAGATTGTTGGCTTAGCTCGGACAGACACAGAAGGGCCCGTGATAATTCAGTGTTAATGGGGCAGCTCGGACAGTGCTGGGCTGGTGGGAAAGTGGCCAGGAGTTCTGCCTGCTCCGTGGTCCGTCACGGTCTCAGTGAGAACTCAGCCCTGGTTTCACGTAACACCTCAGGCTAGCTGCTGCCATTCAGACACACTCGGCTTTCAGACTCCGACCTGGTCTGCACCTAAAACTTAGGCCAACCTCGCTACATCACTCAGGGCTGTGAAAAATGTCATGCCCTGTGCCATGTAGTTAAGCCCCGGCATAGACACCGATAGATCAATGGAAGAATTTTTCCGTCGGCCTCTGAGAGGTGTGGATTTACTACAGCGACGGAAAAACCCCTCCTGTCTGTTCCCAGCTGCCTTTCTGCCTCGTCAGCTCTCTGACCCTCTGTTGCGTTATTTGGGGCAAGCAAGCAGAGGTTCTCCTGGTCTCCTCGTGCAAGCAGACTCACAATGATATCACCGTTCCCCTGGCTTGTTAGGCTCTTGCGTCCATCCCAAGATCCCACTTGCGTGTGCAAGTCGCTTTTGTGTCTGTTCACCCTGCTCCGTTCAGGTAGCGTTAGGTGCTAGTGGTGAGAAGACAAGCTGGTCTAGGGGCTAAGGCGAAGCGCTTGGGAAATCTGGGTTTGATTCTTGATTCCACCACAGATTCCCTGGCTGATCTTGGGCAAGTTGCTTTATCTCTCCATGCCTCAGTTCCCCATCTGTATAAGGGGAATAATATTTCCTCCCCATTTTCCAGGGCGGCTCAGTTACTATGGCGATGGAGAGGCCAGACAGATTGCGTGTCAAGAACTTGTCCGTGCTGTGAGAGCCTTGGGAAAGTGTCTTTGGGGGAGCCCGTGTCCTATGTTTGTTTGTTTGTTTGTTTAAATGATTTAAAATCCTCTCCCTTTGCTCATGGGCTTTGGAAATCTCTCTAGCACTAGAGAGTTGCCCATTTTATTGCTTATGTAGGCTGAGCTGCACCCTAGCCGGATCCTCACCCCCACGACGGCTGGGCCCGACCTCTGGTCAGAACCCTATTGATTTTGGGTGGAAATTAGAAAACTGGAAAACAGCCTGATTTCCACTAAAATCAGACTTTTCCGATTTGCCCCCGAATCCATTGCCTTCACCATCCTGACAGAAATCTTTCCTGGACGCCTTGTAATAGCCATAAACGCAGAGCAGCACGAGACCCTGCCAGAACCGATGCGAAACTGTAGACGTATCCCCACTGCTGTAATGATCAATGCCACCCAGGACAGGCCTTTCACGTGCCTATCGCACCATCCCGTGTACCTCATCCTGTGCACTGACTGCCCAGGTAATATGTGGGTGAAACCAGACAATCGCCCCACTCTTGAATGAACCCGCACAGGAAAATGATCAAAGACAAAAAGACCCCATCACCTGCGGGGAACACTTTTCACAAGGCGATCACGCTGGATCTGACCTCTCTGTCGTCTTTCTCAAAGGAAGCCTGCACAACGCTTTCAAAGGACAAGCCTGGGAGCTTAGATTCATACCTTTGTTAGATGCTAAAACACATGGACTGAATGGAGATTAATGGCTATTACAAGAATCTATAATATGCTAATAATTCTCCTTCCCCCAGCTGCCTTGCCTTCTCCCTTCTTTCCTCCCTTTGACAGAAGAGATCTTAACGGGCCCCTTCACCTTGAATGGTCCCTTGAAATATGAGTTAATTGCTTATGCTAAATAATCGGATCCATCTTGCATTTAGCTGGGACGCTCTGGGGATGTTTCCCAGACCTGGAGAAGAGCTCTGTGTAGCTCGGAAGCTTGTCTCTTTCACCAGCGGAAGTTGGTCCAATAAAAGAGGTTACCTCACACACCTTGTCTTTCTAATATCCTGGGACCAGCACAATGCTTAAGACGTTCCCTGAAATTTTGGGATTGAGGGGATGTGGTTTTTGAAAGTTATTGTGTGACAGACAGACAGAGAATGCCATGGAATTGAACGCATCAAGCCTTGGTTTTTTGGGCCAATAATTTAACCCCCTTTTCTCCATTGCATTCAGTTTTTAAGGCCATCAGCATGATGGGGTAGGAGGCTGTTGTCTGGGAAGGACAGCCAACAATATATTGGATTTAGATAGTTCCAAAAATTGCTTTACTAGCCTTCTGCAAACAGGAATCGTTTTGTCTCTGGAGCCAAGCCCGCTGCTGGGTTGGAGAGGAAGGGAAATTGCAGCCAATGAGGCTAGGGTCAGAGCCTAACTCTTACGACAGCGGGAACTTTACTGTTCCCATTGGAGAAGCTGCCACTCTCCACCCCACTGGGAGGCTCCACTCCAGAAGGGAAATGTGGGGTCTGCAGTTGTGTCTTGGTGGCTCCAGATCAAATCTGCTCAGTTGACAAGTCAAATCCTGTTATGTCTAGCTGCCAGCCCTCAAAACCCACCTGGGCTGTTCTTGGCTCAAGCGTCACAAAGCATAAAGATTCTGCAGTTGAAATTGGGGTAACAAAACTGTAGACGATGCCTGAGCTGGAATAAAATCCAGCTCCCGCTGCCAAAGTTGTACGAGTGTTGCAGGGCCAGTTTAGGCAGCAAAATCTCTCATCAGTTCCTAACCGTGGCTGCTTTGAGTCCAGATTCGCCCAGGGCACAGAGCTGCTAAATCAGAGGGTGTTGTTTCCACAGAGCAGTCTCTCTGCCACAGAAGGAGGAAGGGCTGAGTTCACTCCTTTGGGATTTGAGTTTGTGGTTCCAGCGATTATAGGTTCTTTCAAACCCATTGCTTAGCTCCGATGTTTCCCCGTAGTGTCCAACAGCTTCCCATGGCAGCGGCTGCGTCAAATCAAGCCTCTTGTGTTAGTGCACTTTTCAGATATAGCTTTTCACCGTGTTGTTCCTGCTCAGTCAGCGCTGTCCTGCAGCCAGGATTTTCCACTCCAGCCGTCGTGCTGGAAGATGATCCTGTTTTCATTTGAGGTCGAGAATTCCAAGGGTCAGCTCAAAGCCACTGACACGGTCTTCGCAGCTGGCGGCGCCAGGGCCTAATTTCTGGTGGCATTGCTTGGTTTCTGATCAGAGGGTTTAAGGAAAAGCCTTTGGGATGTCCTATCTTAGATCCACGTGGGCGATGACCATGCGCAAGTGTTCAGGGTGTGACGGTTGAGTGGGAAGAGGGCTTCCAAGCAGATACAACTAGGAGCAGGGGGTTGGCATGAAGAGGAGAATTTAGGCCGTCGCTCTGATTTCCTGAGCAGGCGGGGGAGTTGCCGTCTAAGGGAGGGGGGTTTCCCTCTGTGGGGTGGGTCTCTGCTCTGCCCCAAGTCCTGTGGAATCTGTAATGAGCCGAGCCCACCTTTGGCCACCCCGCACGGGTTTCCCCTGGCTACATCTGCTCCCTGGGGAAGGTTTTGCCAGCCACCATTCAAAAATTAGTGCAGTCTCAGACCATCTTACCGTTGGCTTTTCCAACAGGTTGCAAGGGGGGAGTGGCGGGGGTACCTGAGGGGTCTCCCCCGGACCGTGGCAAGAAGAGACTGTGGCCACGAAGGCGGACGGCCCTCCCCGCACATGCTGGGTTTGATCCAAAGCCAGTGAAGACACTGGGAAGCCTCACTCCAACGGGCTTTGAATCCGGCCTTCTGTGCCTAGGAGATCCTTCCTCCTCGGGGCGCTGGCTCTGTGGAGCCACTGTTAGGAGGCTAATTCTTCCTGCCGGTGAGCGCATTGGATGCCTTTCGTGTGGTCTGTGTCACAGTAATGCTTCAAGGCCGCTGTTCCGCATGTTGTGCAGACACCTGGTGACCTAGCAATAATTCCTAGATCACGTTTCATCAGTGGATCTCAAATCACTTTACAAAGGGGGACAATAGCATCAACCCTGTTTTGTAGATGGGAAACTGAGGCACGGGGGGGGGGAGTGACTCACCCAAGGTCACCCAACAGCTGAGCCAGGACTAGATTGCAGGTCTCCAGTCCAGTGCTCTACCCACTAGGCCACACTGCTTAACAGCGGCAACAACCTAAATGGACAAAGGGTGAGCAGGGAAAGGACTTGTTTGAGGTCACGTAGTGAGTATATGAGTGGTAGAGCTGGAAACAGAGCCAGAGCCCTACCCACTAGCCCACACTCCCTCTTTGTCTCATTTTGCTTTGCACTCAGTGGCTGGGATTTGATCTGTCGCATTTAAAGGGGGGGAGGGGAGACGTGACACTATTAAAATATTTCATTGCCAGCGCGACACTGCCATGCAGATTTCATTAAACCCATCCCCTGGTCACAGGGACACCGCAGCTGGCTATTTAATGAATAATGAGCTCTCGCTCTGCTCTCAGCAGTGCCTCTCTCGCTCAGCAGAGACACAACTCGTTGCATCTTTCAGCTGCTGAGGTGCTCCCAGGAGAGCTGAACATCCCAGCTCAGGCACACTGCTATTCTCCAGGGCCGGGCAATGCCGGGGTAGGGGT
Organism: Mesoclemmys tuberculata; assembly: GCA_007922155.1. Taxonomy (NCBI): domain Eukaryota; kingdom Metazoa; phylum Chordata; order Testudines; family Chelidae; genus Mesoclemmys; species Mesoclemmys tuberculata. The sequence continues at coordinate 9,763,086 of ML675643.1, forward strand.
TGCCTCTGTGCCTATATTTTGGACACAGCATGGACTGGGGAACCTCTCCAGGTCTTGGGTGTAAGGGGGAGATACTGCTTCTGCACCAGTCACATCCGCCCCTGGGACTCTCTCCTTGGCTCCCGATTGTTTCCCAACATCTCCAGCTGCTGGGCCTTCCCTTGAAGGTCCGATCTATTTATCTGCGCTTGCTCCTGCGCCATTCCTGCACTTTTCCAGGCCCAGTTTAGTCCTCATCCCCTGTATGTCCTGTGTGCACATGCTCCTAGGAGCCATCTGCTCTTGTACCCCCACAGAGCTGGGCTTCTGACATCTTGGATGTGCATCCCACCAGCATGGGGCACCCCAAATTCTTTCCACCCCTTCTCTCCAGGTCTCCTCTCCGCCCTGCAGAGCAACACAGGTTCTGTTGCGAGAGTCTTCTCTTTGGCTGCAGGGAGAGGCAGGATTTTGCACCTCTGTTCACGCTGGCCCCATTCCTCCATTGGAGTTGATGGGAGTTTTGCCTGTTGGCCGGAACGGCGGCCGGGCACAGTCCATCGCTGGTTTTGGGAAGGACAAGGAAGGCACAGCGAGGTCGTGTTGGGATCGTGGCTTCCACAAGGGGCTGGGTAATTTGTTGCTGTCCTGTCTGTGCCAAGATCTTTGTCTCACGCCACCCTGACCAAAGCCTGCCGTGCTAAGAAACATCAAAGGGTTCGTAACTTGTGCTTCAGGGTTTAAGCCGGCCACAGAATGCCTGGCTGTGAAAGGGCTGAGCCACACACTGTGTAGCCTTGGGCACATCACTTGATCTCTCAGTGCCCCGTCGGGGAATAGGATAGCAAGACTCCCGTTCTCTATTTTGATCATCAGCGCTTTGAGGCAGGGAGCGCGTCTCAGGCTGTGAGAACAGCGCATGCCAATTGCATCTGGGGTCTCCCACCATCGATGCAATAATGTGGCCAATGCCAAGAGATCAGATATAGCATGAGTGGAGCAATCGGTCGGATCCAGGATGACAAACCCTAGACAGAAGGTCTGCATAGCCTTTTTACTCTGCTTTTCTCCCTTCTGGCTGGAGCAGAGACGATCCAGTTGTGATCCAGCCCCAGACCAGAGCTTTCCCGTTGCTCCTGTCAGTCACTTGTGAAATCGTTATTGCTTCTATGAAAAGAGCCCAGGCAAGCTCAGGGCCCCACTGTTCAGGGGGAGACAGACCCTACCCCAAGTTCATAATCGAAACAGACAAAGAGAGGACAATTATTCTCCTTTTACAGAGGGGAAACTGAGGCACAGAGTGGTGACACGATTCACTCAAGGTGACTGTGTCAAAGCCAAGAATAGAATCCAGCTCTTCCGAGTCTTAGTCCGGCGCCATAACCCTAGGACCCATCTTCTCTTGGCTTAAACCATCAAGATCAACAAAATTCTCTGCCTCCAGCCTTGCTGTTTTTACCTCTGGTTATCCCTAAAACCCCTGGGGAGAGGGGATAATGAAAGACAAAATACCCATCTTGGCCTTAAGTCATGTTACTTTAAAAATAAACATTACATTTCTTAAGAAATTATTTCCCTCTCCTGTCACGCAGGAAATATGGAAGATACAACGAATGAAATGAGAATGACTGGCATGGGGCCGCAACTTGGTTTGTTGTGTGAAATACAGTCACACAGTGTCTGTTTGGTTTTTTTTTCATGTTTCCAGCAAAACAGATCAGTTTGCCACATAAAACAGAAAGAAAGGCTTTTAAAACTTCACTCTTTCCAGATGCTGGCTGCTGTCTTGGCAGGTCATTTGATCAGTGGTTTAAAGGGCTCAGGAAGGCACCAAAATGACTTCTCCAGGGTTCTGTGTGCCAGAACCTCCAAGATTTGAGCGTTTTAGAGTCCCTGCCTCGGGGAGGGAGGTGTTTAGACTGCAGAGTTGTGAATGGGCCAAGATGGGCGTTGTCCTTGGACACAAGCTGAGCCATTGATTCCCTTTGACCCTTGGTTAAAATTTGTGCTGAGTGACCAAACGACTGTTGCTGGTTTTCCCATCACTGATTGTTAGGATTCTGACTTTAAGCCAGCTGCAAAATAATGTAAACAAAGAAGGGCTTTACATGCCCAACTTCCCCGCTCTTCGTGTTCCTTTCTCCTTCCCGCCACTAAAAATACCTGCGTGGCAGCTTTTTCTTTTGGCTGTTGAGAAATGCACTCAGACCTGGGCTAATAATCTCTGAAACCCTGCCCTGCTAGAAGGGCACCGGGTTTGGATCTGGATCCGATGTTCATGTCTGTTTTGGGGGTTTCGTGGGGCGCTGATATGATTTTTCCATCACCGTTTGGCGATGACAGCAGGCTTTAAAGGTGAAATATGACAAAGCGACTTAGTTTCCCAGGAGCTTGTTCTTTGCTGCTGGCTCCCCTTAAGTTTTTTTTTCATGGCGATTTTTCACTACGGAGATGAAAGTCACAAGGAACATTTGGTTGCACTCCCCGCCACTGCACACTTACTCTTACCCTGCCGCTGCGTCACAGTCTACCTCTGGCGTGCTCCAATCTCTGGTTTCACCCGGGCTGGGTGGGATGCGGCAGGTTCCTGGCGGCAGAGGGTGGGCCTAGCCAAGAACAAGAGAAAAAGCTCCAATTCCAGGGTGCTGGTGGTGACTATTCCTGATGATGGCAGGAGAAGGGGCTGTGCAATCGCTAACTATCAGCGATGTGCTCTGGAGAGCAGTAGCTGATGTCACACGGAAGAGCTGCTCCAGCCTCAAAGAAGCTAGCTGCTCTTGCATCCATCCTGTCTCTATTCCTCCCTTGGGCAACCCAGCCACTTGCAGCCAGCTAGCTCCATAAGCCATTGCTCTGAGTTCTGCGGGCATGCTCTCTGAGTCTCAGTCCTCCTTCTGGGAAGCTCTGGGAACACTAGAGCCCAGCCACGTGAGAGCTGCAGCAATGCCCCATTCCCCTTGGAATTGCCCCCCACGACACACACACATCAATCCAAGGAGGTAGAAACAGAGCCCGACTCTCCCCCAGGGCAGGGGAGAGGGCACTATTTTCTGTCACGGCACCGGAGACAGATGGGGCCGTGTATATCAGGGCTGGCCCTTTGGCCCGTGGTCGTGCAATGCCCTACGAGAAGCCTATAGAGCCTCCACTAACACCACGGTTAGAAGCACCAAGGAGATCAGCTCAAAGGATTGCGGGAACATGTCCAAGGGAGACCCGCTCCTGGCGGCTGGAGACGGGGCCAGACTAGGAAAAAGGATGTGGATGTCAGATACTGATGGGACCTCTGTTGGTTCCAGGGCCTTCATGGCATGGATCATTCGCCCTCCATGCCCAGCACACCCGGAGGGCAGAATGGGGCCGGACAAACCCACCACCTGCAGCATTGTTGTAGGGGTGAATTGTGAAGCCAGCACAGCAAACGCTAGATGCAGGGACGCCGTGGCCACCTGGCAAAGCCCGGTGGGAAGCAGTGAGCGCTCTGGGTGGAGGGTAGGGTGCAAACTTCAGGGGTTCCCCCCCACCCATTGGAAACTGGCTGGAATGTCACCAACCACCCACCTCCCTTGGCACTTCAGACTGGTGCTATTGTATTACATGGCCGATGTCTCCCCACGCACCCACCCTGCACGTCTTCCTGAAAGCCTGCACCCTCTCTGGCTGCAGGGGCCTATCCCCCCCTCTCCCTCCCTCCCCACCCACACACATCATATAATCTGGACAGTCCAATCTTCCAGGGCCTACAGTGATTCTCCCTTCAGGGCTTGAACCCAGATAATCCCCCGCCCCCCGGCATAATAGCAGCTGTTGTTATTGTGACAGGCCTGTAATCGGCTCCAACAACTACACTGAAGCATGTCCCAAGTGTAAATTTGTGATGCGCTGGCTCGTGTCTCTGTGCACCACTGCCCTCTGTTGGATGGAAGCAGAACTCCTCCGCTGTGTCATAGGCCCTGTATTGCTGACAGCTAAGGAAGATTCTCCTTTCGCTCGGAGGGGGTCTGTGCCTTGGAGCAGGAGAATCTGGGTACTACTTCCACTGCCTTTGTGAAGATCCAAGTGGCTGTGGCATGCAGCATGGAGTCCTAACTGGACACAGATTTGTAGGAAGGCTTTGTGTACAACTGGTTTTAAACCCCGGAGACTCCCCCAGTTGTCAGGCCTGCGAGCTCCCGTCGATGTGAATCCACGCAGGCTGCAGCATGTCAGAGAACATGCTGTGGGAGCCGCAGAGGGCTGTCTCAGATGAAGGTGCTGGGAGTGGAGGTCGTGTTGCATCGTGATTAGAACAGGGAACTGGAGCTGGAACTCCTGCAATCCGATCCCAGCTCCGCTACATGCAGCACGCCTCAGTTTCCACATCTCTAAAAGGAGGATGCTAGTTACCCACATGTGTAAAGAGCTTTGAGACCCTCGGATGCCAGGTGTGCTGACTGCAAGGTGTTAGTAATATCAATAACCCTGGATCCACCAGAGACTCCAAGGCCTACGGGCGCTGGGAAGCTGGTTGGGAGTCCATACAAAGTGCTTTGAGATCTGCAGATGGAGAGACTTCTCAGCCGGTGCAAGGCATCATCGCTGGAGCCAGGCGAGCCCCCTCCATCCCGCTTTCTCTCTTTCCTTCCTGATTCCTCCACCTGGTGGGAGGCAGAGATGGGCTGGGGGGACACAGACGAATCTGCTGCAGGCCCTGTTCAGGGATCGCGTGCGCCTTGCCTGCACAAAGCACAGCAGACGCTGATTCTCAGCGGCAGGAATGGGAGGCGCACGTGGATTCGTCCATCATGCGTTTGCTGGAACAGCCCTGAGAGTTGCCGCCTTGGATGGTGCCGTCACTTTGCATCAGCTGTTTGGAGAGCTGCTGCCTGGGGTGCATAGCGGGGGTGGCATGTCACATGTGCTCCATCTCTCACGCAATCTGCTCTGCTCTCCTTCGCTTCCCATTGGGATACGGTTTAGGAAGCTGATTCCTGGCAGGAAGCCTGTGTGAAAGTCTTCATTGGGAGCACCTCTCCTCCTCCTAACAGAGGGCTGACTGCAGAGGGCCTCAAGCTGCTTGCTGCCGAACTGCGGAGCTGGTTAACCAGGGGTGCGCTGGAGTGACGTGTCCCTTAGGAACACCCGTTGGGGAGTGGGGAGGGGCTGTGGGGGATCATGCGTTCTGTCCTTGGCCACGGGGATGCGGTGTGTCCCTCGGCTCTGTGTTGGCGGCCGGGTTTGACCTATAAACCCTGAATGGTTTGGACGCTGCCTGCCTGAGAGATGCCTGGTCCTCGCGGGATTCCACAGCAGCTCATCTCATCCCGCTAGTGCCCATTGGCTCCAGGCCTGCCGGCGCCAGGGCCTCGTCTTTGGCTCTGCCCTTTTCTGTTCCCCACCTTTATGGCTCCGCAGATCTGAAGTAAGCTGCGTCTGTTCTGCCAGGCGGGAAGCTGCGTGCTGGAGTTCCACAGATCCTCCGGGGCCCTTTCAGCCACTCGGAGCCTGAGTTTTGCTTTCCTGTGTTAAGATTGTGCCCGTGCGCTTAGAGAACATCGATCGATACAAGACCGAAGGGAAGCTAGGACCGGCCCCCCTTCTTCAGATGGGGACACTGAGGCACAGAGGGGAAGTGGCTTGTTCATCGTCCCACAGTGGGTCAATAGCAGAGCTGAGAGCAGAACCATGGAGTTTCTGACATTCTGCCCCATACATTAACCACGCTAACAAGGGACGGCCTGGGGCAGAAATCCAGCCGGATGTTTTGGCACTGGCTGGAACAGCTAGTGTGTGTGTGTGTGTAAATAAATAGTTCCCAGTAGTTGTCATGGACACACGGCTCTGGCCTGCCTTGCATCCATGGTGATGGGGGTCTCAGGAGAGAAGACAATATGCCTATCAGGTGTAATTAATCAAAAAGCTCCCGCATTGCAACATTCCTGCAGCTGGGGCAGGGACTCTGCCGTCCCCTCAGCGCCTGCCGTTACGATAACAGCTGATCGTGGAGGCTGCCTTGTGAAAGCGCACCTGGAAAGTCAGAGACCTGAATCCTGGCTCCATTGCAGCGCAGAGCAAGGGGGACCGAGGAGGTCAATTTTATCCTGTCTTTTCAGGGGGCTTCTTTAAATGCTCTGTCAACCATAATTGACGGGGAGAGGCCGTGGCAAGCACTTCCTCGGTCCGGGGAGAGGGCCTTCCTCTGTCGGAAATGCAGCACCTTTCCCAGCGGAGACCTTGGCTGGTGGTGCCTGGGGGTCACGGCTTCACGCTGCGTTAAGGCCCAGATGCTGCACACCCGATCCCTTTGCAAAGCCTGTGCTGGGGGCGGGGAATCCGGAGAGAAATGAGGGGAGCGCTGGGGAGGAGCAGATCGCTGGTGGTCGTGCTAGGCTCACCGCCCACCCACCCTTTATGCAATGGGGCTGGGAGGCGGGGTCATGACTGTGGCTGTATACAGCCGTGGGTCCATTGGTGCTCCCCACCCTTTTCCCATCTCCCATTGCTATGGAGAGACCGTACTGCATCGCTTTGTGTCATGGTAGAGGGGCTCAATGCCCACCGCCTGGCTTCTCTGCTTTCTCTTCCCTGTCATCATATTTAGGTCCTTTGGCATCTGCAGAGAGTGGGGGCGTCCTTTGATCGAGTCTGATATGGGTCCACCTGTGGGTCTGACCTGGCCTTCCTTGTCATCCACGTGCACCAGCTGGCCCACTGGTCATATGTGTTTGCTTTTTGCAACTGCCCGATGCAAGGCTGTCGGCGGTCTGTCCCCAGGAGTCAGTCCCAGCCCCATCTGTCTGGCTCCTTCTTCTCGGGGTACCTGGAAGTGGTCGTGTCAGCTGGCTCTTGGATTCAGCAGTTGGAACTTGCTTTCTCTTAAAAAAAATCAGCCCTCAAATACTCAATAACAAGGTTCAGTTTCCCGACTCCTGCCAAATGCAAATAAACTGTCAGCTTCAATGTGCCGGATTCCTTCTTCCTTTCCGGGAGTGGTCAGGAGAAAAACTAACTGTCTGAGCAGGAGACAGAGGTGCCCGGTTTTGTTATATTGATTGACTGACATTTGCAAAGGGATAAAAACCTTGTAAAGCTGTCGTGCTGGCGGGACACAGTGTCCCAACGCGTGTGTATTTTACTGGGTTGAGAAACTCGATCCGTGCCACGTGGTCTGCTGGGACCAGCGAAGACACCTGCATGACTTTCCCGTGGAAAGCGCCTCGCACGGTGGCAGGTGCTGGGGGAGGAAAATCACTCTGCTGAAATCTGGCAAATTCCCGTTGTGCCTTTCCATTAAACGACTCGGCGAAGGCGGCCGCAGGGCGGGTGGAAAAGAGAGCACAGGCTCTGATGTTTACTGAATGCCGGAAGAGCTCACAACTGGACTCGGCCAAACTCTTCCTCCGGTTGGGGCAGTCTGGATCCAGGGGTTGCGTCAGCCCAGGACAGTGATTCAGTGTGCGGCTGGCTGCAGAGTTGAGTTCTGGCTCTGAGATCACGCCCCCGAGGCGAAGGCGGTTGTGATTCGGTGATTTGATTCTGGCTCATCTCTGCTCCAGGATCAGGCTTGCGGGATGAGGCTTGAGCTTTCCTGGGTAGTTACAGGCTTGTCAGTCTGTTATCGATCCTGGGCAAGATAACAGAGTGGCTGATGTGGGACTCAGTTAATAATGTATTAAAGGAGGGTGCTATAATTCATGCCAATCAACATGGGTTTATGGAAAATAGATCCTGTCGAACAAACCTGATACCTTTTTTAGCTGGATTCACAAGTTAGGGGGAGAAAGGTAGTAGCGTCGATGTAATGCACTTCCCCTTCTGTATGGCATTTGACAGCCTGTGTAACACGTTGATTAAAGAACTCGAATGACATAAAATCGACATGGCACACATTACATAGATTAAAAGCTCGCTAGCTGATAGGTCTCGGAATGAACTGTAAATGGAGAATCAGCCTGGAGCCGGGTGTGTTTTTATTGAGCTCCCGCAGGGATCAGTTCTAGGCCCTTGGCTATTTAACATTTTTATCAATGACCTGGTAGAACACATAAAATCATCCCTGATAAAATGGGCAGATGACTGTGACGAAGTGGAGACGTTCTTGGGGTTTTCTCTGAATGGTGTGTGCGTGCCTCAGTTTCCCCTATACATTACTCATGTATTTCAGTGATAGGACCCGGGTGTGTGATCATTGCAGAGGCCACTAGAAGGCAGATGGGCCTTCCCCAGCCAAACATTCACAGACAATAGCCAGGACCCCTCTGCCCTCCTGGGTCAACCCACTGCAACAGGTTGTCACAGGTTGCGGCAGGCGGAGACAAAGAAGGGGTAGACATTTTGCCCGGGAAGGAGACAAAGGACTAGGGAGGGGTAAGGGGACAGCTCGGGGGTGAGGGGGCTGGATGGAAGGGCCTGGGAATGGGCTCTGGGCTCCCTAATTGGTCGCCGCTGTAACTTCTAATTAAGCTGCTAACAAAGTCTTTCTGTGCTGCAAACTACGAAAACCTTCTGATTCTCACACTGCCTGTGCATTCCTTCTGACTGCAAGGCGGGGTGCCTGGCCCTTTGGGGGCGTGTAGGAGCTCCCCAGGGTCCCATCCAGGGTGACCACAGGGGGAGTTCAGGCAGAGCGGGGGTGCTGAACCCTGCAAGGCCAGAGCCAAGAGGCACCTGCTCTGGTGTGTGGAGACTGGTGTGGTGTCACAATGATGGACAAATTGGGGAGTGGTAAATGATGACGAGGACAGGTCACTGGTTCAGAGCCATCTGGGGCACTTGGTAAGCTGGCCCAGTCTTCTTTTTAACATAACAGTATAAACATATACACCTGGGGACAAAGAACGCAGGCCGTACTTACAGGATGGGAGACTGTCTCGGGAGGCAGTGACTCTGAAAAAGATGCGGGCGTCATGGTGGATTCTCAGCTGAACACGAGTTCCCAGTGTGAATGCGATCCTTGTTTGTGTAAACGGGAATTGAGTAAGAGGAGGGAGGTTATTTGGTCTCGGTACTGGGCACTGGTGCGACCACAACTGGAGTTCGGGGTCCAGTTCTGGTGTCTATGGTTTAAGAAGGACGTTGATGAATTGGAGAAGGTTGAGAAATATTAAAGGATTGGAAAACTTGCCTTATAGTGATAGACTCAAGGAGCTCAATCTATGTAGCTTAACGAAGAAAAAGTTAAAGGGTGATGTGATTAGTCTGTAAGTACCTACATGGGAACAAATGTTTAATAGTGGGCTCTTCGGTCTAGCAGAGGAAGGTCTAACATGATCCAATGGCTGGAAGTTGAAGATAAACCAGTTCAGACTGGAAGTAAGGCGTACGGTTTTAGGAGTGAAAGTAATGACCCACTGGAACAATGGACCAAGGGTCGTGGTGGATTCTCCATCGCTGGCCATTTTTCAATGCAGATTGGATGTTTTTTCTAAAACATCTGCTCTTGGAATTATTCTGGGGAAGTTCCCTGACCTGTGCCATCCGGGACGTCAGACCAGACGATCACAAATGGTCCCTTCTGGCTTGGGAACCTATGAACGAGGACAAGCATCGCAATTTCCCACTCAGGCTGCCGGTGCCAGGAGGACACAGTTGTGGGCAGATCTCCTTGTCTGGTTTTGGGGCGTGGGGGGTCTGCAGGAATGGACGGAGCTCGCCCCCCTGTGCTTTGAGGCCGGAGCGGAGTTTGGTGAGAGGTGTTGAGCGGTGTTCAGAAGAGGGACGTCCTTTCCTTTTGGCTGATCTGCTGCGGCGTTCTGCATGGCCGCAGAGCACGCTGCCGTCATCACATGGATTTTTTTTTTAGGCTGTCCAAGAGGGAGCGATCCTGTGCCGATGGGGCGGGGCTGAAAGGCCAGGCTGCTGAGAACACAGGCAGAACTGTAAGCCGCCATATGGCCAGTAGAGGGGGACAGAGAGCCCCACGAAGAGCGATACGTGCCTGCGCTCGTGTGTGCACGGTGGCCTGTCGTGCACGTGCCTAAGCTTTGAGAGTCCTTTCCTCGCTCTGCCAGTCCTCGCTTATTCAGAGGACCAACCCTCTTCTGTGCCAGCCCAGTGGGGACTCCAGGATCATGCTTCCGCCCGGCAGATGCTGGCCCAGCCCCCGTTGGCGTCAGTGGAGCAGGAGCCGGGCTGCACTCAGCCGCCGCACGCAGAGCAGCCTGCTTCTTGCCAGCTCATCGGCATGACCCTGCCTCGCTGGAGGAGCCGGCACGAGCGTGCCGACCTGGAAGCGCCCGTCAGCCCAGGTGCATCCTCCAAGATGCAGCTGCACAAAAGCCTGCTTGTGAGGGAAGGAGCTGGATCAGCCACCGCCTTGGCTGAGGCCCGGCAAAGGGGAGAGATGAAAAACTCGGTCTCAACGAGGGGCTAGGGCCTTAACAGAGCCCTGCGAGCCTTTCCGTTACAGCGGATGAGGAAAGTGCCTTTTATCACGGCTTATAAACTCCCCGGGGAATGGCTGCTCGCTGCTATGCGAGAACTCTCCCTAGGGTTCCTTCCCAGCCAGCCCTGTTCTCTTGCGGCCCTTCCAAGCTGCGATCTGTCAAGCTGAGAACCCACCTGAGGGAGCGTCCCCTTGGTCCCATGGTCCCCTTGATAAATCCTGCTAGGCCACTAACATGCAGTCCCATGACATTTGATTGTCCCCACCTCCCACAAGTTGTCTCTGTCTCCCAGGCTGCCTCTGAGGAGGCCACAGATTCGTTCTGTGGTTTGGGACAGCTCGTGCCTCAGTTTCCCCATCTGTGGCAGCACTTCCCTCCGTCACAAAGGGGGCAGGGGAGTCATGAGATCAAATGGCTGGATTTAAAGCATTTTAGGATCCTGGGATGAAAAGTGCTTCGAAAGGACCAAGCAACGGATGGGAAAACCATCCTAGGAGCAGCAATGGGGGAAAGCACCCATTCAGCCAGTGCAATCAGCTGATCGTCCGCAAGAGCTTTCTAACACTGGCATGCCAAGGAAAAATGTTCATCATTAATAATCTAGTGAGAGCTGAGTTCACTCTGCGGTTAAAAAAAAAATCCAGTTCATGCCGTGCTGTTTCCGCAGCCGCTCTCCCGCTCCATTGCCCAATGGCTACATCTCGCTGGGCCAGCCTTCTCCAGTTTCTCTAGGGACTGAACTCGCGCATGGCCCTGTCACCACGGTGTTTGAGTCCCCTGTGGACATTCACGGGTTAATTCTCGCAGCACTCCCGCAAGGTGGGAAAGGGTTGTGATCCTCATTTTACAGACTGGAATTGAATAACAGAGAGCTTCAAAGCCCCATTTTCAGGAACTCAGCCCCCATTCAGGCAGCTATGTACATAGCTGGACTTTCAGAAGAGCTCCACAGGGTGTGTGCTGAGCAGTGCTGAAAATCTGACCCTTCTTTAGGGGCCCAAATAGGAGCAGAGCTATTGTGACAGCCTGGGGCCAGTTGTGAGTATTCAGCCCCTTGGAAATCTGGTGCCAGGTGACTTGACCAAGGTCACACATTAAACCAGTGGCAGAGCACACAGCGGACTCCTGGTTACCTCCCTCCCAAGCTTGTGCCCTAACCACAAGGCCGTCCTTAAGATGAGGTCAGCTGAGCGGCTGCAGTGCCTCATGGGAGTTTTAGTTTGGGGTCCATCATGCCCTTGTCTGCCTCTATGGACTGGGCTGGATCACATCTCCCATGATGCACCACAGTCTCTATGGCCCACCTCTGTGGCTGGACTACATCTCCCAGGATGCACCATGGTCTCCTCTCTGGTTGAACTGATGCCATGCATCATGGGAGTTCTAGTCCAGCAGGGAAGCCAGGCTCATAGAGGAAAACGGGGCCATCAGGAGCACCACTCCCAAGAGGCACTGCAGTAGCTCTGGGGGGGACACGAATGTTGAACTCACCTGAAATGCTGTGTTGCAAACTGGCATTTTTGAGAACTTTCTGTTCTGCCAAAAAAAGTGTGTTGGGAGGGTGGAAATTTTGACTTTTTTTGTCCTGATTTAGGGAAAAACCAAATATCCAAATTCGGGAATTTCCATCCTGACAATCTTCCGCCACCTCTGGCTGTGACTCTGCACCGAGTAAAAATTCAGCCTATCCCTAGGGGAACCGTGTATGAGCCCAGTCCGTGTCCGGGACATTCAGCATCTCATGGGCTCAGCCCCACGGAGCAGATTAACCAAGAGTTCAGTCTCCAGCGTTATCTCTCTAGTACCTGTAACTGGCCCAGAACCCATCCGAAAGGAGACAGCACCTGCAAGTGCCGCTGGGGAAACCTCTCCTGCTCCTTCTAGGCGCGCCCTGCCTGACAGCACCGATCCTATGCTTTGGAAAGAGCCAGAGGGGCTCGTTTTTCTTCGTCTGACAAGCAGAACCTTGAAATCAGATGGTCTGTCTCCCACCACCACCCCGCCGTGCGCACAGAGCTACAGTCCCTGGGAGCGGAGGCGTGGGATCCACTTAGGCTGCGCGTGTCCAGCTGCACAAAGCGTTTGTGAATCAAAGATGGAACAAAAACAAATAAAATAAAAAACCACCAAAAAAACCTCAGCCCGCTGCAGGCCGCAGCCTCGCCTTGTGAAATCCAAGCTCTGGAAGTAAAAGCAAGCTGGCTTCGTCCGGTGCTCCTGGGCACCCCAGCCTCCTCTGCAGACTGCCACGCTGTAGCCCTTCTCTGCCTCGCCCCGGTGGCATGCTTTCCTTGGCGGCCTGCTGGGCCTCCTCCGGAAGGCGGCTCCTGGAGGCATTTCTGCCCTGCCTCCTGGAATCGGGCCGAGCCAACGGAATGGGAGAGGGAAGGCAAAGCTGACCCAGTTTTGACAGGGTGCTTTCCCAAGAGGGGAGCAGGTGTCGCTGGCAGTCCAGTTAAACGTTGCTCTATCGACTATTTTGCCTTCCAGACGTGGGCAGCCTCTCCTCTTGCTCCGAACATTGGACATGCTGCAAGAGGCTTCTTTTGTGGAGTGGAAGATGGACAAAATTGTGGCATCTAGGGCAGAACGTGTGTGCGTGTCACTACCCTCTGCTGGTTGCCTTTGCAAGTGATCTCTTCCATCATAGCCCCCCGGCAGCACACGGTAAATGGAGGTTTTCCCTTTGCTCCAGTGCTTCGGGGAACAACTTTTAATGCTCGCACGTGTGTGCAGAGGTTAAAATTGTTCAGCCCCTGGGAAGCAACCGTGCAGTTGTCCTGCCAAGGCAGAGTTTGGGGGCTGTAAACCAAGCCCCCGGGGTTCAAAAATTTACCCCCAGCCCTGGGAGTGACAGGGACTATCCTTGACTCGATGCAAAACTGCTCTTTCTAGTCCAATGGCCGGCAGCCTTAACCAGGACCCTTGAAAAGCTGCCACGCTGCTTTCTACTAAAGGGCAATAGGACACCTCAGGGTGGCTGAAATGTTGGCCGGTTCCAATCTGCTTTGCAGCTGCCGTTAGCCCCATTTTAGAGGCTCCCCCCCCCCCACGTTAGCAGCAGTGAGACCTGCAGACTCAGCAGAGCACTCTGGGACCTCTCCGCGGGGATGTCAGGAGGAGCCTTCCTGCAGCCAGAAATGGAAATTCAGGGGAAATGAAAACGGGGTGGGAGGAGTGGGCTGTTAACTCTGCTGCCCTGCCATGATCAAATGGCTTTAGCTGGCAGACGTAGCTTGCCCAGCTAGAGTACAGAGACTGGGGTGGCTCTGCAGGGGACAGAGAGGAGACTAGCACTCGCCAAGTCTGGCGGGTTGAATGTGGACTCAGGACGCCTGGGGTTGAGTATCAGCCATGTCAGTTTGCAAGTCCTGGCTGCCCTTAGGCAAGTCATTGAATCTAACCTGTGCCTCGGTCTCCCCAGGGTAGCGAGTGAGGAAGACTAGGGCAGTAGCCTGCAGTCTAGGAAACTTGGGTTCAGTTCCCTTCTCTGTGAACTTGTGTAAGTCTCCTAGTGGCTTGGTGCCTCAGTTTCCCCCTCCGTGCAATAGGGACGATAGTCTGACCTGCCTCACAGGGCTGTGTGAGGATAAAACACATTAAAGGCTGTGAGGTGCTCACATGCTGTGGTGATGGGTCATATAACCGCCTCGTTAGCTGCTCCAGCGTGGGCTAGGGGATAGCTTGCAAACTGGGATACGAAAGGCCTGGATTCTAAGGCTGGCTCTGCTGCTGCGTGACCTTAGGCAGAGCGTTGTGCCTCAGTTTCCCCCTCTGTGCAATGGAGATCATAATACTAGCCTCCTCTGTCAAGTGCGTTCGGATCGACAGCGGGGCAATGCGATAGAAGAATTAGACATCATGGCTAAATGCAGGGGATTGCTGATGAGGAGTTGGGCAAAAATAGCAGTTAGTCTCCCTTCCCCCTTCGCTGAAAAATAAAAGCGCCTCTGGCTTCACCGTGGGTTTTGCTGCACAATAGAGCGGCTGTCCCTGGAAGTGCTGCTGGCGATTGTAACATGCACAGTATGAAAGAGGGTTCAGTCACTGGCAGACGAAAGCAACCAGTACAACGTAACTCTTCTCCAACAGGATCTTGGCCAGCACCCAGGCCTTCTCCTTTTGTCTCTCTCTCCCCCTCTTTGTGGTTCCCAGCTTGTTTAGAAAAGAAAAGAAAATCCAGAAGGATCTGGCAGCTTTCCTGCCCTGCTGGGGAGAGGCGATGTCGGCGGACTGTGCCAGGTGGCCATTACAAGGGGGAAGGCTCTCCCAAATTTCCTGAGAAGCAGACTGCGTTGGGAGCCGGGGAGGGGTTGGTTGATGGGGTGAATATACAGCACATGAGCTCGCTTGGGGGGAAAAGAATCAGGACAAAAGCTTTTCCCCCTGTGTCTTGCTGAGGGTCAGTGGAGCGAGCTGGCTCCGGGACACGGGATTGTGGCTGGGGGTGTAACAGAGCTGCTCGTGCTCTTGGTGCAGACGAAAGCTGGGTGTGATCCCTCAGAAGAGAGCCCCCGGTGGCAGGGCTGGGACGGGGAAGGGCGTTCTTGCTCAGCTGGGGACAAAGGGGGGCGGTAGCGGGACCTGGCTCAGTGGGGCGAGGGGGCTGCGGCAAGGGCCTTGAGAAGATCCAAGGCAGCCAAGTCCGGAAGCTTTGCCCAGGTTGATTGCGGAGTTGGGTGCGTGTTTAAACTGGAGCCGAGTCTAAAGAAAGGCCTGAGCTTGCTAACAGCTCCCGCTGAGTCCAGGTTCAGACGCCAGCCTGAGTCTCGCTGCGCTGAAGCCGGGGGGAGGAGGAATGGCTGGCTCGACTCCTTGGGTTGTGTAACCGCGGCAGAAGCGTAGCAGATGTGCCAGGCCAAGCAGAGCGGCGCGATAACCCTTTCCTGGCAAGCAGGAAGGAAGCAAGGCAGATTTCTCCTCACCAGCGGGCCAAGGGGCTGCCACGACCGTCACCTCCCCGCTGTCTCTAAGGGACCAGCTGGGAATCAAAGGGATCCCACTGCAACCTGGGATCGCCTCTCGGGCCGAGGTGAAGGGCCACACAGAGCATCGGCCGCAAAAGGAGGAGGGCAGGGGGTAAAAGGAGGGATGTGCTCGTCTGCAGGCTTCGGGGTGTGTGGGGTGGCGGCGGGGCTGAGCAGTTCTCCCGTGGACGAGGGGCAGATCTGGAGCTGGAAGGCAGCGCGCCGTGCCACTCTGTGTTATGATGCAGCGGCGTCTGTCTGTGACTCCCCCAGTCCCTCCCTGTTGCTTGCACACCGACGGGTGGCTTTTGGTCTCTGTGTGGCCTCCCCCACGGCTTTGGTAGCTAGCTGCCGACCAGCGGATGCTTGCTTCCCCCTGGCCAAGCTGCCCCAGATGCTCTCCCCCCCCAAAAGTCCTGCAGGTCAGGGAGCTTACCCCACCAGCGTCCTCATCGGCACCTCTCCATCCAGGCACAAAGAGCACAGCTTGAGAACGGCCGCTAGACCCCAGCAGGCTCGCTCAGTGCCGGGGAGAGAAACGGGTCCGTCACGTAGCCTGGCATGGGTGAGCGGCTGCCCCCGTTCCCGGCCGTTGGCAGGGCCTCGAGGGCAGCCTTGCCCAGGCAGGCTTCAGCCCACGTCCTAAAACGGATCACACATTTGAACCGTCCAAAGTCCATGGGGGGTGCTGCGAGCCGCAACAGGGCTTTGGCTGATGGGGGTCCTGGGAAGCCGACCTCACCGTGATTTGGGTCAGAAACCTCCCAGGAGCTGCTCCCACAATCCCATTGTGGAACCCTCTGGGTTCCTAGTCCAGCCTCGGCCCCACACAAAGTTCTCGGCAGGAGCCATCTTTAATAGCCGGGTTTTATCGCCAGTGAGGGGTTAACTCAGCTAAATAGGGACAGGGATTAACAAAACTCCCTGGTCCTCTTGCCAAGAGCCGCATTCCCCTCTCTTCTTTCCTCTCGTGCTCTGAGCTGCGGCAGCCCAGAGGGGCCAGCTTGTGGTTCGATCCCTCCTCCTGGCCATTTGTGAAAGGGACGGGGCAGAGGTTAGGCGAGAGGCTCCGAAGTTTCCTCAGGCCTGGCCGAGTTCCTGCCGGCTGGGGAGGTGCCAGCCTCCAGGGCGAGGGACGACAGACCGGAGGAGGAGCGGGTGGGACAGAGAGAGGATCAGCGGCAGCTGTCAGTGCGGGAGCTCAGTCTCTGGCTTGAGACTTCCCAGGCTGCCAACACCTGGGCTGTGACCCAGAGGCTGTCAGAGGCAGTGCCCATCTTCCTCTTGGCCTCGAGGGGCTTTGAATCAGGCCCCGGCTGAACAGCGTTTTTTTTTTCAGCTTAGACACAGCCGCGCTGCGGTGCGAGGCAGGGCTGGGCCCAGGGCCACACCCTTGGGAAGTGAGGGCTGCTCTGAACATGGCTATGGATCTGCATTTGGCAGCCAGGACCCATCTCTGGCTCTAGCACGCGGGGCAGGCAGCAGCGTGCGGGGGGGGGGGGACGACCTTTGAGATCCCCACCCCATGGTCGTGGGTTCAGTTCTTTGAACCTGTGACAGCTTTTGCACTGGAATTGGAAGGGGAGAGTCTGGTGCAGTTTTTGGGTTCTCTGCAGTGCAGCACCCTTCAATTTCTTCTTCCATTACTCCTGGCTAGCAACACTGTGTGGCTGCTGCCTGGTTTCACGCCTGCGGTGGCTGCATTGCGATGCTGGGCAAAGTGACCCTGCCCTAAAAGGAAGAGAGCCTGATCTGTCTTTGGCATCGTTCTTTTGTATTAACTCCCTTTTTCTTTTTCCTGTTCCATTCGCTGAGAACTGTGGGCGGGGGGACTATCCAGGGCCCAGCTGGAGGGCTCAGCCTCTTAGGATGGGAGCTGGAGTGGGCAAACCAGCTGGACATTGCCGAGCAGCGGCCCGGATGAGTGCCCCAGGAAAGAAAGTCTGGTGAGAACATGGCAGAAAATGTGGGAACAATCTTCCCGGCCTGGGGGGCAGATAAGAGGGCGGCAACTGGGGATCTCAAACATTTCCAGACGTGGATGACCAAGAACCAGCAGCAGCAGGCAGCACAGCCGCAGCTACGCCTATATCTAACAGCTGCTCCGGGACTTGGGGTGCAACAGCTGCTCCGGTGGGGAATGGCCCTGATAGGGCCTCAGGCGACCCCGAGGTTTTTCTGTCCGCCCAAGCCCAGCTGTGCTGACTGTGCCAGCAAAGCTGAGGCAAATGGGCTTTCCTTGTGACGTTCAAGCAAGTGGTGACAGCCGCCTGATGGCTACCCAAGCGTTGTGCCGCCCTGTTGGCGCCTTACCTGGCTGGCCTAGCACAGGCCGTGTACCCGGCAGGTGCAGGGGGATGCCTAGATTCTAAATAAAAGGTTTCCATGGGATGTCAATAGTTCTCTCAAGTGCCAGTGTGTTCTGTACAGCACCTTGCACTCAGTGCCTTATCCACGGAGAGGTGGAGACACTTCATTTATGATGTCCTGATCAGCAAAATTTCAATTCACTATGAACTATTTTGAGAAGTATTACACCCAGCTTGAAAACGCCCGGCTGCTTTTTAGACCATTAGCCGGCTGGCCACATTTCCATCGGATTGGGCATTGCACCTTGGACGCCGAGATTTCAAAGCAACTAGAAAACAATGGACTTGGTTTGGGATTGTCTTTGCATTTAGTTGTGAAACGTGGCAACGTCCTTTTTGCAAAATGGTATTTTTTCCTCCTCTCGGAAGCGGGCCGTTTGCAGAGTAAAACGGATTCCTTTGGGGGTGGGGAAAGGGTAGATGTTTTACTTGAAAGTGAGCAGACCGCAGCCTCTTTTGGAACCTAAATGGCTGGGGAAATCTGTGTGTTGTTTGACGGGACCACCGCCAATTATCAAAACGTCACAATAAAGCAATATTGTTTAGGCACAGTCACCCGGAACGGAACAGTGACAATCTCAGTCAGAGCTCGGTCATTTGCCAACTCAGATCAGACTGATTTTTCCTATTGCCGCCTCCGCCGTCTTCTCAGATGGGGCCGGGTAACGCAGATGAGGCTGCAAAACAGCAGCTCAAGTCCTGCTTTTAGCTAGATGGAGTTGTCAAGGCGTAACTTGCTGTCTTAGTGCATGTGGTCCTGTCTCCCTCTAGTGCCCGACTCCAGAGACTACAAAAGCTGGCTTCTCCCGGCTCTCTTAGCTTGTATAAGGGGGATTTTGCTTTTGGTGCTGAAAGGCTTAGGTGTGATCCCCCTGGCTGAGCATGGTGCCTGTACGTTTGCAGTCGCGCTTCGCTGCAGAAGGCCATGGCTCTGAATTGCACAACATTCGTGCATCTGGTCTTGGCTGCAGTGAATCCTTGCTAGATTGTAGCATTCCTGGCTGTACAATGATGGTTGCAGCGTCGTCCTATAAACACCCATTCTCCATATGCCTTAAAAAGTGCATTACAATTGATCTCTGTATAACACAGCACCCGTTCATCACCTCTCTCCACAGCTCGCACTCTTGTGTGCTGCGGCACCTGTGATCCCTAGGACACCTGTGAATCTAGAGATAAATCTGCCTCTTCCACAGTCCTATTCTTTACCGAGCAAATGAGGGGGTGTATTTCCAATCCAAAGCAGCCTGTCTCTCCCAGTCCAGCACTGAAGAAGGTGACTGGTTCCCCTGCATCAATGGGAGATTGTGTCTTTGTGGGCATGACAGACGGTGCTGGGAGAAACAGAAGAGATGGGCTCACAGTTGTTGGACCCTGCTCCGATTTTGTTATTTCTGGCCTAGCTATCAGCTGGCTGGGCAGGAAAATGTAAAGGGGTGGAAGAGCTGTCCACTGAACAGTCACTTAAATACATAAATCACATACGTGCTGCAGCCGTCTCTGGGCTGAGCTCTGTGCTAGCAGATTTCTGTACCATCTGCCCCGTCTCAGTGTAGCCTCTCTTCTCAGTAGGCTGTAGCTGGGTGGCCTTTACTCACTGAACCGTGCCCAACGGTAGCCCTGCCCCAGGGATCTCTCTCTTCTTTTTCCCGATCTCTTGTGTTCCATGTGGCAGGCCAGCTGGGATGTTGCGACAGACCAGGTGGATTGGGAAGGGGAGGGGAACCTCCTCTGGGAACCGCCTGCTATCCCGCAACCGACCCCTTCTTTTGGACCGGAATTCACCGTGGACCGGCCCCCGCGGGGCATCTGGCCCAGCATCTCGATCCCGATGGTTAACTGGCTTGAACTCTGCTCCCCAGCTCGCAAACCCTGTCCCCATGTCTACACGGCACTCTCAGCCCAAGCTTTGACTCGGCTTTGAGCCCACACCTCCTTCTCCCCCATCCGTCCACACACACGTCACCCTGAATCGGATCAAAGCATGTGGGGCCCAGGCCCTAGAACGTCACGAGCAGGATGGGGGTAGAGCCCGCGTCCTGCTGTGACTCTAGGCCAAGCCCTGTCACTTTACAGTGCGGACGCAGCTCAAGCCGCAGACCCATTCTTCCTGCTTGCTCTGGCCTCTGGAGTCGTGCCCCGGCAGACTCTGTTTTCCCACCACGGAAGGGTACTGGGATGGTTGGGGGGACAGAGGGTTGCCACAGCCTCTGTGCTGCCTGTTCCCGCCCTTTCCTTCTCCTGTCTGTCTCCCTCTGCAGGGGTCCTACACGTGGCTGACCCTTAAGGCGCAGCCTAGGAGATTTCGCCCCAGGCTTTGGGGGCGGACAGTCCCCCCCCGCGTCCCCACTATATAAACGGGGACCATAAACAGCAAGCCCGAGTCTGTAGCTCTGAAATCCAGCAAGGGCTTTAACACCGCTTCCCGATCCCCTGCGCTGACACAACCGACCCCTCGTGACCGGAGGGTTTCCCAGGGTTTGGCCGTACGTCAAGGAGCCGGGCACCGTGCGTCTGACACGTGCCAGAGCAGGGCTAAGTGACTGGCCCCCCAGCACCCGATGAGTCAAAGGCGCAGCTAACAGCATGACTCCCAGCCCCCCGCTCTGATCTGCCTGCCAGCAGAGGCTCCAAGGCACAGAGATGTCACGTGTCGTCATAGCCACGATCTGCCACGTGAGCTCTGCTTGCAACTAACAAATAATTGTCTCTCCGAACTCAAATTCCCCTGCTGCGCAGCCACAGGTCTCTTGGGCTAAAGGAGGATCCCAGTGTGCGGTACAGGGCCAACGGCACACAGGTGAGCAGTTCCGATGCCATCCAAGAGAGGGCAGTGCTGCGTACATCTATTGCCCAAATAGATTACATCGCTCTTCTGTATCACAGAGATGCTTCCACTGTTTGTACGATGCTGCTTCCCCTGAAGGGTTAGCTCAAGAGCCAGTGGAAATCTAAGCTCATCCGCTCTGACAGCTTGGTAGTTTCACAGCCTGCTGCTTGTCATAATAAATCTGAATCCCAGGGCCTGAGAGCCACTGCTGTGGAAAGGATTTCCAGAGCAAAATTGCCATTCAAGCCTGTTTTTGTTGGGTGGTATGTTTAAATTTTTCCACGAAGGGAATTATGGATTTGTCTGCCTTGGTCATGTGTACGTACTCTCTGTTGATCTATCCATCCATCCCCATATACTCCATCCATCTATCTATCCAGCTGTCTGTCCATCCTCATCTCTATCTGTCTATGTACCTAGCTATCTATGTGCACGGCCCCCATCGCCATAGTTTATCTGAGTGCCACAACTATGAAAAAAGAAATAATCAACTTCCGAGGGAAAAGCGATATAGCAGGGGGCCGAGGAGTTCCCAGGATGCCGTATTCATGCTGGGCTTTTTTGCGTGTGCATGGAAACCAGAATCTTAATAGGTTGTCTTAAAGAAAGCCCCAGTAGAAATGAACAGTCCTATGCCAGATTTTCAAAAGAAAATTAAATTGCAAAAAAGAAAAATCTCGACATGTTGGTGTTGGCTTAATATTATGGACTCTTGAGTGGAATGCAGTGGCATTTGTTGGTACATTTTATAGCCTCTCATGTCAGACTGCTGGGCGACATCAAACTCATTGCCAGGGAAATTGCAGTTACGATGTCTAGAGCTTTTGTGGCGTGTTTTTTAAATGGAAAGAATCGGTAGATATCGAAAGGGAAAAGGACTCTCCCACGTAGCTAATGCGTAGCCATGGGGGATCTTAGAGAGGCAGAACATAAGGACCCCACTGAGCTGAAACTCCTCACTCTTTAGAGAAGTGCCAAGGGGCTTTTAATGTGGAGAGCGATTAGAGACGCTTATTTATACATCCTACCTTTAAAATGCAGCCCCTGGCAGCGCGACGTTCCCCATCACCATGCTGCGGGATTCATTCAGGGAGAGGAATGCCACTGGCTGAATCCTCAGCACGATCACCTACAGCCCTGCATGGTTCATTATTAACGGGTGCTTCATGGCAAACCATGACAATGGCGTCGACACAACCGGGGCTGGGTCCGGGGGAGCAAACAGTGCTAGCCAAGTTGAGGGAGCGAAACTGATTTGCTCCCCCTGAGTGCAGCCTGGCCCATATCTGCAGTGAGTGCTGGTGAGGCACTTGGCCGTGCATCTGGAAGAAGCCCTGCGCCCTGTGAAAAGGCTTTAAAAAGCTAACGAGACTGACAAGCCAGGGGCCCACGCAGCACACCCAATGACCAGGTGCAGAAGCCAGGCAAATTTTAATGCAAGGTGCTCCCCCATTTCAAAAATGAAGCCCAAGGCAAAGCTACAATTATCCTGCAGGCACAGAGGTGGTGGGGACATGAGCACGGCCGGTAGAAAGCAAGCATTGGCCCAAGGCGTAAATATACTGTGCTTGCGACAGGGACAATCTTTTCCCTCCCCATGAATGGAGGAGGAAGTGCCCTGTTGCTGGCCTGTTCCGGTTTAATTCTGATTTGGAAGTTGCTGTGCGGGAGGGCAGGGGAAATAAGACGTTAAGATTCAGGGCCTGTCACGCACTGGCGAAACAGCCTGAAGGCTGGCTGCTTGGAGGAGAATTTGAGCGAGTGGGGAAGGATCCTTACCAGAACGGGGAACCAAGGTTATTGCTAGCGCTGGGGCAGCTGCTGGGGAAAATTCCCCGGGAATATTTGCTCAAAGGAATCTGCTTTGGTTGTGGCTTGAGCTGCCTTTAAAACATATCCCAGCCTGGCTGCGTGGGTCAGGAGTGGGGAAAAAACACACACACAACCCCTCAAGTGACAGAGCTGTGCTGACAAAACTCCAGCGTAGCCACAGCTGCTCCAAAAGACGAGCACTTCTCTCGGCAGAGCTAAGGGGCGTTCCGCAAGGGGTGTTTTTGGTGTTGGGAAAACTCCTTCTGCCGGTGCACGCTGTGGTTACGTTAGCAGCGGCTTGGAGCTATGCGGATGAGTTCTCTGTCGTGTAGACATAGCCTGCGTTTACTCGCCGCAGACCGCAAATGTGTTCCTGGCCTGTGGTTAGAATGTGGCTCTTCAGAGACGATCTCAGAGAGAGAGCAAATTTCAAATTCCCCCTCAGCAGCAGTCCGGATCCCACGAGATGGGGTCATCCAATCGTGAGATGGGCACAGACCACAAGACCCGCCTGCCTCACCACACGAGCTTGCATTTTTGAATAACGAGTCCAGAATGAATTGGGGCAAGTCCCTGGAGCATGGTTTCGAATGAGGAATCTGAGAAAATCTGTTTGTTTGTTTTGCGCATAATTAGCAAACTGGGAAAGAGGAGAAATCCATCTAATAAATGATTCTTGGTAAATTATATACTTGGCTCATTATCACCCCCTATTTCCCAGACCCTGGCCCATCAGAGAGATTGAATATGCCATTTAACTGTGCCACAGCTGCTGTCCAGCCAAATTGCCTTGTTGACAAGCATTGAGATTCACTCTGCTAAATCATCTCTATTTGTCTCTCATCTGTCTCTCTCTAACAGGACCCGCTGGGCAGGCCGAGTTTGCAGAGTTAATGCTCCCTGAACAAGCACCTCTGATTGTAATGAGACTCATTGAAGCTTTGGAAAAACAAGGTACGTCAGGCTTACGTTTCCTTGGCTGCCTCCTTGCATTTCTTCCAGCCGGGACAAATACGGGTCCTGAGTATGCGTGTTCCATGTTTTCTGTGCACCCTCCTTTCTAGCTGACCCTGCATGCACGTGACCCGGGGAACAAAATCTAGATTTACACCAGTGTACCTCCACTGATTTCAACACAGCTACTCTCAATTTATGCCAGAGTGAGAGCAAGATTGGACTCCACTGGGTTGAAAACTTTGAAACAAGGCTACTGCCTGGAAGTGGCACAGATGGCAGCCGTCCCTAGCGCCGTTCTGAAACATGCCACCACGCCTTTTTGAGCCATGCTGTGGCATCTCTCCCTATCTATCGTGGAGCATTGTCTAATGTGAAGTCAACAAAAATCTGTCTGGACAGGGAAAACTGCTCCATGCAGGCTAGCGTCGGAGCCGCAGCAGATTTGGGCTGTTACAACTGTAGGTTTCCCAGCTGGCCTGTTCAACTCAGGCTGCAGACACTCCCGTTTTCAGCAGTGGAGACCGGTTCTGTCCCTATCATCACGTGAGATGGGGGCTGCCATATTTGTTGGGTGCGTCCCTACTTCAGCCATGCTTGATGCGTGTTGATGAGCACAGGTTGGTTGTTGTCGTGGTTCAAGCCTTGTCCAAGGCCTTGTCCTGCCTGGGGTTTTGAATCTGTTGCTCCAGCAACCAGTGGGAGCCCCACATGCAGAGCACAGTTTGCACTGGTGGCGTTTAGCACAGCGGTAGGCTAAGCCGGTTCAGATCATGCCTGTCACTGATTGCTGAAGTGGGGCTCAACCCCAGCTATAGACATGGCCATTGACACCCTCACTGGTGGTTGAGGGGAAGAACACGAGCCTGATTTTCTGCACGCAGTGAACGTCCGCACCTCGGGGCAGCTCTCCTTTGGTCTCCTCTGAAGCTGCGTATTGCATATCGATCCATAAGAGCGTCGGTGAGATAATAATTGGGCACGAAGCCAGCAATGTGAGACTCAGAAGCCGTTAGGACTCTGGCAAGCTGTGCAGCTCACAGGTTTGCAAAGGGCTTTACTTCTGCTTGACTGGGGAAGAGATTTAGGCCTTTGGATTCTCGCTGCAGTGGGGCGGGCACATGAAGGGAATGCTGAGGCTCTCTGACAATCCATCCCTTTTCTAGGCAAGGTCTAGGGCTGGGGGGAAATTTTTCCCTCAAGATTGTGGTTCGGTGGAAACTTGATTTTTGGCTAATTTACAGTTTTTCCAAAAAGCGGCTGCTTCCAGTGTTTCATCAAAAATCCAAGTGCCCCAAACCCCAAATTCCGAGATCCTGCCCCAGGGCCTTATGGGAGTTATAGTTCAGTTTCCTCATGTCTCTGTTCGCCTCTCTGGGCTGAGTTGTTCAGATTTTGGCTTTCCCTTTTCCCCCCTTTTTCAGTGGTAAAATGAAAAAAAGGCATTGGGAAAAGTGGGGAAAATGAGAGAAATGGGGAAAAACGCCCATACCTCATAGACGCTAAGGTCAGAAGGAAGCAATATGATCATCTAGTCTAACCACCTGGCACAAGGCAGGCCACAGAACCTCACCCACCCACTCCTGTAATAGACCCCTGACATATGACTGAGTTATTAAAGTCCTCAAATCATGGTTTAAAGGCTTTTGGGTACAGAGAATTCACCAGCAAGTGAGCCATGCCCCATGCTACAGAGAGAGATGAAAAAACCCCAGAGCCTTTGCCAATCTGCTCTGGGAGAAAATTCCTTCCCGACCCCAAATATGGCAATCAGTTAAACCCTGAACATGTGGCAAGACTCACCAGCCAGACACCCAAGAAAGAATTCTCTGTAATAGCTCAGAACCCCCCCATCTAACATCCCTTCACAGGCCATTGGCATATCTACCACCAGCAGTCAAAGATCAGTCAATTGCCAAACCAGGCTGGCCCATCGTACCATCCCCTCCATAAACTTACCAAGCTCAGTTTTGAAGCCAAATACATTTTTGACCCCACTGCTCCCCTGGGAAAGCTATTCCAGAACTTCACTCCTCTGATGGTTATAGAAATCTTTGTCTAATTTCAAGTCTATGCTTCCTGATGGCCAGTTTATATCCATTAGTTCTTGTGTCCACATTGGCACTGAACTTAAATAATTCCTCTCCCTCTCTGGTATTTATCCCTTTGATGGATTTATAGAGAGCAATCATATCTCCCCTCAGCCTTCTAGTGGTTAGGCTAAACAAGCCAACCTCTTTGAGTCTCCTCTCATAAAGCAGGTTTTCCATTCTATGGATCATCCTAGTTGCTCTTCTCTGCACCTATTCCAGTTTGAATTCACCTTTCTTAAACATGAGGGGCCAGAACTGCATGCAGTATTCCAGATGAGGTCTCACCAGCGCCTTGTATAAAGATACTAACATCTCTCTATCTCTACTGGAAATTCCTTGCGTGATGCACCCCAGGACCGCATTAGCTTTTTTCACAGCCACATCACATTGGCAGCTCAGAGTCATCCTGTAATCAGCCAATACACCCAGGTCCTTCTCCTCTCTGTCACTTCCAACTGACGCGTCCCCAGCTTATAGCAGAAATTCTTCTTATTAGTTCCTAAATGCAAGACCTTGCACTTTCCACTATTAAATTTCATCCTATTTCTATTACTTCAGTTTACAAGTCATCCAGATCTTCCTGTATGATATCCCGATCCTTCTCTGTGTTGGCAATACCTCCCAACGTTGTGTCATCCGCAAACTTTATTAACACATTCCCACTTTTTGTGCCAAGGTCAGTAATAAAAAGGTTAAATAAGACTGGTCCCAAGACCGACCCCTGAGGAATTCCACTAGTAACCTCCCTCCAGCCTGACAGTTCATCTTTCAGTATGATCCGTAGTAGTCTCCCCTTTAACCAGTTCCTTATCCACTTTCAATTTTCATCTTTTCACCCCCATCTTTTCCAATTTAACTAATAATTCCCCATGTGGAACCATATCAAATGCCTTACTGAAATCAAGGTAAATAGATCCACTGCTTTCCCTTTGTCTAACAAACCTGTTATCTTCTCAAAAAAGATCAGGTTAATCTGGGACTATCTACCTTTTGTAAAGCCATGTTGCATTTTATCCCAATTACCGTTAACCTTGATGTCCTTAACTACTTTCTCTTTCAACATTTTTTCCAAGACCTTGCATACCACTGAGATCAAACTAACAGGCCTGTAATTACCCGGATCGCTTTTTTTCCCTTTCTTAAAAATAGGAATTATGTTAGCAATTCTTCAGTCATACAGTACAATTCCTGAGTTTACAGATTCATTAAAAATCCTTGCTAATGGACTTGCAATTTCATGTGCTAGTTCCTTTAATATTCTTCGATGGAGATTATCGCTCCCCCCCATTTAGTCTCGTTAAACTGTTTGAGTTTGGCTTCTACCTCGGATGTGGTAATTTCTACCTCCATATCCTCATTCCCATTAGCCACCCTGCCACTATTCCCAAGCTCATCATTAGCCTCATGAAAAACGGAGGCAAAGTATTTGTTTAGATATTCAGCCGTGCCTAGTTTATCCTTAACCTCCACCCCATCCTTGGTGCTTAGTGGTCCCGCTTCATCTTTCTTGGTTTTCTTCCTATTTCTATGGCTATAGACCGTTTTACTATTGGTTTTAATTCCCTTTGCAAGGTCCAACTCTACTTAGCTTTTGGCCTTTCTCACTTTCGCTCTACATGTTCCAACCTCCAAGAGGTGGCTTTCCTTGCTGATCCCTCCCATCTTCCACTCCTTGTAGGCTTTCTGCTTTCTCTTAATCATCGGTCTGAGATGCTTATTCATCCTGCTTGGTCTACAACTCTTACCTATGAATTTTTTCCCCTTCCCAGGCATGCAGGCTTCAGATAGTTCCTGAAACTCTGACTTGAAGTAATTCCAAGTCTTCTCCACTTTTAGATCCATGAGTTCTTCAGTCCAGGCCACTTCCCCAACTAATTCCCTTAATTTTTTTAAGTTAGCCCTTTTGAAGTCAAAGACCCTAGTCCCAGATCTATTTTTGTTTATCCTTCCATTTAGTTTGAACTGAAATAGCTCATGGTTGCTTGAACCAAGGTTGTCCCCTACAACCAGTTCTTCTATGAGGTCTTCACTACTCTCCAATACCAAATCTAAAATGGCACCCCTCTTGTTGGTTCAGTAACTATTTGGTGAAGGAATCTGTCAGCTATCACGGCCAGGAAAATCTGGGCCCTGTTATTGCTACTAGCACTTGTCCTTCAGTCTATATCTGCGAAGTTACAGTCTCCCATGATCAAACAGTTCCCAGTAGTATTTGCTTCATTAAAAGCCTTAAAGAGGTCTCTATCCATGGCCAAATCAGATCCTGGCGGTCTGTAGCACACCGCAAGCCCTATCCCAGGGAAAGCTCTAGGACCTTTCTTCCCCAATGTGTTTTTCGCCCAGACAGACTCTGTCATATCAATTCCATCACTTCTAATTTCTTTACAGTCTACCTCAACATTGATATACAACGCTACTCCCCCACCTTTGCCTTTATTTCTCTTTCCTAAGTAGCACATACCCTTCGATACTCGTACCAGTCGTGACTACTATTTCACCATGTTTCTGTTATCCCTAGAATACCTGGTTTCACTTTCTCTAGCTCCTCCTTTTTGTCACCCAGGCTCAAAATTTCCTTTTCGTTTTATTTCAAGATCGATCAGAAATGTCTAAAAATGGTCAACATCACAACATAGCATTTAGGCTAACCAGAAATAAAAATCTTGTTTTGACTTTTTGATTTTGAATGTTTTTTTAGGGGAGAATAATTTTGGGTCCACCCAAAACAATTTTAATTATATTTTGGGGGTTATTTTTGGAATCCCCAGCACATCGTAAAAGCGATTATTCACCCAACTCTGACCCGCCGTTTTGCAGTTCTGATTCTGTCCAGTAGAAGGCACTGTTCAGTCACACGCTTTCTCACACACAACACTCACACACATAAGGTTGCAAGGTGTTGAAAGCAAAAAAGAGGCACCAAAACAAGATGACCGCAGTGCTCTAACGCTCACCCCATCTGTGAGTCTGGCCCTTTGAGCAGATCTGAGTTAAAGCCTGGTTTGTTTGCATGGTGCTTTGGAGAGACGATGTTTGACTCTGGTTAATTTTTTTCTTTTGCTTTCAAAGGCATCAACAATGAGTGTCTTTACCGAGCCCCTACTGGTTCCTTCAGCAATCCTGAGCTCAAACAGGCTCTTCTGACAGGTAAGCCACCGTCACAATGTTCCCTCCTTCATCCCGATGGGCAGAGATGCTTTGTACTGGGTGTGTACGAAGGGAGGAGAAGCAGGCGCGTTCATAACAGGAGCGCATGAGCAGTGTGTCCCAGAGCCACCTTTTCATTTCCAGCACCCTGCATGCAGAGGTCTGGCAATATCATTATCTGTGCCCTAACCAGTGATCGGAATAGACTGCTATAATGAACTGTCAACTGGGCATATGCCACCATTGCTCTCTACTGGCTAGAATCAGAACTGCTTAGCTGTGTGTGTATGTCATAGGCCTTGTACTGCTGACAGCTAATGGAGATTTTCCTGTCGCTCAAGTGCTAAGGGAGTCTGCTTTTGGAGCAGGAAGTTCTGAGTTGTGTCCCTGCTGTTGCTGGGAAGGTCTGAGTGGCCATGATGTGCAGCATCGTGATAGCCAGGAAGTTCCTAAATGTCTATGAATTTTTATTATAATGCACCTATATTTATGTAGCATCCTTACAGTGCAATTATATGGCACAGCAATGCCGTTGGGGCGCTCCATGTTTGTTCCCCAATAACTTTCATATCAAACGGGCTCAGTGTCAAAGTAAAAAGCTGGCTTTCCTGACGGCCAGCTCTGCCGACGGGGAGGCTGTCAAATTGTAGATCCTTTTTGATGAGGTTACACAGTGGGGCTGTAGGACAGTTTGTTGTGACAATGATGTGCTGTGGTCTTGCTGATGGAAGCAATTTAAAAGAGAAAGGAAAATCATAAACATGGGTGTGGGCAGACGAATGCCCGTGTTACAATGACACCTTCAGAGTCCGATCAGCAGAGCTAATGTAGATCTGGGACAGGGAGCTGGATTCTCTTCGGACTCTTTGGGTAGGGTTTTGTGGCCTGCCTTGTGCGGGAGGTCAGACTAGATGATCATATTGGTCCCTTCTGACCTATGAGTCTATGAGTCTATGAGTCACATATCGCCTACAGAATTGTTAAGCAAGTTCCAAATGCTCACGGCTTAATACAAGTGATGACACAAGTCGGACAGGGCCCAGCTTGACTGTCCGATCGCAGGCTGAATTGGTGTGGGGGATGCCAGTACACGCTGGGGAAATCTGTAAAATTGGCTGGTGTGTTGTGTATGCCACGCATGTGTGGCATCATCAGTAGCTGAATAATCCTCCAGATGTTGCTCCACGGTGACAGTTTGGTAAAAGCCTTCAACCCACCGGATGTGTGGGGAGTCGGTCAGTGTCATTCTACCCATTCTACAACTGGATAAACTGAGGAGCAAAGAGGTCCCGGCCTATAGCCTGTCCGCTTGGATCCAGCTCCTAGTTTGCAGCACCCCTGAAAATCAAGTCCTCAGTGTCTCCGGTTAGGCGATGCAGATGGTCCACTATTAGAGACTTAAGAAACCTGTGTTCAATTCCCTGCTCCGCCACAGCCTTCCTCTGTGACCTTGAACAAGTCAGCTAGTGTCTTGGTGCCTCAGTTTCCCCGTCTGAACAAGGGGGATAATAGCCCTGCCCTGTCTCCCTGGGCTGTTGTGAGGATAACCCCACTGAAGGCTGTGAGGTGCTCAGATCCTGTGGCCATAGAAGTGCCTGAGATCACTAGGCTTAGATGATATGCCCCAGGATCCCACAGTGAGTCTGCGTCACAGATGGGTGCAGAGTGACCCAGCATCTCCACCGCAGTTGCTAGATGTGACTGAAAATTTTCCATCAAAACTTTTTTTGGTCCAAAAATGGACTTCCCCCTTCCCTTTATGCAAAAGTCTTCACTGGGAAAATGTGTTTTGTTAAAAAAAAAAATTAAAAAAACCAAACCAGGAAAATGTTCCATTTCCCCACAAAAAATATCGAATCTTTTCTCAAGAGCCCTGATGAGAACCACTAGAGCCTGCTCCTCTCCTGACGTGTTTGATGCAGAGAGAGAAGGGAGGTTTCAATAAAACCCTCCAACCACTCCGGAGAGGCAAGGGCCTGGGCCTGGCGGAGATGTCAAACTTCTGGGCCGGCTTCAGCGGAAATGACTATTGAGAGCACGAGGTCTCATTCAAATGCAGGCTCCTTGTGTTGCCTGTCTTGCTTGCACGAAACCACCACATCCTTGATCTGAAGGGGAAATGTTCGCTCAGCTTTAGCTTGTGCGAAGGAGTCCCCGTAACTGGTGGCTGAGAGTTTGAAATCGGGGTAAGGCCAGATCATGAGTGCTTAGTATGAATTCTGCTCTCTCAAGTCGAGGGACGGGCCCATAGACTTGATCGTGGGCGAGTCATTCATTCATAGATTCGTAGACCGGCCCCGTGAGCTCATCTCCTGCATAATACAGGCCATAGGATTTCCCTGTATTAGTTGCTGTTTCAAGTCCAATGGCTGTGCTGGAACTAGAACAGATCTTTTAGAAAACCATCCAACCTTGATCTGAAAATGGCCAGAGATGGAAAATCCACTATGACCCTGCGCGAGTTGCTGCAATGGTTAATAAAGGGAGATCTTCAGAAAGCCTGGGACTTTAAGGAACACGGTCACACTGAAAGTCACTGGGAACTGTGCTCCTAAATCCCACATACCCTTTGGGAAATCCCTCCTGAAGTCTCTGTCCCTTTTCTTCCCATCTGTTGTTCCTGGTCCTAGATTAACAGGTGACGTTACAGGTGCTCATTCCCCACAGCCAACTCCCGCTTCCTGTGGCTCTAGCTCTGAATGGCGAACAGCTCGTTGGATATTTTCCCTCCGCAATACATTCAATGAGGAATCACTTTTTGATCAAACAGAAACGTTGACCAAAAAGTTGTCAGTGTTCATTGAAGGCTTTGAGATTTCTGGAGGACAAACGCCCCCCAGAATTTTTCAGTTTTTGACCCAAAAAAGGGGAGGGTCTAAGAAAAATGTAAATGAAACTGAAAAATTTTCATTTGTATTGACATTTTTTGCTAGGAAAAAGATCAGATCTAGATTAGAGCTTTTTTATGAGCCCCTCCCCCAGAATACATTGGTTGGAGCTTCTTTTGAAGCCCAGAAGATCTTAAATTCTGTTAGTTTTAGTTCTTTCTGCCTGTTTCACAAGGGCTGCCACAGCTTGTCGAGCCAAGGAGCCGGAAGCCATTAGATGCAGCCATGCCATAGAGATCTGCAGCACATGCCAGGGGGGTCACCCGGGGGTGCACTCTGCCAGGGGCGGTGGGTGTGTCTGCACCATCAGACAGCAGGGGGTGCCTTTCCTGTGAGCTAAACCCAGGGGGGTTCCCGGCCCCGTTTTCAGCGCATGAACCGAAGGGTAACGCATCTGTCACTCCTGCTCCCCGGGAAAAGCTGCATCAGGAGGGGCTGGAATGCAGTCTGAGCTGCGTTGGGATGAATTGGGAAGCTGGTGTTAAGTCGGAGGAGCCCGGCTGAGTTCCCATGGAGCAGCGGCAAGTGCCTCACAGCCCAGTTTGGGTACCTGTGTTACTCTTCTTCCTCTTGATATCTTTAGGGCCAGATGCTCAGATGGTGTATAACGGCAGATCTCTCTTGAAGCCGGTGCTGGTTTATCCCAGCAGAGGAGCTGGCCCTTCCATTTACTTTGCTTGTTCTCTGCTCATTTTTGTTTTCAGTATTTTCTAAAGAGGGTTTTTTTAGGTTCATTTTTCTCAGTATTTTTTGTCCCCACCCCCAGATCTGCCAACTTCCCAGTTGTTCTCTGAAAGAGGAGCAGTCTCTCTTCTGCCGCCAGCTCCCTTCCTCCTCACCCCTGGGGAAGCCGCATTGGTCTCCCAGTTCACCCCTCACACAGGGACTGTTGGAGCAAGAAAACGCTAGCCAGCAAACCAGCAGTGGCCAAAAAGAAGAGCCACCCCAAGGCAGAGGCGGGTGCAGGTTGGCTGCAGTTTGCCTTATTGCGAGGCTGAGCTAGAAGACCCAAGGCGAGGCAGGCTAGGTCACAAAAACGAGGCTTGTAGCAAAGCTTGGAAAGATGAGGAGACTCCAGCCAGACAGCGGTTTGCAAACAGCCCCTTTAGTGTGGAGCGTGCTGTGATATGGCTTCGAAACTCATCTGCCTTAGCAGCCTGGCTGTTGGGGCTTGCTAGGATGACCAGATAGCAAGGGCCAGGAAGGATTTTTCCCCCAGATCAGATCGGCTGGGAACTTGGGGAGGAGGAGGGGGGACGTTTGCCTTCCTCTAAAGCCAGGCTGCATGAATCAGCTGCTAGGACCACCTGGGCATATCCCATGTAATCAGGGCCCTACCACTGCCTGGGCCTCGGCCACTGCTGGGGTCTCAGGCTCTCTGTGGCGCACAGCAGTTCAGTCAGCAGAGGTTGGAAATGGTTTGGTCTAAGTTATAGGGCTCGGCACAGGAGTGATGGGACGAATCCTGAGTCCCCTGCTATCTAGGAGGTCAGTCCCTTCTGGCCTTAGACCCTGTGAAATGCATTGAGGAAATACAATGATCGGCATAGTGTCCTAGCAGACAGCACAGCACATCTGGTACAGAGGCAAGACGGGGTCCCTGCCCCAAGCAGAATTCCCAGATGAGTCGGAGGAGGACAAAACCTGGGGAAGAGGGTGAGAGCTATAGGCAGGGGGTGGGCCTGGGGGAGGGCAGTGGGACAGTCCTGAGGGGACGCTTCCCGCCCAGTGCAGAGAGCCAACACAAGTCCCTTCTTCCTTGACGGCTCCCACGGGTGCCAGCTCTCTGCAGAGAGACCCCTAGGACCCTAAGCTTCATCACTGCAGATGCTCCCCACCCACCCCGTCCTGGGCAGATTTCTCTAAATTGTTCAAAGAAGCCCTATCCCCACTTGTCCATCGGGTGGCGCTGTGCTACCAGGCAGTGCCCAGCCGCTGGCTCCATCCGCTCGCATCATTCCCAGGGTTTGCTACAGAGAACCAACCCCAGGGCTGAGGCGTGGGAGCCGCATCTTGGGAAAAATCCTCCCTTCCCTGGGTCTGGTTCCTCACAGATCCTGCGCCCCTGGGGCCTGGCGAGGCGGTGCGGCTGGGGCGGCAGCGCCAGCGTGGGCCAAGGTGGCCCAGCTGCTGGGCTCCTGGCATCCCAGGGCCCCCAGAGGAGCTGTCGTGCCAGGCCGGTTGCTATGGAGAGGGAGCTGATGGAAGAGCTATATAAAGCAACATGAGCTCATCGCTTTGCAGCACCACCGGGCAGCCAGGCTGGAAAGGGGGAGGTGCGTTTAAAGCACCTCGCCGGCCGCAGCAAGGCAGCCTAGCAGTTACAGACGCCAGCTGGCAGAGGCGGGCATGGGGCTGGCCTGGAGGGGAGCAGCCGGGGCTCCCAAGCACCGCTGGATGGGGCAGAGATGGGAGAGGGGCACGGAAAGGCCCTGGCCACCTGGCATTCATGTGCACAAAGGTCCATGCACCTTAGCCGCCATGCTGTCGAGGGGGGTCCGCTCCCACAGCCGTGTTCCGGGGGGACGGGATGGGGGCGTCACCTTGCCGCAGGCGCCCTATACGTTAATTCTCGTCTGTTCCCTGCGCTCCGCTGGAATCCAGGCTGGAGACGCTTCCCCCCTGGCATAGACTCAGCTGCTGTGCCAGAGGAGCCCCCGAGGGTCATTGCAGTTCAGAGCGGAAGCTCTGACCCAAGGGGGCGGGAACCTCCCCAGAAAAGCCGGGGCGATTTCGGCACGGTCGAAGCTGAGCGACAAATCTGCCTCAAACCCTTGAGCCGACAAAGACCAGATCGCCAGCACCTGGGCCCCGCCCTCAGTAATACACAGCGGGTGGCCATGGGTGGAATGGGGCAGACACGGGGGGGGGTTGGCCTTGGTGTTCTGCCCAGATTCTAGCTTTGATGAGTCTGTTCTGCCCTCCCCCCATCCGAAACTGGTCTGTTGTACAGCTGTGAGTCCTATTAAACCCTCCAGAGGTGGCTGCATCTCAGTGTTGGGTTCAATGATCCTTACCTAGATGCTCTGTATCCAAGGGGGTGAAAGGCACCCTGGGAACAGAGGTTGTTCTATTATAAAGCACACTTCCCCGCTGCCCCCCAGGTAACTTCCTTGACTGTCAAGGACAACCATGTTACTGGGCCAGTGGTTCTCAACCAGGGGTATGTGTACCCTTGTGGTACACAGAGGCCTTCCAACGGGTTCAACTCATCTAGATATTTGCCTACTTTTACAACAGGCTACAGAAAAAGCACTAGCGAAGTCAGTGCAAACAAAAATTTCATACCTACAATGACGTTTAGACTGTTCTATATCCGACACACTGAAATGTCAGTTCAATATTTATATTTCAGTTGATTTATTTTATAATTATATGGTAAAAATGAGGAAGCAAGCAATTTTTCATAGTGGGGCTGTGAAACGTCTGTGTTTTTATGTCTGATTTTGTAAGTGAGTAGTTTTTAAGTTAGGTGAAACTTGGGGTACGCAGGACAAAGTGGAGACCTGAAATGGGTACAGTCATTTGGAATGGTTGAGAACCAGTAGGCTAGTCAGTTGATTTTATGGAGCTGCTGGATCTCTGTGGCACTGCTGGGTGCTTTATAGGCAAGGTAGGAAAGTTGTCCCCAAACTTTTTATGCTGCACCCCACCCATTACCCCATCTGCACCCCTCCTCCCCAGTTGGGACTGGAGATGCGGCTAGGGCCAAGGGCCAAAGCGGGGGGCGGGGCTGGGGCTGGGAGCAGGGCCCAAATAACCCCATAGTTCGGGGATTCCTGGGGTAGGGAGGGTGGGAAACGACACAGTCTCTGCCCCAGGGGATTTGCAATCTGAGAGCCTGATCCCTGCAGAATAGGAATCAAGTGGGACACCAGGCCCTGGTTCAGGAAAACCCTTATGCATGTGCTAAATATTAAGCTTGTACTTAAATCCTATTGATGGGATTTGAGCATGGGTTTAAGATTAAGCACATGCTTAAGTGCTATCTTGAATAGGCCCCAATCCGCAAGGGCATCCCCAAGTGATGTGTGGGTCTCTTGGTGTCCCTGTGCCTGGGGTGACTTTCCCCAAAGGGGTAAGGCTGTTTATTAATGATCCACAACGTCCATAGTTGCGCTAGGTGCAGGGTGCGGCTTGGCGCATAAGGACGTGATACACTGTCATGGGAGGGGGAGATCCTGCAGGAGTTCTGGGCTCATCTCGGCAGCAGAAGAAATGCATTCTGCCCATGGCTGGCCCTGCTCCGTAAGCGTGCTCTGTGGATGAGCCGGGTAGACATGATTAGGGCGATTGGGTAGATGTCTGGGGGTGATAATACGGTGCCTCATAAAGCCGTGCATAGAATCTCCTGTTGGTTCTTCCGAGACCTGTCCTGGCTGTTCACACAGATTCATGGTTGGCTGCATGGGATTAGGAACGTAGGCATGACCAGAGCAGAGAGATCCATCTAGTCCTGTCTCCTAGCCAACATCAGCTACTTCAGAGCACAGTGTGGGAACCCCCTGGTAGCAGATGTGGGATAATCTCCCCCCACACGCACATTAAATCGCCTCCTAATCCCTAAAAGCTAGAGATTGGTTTAAACCCCCAAGCATGAGATTTAATAGCACTTCCCAAATCTGTTTGCATTAACTGTGATAATGGAGGATATTCTTATTCTTCATATAAAGGTCCAATTCCTCCTTGAATCAGGCTACATTTTTGGCCTCAAAGACATCCAGTGGCAGGGCGTTCCGCAGTCTAATCACACTCTGTGTGAAAAAGTCTGTCCTTGTATCTGTGTCACAAGTGGGCCTTGGGCGGCCAGGGGCCAGAGCCCAGGGGTAAGGTTGGGGGTCAGAACCAGTGTCGGAGTCGAAGAGCTGTAGCCTGAGTTCAGGACTGGGGTCAGGGTCCTAGTACTGATCTAGGGGGCAGGGATGGAGGCAGGGCTCAAGGGGCCGGGCCAGCGTCTATCACCCAGAGTCAAAGTTGAAGCTCCAAAGCTTTGGGTAAAAGCCAGGGGCCAAGCACCAAAGCCAGGGGTTAGGATGGGAGTTCCTAGGCGGAAGCTGCGGGTCTGAGCTGGCTTTGAGCGGCCGACAGGAGCCATGGGGCAGATCCCTCGCTAGTGCTGGCAGGGGGACCCACCTCAGTGCATGGACCTTTCCTGGAACTCCTCCTTAAATAGGGTGCCTGGACCAATCAGGGGCCATGAGGGAAGGTGTCAGTCCAGCCTGCGAGGTGGGACTTGCGGTGCTGTTTGTCTCCACAGGTCTGTGAGGTAATGCATGCGGCCCTGCTATGGCTGCCAGGGGGCAGTGTGGTGGGGTTCTAGTCCCGTCCCACAGAACCTCACAATCTGGTTTGAGTTTGACACCTTTTCATTTGATTGATTCTCCCCATGGGCGCCGAGACAGGAAGACCAGATGTTCCCGATCCACTTTCTTTGCCCGGCTGATTAGTGCATGTTCTTTTCTCATGCCCCCTTTTATCGGTCTTCCTTCTTCTGAGAGAAACAGTCCCCGTCTTTTCTACCTCCCTTCAGGGGAGAGTTTTGCCAGGCCCCCCCACCTGCTCAGTACTGGGCGGATCTGTCCGTTTCACTCCTTTGCTGGCCAGCCGTGTGATCCGGACCCGGGTACCCACTCCTCTCCACCCCAATCATGGGGGACGGAGACAGATCTTCAGGAGCGAAGGCGACGTTTTGCAGCCATGGATGTTTGTGTGCGCTATTAGGGCTCCAGTTCTTATACACCCAGTGATCTTGGGCTGTGGATCCTTCGTCTCCAGGGGGATTTCTAGATAAAATCCTTCCCTTTCCCTGCCCTGCATTAAGACCTTTCTCTCCCCATCCTAATTTGACCAAGTCACAGAACCAGCTGTCTCCATTGCTGCTGGTTTCGAAAGCTGGCCCGCCAGGCTCCGTATCCTCTCTCCACTCTTCTCACAGCTTGCTGCTGATTGGAAATGTCTGACTGTAAAGATAGCTCTCTCGGCACCCAGGGGAAAAAATCCAGTGCAGGTCCGCCTGTTTGCTTTTCACACCCTGCCCTGTCAGTCACCAGCACGCACCCTGTGCAGTAATCAAGGCTCTGCATGACTCACGTGAGTCCCTCCCACCCCTGCATTTGGCCTTTTGATCAGGAATAACTGAGGTGCCTGATGTAATTGTGGGTCTCTTTGGACGGGTTCTGCTCCTGCTTGCTGGCCCAGCTGATCTTTGCCCAGCTCTTGCTGCCTGCAGCTAGCTGCCCTTAATAAAGGCTTTTTGTGGGTTTTTTTAAAATAACACAGCAGTGGACAGAGGCCTGACGAGTCTCATGAACCAGTGCAGGTTTCAGTGGCTGGCTGAGCTGACCCCAGTGCTGTCAGAAAACTCCTCCCTACCCCAAACTTGGGCTCAATGAAACTTGGATCCGCACCAAGCCCTCTCTGGTTTGCATCTCTGAGCTAAGGGACCGCAGCCGTGGGTTTCTGTAGTGCAACAGTCTGATTGTGATTAGTGACTCCAGATAGCTGGTGCGGTGGGTGCATGTGTCCCTGCTGAGACCACAGAATTAAAAAGTGGGGGGAAGGGTTGGTGTTTTTGATCTAGAAGAAAGCATGCTGATGAACCGTGTTTTAGCTTTCTCTTGACTTGGAGAGAGAGACTGGTCTTGTGGTTAAGGCTCTGGACTGGGAGTCGAGAAATCTGGGTCCAATTTTCTGCTCTGCTACAGACTCCCTGCGCGGCCTTGGGGGCGTCACTTAGGGTAAGTCTGCGCAGCACGCTAAACCCAGGCTCTGACTACGGTTTGAGCCCAAGCCCCTCTTTCTGTCCCCACACAAATTGGCCTCAGGTCTGGGGTCTAGGACCTTGCTAGGGGGCTGCTATGGGGCTGGGGCAGAGCCCTGTCATTTTGCAGTATGGACGCAGCTCAAGACACAGACCCAAGTCAGAAGATCTGCACAGTGCAGTATGGACACGTTGGCGCGGCCATGGGATCTAGATCCAGCAATTGTAAACCCAGTGTGGACACTCAAGCACTGGCTTGGAAACACCAAATCCACAAGTCCGGGTCCCACTGACCCGGTTTATAATGCAGTGTAGACATACCCTCCACGTCTCTGGGACTCAGTTTCCTATATGTAAAGCAGAGATAACAATCCATCCTTTGCCTATTTAGACTGTGAGATAAGGCCTGTCTCTTACTGTGTGTTTGAACAGCACCTAGCGCAACAGGTCCTGACTGGGGACTCTAGGCCCTGCTGTGAAATCATTAAGATTAATAGCCGGAACAAAGCCCGGCTGTGGCAGATAGTCACCAGGCATGCTTGTCTCTTCACCCAGGCGGGGAAATAGCCCTTCTTATAACGCACGCTGGGCAACCACAGATCCAGAGGACTTCCCTGATGAGCATTGGGGTGCCCGTTGTACCCCACGGGAGCCAGCAGCGCAGAACGCAGGCAAGTGACTTGCCGGAGCTTGGCTGGGTTCGCTCCAGTGGCACGTCCTTCGCATGACAAGCACTGAAGCAATAGGAGTCAAAGCCGGATGCCCCCAGGACCTGTTAGAGGTGGTGATGACTCACCCCTTGCCTCCAGGGTTCGATGCAGCATTTGGAGCCTGGTCCCCTGGCAGTGTCCATTCCTGGCCTGGATGCTGTTCCCAGGCTCTTCATAGAGCAAATCGGCCTAAGTCATCTCGGCGTCTTTGTAGTGCTGATTGCTGAAGGCATCTTAGGCAACATGCCCGTAAACAAAGACCAAGGTCAAAAGGGGTGGGCCCTGGCAACCTGCCTCCACCAACTCCTGGTACGTCAGGGGGAGCCTGCAGAACTGCTGTCCCGTGTCAAGGGAAGTACCTCACTTTGTCAAATGCTTGGAGCTGTACAGCCAATAGGAACCATTTCATGACTCAGGCAGGGTAGCTTGGAGCGATTAGCACAAGGTGGAGGGCTAGGGGCTGGCTCCGGTCTCTTGACCATCACCGTGGTCTCTATTCTGGGCTGGCTCCGATCTTGTGACCATCACCATGGTCTCTGTCCTGGCCTGGCTCTGATCTTGTGGCTCCGGATCACATTACAAATCCCTCTGACAAGAGGCAGGCCC
Source organism: Mesoclemmys tuberculata (assembly GCA_007922155.1). Lineage (NCBI taxonomy): Eukaryota > Metazoa > Chordata > Testudines > Chelidae > Mesoclemmys > Mesoclemmys tuberculata. Next base: position 9,802,565 of record ML675643.1, read on the forward strand.
CTCTCCTGCAGTTATTTCTTTACAGCCTTTTCAGGGAGGGTGACTCACGCTCCTCTTGTGTCCGTGGGCGAAGGTGGGGGTGTGAGTCGCCGGAGGGGGCTGGAGAGGTCTGTCCAGGCTGCAGAGCTATTCACGCCATCGTGCTGGGGCAGGGGAACTGGCAGAAAAGAAGACTGAACCTGCTGGGAAAAGTGAGGGCTGTTCTGCGTGAGTCAGACGTTCCAGAGGAAGCTGAATATAGCCATAAAATCCGATCGGATCCTGCAGGTTGAAAGACGGGCTGGCTCTGCCTCTCGACAGCACGACAGGGGCCCACTCCGTCAGCATTTTGTCCTGTGAATTATATGAAACTCCCACTCCATGTCCCCATCTTTCACCTGCGGGTTGCAATCAGCACATAGGCCAGCAAGTGTTGGTGTGAACCCGTGTGGTGAGCTGGACGTCCAGATGCAGAATCTAAGTCCTCTTCTAGACCACCTCCGCTTGATCCTAAAACTCTGCCCTGTTTCGTCCCTGGTGGGTGAGGTGCCCCGTGGAGATGGTCTGCACTATTCATTGCAAAGCCAATTTTCACAGCGCCTGCAAACCAAGACATGGCAGGGTTTTAGGGACCTCAAGTTCAGTCGCGTTTGCTGCCTCTTCGTCTCTGTCCTGGGAAATAATGATTTTCTGTTTGAGATTACGGGGCGGGAAAAGCAACGGGGGCCAATGGACTCTTAGGAGACACAGCTCCATCTGGCAATGAGATGGTGAGGGTATTACATTCCACGCAGAACCGGGACGTGGAGGGCTGGGATTAAAATTTTGCCCTTGCCTGGTGCCTTTGATCATTTCCACCCACTTTTACAATCCGTGAGTAATTTAGTTTAGCGATGCCTGTGTGCATCACATAGATATCGTTTATCTTTGATTCGCCAGTGAGGAAACTGAGGCACAGAGAGGCAGTGGCGTGCTGGATGTGGGCCTAACAAGCCAGGTATGGAGGCCAGAACTCCAGCTGGTCAGAAAAAGGGGGATTTTTCCACTGAAAATTTCAACTTTTCATTGAAAACTGAAACTTTTTCAGTATTTGGCAAATGAAATCTGGAAAATATGTCCAAGAATCACTGGGGAAAAAATTGGTTTTGGGCTGAAAATTTCCTGGATTCAGTTTTCCAACCAAAAAAAGAGGCCGTTCACGCCACTGCCTTCTTGTAACGTGAGTTTCATGAGGCTACAGCATCGAGAAGTTTCCTTATTGTGTTTGAAAGAGCTTTGGGATCCTTGGATGAAAAGCATATGGGTTTTTTTTACAGCACCTGACACAATAGAGCTCTGGTCCATGACTGGGCAGCTCCGCGCCTACTGATGTATAAATGACCAATGATGATAATGTGCATCTGCATTTCATCCCTGCCTCTGTTTCTCACTCAGTGCCTTCGGATAGGTTGCTTAACCATGCTGTGAAATGGCGATAATTGTCCTGATTCCTTTTTGCTACTCCTGTTGCAAAGGACGCTATAAATGCAAAGCATTCTTACCTGTTAGAACATGACGATTTTTCCTAAACTCAAAAATTTCCTACCAGGCATTAGACTCTTAATGTTAGTTAATTTTTTTTCACCTTTTTTGGGGGTGTTAATTTGTGCTTCAGTGACGCGCGGCAGCTAAATGGATCTGTCGTCATGTCACTTTCCGCCCCTTGAAATATTCACCTTAAAGGAGATAATCTTCTTGCAATTGGTTTTCATTTAAACGCCTTGCATCATGATTTCCCATTGTCTTTGCTGTGAGTGGAGCCATTCGGCCAATCATGGCAGATTATGGGTCTTCAGCCTGAACAAGCCTGTAAAATAATTTGGCCTGTCACAACGGCAAGGCAAACTTTCTGATTGCTGTCAGCAACAGCTAATGGCAATTACTCCTTACAATAGGCAGTTAATGCAGCTTCACAATAGGCTGCAGGGGGAAAAGCAGAGAGCTTGGCGTTAATTCTCCAGCGAGGTGAGCAGGGGTATGCGTGTCTGTGTCTTTGAGTGTTCCAGTTTAGGGTAGAGGTAGGATGCACAATCTATGCCGGAAAGCCACCTTCAAGCTCCACTCTTGTCCCTCTAGCAGCTTTGCATCATTAACAAGAGATGTTGGCATTTGAATTATATATGTTCAAAATGGCTACGCTGATGCATCCTATAACATAATGCCCCTCCGGCCAGCTAGGACTTCATGCTTCAAGATAAGCATTCAAAATGTCACGGAAACCAGTAGGGACAGGAGTTGGGCCCTTCTACTGCAAAATCGCTGCTTGAGTTAAAGGAGACTCTTCTACGGTTAGCCATACAGAGCCTATGAGACACAGTGGAGCTATTTGGGGTCCGTCCAATAGAAATCAGGGGAGCACATGCACAGTTAGCAATGCTTTGCGGTTGGAGTCCGTCAACATTTTCACATCGGAAGCTACGGTTTCATCAGATATTGCCATTTTCCAGAAGAAATGTTTCCACTTGCTGGTGGGGGATGTGGAAAGGAAAAACATCATTTGGAATCCTTGTGAATTGTCATTTTTGTTTCAGTTTTTGGAAATCTGAAATATTTTGGATCTCTGTTTTCAATTTTTGTATTCCTTCCCACCCTTGGGTCTCTTTTTCATACAGGAAAGAGGAGGAAGAAAAGATTTGCTTTTAAGTAAAAAAAAAGGAGGGGGGGAGACCCACTTTCTTAGATTTTTGTTTTTTCTGTTTTCCAAGTGGAAAAACTTTTAAGCCATTTTATGTCAAAGCGAAATAAAAGTTGCTATTCCAAAACAAAATGAAAATGTTAATTTTGAAAGAATCTTTTGAAAAGAAATTAAAGGGGTTTTTTGTTTTTGTTTTTTAATTCTCTGTGGGAAACAAAAAGATTTTTCACTGGAAATTGTCGAATGGACATTTTCCCTGAAGAAGAGCTCGGTGTAAGCTCGAAAGCTTGTCTCTCTCACCAAAAGACTTTGGTCCAATAAAAGATATGACCTCACCCACCTTGTCTGTCTAATATCCTGGGACCCACACGGCTACAACACTGCATTGAATTTTCCAACCACCTGTAATGATACTGATGAGAATCTCCTTAGATTGAATTTAGATTGAACTGACACCTTAGTTTGACACACCATTTTTTACAAAGATTTATTAAAATAAAGGCAGGCAAACCGAGAGGAAGAATGGTGCATCAGTTAGGCCAGCAGCCTGGCTACTGAGAGACCCCAGTTCAGTTCCCTGCTCCATCACAGACTCCTTATGTCACCTTGGTCAAGTCCCTTAGACTCTCTGTGCCTCAGTTTCCCCATCTGTAAAATGGGATGGATAGCATTGCCGTGCCTCACAGCAGTGTTATGCTAGAGATTGTTTGGATACCATGGTGATAGAGGCCACAGAGATACCTTAAAAAAAAGATAGGGTCTTGACTTTTACGTCACTGTTTCTACAAGAAGGGCCAAACGCTTTACAAAGGTGATAGAGTGTGATTGTCCACATTTCACAAATGGAGAAACTGAGGCACAGAGCGAGGTGGTGACTCACCCAAGGTCACGCAGCAAATCACAGGCAATCAGGGACACAATCCAGCAGTCCAGATTCTCACTCGTGTGTCATGACCTCGAGACCAGTGGTTTTCAACCTTTTTTCATTTTCGGCCCCCTAAAATATTTCTAATGGCAGTGTGGACCTCTTTGGGAATCTTTAGACATAGGCTGCGGACCCCAGATTGAAAACTACTGCACTTGACCATGCTGTCTTCATGCTGGGCCATGCAATGGGACATCCAACACTCTGTTCCATCATCACTGTTAGGGGTTGGGAGCATCTTTAGTCTTCTGCATTTGGACAGAAGCAGGGCCCGTGTTCCCATGGTTCAGAGCTGACACATGGACGAAACAGGCAGCAGAACCTTTCTTGGTCGAAGGGTAGAGCCCAAAAGGAGAAGAACAACATGGGATCATATTCCCCATCTCCCCAGGACAGTTTGTCAGAGCTTGCAGCAGATGTTCTTGGCTTTTCAGAAAATAGTGCAAAGCTGGAGAACACTAGTGTTCCAGGACCTGTTTGCATGCTTCTAGAAACACGTGTTTCCATGCACAAGTGCACCGGATATTGCACAGGTGTTTCCATGACGGGTGCGACTGCACCTGCTTTGTGCAAGTCTTGTAAATGCCTTCTCTCACTGTAGTTCAGTCCAGACCCCATCAGTGCTAGTGCAGACTGTGGTGGGGGGCTTGCAGCTGCAGCAGTTCGATTGGTTCTTCAGGAAGGAAGATTCTCAGCATGTTCACCTAGCTCTCTGGGTACCTGAGTTCAAATCCCCGCTCCGCTACAGATTTTCTGCCTGACCGTAAGCAAGTTGTTCTCTGTACTTCAGTTCCCCAGCACCATGTGGGGCGGCTGACTCAGTGCTATCTAAGGTCCCCCATTACTGTAACAGCTGAGCACATCAATGTTTTTCTCCCCATAACACTCCTGTGTGGTAGAAAAGTGGTACTGTACTTGTATAGATGCAGGACTGCCAACCCCAAATGGACAAAAATCAGGAGTCAGGCTCACCAAAAATCATGAGATTGGCTTTAAAATCATGAGATGATGTAAGAATAATAGATTTGGTGTTCTTTTTATTTCCCTTCTGCTTTTTGAGCCTTTAGGGTCACATTTTGCCACTTTCTCTACAACCCCAAGAGCTAGAAACTGACTTTTTCTTTAAGAATGAAGGCTGAAATCATCACATATCCACGTAACTCCAGGAGCTGGGCTTTTAAGGAAGACAATAACCACGAGACTCTTGACAAAATCATGAGAGTTGGCAACACTGTGCACAGGTGTGATTCTGCTATGAAGAGGACAAAGCATTAGTAAATGGTACAGCAAGGATCCAGTCCTGCATTGGCAGCGAGAGGAGTTTGATGTGACTTGAGTTCTTTTCCATTTTCTGTGACCTTGTGGAAACAGAGCATCCAGTTGCGTGGAAAGCCAGGCAGACCAGGGGGAGACGCGGATGCCCAAGACACCATTCTGTGTAGATGAAGAAACACTTTTCTTTAGAGGATTGATTCCAGTTTTTCCAATTGTCTTTCTTTTCTAAACAAAAGGAAATTAACATTTTTATTTTGTTTCATATTGCAGTTTTTTATTTCCATTTTTGGTTTTCATATTTTGGTCATTTTCTCCTTTTTTTTTTTTTTTTTTTTGTACTTACTTGCCTTCCTCCTTTTTTTTCCCACCAGAAAGGGGAGAGAAGGGAGAAAAAAACCCTCCCCCCCCGCAACACTTTTTCTTGTGAAATCAGCTGGTTTTGGCAAATCCTTTGCATTTCAATGAGCGTGTGTTCTTCAACAGGGAGGTTTTTCAGAGGACACATTTTGACCAGTTCTGGTTTTTATGCCAGCATGTTGTGTCTTAGACTCCAGTGAGTGGGAGGGCCTGGAAAGCAGGTCACCACTGGTGGAGTCCTTCTAGTCGGTAAAAGGTGGGAATTTTTTTTAAAAACTCAAAAGATGCTGGGAAACATCAAAAACCTTGAAGGTGCCTCGTTTCTGTAGACTTGCTATAAAGATGCTGCCTCCTGTGTTCCTCTCAGCACATCAGCCATGGCTTATCAACAGCTCCCACCGTATACAGCCTCCTTTCCTAACACCCCATACACTGTCAGACGCCGCACACATGGCCGAGTGCAAAGGGAAGGCGTCACTGCTGCTTAATATTTATGCTTGCTGGCTGATGCAAGAGGGAACGGGGCCCTTGATGGAGCTTCCCAGCCAATCGAAATGGATAGATAGACATAACTAAAAGGTCAGGTTGGTCCTTGACCTCCGTCTTTGCAACTGCAATGGTCGGAAAAGGCGAAGGGCCAACATGACCCTTGCCCTGTAGTCTTCAGAGAGTGTGGGATTAACTAGGGGTCATTCATCTCCCAGAGGTCTTGAGGCTATAGACCACTTCTGGCTCTGCTTCTGGTGGGTCTTGGGAACTAAGCAGAGCTGGGTGTGCTCAGTACCTGGAGAGGAGGCACTCAAGACACATCTACCAGTGGCATAGCAGGTAACAGCCAGGGTGCTGTTTGTTGCACTATTCAACCCCATGTGCCCAGTGGAGCTCCCAGCAGGGCAGGGCTGTCATCGTTTCATGCCTTGTTGGCCTCCGTCCTCTTAATGCAGCATTGCTGACTTCCAGAGAAGCTTTGGATTTGGCGCCGAAGGTTCATGTGCAGTGTCGCTATTACTTAGGGGATGGCCGTGCCCTAACCACATCTGACAGCCAGAGGAGGAGGCAGGCTCCAACTCAAAGCACGTGCAAGTTTGGGAGTCGGGGGGCTCTTTTTAAAGATTTTATTTATTTCAGGATCTTTTGGGTCAGGTACAACAAGACTTTCCAGCACGACCCATATAAATACGTCTCTTGTTACAGGAGTCACAGTATTAAAGAGCGTATTGTATATTGACCATATAGCGTCCATTACCCTTTCCTTTCCCCCTATAACATTATTTAAATGCAATCTTCACGTGATCTCTCTCTCTCGCTACCTTTTTCTGGAGGAGGGGGAAGTCTTAGGAGACAAGAAAGAAAGGAAAGCTAGAGGAGAATGAGGGTGTTATTCAGTCGTCCTCTGTGTGTATTTCTCCTTCTTGGCTATTTTATAGAATCACTGAGACAATGTCAAAGTGTTTCACTGATTCCCGTATTTCTGTTGTATTGTTTTCCTGTGCAAGATACACTAGGATCCATTTGCGTGCGTGTGTGTTTGTCTGGCACTGTTCTCACGACGAAATTTCCACAGTTAGACGTTTTATTAATATTTGCCCCCCGCTCGCCCCCCTGACTCACAGTAGGAATTGTTTCCTGGGTCTGCACACTTGATTGCTTGCTTGGTTGGTTTTTTTGCTAGAAAGAAGAAGTAGCCAGCTTCCTTATTCCCAGCTTGAATCATTTAAGCGCCTGCAATTTGCGAACGCGTCTCATCTCGAGCCTCCTTCTCCTCCGTGGGGCAGAACCGCAACCCTGCTTTTCCCAGGTGTGCTGCGAGGGTAGCTCTAAAGAGAAACCCTTGGAGGAAAGAGCCCGGAGTTTCTTATTACTCATCTGGCGCGCCCCCTGGGCCTGATCAAAGTCCATCTAGAGGGGCTTTCCACTGAATGTAAGGGGCTTGGGGCCACAAAAGGATGAGTTCATAAGTGGAGTAACTCTGGCCTGATTCAGCGGCCCACATGTTTACTCACCCTCTTAAACGCAGCCGAGTGGAGCGTGGGGTAGCGATTTCCCATCAGTCCCTGCTGTCAGCTGCCCATCACTGGCCTGACCTCAGGCCCATCCGTGGCTTTTTATACAAGCCTGGCCTTGTCCTGTCATTTGGACACAGCCTGCCGATTGGCTGGGCATGATGTCATCCTGCCCGGGAGTCAATAAGCAATTAGGCCTATAGATTTTGCAATAAGAGCCGGGAGCTGCGCACTGCTGCTTAAGCTGTTTTTTATTACGGTAATTTACTCGGCCGTTCCCTTAAATAGACAGATGCATTTGTCAGGGGTTTGATGCACGTTCTCAGTCAAAACTGAAGAGGCAGCCTCTCCCCTTCTCAGCTTCAGCCGCTGGGTCCAGAGCCGCCGCCAGTGCGTCTAAGACAGAGAAGAAGCAAACGAAGCCGCCCGGAGCCTGCCCCTTCTTCCCAGAGCTGAGCATGAAGCTGCCAACGTCCCTGAACCTCGGTGGTGAGCAGGGGGGCAGCTTGTAATCCTGATTTCATTTTTGCGACTGGTTCCTATCTTTGTAATGCCCAAAGCAGAACGCTGGATCCAACCCTCCACCGAGGACCGTGGGGTGACCCGAAGCTTTCTCTGGAATGGCTTGCCCCATCTGTGGCCCTTATTGATTCATTATTATTAAGACAAGGCCCTGTTGTGCCGGGCGTTGTACGCACACATAGCAAGAGACAGTCCATGCCCCAAAAGGGCTTGCAGTCTAGACAAGACAGAGACACTGGGTAGGAGAAAGGAAGGATTTATAGCCCCAGTTTGACAGATGGGAAACTGAGTCACAGACTGATGAAGAGACTAGAAATACAGAGTCTGTGGCAGAGCTAGGGATTGATCCCTCATCTCGTGAGTCCCGGTGCAGGGATCTGTTTTTCAAAGCCATCTTGTTCTCTGCATGTTTCCCCCCTCCTCTGTTTTCACTGGTTTGCTGCGTGATATTGTTCTCAACAGGCAGCCCAGGGGCTTGAGAGGGTCAGGCGTGCAATGGAAAGCAACATTCTTTCCCATTATCCTTCCTGTCACCGCTAAGTAACAGAGAGATCCTGAATCGTGCTGAGCGGGGAGAGGCGGGGGAGCCCAGTAGGGCATGGGAGGGAAGGAGCGCCTCCACTGAGAGATGCTGCAGCCCACCCAGCAGTGATCTAAAAGACCCAGCAACGTCATGTCCACCCAGTGACACACTCTCGGTGCAATGGCTCGCGTGCATTTGTACTGCAGGCCACAAGTTCTGAGCGTCCATTCTGAGCGTGGCTAGCAGCCAGAAAGCTAGCGTGACACCGACGCTCCTAGCCCTGTCGGGGACGAGCAGCCAGGAGGTGCAGTGGGATGTCAGGACGTTCCCGGGTGAAAATATGGGGAGTGGGAAGTCATCCAAAGCCTCGCACGCACGCAAGTGCACCACTGTTATATGCACGCACACATAGGTTTGCACATGTGTTCAGGGACCTGCACAAATGTAAACATGCACACATATATCCCTGCACACAGGCACAAGCAAACATGCACAAATAGCATATGCACACGCATGTGCGAACATCCAGGGGACCATGGACAGATATGACGTGTGAATACGTGCATGACCACACAAACACAAATACTGACACACACACTACAAGAGCAGCAACCGATACCAGCATGCACTCGTCTCCTCATCATCCACCAATGAATGTGTTACAGAAGCAGGAACCCGCTGTGGCTAGGCAACAGATGATATTTTGGGATTAGCGCTCAGAAGTACCTAAGCAACCAGGGAGGACTTGCAGCTGTGCAGATTAAAGCAGGCTGGGAGCAAAAGTGCACGATTCAGCAGTTGTTAAAGCCTTCTGCCTTAGTCCTGAAAGCTAGTGAATGGAGCCGGGAGCACAGGGCCAACTCTTGCATTTTATTGTGAATTTTGGCCTGGCTGGGTTTTTGTTGAAGCCCCAGCTCCTGGAGTCATGTGAATATGTAAAGACGTTTCTCAGCCTCATGGTTGCGGGGGAGAAGCTTGGAAACATGACAGTGCAACCTAGTGGCTCAGAAAGCAGATGACAAAGTGAAAGATCCCAGCGTCTATTGTTTTAAAAATCAAGAGATTTTTACCAATCTTGTAAATTGGGAGGGCCTTAACTTGTGATTTTTTGGGTGTTGGGGTGAGCTGGAGTGCTGTTGATTTCACTGGTGTAACTGGAAGCAGAATCTGGCCTTACAACAATACCGTCCACTAGCAGTGCAATTAATTAAACAGGGTGATTTGAAAGCAGATTAGACGTCAGTTATTTCTCCCAGTGCCACGGCGCGTGGGTGTTTGTTATTCCCACTTTACAGATGGGGAAACTGAGGCACAGAGAAGTTGGGCCTTGCCTGGGGTCAGGCAAACATCTGAAATGGAAATCAAGAGTAATGCACCTTTCTCGCAGCCCTGGCAATGGCGGGAACCAGGCGTAAGAAGTTCTTTATGGCCCTTCTTGGTGCTCTGCCCTCTCCTGGACAGACTCAGAACTGCTCATTCACGCATCAAGCTCCACCCGGCAAACAGCACAGGGATGTTCCCTTCTAGCGCGAGTGCTTTTGGATCTGGAGGACTTGGAATTCCCTCCCTGCTCTTGCTGGCAAGTGCTGCGGGGCCCTAGCGTGCAGATGACAAACGATGAAACGACGACCAAAAGCCCTCCCGTGCTCTGCCACATGGCTCTGTCCAGGCGCTACCTGTGTATTGGCAAAATGTTCTGGGTGCCTAGGTTTGCCTGGCAGCTGCATTTTCCAGGGAAGTCAGAGTCCCAGCATCCTTGTGAGGTCAGAACGTCTCTTGTGGTTCAGAACTCCTCATCCACATGGTCCCACCCCAATCCGAAGACTGAGGGTGTTCTAAATCCAACCTCACATCTCGATCTGAGACGTGTGACTGGCCTCAACACAGGAACAGCCTGCCTGGATCAGCTTGGTGGTCTGTCCAGTCCGTTAACCTGCCTTTATCTTTCTAGGCTTTATAAAGGCTCCTTATCATCATGGTAGCTCAACTTCTCCAACAATGGCCAGTGACAGGAGCTTTGGAGGAAGGTGCAAAAAGTCCCATAATGGACAATTATGGAATTAATTGCCCATACAGGGAATTTCCTAAGCCTCCCCAATTAGTGTTTGGCTGAGCCATTGAAACCAGGGGGTTTATATCCCTCTAAGATGCATGCACCTTTATCCTGTCCGGTGTATCCGTGGATGTTCTCCTTGTCCATGTAAATATCTAAGGCCAGATCCTCAAAGGGCATAAATCAGCCTAGCTTCTTTGAAGTCCCAGGCTCTGCACCAGTTCACAGTTGCTGACGGCCTGGCCTCTCGTCTTTATTTGGAAGTCTGGAATTATTAAACAATCCATATGTAAGCACCTGGAGGGTAACTGAGTTATCAGGAATAGCCAGCATGGATCTATCGAGAAGAAATTATGGCAAACCAAGCTAATTTCCTTCTTTGACAAGGTTACGGGCCTATGGATGGAGGGGGGGAAGCAGTAAATGGGATAGTTCTTGGTTTTTAGGAAGGGTTTTGTCACAGTTCCATATGACGTTCTCAGAAGCTGACTCACAAAATGTGGTCTAGGTGGAAACACAATAAGGTGGATCTACAACTGGTTGAAAGGCCATCCTCCAAGAGCCGTTATCAGTGGTTCGCTGTCAAACTGGGAGGGCATATTTCGTGGGGTCCACAGGGGTCAGTCCTGGGTCTGGAACTGTTCGATGTTTTCTTTAAAGGCTTGGATAATGGAGTGGAGAACCTGCGAATGAAATCTGTGGCTGACACCACGCTGGGAGGGCCAGCAAGCACTTCAGGGGACAGGATTAGAATTCAAAACGAACTTGACAAATTGGAGAATTGGCCTGAAATCAACCAGATGAAATTCAATAAAGACAAGGACAAAGTACTGCACTTACGAAGGAAAAATCAAATGCACGGCTCCAAAATGGGGATTAACTGGCTAGCACGGCTGAATCTGGGGCTATGGTGGAACGTAAATTGAATGAGTCAACAACGTGATGCAGTTGCTAAGATGCTAATGTCATTTTGGGGTGTATTAACAGCAGTGTTGTATGTAAGACACAGGAGCTCATCCTCCCGCTCTACTCTGCATTGGGGAGGCCTCAGCTGGAGTATCCTGTTCAGTTCTGGCCACCCCACACTTGAGGACAGATGGGGATAAATTGGAGAGAATCCAGCGGACATCAACACAACTGATAAAAGGTTTAGAAAACCTGACCTGTGAGGAAAGGTTAAAAAACTGGGCATGTTTAGTCTTGAGAAAAGGAGATTGAGGTGGGACCAGATAAGTCTTTAAATACGATAAGGGCTGTTATAAAGAGGACGGAGATCAATTGTTCTCCATGGCCACTGAAGGTAGAACACGAAGTCATGGGCTTAAACTGCAGTAAGGGAGATTTGGTTAGAGATTAGGAATAACTTTCTAACTCTCAAGGTAGTTAAACTCTGGAACAGGCTTCCAAGGGAGGTCATGAAATCCCCATTACTGAAGGTTTTTAAGGACAGGTTGGACAAACACTTGTCAGAGACGGTCCAGGTTTATTTGGCCCTGCCTCACGGCAGGGGGCAGGACTTGATGACTTCTCGAGCTTCCTTCCAGCACTTCATCTGTGTGTTTCTGTGACAAGCTGTTGGCCTCTTGTGGCAGTGAATTGCGCTGGCTAATCATGTGTTGTGCAAAACGTTATTTCCCTTTGCCAGTTTTCCATTGGCTGCCTCTCATTCCCACTGAATGTCGTTCAGGGTGTTACGAATGAGGGTGAAGAGGAGCCCCCATTTCTCTTGTGTTTTACAAAGGGGCTAACCTGAAGTCCACGAAACTTGGGGGTGAGCTGAATTTTGCCACCCGAGCCCCTTTCTGATTGTGACACAGTGACTCTGCAGGATTGTTTTGTTATCATTACACGTCCTGCCAGCCAAAGACGTGCCATGTGGGACAGACACAGTGGCAACTCTGAAGGTCTAAGTAGAACGCAGCTGCGTCTCCCCCTACGTACCTTTTACGGCACCTTCTTCCCAGAGGCCTGATTTGGGGCTGCCGTGTGCGTGATAACATTTCCAACGTGCTGGCAACCTGCCGCCTTTAACGAAAGCTGTCCCACCACACACATCCCATGAGAAACCCACTGCTAGGCGGGCGGGGTCCCGAGACACATCATCTGCTGAACCAGCAGCCCTGACGATGCAGGCTGTCTCAGAATCTTTTGTAACCATCCTTCCTACCCCGCGTAGGAAGAGCGAAGTATGTGCCAAGGACAAAGTGGCTTAGTTCACTCTCATCCACAAGGTCAGAGCTAGATCAGGAGAAAGAAAAATACCCATGGCATTGTGGACTTTTACCACTTAGCCGCAGGATCTTTGGACGGGACAATTTTAAGATGGGAACGAAAAATGCTAAATAAAGAGCGAGAGATGAAAACTTTTCCAAACCCGTTAGCAGAATGCAAGCTCCTGCCTGGCTCGAGCAAATGATTTTAGCTTTAAACTGCTCTGTGAAAAGGGTTACTAAATTTACCATCTCCTTCTTGACCCTTGTTCAAATGCCATCAAGGCTCATATGTAGGAGAAAGCAGATTGAAAGAATAATTGGTGCCGTGAGTGGCGTGCCGACTCCAGAAGCGAATTAATTGTTTTAGCACATTCCGCATCTAATTTGGGGCTATTATCTATTGGAAAAAAAAAAAAAGGAGAGAGAGAACAGGGCTCGGTGACATGCCAGCAAATGCGAGAATCAAAGTCAGATGCTGTTGTGGAAAAGGAAACTGAATCGAAAAGGAGCTTAACAAAAAGGCCAGCCCAAAAGAGGGGGGGCGGTATCACAAACAAAAGGGTTTCAGGCAATCAAGGAGCCAGGAGTCTCTTATTAGAGATTCTCTTTGGGCCAAGGGCACAAGGAGAAATAATTAGGGAGAAAAAGAGCAAAAAGATTTTTTTTTTATTTTTAATTTTTCCCCAGTGGACTCTGGCTGGATTCTCCTCTGGCTTACATTGGGTCTAACACTCTGTTTTCAGTGGAGTGATTCCTCGCTGATGCTGGAGAAAATCAGTTCCTCCGGGTCTGTGTGTCAGAGGGGCTTCTGGGTGCTGTTTGTCTCTCGGGGTGACTTTGGGGGGTTATCAGCTCTGAGCCAGATCCTGGAGGGCAGAACTCTGCTGACTGTGCGTTAGGCTCGCCCTGTGCTGGGGGCTGGGAGGACGTCCTGCGAAATGCCCTGGGGCCCAGGAGGGAGCATACAAACTGCTACACTGCTCGAAGGATGCAGCTCACCCCGCTAGGCCAGCCAGCTCCAGTGCTGGGCGCAGCCTTGGCTGAGTTATTTGCGCAGCTCTAACAATACTAGTTACACGCCCTCATCGGGAGGGCCTCGGGAGAAGCGCAATCTACTTACTTGGCCCTAGAAAAGGTGAAGAGGTGACGATCACTGTCTGAGGAGGACATTCCTGACCGCAGAGAACTCTTTCATCTGCAGAGCAAGGCACAGTGGCGGGAGCTGGACTAAGGCACGCTGGAAATAAGGCACACTTTTTAACTGCCGGCCCGGCTGACCTAGGGACACAGCAGATTCTCCATCACTCAGGGTCTTTCAGGCCAATCTGGGTCATCAGTCTTGACTCAAAGAGAAGGGAAACGCTTGCCGTAAGAGCCCCGACTCAGGTTCTCTGGTCTATGGCATGCAGGCGGTCGGACAAAATGGTCTAATTTTTGGCTTCAAAATCTGCTGCCTCTGAAATGTTGTCGATCAGTGGGCCAGCTTCCGCTCTGTAGAGCCCCAGTAAAGTCAGGGGGGAGAGGGAGAAGTTAGGGCTCAGTAATTTATTTATTATTATTATTTATTGACTTATGTATTTGCGTTACTGTAGCTCCTAGGACAGTGGTTCTCAACCTTTCTAATGCCGTGACCCCGCAATACAGTTCCTCATATTGCGGCGACCCCAAACCAAAAAATTTGCTGCTGTTTATTTCTCTCTGTGACGCACTGGGGGAGACAGTGGGTGTGGAGGATAAAAAGGGGCCTGCTCCCGCGCCCCCATGGCCCTCAAAAGAACCACTCCATCGGGCCCCGTCCTCGTGTTGTGACGCAGGGCAGCCAAAGGACCCAATTTCCGTCTCAGACCCGGCAGGAGTGCATCTTACTGGGCACACGCCGGGCGACAGCCACACGCTGCAGGCGGTGTCATGCCATGGCGTGGAACGTGTTTTGGCCTCAGATGGGGGAAGCAACAATTCGCCTTTCAAACACAGCAGTCCCTGACTGGAGGCGCCTTTGAGGCGGTGACATCCAGGGGCACGTGTGCCCGCCGACCTGGGCAAACGGCTTACTGTTAGGAAGGCTCATTTGGGGGCCAGGCTCCCCAAAGAACCACACGCTAGTCTGGAATCCTTGGGCACTAAGTTCTTCCCCAGACTCAGATGCTCCAGGAAAAGCTGCATAGGAAATGTAAATCCACGTGGGTGAGACCTTCTCTCCTGCCCATGCTTGCTGCTTACTTTACCCACTGTATTGTATATCCTCTCAAATCAGGCACATAGACAAGCTCCAGGGTGTCTCCAGCTTTGGATTTGGCATAGCTCTCCGTGCTCCAATGCTGGCCAGGTTTCAGCCTGCAAACTCTCTCCACATTTTTCATCCTCGTTTAATTTAGGCGAGGCACACGGTGCCAAAGAATTCAGCATTCCTTTTAATTGTGAATGACGATAACTCCTTTCACCCTGGCGGGCACCACACAATCAGGAGATTGGCTGGAAAATCATGAGATTAATAACAGTACTTCAGGGAGTCTCTTTATTTGCCTTTATCTGCCCATTAGGGGTCACGTTTTCAGGCTTTCCTCTGTGCCCTCAAGGGTTAGAAATGAACCATTGCTTGTTGAGATGGAATCAGCGATGGTTGTGTAATGACATGAGTCCAGGAACTGGGGCTTTAAGAAAAATATCAAACATTGCAAGAGTTGTCAACGCTGGAGTTACAGAGGGAAAGGATGGTCCAGGGTTTACGGCACTAGCCGGGACTTGGATTCACATCCCTTCTCTGCCGCAAACTGCCTGTGTGAACTTGGGCCAGTCCCTGAATCGCTGTTGGTTGTCACAGCTGTACAATGGGGCTAAGAGCCCTGCCGTACCTCACAGCTGGGAGTGGCCGGGGAGAGGTTTTAGTCTGCAGGGTCATTAGCCCTTCCCCCAGCACAGAATGGCCTGTTGGTTGGATGATCCAAGGGTCTCATGCCAGGCAGTTCCTGTGGCTTCAGCCGAGGAGCTGGCCCATTTTGTGTGTCTGAGAGCAGCAAGAAGGGGCTGGCATCGGAACTCAGCTGCCTCCAGTGAGATTCTGCCATGCCAAGGCAACTGAAGGTAGTAAATTGTCCAGGAAAGGCCTCAGCTTTGAATCTGCAGGACTCGTCCATTGCTAGCATCCCTGGACTAACCAGTGAGATTAGTAATGGCCAGCCTTGTCTTGATACTTGAAGCCCTTTTCCTGCCGGTGTGTCCTGCCTATGTCCTGGAGATGGGACCAGGGGTGCTAAGCTGCGAGAAACGCAATGGCTAGAAGTTTGCCTAGGCTGAGTCTAGGCTGCCCCGCGCATCACGTGGAATTAGCTACAGTCTGCAGCCTGTGCGGTTGGATCTTCCCGGCCCGGTGGCTATGCCCGTGGATCTGAACCCCAGCCAATTTTAACGGTGGCAGGAGCGGAAGCAGCCTATGCTCTTCATATTTTTAACCCGCTGGGTTTTTTTCTATCGTGTTTCACGCCAGCTACATGCCGAGCAAATCCACCGGCAGGGAAGTGAGGGCTAACGTCTCTTCCTGGCTACGTCCTCCTGACTCAAGTGCCATTTTGCTGCAACGTTACTTAAAAATCATCCCAGACGGGCACCCCCATCTGTCCTGGGACTTTGGCTGCATGATTCGCTGTTTAAGCAGATTGGCAGAAGTCCATTGAATCCAGCCTCTTCGCCTCCCCATGTCACCCCTGCCTGATGCTTCCAGGGCAGCGAGGTGGACCTGAGTGATGGCAAATTGCAGGAGGGGTGCATGCCTTCCCATCCCCCAGGGGCTTTTTGTACATGCCTGGAAGCCCAAGATGTGTTTGCTCCTGTAACGTTGCCTTTAGGCTATGAATCAAGGACTTAGCTAATGCCATTAACAGGGGGTCCTCATTACAGAATGGGAGTCCAGTCCTGACCCCTTTGAAGTCAGTGGAGTTTTGCCGTTGGCTTGTACGTCCAGAGTTTGGTTCCAAGGAGCAGATGACACAGGGAACACCACACCTACCTTGCAGTCGCTGGGCCAGCCGGGTGCCCTCCATTTTGCGCACACAGTCCCACCGAAGGCCACGCGAGCCATGCCGCGTCTCTGGCCACAGGCCCGTGCCCTGGGATTGCCGGGGTGCCTGCCAGCTGACGGCGGCATGAGACGGGTCATCATATGCGTGGCTGGCATGTCCTGTCCTGTGCCTTGATGTCCTTTTGCAGAAGATAACCATTTGCTTAGAGACAAGCTGGTGGGCCCCAAAATTAAGTCATGGCTCTTTAGGGATTAGGAGCTCCCGTGGGCTATTGTCTCGGTAGCCGTGTCTCTCGTGTAAGTGGATACTCCTCTTAGCTTTGTTATTACAGCTGCTGCTGCTGCTAGGCAGACGAGCCTGTGTGAGGGCGCGGCAGATGCCGGGTGGATGCAGTCCCCGGTGAATGCTGCCAGCTTAGCGAGCGATGCTAGCCCTGGCCAGCGACCTCCATCCCCCGTGCGCAGAGGCCACAGGGGTCATTAAACCGCTGCCCACTGCCTTTCCACATCCCCAGGGGCCAAGGGGCTCCCAGGGCACAGACACTGTTATCTCAGCCTGCCTCCTCCCACGCCTGGTTTACTCTGACCCCGCCAGGGTTGCTTCATTATCGAGCAGTAGGCGTCCTAGTGCTCGCTTGTCTGCCTTGTATTTATACCTGCCGTGCAAATAAACCCAGTGTCTGCCAGAGCCCCGGACGAGGTCAGAACTCAGCTGTTCTGTTTGGTGGTGATGAAAGAAGGGTAAATAAACGGGAAAGGCTTGGACGCATCCTCCCAGAAACAATGGGGCCAAATGCCGCTCGTGACTCATGCTCGCTCGCCCTCCCGGCCCCCGCTGCGATGGCGGGCAGATTGGAGCTAGCCCTGCGAGACGCTTGAGAAAGGCCGGCAGCCGCAGGCTCCCCGTTTAAACTGCAGGAGCCCAGCGGCAGTCCCCGGAGCCTCTGTGGCTGGCCCACGGAAATTCGACAGGGGACGCTGGCGGCTCGCCTGCCCGGCAGTTGGGGGCTTGTCTTCTTTTTATGCTCTTTTTTCTGGCAGTTTGAACCAGCACGCGCAGAATCAGATTGGGGCCAAGGGGGTTCCTGGGTGCGGATAGACTGCGATATTCGCAAGCAAGGCATAGCATGTTTTCCGAGCACTGTGCAGCATCGTAGCTCTCTCGCCCAGGTCCCTGTTTTACAGCCGACCAAACTGAGGAAGAAAAGGGAACTGACCTGCCCCAAAGACACGGAAACTGAGACGGAGATGGGCTTTCTTCAATCCAAGCCCCACACGCATCCCTTTAAAGGCTGCTTTGCTGCAGCACCATTAGTCCAAAGCTCTTGGTAAGCTACACACAAGAGTCCTTTCATTACCCACCACTGCAATGCTGCCGCCTCTGGGAGGGAGCACGGCAGCTGTTTAGCAATGGGCAGCAATGATTAAAGAAGACCCCTAATCCAAGGGAGGATTTAGGGCTGGAATCTGGATACGATGCTAAACTGAATGCCTCTGCCCTTCAGGGAAGCACCATGTGATCATCATGAGTAAAGGGGATCAGAAGCCTGGTTTTACTTTTCATTGGAAAAATGGCACCCATCCCACTGACACACTTTCTCTACGTAGACTCAGAAGAAAACATATTAGGTGGTATATATGGGTAAATGGCAGAGTCCGATGGTTGGGTTGCTAGCCTGGGACTTCCAAGGCCCAGGTTTGAGTTCCTGCTCGACCATGGACTTTCCTCTCTGTGCCTCAGTTTCCCATCTGTCCAATGGGGACAATAGCCCTGCCTCAGAAGGCAGTTGTAAGGATACATACGTTCTAGATTGTGAGTTATTCAGATACCACATGGGGGTCAGATCAGTACCTCGGGTAGCTAGACCCAGTGGACAGTACCCCTAGGTTGCAGGTCTTTATCCCACTGTCACACCTACACAACGGCTTGCTGTGGCATGATCGCAGTGAGCAGAGCTTTACAGAGCTCAGCCGTTTGGGTTGGAGAGTATGGGGGGGACATCGTATGTTGCCTTTGGCCAGCGTCATGCCAAGTTCCGGATTTGAAAGAAGCTCCTAAAATTGTAAGGGAGACTTAGCCAAACTAGGCCCGATTTGGAGCAAGATCAGATATAAATGCCTGTTTCCCTGCAAACTAAAAGCTGGGCAAAAATATTCCATCCAAAAGTTTCATCAATAAAAATGGCTCTTTGGCCAAAATGAAAATTTTCGTGGCAAATATCAATTGAATGTTTTTTTCATAAAAATATTTCAAAACAAAAATAATTATTTTTCATTTTCCCCTCATTTGATCCCAGCAGTCATGGTTTTGGGGGATTTTTCCCACTTGCTTACATTTTAGTCAAGACTGAGTGTGATCATAGACACGGTATTAGGGATATTCAATGAAACCGCAAGGCAGCAAATTCAAATGTGGCATGAAGAAATCCTTTTTCACAGTGTGCCTAATTAGACAGTGGAACTCATTGCCACAGGACGTGGCGGAGGTCAAGAACTTAACAAGATCTGAAGAGGGACGGGACATTTATATGGATAACTAGAAAAGCTGCTGTTATAACAGTGAATGCATGAAGGAAAAGTTCTGAAACTCGGCATGTGAAGGCCCCAGCCTTGTACAGGGACCGACAGGGGCTGATTCACCCCCCAGCGGGGTTTATAACAGCCTGGATTTGACACCAGCCCCTATGGGGCTGCGTGCCACTGCAGAATACCCAGGGCATGTGAACTGCTGACCACCCCCCCTTTTGCCCCACAAGGCTCCGGGGTTTTGATTCTAGAGCGGGGCGACCATGTACCTGCCTGGGTGTGGGGGTAGCTTAAAGGGGCAACAATTCAACTGTGAATCTCCCCCTGAACAAAGGCGAGGGTAGCTGGATCTCTCTGCTTGAATCCGGCCAAGGGAATTGGGAAATAACTGGCCGGCTGCTATATTTATATGAATCCCTTGCACGCAGAAGGGGGGCTGGCGGGCGGCGGAGCCCGACGTAGGCGGCGCATCACGCTACTGTCTCCGGGAGAGTTTGTTACCAGAGTTATTTCTGGTCCCTGGCTCGCCCCATGCACGCTGCCGGCTCTTGACTAAACATCCTCCCGATTTACCGAAACTAACGTGGAGCTGGGCGGGCGCCCCCCTTTGGGGTTACTCGCCCCCTCCCCGCTTCGGCTCAGGTTGATGTGAAAGGGGAATGTCATTTCCTGCCCGGCCTGAGTCAGCTGAATTCCAGGGCTCAGAACCGGCATTCCTTCTGTGAGGCAAGAGAAAACAGCAGCTGAGACCGCTGCTTCCCTCCCCTGCTTGTCTGGGAAGACTGAATGCAGCCCTGTAGCAGGCGATCGCCTGGGGCGCTAGGGTTTCTCTCAACAAGGGTCTCTCTGGGACCTCGCTCTGTGTAGCTCAGATGCTAACGTGACGCAATGCCCTGGGACTTGTTGGCAGTGGGGATTGAACCTGCGGCTTTTGGAGCTAAAGTCAGGATTTCTGCTACCTGCACTAAAAGACCCACCGCAGCAGCAGGCTCATAAAGTGCCATGTATGGCCCAGCCACCAGAAGGGGCCAGCGTGATACGTGAATGGCTGGATCAGGGCGCGCGCCCGTTCCTTCCCCTGCCGCCTTTTCCTCCACCTCCCTCGTTCCCGCGCCTCTTTTCTCTGCCTGCTTAACAGATTCCCACGCCGGTTCCCCCCCGCACTGCTGAGCTGGTGAAGCTGGAGTCCGTGGGGGGCTAATAGTGGGCCATCAGGTGGACCCTCTTTCCCAGCTGCAGAGAAGGGGGAGGGAGAGTGAAATTAGACGGGTTGGGCCTTCTCCCAGCCATGCTGCTGCTGAACACACAAGGAGTTAAATCCTGGAAGAGTAAGTCCAGCCCAAAGTGTGGGGCAGGAAAGGAGCAGATGCCAGCCTCCCTGTGCCCTCTGCCACCTTGCGATGCCTGTCTGGGCTGTACACACAGCTGTCTGGTCGTCTGCTCTGGGACGGCTGTGCAGAGGAGCCGAGGATAGCCGCTTCTCCATCCACCCCCTTTGGAGGACGCAGGGTGCTGGGCCCAAGTCAGAGCTTGCCTGGCTCACGTCAGAGGTGCCCAGCTCTAAATAAACCCACCCCCCGAGCCCACAACAAAGCAGGGAATAGATTGTCCTGATTTAAGAGGGACAGTCCTGATATTCGGGGCTTTTTCTTCTAGACGTGCCTATTGCACTCCATCCCCTGTCCCGATATTTCACACTTGCCCTCTGGTCACCTTAGCAGGGAAGCAAACTTCCTGGAAACTGTCTGATGGAGCTGGCCGTGCCAGACTAAAGGCTCAATCAAATCAAATTCATCACCTGTGCATGCGCGCCGGTTCTGGCTGGGCCAGAAAGTAACAGGGTCTTGCAAAAATTTGCCGGGCCCCAGATCATTTGTGCTAGTGGCTTGGCAAGTGATTTGCTTGAAACAGGCTGTCAAGGAGCTGAGGGGCTGGTGATGAGCTAGGCCTAGGCCAGGAGCTCCCAAGTGTGCGTTCGGCTGGCCAGGGCTTGGACTAGCAAGCTGTATCGATGGGTGAAAGTGCAGCGAGTCAGACGGGGCTGGAGCAGCCATCTGAGAATCACTGGTATAGAGGTTTCCTGGCTGGCTAGCTGACCTTAAGTGTACATTAGCCCAACAGCGATCCCACCCTGGGTCAAGCTGCACTTTCTGGACACAGGTCCGGGACAAGATGGTTGCAAGGCAGTTCGGTGCAACTTTCAGGGGAAAGGCAACGCTGCCATTTCGGACAATGCTGCTATCGCAGCAAGCTACCATCCGCTGCGCATAATGGGTCGGTGGGATTTCCCCAGCGGCAGCATGGAGGGGATGGGGCCAGGGCGACAGATCTGTCTCTTCGCTGCTTCTTCCTCTTCCTCCCACAAAGCTGGTGCCGTGAAAACAGACGCAGGCCTCTCTTCTCCCAGTTGGAAACGGGATCAAGGCTGTGGCAGGTGGTGTGAGCCTCGCCAGATCGGGGTCGCAGAGAGACTCCGTGGTCAGGGAGCTAGCTGGGGTTATTTTACCGACGTGTCAGCAACCCAGACTCTGATTTTTGGTTTGAAATTTCGTTTTGTGTGAAGCTTTATTTATGGCTCAGAAAAGCCTTGAAAACACCCAGATTTGATCCCTCTGTCATTTCCTAGGGCTTGGGAAGGGTTGGGGCTTCCTCAGTGGAAACCTCCAGTAATGTGCTGGCTGTAGATGACATCTGGAGAGCCGCAGGAGAGCGGTGACTCATTGCCAGAGCATCAGTAACTTATTATAGAGGGTTATAGGCTCCCCCGGAAAACTGGGGTCGGGCTGTGTCGGTAATTGGCTGGGAGGCCGCCAACCTGAACCCGTTAGATGCTGCTGCTGTAGCGGAAGCAGGGTGGATGAGCCAGTAGGTGGTGGACCGCTTGCTGGGTCGGCACCGGAGCAGCGCTCTGGCTAGAGTACCCGGCCTCCAGAGGACATCTGTAGCCGAGGTCCTGCCTGGAGCTGGGGGGAGGTTTCCATTGAAACCGAGCATTTTCATGGGAAAGTGTCAGTTTCAAGGAAAATGTCTCTGGTCCGGGACGGGATGTCTGATCAACAAGAGAGGGAGAGAGACCCCCTTTGTAGCCTGGTGGGGAGGGCAGTCACCGTGGTCGTGGGAGATGGTGAACAGGTGGAGCGCCCACCCCACACCCAGTGGTTAGAGTCTCTGGCGGCAGCCTGGCCTAGTGATTAGAGTAGGGGAACCCGGGCCCTCCTTCTGCAACAGGTTCTGACCTTGTGCACCAGACGGATGGCTCCGCCCCTCCTCGTGGTGCGTCGTGGCAGGGGGAGGAGCCTGGCAACAAACGCCAGTCTCTGCGGGCGAGGGAGATCTCCTTTTGTGGGAGATGCTGCTCTTGGAGGTCCCATCCTTCCTCCAACTGAAGCTTGCCCTGGAAAATATTTTGGGGAGGGGAAAACCGTTTCCCACTCCAGCCCCATCTGCTGCTCTGGGGGGTGCAAAGCCCGCAGCACATTTACCCTGCCCTGGCATCCCACCTAGGCGATGCCATTCGTCCTCCCTGCATTCCCCCGGAAATGTCAGTTTCGTATATCGCTGCTGCTGCTGCTATTTAGCTTTTGCTTTCCCAAAGGCATGGAGCGGGCCCCCAGGGAGCAAGGCGCTGTACAGACACAAGCAGGGGTTTCATTCCCTGTCCTTAATGAAGCCAAGTGTTTCATTGGCCTTAACTTTCCCACATGGCCAAGGGGAAAAGAAACCTGACGAAGGAGCTGAATGACCTAGGAGCCGGGAGCACGACAGATCCTGTGACAGCTGTTGGGTGGCCCGCGTTCGGATTGTCTGCAGCAGAGAGATAAGGGCCCTGATTCTGCGGTCCCCATCCCAACTTTCCTCTAGCGTTACAAGGCCCCAGCTGCTAACACGGAGGGAAATCTGCCCTTCACAACAAATTGTGGGGCTGAATGCAGGGTGGAGCTTCTGGCCTGTGCTGTATAGGAGGTTAGCTTGGCTGGTCATGATGGTTCCTTCTGCCCTTAAAATCTGTAAAATCTGGCTGCCAGGATCTCCCTCTGGGTAGGGGAGCCCCCAGGCGGTCCATTGCGGAGGAGTTTCGGACAAGTGGCAGGGGAGGTAATGGGCTGTGGCTGGAATAGCTCTGCATTCTCGGCTGCTGCGACAGCCCCTTGGGGGTGGGCACCTGGGCCTAGTCCAGGGCATCGCTCCGGTATGTCAGAGGCCAGACCTGCCCCCGGATGGCACCCGAATCAGGTGGGCTATGAAGGCTCCCTGCTTACCCCCCGGGCCTCCCGACTGTAGCAAACCCAGCGCAGCGTCAGGGTGAATTTCTCACTACGCAAGACACACGGTGTCCGTCCCCACAGCCCTTACTCGGGGTCCTGAGTCAGGGGCGTGCTGTGTCAGGCCATGCCCTTCCCGTGCCAGCGTTCCCCGAGAGTTCCCGATAACACAACTGCCGCCTGGCTGCCCTGCCGCGTTCCCAGCCGTGCGGCTGGCCCTGCACCCGGAGAGCGGAGACAGCAACTCAGAGCAGAGCGGCACGCCCAGAGGCCTGGCCGTTGCCCAGCTGGTGGCAAACCTCCCCACAAGATGATCCGCCCTTGACCCCAGAGCACAGCGTTCCTCACTGGAAAAGCTGCAGGCCGTCTTCCCACAGCCTGGCTCACCCTTCGGGAGAAGAAAGGAGAAGAGGGTGGCCAGGGCAGCAACAGGGCTGCATCCACCCCAGCATCTGTTACTCGTGTGAGCAATCCCAAGAGTCCAGGGTCGGTAACGTGCGGCCCAATCCAGAGCCCAGGGCAGTCAATGGGAGCCTGACTCCAGTGCATTTGGATCAGGCCTGTAAGAAAGTGACTCTGATCGTTCTCTCTCTCCGACTGCCCTCACTGCGACCCTGCCCAGGATCTGAGACCCCAGCTGCCTGTCCTAGCATCCCCAGCAATAAAACTTGGGCTGGAGGCACCTGGCGGATGATATTGTGCCATTAAGGCAGGCTAGGACCCAGCCACCTGTCCCAGAGCTGCTTTGATCCGAGCCCAGGGCTGGGTGATAAAAGCAGCCGGCTCTCAGAGACGTGGAGGGAGCACGTCCCATGGTTGAGAAGTCGATGCGACTGGCCCTCTCTACAGCTACCGACTCCGTCCAAAGCAACGGGCAATACTGCAGGGAATGGGGCCTTGCTGTTCCCCCCATGGCATCGCCCGCGAGTGAGCGAAGCCGGCCTCCCTGCACTGCCCGCCCCGAGCCAGCCAGGTACCAGGTCTGGTTTCGAGAGCTGGAGAAAATGCCCTGATAGTGGGAGACTTAACGAGTTTGATCTGGCTAGCTTCTAGAAAAGGAGGTTGAGAGGTGACTGCATGACTTCGCAGACAGCCCTAGGCAGGGTGAAAATCCTGGGTGCTAACGGGCTATAGTCTAGCAGAGACAGGCCAAACAAGAACCAATGGCTGGGAGCTGAAGCCAGCCAAATTCGCATTAGAAATAAGGCACCGGTTTTTAACAAAGCGGGTGATTGACCATAGGTGCAAAAGCCCCAGGGAACTGGTGGATGTGCCATCTCTTGATGTCTTCAAATCTGGACGTGGGGTATGTTTCTGCTACAAGCCCTATAGTGGCACGGCTGGGGTACGGGAGACAGTGGCACAGACACTTGCTGCAGCGCCGGAAAGGGGTTTTCCGTCCATTTAGCAAATCCATCCCCATGTAGACCTAGCAGCATCTACACTAGGGCTTAGATCTCTCGGGGTGGAATTATTCACACCCTTGAGTGACGTAGATAGGACTTTTTAGGTAGGATTTAGTTAGGACTTTTAATAAGACTAGGACTTTTCAGCCTGGAAAAGAGATGACTAAGGGTGGATACGATAGAGGTTTATAAAATCATGCCTGGTGTGGAGAAAGTAAATAAGGAAGTGTTGTTTATTCCTTCTCGTAACACAAAAACTAGGAGTCACCAAATGAAATTATTAGGCAGCAGGTTTTAAACAAACAAAAGGAAGTATTTCTTCACACAATACACAGTCAACCTCTGGAACTCCTTGCCAGAGGATGTCGTGAAGGCCAAGACTATAACGGGTTCAAAAAAGAACTAGACAACTTCTTGGCGGATAGGTCCATCAATGGCTATTAGCCAGGATAGGGAGGGGTTGTTGTTTGCCAGAAGCTGGGAATGGGCAACGGGCTAGATCACATGATGATGACCTGTTCTGTTTATTGCCTCTGAAGCACCTGGCATTGGCCACTGTCGGAAGACCCGATACTGGGCTAAATGGACCATTGGTCTGACCCAATCCGGCCGTTCTTATGTAGGTCAACCTAGGTTTTCGGTGCAGACAATGGCCCTTGGAAGACGTGCTATCGTCAAACACAACTCACTGGGTGAGCACAGGAGTAACTGGATGAAATTCTCTGGCCTGTTTGAGACAGGAGGTCCAACTAGCTGATCGAATGACCCCTTCTGGTCTTAATATCCGTGGCTCGGTGAATAGGCACATGCTTGACTCTGCACTTGGGGATAGGCCCGGGAGTTCAGAGGAAGCACTTACCTCTCTCAGGTTAGATGCTTGTTCCTGTTCCGTGTTGGATTGGAACATGAATACCTTTAGTCCAGCTCCAGCTTCCTGCCTCTGGCTCGCCACCGTGCCTCTTACCACTTTTATTTGTGATGATTTTTAAACCCTCCCCTTCCTTTTGAAGGGGCTGAAATCCCAGTAAGAGAAAAATTACAACAAAAAATTCAAGAACCGGGCAAACCTTCCCTTTGAAATCCTTCCCCGAAGCTTGTTATGCAAACTTATGCAAATGAGCCAATTAGATGAGGGAGGGTCCCCGGGGCTAATAGCCCCAGGCCAAAACCAATCCGTGTTGGCTTTCCGAGTTCAGAAGCAGATTGCTGCTGTTTTTCTTGATCTCCATTAGTCTCATTAAAGCAAGGACACATTAGATGCCCCAGTTAAGATCCATGGCTGAGAGGCTCGGGGTGGGGAGAAGGTTTACAGCCAGGAAAATGGGCACCCCGCTTCCTCTGCCTGCATGCCCTCTGCCCTGGATTTTCCACGAGAGAGGCTGAGTCTGCCCATGTGCTCCCAGCACATGTTCCTGATCTCTCCCCTTGCCAGTCCTGGAGCCGGCTACTTGCATACTGTTACCTGGGTCAGCCCTGCTGTCCGAGGCCTTTGCCATCTTGGAATTAGCCGCTTTTCCTGGCTGAATGGGAATCCCAGCAGCCGTGGGGCAGCGTGGGTGGAAGGATCAGCCCTTATTTGGTGCAGAGTCTTGCCCACAAGCTGGATGTCAGGAGTTGCTCCTGTGAGCAAGGCTAATCCCATCCCAGGCTTTCCTGCAACTCAGTTTAAGCTGTTGTCTCAAATGTCCCTTGCTTGCAAAAAGAAAGCCACCGTGTCACAGGAGCAATGGCCCAGACCGCACTGAAATCCAGAGGGTTTTCGCAGTTCACTTCAACGGGCGCTGAGCCAACCTTTCATGTTCCCCGGGTGCTTTTCCTTCCCAAAGGAAGTAGTGTCCCCACTACTGAAAAGGAGGACCCTGTGCAGTTTGTCTGTTTAATGACAAAGCAGCGGGTTTAGGACAGGTTGGGGTGGAGAAAATGGCAGTCTCCATGTGAAAGAGGAGGAGCAATTGAGGAAGCCAAATGTTATTCCTCAATTTGGGATCTGGCCTAGGACATGGCGGTTATCTTGCTCAGAGTGCTGCAGGATGTCAAGAGCCAGCAAAGATCGCTTTCATCCCCTCTGTTCCAGCAGCTAGAACGCTGGAGATTAGAGAAATCCGGGTTACAGAACATGCAGATGAGCTTTCACAGAGCCTGGATACAATTGACTCGACAATACCCTTTTAACGAGAGCTCCGCTGTGAAGTACAACCGTTATTCGCCAATGCACCCAGAGGAATTAGACCAAGTCGCCTTCCAAAATGCAAGGTATTTAAATGATTGTTTCTGAGCAAAAGGTTCAGCATGGAATGATAGGCGCTGCCGTCACTTAAGTGGAAACACATTTCATTTTAGCGCCTTATCATCTGGCCGCAAGTTCTTCTTGCTGCGGGAGAGTCCTTTGTGTTTGAAAAGGAGAGGTTTTTGCCGAAGAGATGGGAACTGCCCCAAACTTTCGCCTCGTCTCTGAACTGAGCTCTTGAAAATTAATATTTGTATTACAGTAGAACTGAAAAGTTAAGGGTGCAGTCAGGGTCCCCATTGTTCTAGGGGCTATACAGACACAAAGAAGGGAGAATCGCTGGCCCAAAGAGCTTACGTTCTAAATAGGTAAGACAGACACCGGGTGGGAGGGGAAACTGGGGCACAGAGCTGGGACATGACTTGTCCATGGTGACACACGAGCCAGGAACTGGATTCAAGTCCACGAAGAAAGCAGGGTGTGTGTGACTCCAGGAATTCAGCAAGCAGAATTGTTACAAATGTCAGGATGAAGACTGTACAGAACAGGAAACGTCACCTTTTTGTCAATATCTATAAGAACAATTAAATTGTACTCTGAGTGCATGGAGACGATCTAGCCTATCCTAAGACATCAGAGCATATCACTGTGAGGGACAGCGCAAACTGGAGCTCCAGATTTAAAGCCCCCAGGCTGTTCAGAGCTAGAGCTGTTTTCTGAGTTTCTGATCCAAGTGGATCCAGATCGCTGGGAAAATCAAGGCTGGTGGAAAATTTTCCGTCGGACCTCTTCCCCCCCCCTCCCCAGTCAACAATTGGGCTTTCAGCTGAATGAAAATGTTCAAGGAAAGTGTCTGCTTTCCTCAACCCTGGTTTGATTTTTTAGCTGGAAAAACAAAAACCGCAGAATTTTTTGCCCCCCGCCCAAATGTCAGTTTTGCATCTTCAGCTAAACGTCAACATTCTCTGCTGGCCCTTTAGAGGCAAATGATTTTTTTTTTTAATTGTTTAAATTTACCATTCAGGGAAACCTCCTTCCCCCTTCTCCATTTTCAAAGCTGCTCTAGGGAAAAGCTTGTTTCTGCTTTGTGGCCAGGGGAATTGGAAGTTAGAACTCCCCTCCCTCTCCCCACCCCACCCCCCTGGCCACCTGGGGATCTCCACTCCCCAGCACTGCCCCGTGGGAAAGGGATCCCTGAAGGATGTGATGAGCTCCTGGGATCTGGTTTTCCAGCTGGGCAGTGAGGGTGCTGTTGCCCCACGATGAGCAGGAATGGGACGGCACTGCCGCTGACCGCAGAAGACCCCCTGTTGGAACAAGAGATGTGGCAGCCTGATGTAACAAGCCTCAGCGAGGCAGTGGGGCACGGTATCTAGCAAAGCCCCCCTGAAGAGGGAGCCCGTGTTTGGTTCCAAGTCCCGGGGCTGAAAATCTGACCTGCTCTAGTGGGATCCAACTCCGGGCCCTGCCAGCTGAATGTTACAGCGATCAGCAGAATGTCCTGCTCTCTATGAGGGCTGCGGGCTGGCATGGTATAAATGCGGCGATTGTCCTGCCGTCCCTTTGTCTGGCATTTGCAACGCCCTTGCAGCTGAAAGCAGTGGCTGGGGATTAGATGCCAGCCTCGCTGGAGGAGACTGTCCCTGCCATCCCGTCAGGCCGGAGTGTTTGGTAAAGGCCCATTTGGCTGGTAACCCAGCTCTCCAAACTGCAGCGTCTGAGCGAGAGCCCCTGAAATGCGTTTCCCCCGTGGGAGCGGGCGGGCGGCGAGGGATCCCAGGAACGAACGACAAGCCTGACGGTCCAACAGCCCCAGGGCGGCCTATGTGAATCGAGTGGGTGGTCTCGCTCCGTTTCCGGATGGACAGGTGGCCCACCGTGCAGCTCAGCACGGGGTTGGGCGTGGCGGCATCTTGGGCTGTCTCAGCAGAAAGACCAACACTGCACCCGTTTTGGGAAGAGGCAGATTCAGGGTAGCCCAACTTTCGCTGCCGTGGCAGTGAGATGCCTGCTCTGGGGACGGACAGCTCCAGCGCTGCGTGCTCCCCCCAGGGCTGTCGGTCTGGAACCCTTCCTCAAGTTAATCACGGATGACTCGGGGTTATAAGCGTGTTGCAGACGGGTGAAGTACGTGCTTTAAAGGGTTATAAGCCCCTCAGCGGAAGCTGCTCTCGATGCTTCTAACGCATGGTTCTGAGTAACCCTTGAGCTGAATCCTTAACAGTCAATGAACCATTTATGAAAACCCTTTATTAACTCCTCATAAGCTGTGTACCGGCCGGCCTTTATTACCAAATGTCACCTGCTTGCTTGGGAAAGGGTCCCGCTGCGTGGGAGGATCAGCGGCGAGAGAGAGGGTGGATGGGAGGGCTGGATCCTGACCCCGCCAAGTTCTCCTCCTCAGAGCCATGTCAGACTCTGCTCCGCCACCCGAAATAAACCGATTCGGCCGCCCAGCTGCTCTCTCGAGGGAGAGAGAATCAAAGCGTTTGATTTCCCCATGCTCAAGGCCAGCACAAAGCGCTCAGGGGCCCAGCCCAGGAAGGCTGAAGGACTGTGCAACAGGGAGACCCTGGCCCTTCTCAGGGACAAGAGGCTTTTCGCCCATCAGCCCGTTCAGTTAGCCCCGTCCCCCGTCAGCTGGACCAGGTATAGAACAAAAGAAGAGCGCTGAGCAGTGGAGGGTGTAGGGGCAACAGAGAGCAGGAAACCTTCTGCGGGAGACCCTAAGATACCAAGGGAGGCAGGCTCCAGGCAGGAGGGGCTGGCTTGGGGAAGGCGGACCGACCGAGGACCAGGAGCTTGGCTGGGTCGAGGAATCGTTTCAGTCTTCCTTTTGTTTTGCCGAAGTTCAGTCTATCTAAAGGACTCTGTTGCCCTGGGCGGGGTGAAACACTTTAAGGAGATTTGACTGTGGGGTCAAGCCAGCTCTGTGGCAGGAATAGGTCAAAGATGGCCAAAAGGGAAACTGAGGCAGAGCTGCTGCCATGGCCCCATTATGCCGCAGGGGGCGTGTACCAGGATAGCGAGTGTTATACAGATCGCAACAGGCTGAGACACTAGACTGGGGCTTGGGAAATCAGGGGGTCGTTCCTGGCTCTGCCACAGACTCCCTGGGTGACCTCGGGTGAGATACGTAGCCACTCTGTGCCTCGGTGTCCCCTCTGGAGAACGGGGATAACAGCCCTGTCCTGCCTCGCAATGGGGCTGCGAAGACAGACGCGCTGAGGACAATGAGGTACTCGGATGCCCTAGGGACAGGGTGCTTGTCAGCCTGGTGGACACGGGAGTGTCAAAGGCTGCAGTGTCAGCCGGGCGATGAACTGGGGGGTTTGTTTATGGACCACATCAGGCTTGTGTGCTGTGGTACAGGGGCTTGGCTAGCTGAGCAACTTGGCAGGCATCCACGGGCCGGCAAGGGGCTTTAGCCCAGGACTGGAAGCCAGAGTCTCCCAGTCCCTGGGCACCCAGGCCCAGCTCGGTCTGCTCACGTCAGGACATAGCATCAAGCCCTGACTTTCCTCACGCTCCCCGCCTGTGAAATGGGGACATCGGTGCTGCCTTGGTGCTAAGGGGAGGCTGTGGAGAGCAGTGGCTGCTGTTTGTTAATGGGTTAGAGGGTGTAAAAAGCTGCGTGTGGGCCAATCGATCTGGGTGCCCATCAGCGTGGTATCTAGGCCCTGGGCATGGTGTTATGTTACTGCTAAACATGTCAGGGCACCTCTTAGCAGCCATACCCCGGGACTGAAGTCGCTCGGAGTGTGGCCTGCGGGGTGTGACTGAGCAAGGGTAACATGCCCAGCTGGGATGACGGGAAATGTATGACACAGTGTATTTCAGATAGCTCTTTGTTCAGGCCCTCAGAGATTCCCTATCGGTGAGGGGCGGGGAGGGTCCTGTGTCCAGGCTGCATCCAAAACTACAGACCAAAGACACTGATTTGTCCTTTTAGGATTCTGTCTATACTACACAGTTAACCCGGGCCTGACCTGGGTTTTAACCTTAGCCTCCCTAGACCATCTACACAAACAGACCTCTGACCTGGTTTTGGAGGTGCTCTAAGCCCCAGATAGCTGACCCAGCTGGGGGGTGGGTTAGAGCCTGGGTTCTCCTTTAACTCGGGCTGGAACCTACCCACTTTGCAGTGAGGACACAGGTTAAATCACTCCAGTGCTGAAAGTCCTCCAGTGCCTTCCCACAATTCCCCCCAAAGGCAGATAAGTTCTCCCACAGTTGACTGGGAAGGATTCCTAGAGAGACTCAGCCCGTGATGGGACCTACCCTGAGACACACATGGGGGAGTGCAGAGACAGTGAGGACGCAGCAGTGCAGGGGGGATGCTAACACTGGGCTCGGCTAGCCCCGGCGCTCAGGTTGAGGGACCAACCACCAGTGAGCATCCACACTGCCCTGTAAACCTGGGTTTACTGGCTCTTACAGGCATGCTGACGTGTCCATACTGCACCACACACACCTTCTGACTCGGGTCCACAGCTTGACCCGTGTTCACACTGCAAAATGACAAGGCTTGGACCTGAGTCATTGTGAGACTTGGGCTCTGACCCACCGTCCCAGCTGGGTCCCAGGATCAAGGCCCTGAGTGCCTGCTGGCTTGGGTCAGACTGATTTGTGTGTGGACGGAAGGGGGCCTGTGGGCTCCAACCTGAGTCAGGCTTCACGTGCAGTGTGGACGTCCCCTGATGATCGACTCATGAAAATGCCATTGCTCTGCTGATGGGAGGAGTCCTGTTGAACAATCCCCTGATTGCTGAGGAAGTGGGGCGGTCCTATAGCCATTCACCAAAGTGACCTGACCCCGGCCTGTGTGAAGAGCAGGGATGCTGCAATTTAACAGAGGAGCCTTTCTGTCTGTGTAGCGCTCTAACCAACCTACCTGTCCTATTTGATTCAGGCAGCTGCGAAGGCAAACACTCTCCTCCCGAGTTTCCGGCATTCCCAGCGTTGTCACATAGGATCCCAACCTGGAACATGCTGAGGGGAAATACAGAAGCTAAATAAAGTTGCTTCTATTTCATGACCTCCAACCTGCAAACATTTTGAGGGAGGAATGAGCAGGGTTTACTGCGTAGCCTAAGCTATTTGGCCATGCAGATTGGCACGCCTTGTGTTAGCAATGCTTCTGTCCACATTCGGCAATAGCTCCTGCACACAGACACCGTGGTTGTACCCGTGCTCGAGGAGTCGAAGGACTAACGCTGGGCAAACTTTTTCAATCGAATGGTAAATTCACCAAAAAAGTACGTAGGCCAGACTTCCAGGCTGGGGAACTCTCTCCTGGGAAAGAGTGACTCTGAAAAAGATGTGGGGGTCGTGGTGAGTCGCCAGCTGAACATGAGCTCCCAGTGCAACGCTGGGGCCAAAAGAGCTAATGTGATCCTTGGATGCGTAAACAGGGGACTCTCAGTAGAGAGGTTATTTTGCCTCTGTAGTAGGCCCTGGCGCAACCACTGCTGAAACACCATGTCCAGTTCTGGTGCCCACAGTTCCAGAGAGATGTTGATAAATTGGAGATGGTTCAGAGAAGGGCCACAAAAGGATTGGAAAACAGGGAGCTCAGTCTAGTTAGCTTTACAAAGAGAACGTTAAGGAGTGACTTGATCACAAATTATAAATGCTTACGTAGGGAACAAATATTGAACGAGCGGCTCTTCAATCTCACGAGAAAGATGTAACAGGATT
Organism: Mesoclemmys tuberculata; assembly: GCA_007922155.1. Lineage (NCBI taxonomy): Eukaryota > Metazoa > Chordata > Testudines > Chelidae > Mesoclemmys > Mesoclemmys tuberculata. The sequence continues at coordinate 9,835,225 of ML675643.1, forward strand.
CAGTGTTTAGAACCTCAAGCTGCTCAAATTCAGACTGGAAATCAGGTGTACATTTTAAACAGTGAGCGTAATTAACCACTGAAACATGTGACCAAGGGTCGTGGTGGATTCGCCGTCACTGACAATCTTTCAATGGGGAGTGGATGTTTTTCTAAAAGATCTGCACCAGGAATTATCTGGGGGAAGTTCTCTGGCTTGTGTTACACCTGCGGTCAGACTCCATCCTCACAATGGTCCCTTCTGGCCTTGGAATCTATGACTCTATGAAAATGTGAGCCCTCCTCTGTGTCACAATTTGCCACTGCTGGGATATTAAGGGGCTGTTTTGGTTTTGCTAGTCAAATCACAGGTAAAATGAGACCCGAGCCACTGCTGGTTCAGACAAGGTAGAGTAATTACTGTAAATGCAAGTTCAACTGAGAAAATTAGAGCTTGTGCACAAAATTACTACCCAGAGGAGAAGGATAAATAATTGCCACCCATTATTCCAGCGTCAGGAGACCTGGTCAAAATAGCTGCTTATAGCCAAGGGAGGCATAATTGCTACCTAGTACCGGTCTCATGGAAAGACAAAGATCCATTCACTGCAGGTGCCCCTTCCTCCCCCTCCACCCCCCACAAGAGAGGGTTTAACTCTACAGGGGATTTACAGGAAAATAACAGGACTTGCTCTTCTCAGTGTCTGGCTAAGATAGGGAGTGAGCAGAGAGAAACCAGGAGTCTATGGGCTCAGCAGTGAATGTTGGAATCTAAATGGGCACGAGAGGAGGCTGGGTGCCAGACTGGGAGTCCAGAGACCTGGCTTCTCTTCCTTGCTCTCCCACTGGCCTGCCAGGTCTCCTTGTGCAAGTCACTTTGCTAAACTTCTGCTTCCCCTTTGGCCGTATGGCTGGCAAGCTCTTTGGGGCAGGGGCTCTGGCCGCGTGTGTTTGTAAAGTGCCCCGGCCCTGGCTCTCAAGTGGGCACCCCTGGAACAGTAGTGAAAAGATGAAATGTTGCAGCAAATGCCCCTCCAGTTGATGCCAATAGCAGCGCAGAGGGTGAGAAGGGACTGATGTTCAACCACAGATTGGGACGTCCATTGCTGGTGCTGTTGGCTGACGCCTTCGCACTTTGCTTGGCCTGGAGGAAGAGACTGGTTCCCCAACAGCGCTCAGCACAGCGTCAGTTACACGACAGCTGGAGGGGTGATTCCTAGCCAGGACAGACATATGTGCGCTAGCTTCGATTGAGCTAGCATGCAAAAATTAGTGGTGTGGCCACAGCGAGGCAGGTAGTGGGACGGGCTGGCCGCCCGAGTACATACCTGAGGTCCTGGGTAGGACTGGACTTGGAGCAGCTCGCGCGTCATGCTGCTCCTGTTGGTAGCATGCTGGCTTAATCCAAGCTAGTGCGTGGATGTCTCCCCGCGCTGGAAATCACACCTCTGGCTTGCGAACAGATGTACTTTTAGATGTCCACAAAGCAGGGCCTTTGAAGGGGTGGGAGTGGGTGGTGTGCCACTGTGTGGCTGGCACGGCTCTGTGTTCTCACATGCTGGGTGCATGTGTCTGGCACCAGCCACTGTCAGAAGACAGGACGCTGGGCAAGACAGACCATTGGTCTGACCCTGTCTGGCCGTTCTTATGCTCTGGTCTGGGCTACGCCGGGAGAGGCTTCTTTACTATTGAAGAAGAACTCTGAGGACTTCAGTCTCTCTGGGACTCATCTTTAAGATGGGGCTAATGATACCTTATCTCCCAGGAGCCTGGAAGGGCTTGGTTATTATTTGTCCAGTGCTTAGACACCTCAGATCCCAGGGGTTATAAAAGTTCTGTGTGTTTTCAATTTTGAACTTAAACTGCCCCCTTGGAAAGGGTTCGTGCTGCAACACAAAAAGGTGCCACAATCGGGTCTTAAAAAGGGGAAGGAAAAAACCAAACTGTTTCCTTCTCTCTTGCTTGCTCAGAAGGTCTCTCTCCTCTGTGCTTTGTAGACACGCGAGGAGCTGGAAATTAACAAGCTTTGCAATAAAATATGTCTTCCTAGACAGCCTCTATTAAGATGGGTGAAAAACAGCTCCTTTGTTGAGAGCTCTCATCAGAGAGTCAAGTCTCTATCTTTAAAAACCTCTGCCTGGCTTGTCTCCCCTCGTGAAAACAGACAAATGGCATTAGACTCCAGCAGAGAAATATACCCACTATGTCTTGGGAAAGCCACAGAGGTCCTTCTTGACTGCGCCTGCAATATTTGCTCCCATATCTCTGGATGAATGCAGAGACTCACAGAACCATTAACTGCGTCTCCAAATGGTGTGGATCTGCAGATGCAAACTTCAGGGGGGCTTGGCATTTGGGTTTTCATGCTATAAATAAGGGACAGTTGGGAAACTGGGGCTGAGTCCCAGATTAAAATTCCCCAGAGTTGTGAAGTGCTCAGGGATGGCGTTTTGGATAGGACCCCACCTTTAGCATCCATGTCCCCACTTGTATGGAACATGCAGTTCCCTCATTTGCAGGTGCATGGAAGGATCTCATACCCCCGAACAGAGCAGCACAGGAAAGTCCACAGGAATTCCAACATTTGGACATTTGTTTTTGTCGTGGAAAAAAATGTCGAATTTCAAAATTTTTCTGCAAAATGAATTTTCAGGAGATGCAGAAGTGTCATTTCAAGTCATTCAGAATGTTTTGTTTTGACTTATTTTAATTTAATTTAATTTTATTTTGTTGCCCCTTTTTGACCTGAGCAGCTAGGCAGAGTTCGGAGGCCCTGGGAGTATTTCCCCTAGAAATAGAAATTGATGGAAGCTGGTATTTTCTCTGATGCTGTCTTGTTTATTTACAAGAAAGGTACAAAATCCTACATCCCTGAACATAGAAAGATCCAGGAATATAAGGAGCAGTTTCTTAGCTAACAGCCCTCATAGTTTTTTAGCCAACATCAGACCAAACATGCTCTCTGGCATTTTCCAAGGTCACACTGTGCATACAAGCTGCTACTTGGCTTTCTTGCCTCTCCATCTCTCTGTTCTTATCTGTTCCCATTTCTCTCTCCCTCTCTCTCTCTTTCTCTCTCTCATTTTCACACACACAAACACCCACCCCTTCCTACTCAGTCAAAAGATCCTAGCTGGGATCACGTACACCTTTTGTTTTAGGCGGGGGCTAATGCTTGCTGTTATGTTAATTAAAGGGTGAATTCACACAATCTCAATGAGATTTGAGTTCAACCCACAAGGGTTCTCCCAGTTCATATCAATATTATAATTTATAAGAAAAAAATAAAATAAATTGGCAAAGGAAAAATCCAGATGTTCTGTTATGAAAGCCTTGAGATGGAATGTTTTGACCTTATCAGAATGTTTCATTTCAGTATTTTTTCAGAACAAAATTTCACCAAAATCGATAGGCTTGCATGAAAAGTTTCGATTTTGACAAAGTGGTATTGTGCAATGGGAAACTGGTCCCCTGGAAGACTCCCCCCATCCCTGCTCCAGTGTACTTCCAGCACAGACATGAGAAGGGCATAAACTGCTTGCCAAAGCAGTGCAGTCTACTTCATTACAGATATTCAAGATTAGATTGCAGTAAAATCTTGGATCGGGGAACAGGAATCTCCTGTTTCTGACACACAAGATGGAGATGGATCACCCAAAGGGCTTCCCCAACCCTAACGTCTCAAATTCCATAATGTGCTAATTCCATGGGCCCTAAGGATGAGATGTATCCCTGATGTAACACCAGTCTGATGTTGTCATAAGAACCTGGAACGCTACGGATAAAGAGATACAGCTTGATGGTAACCTGTGTAGTCACTTACAGCTCTGCACAGAGGGTGGAAAGGTCAACCTTATTGATGAGGTTACATTTCACATCCTTGATGCGCAGGCATAAATTGTCATGCACGGTGCTGAGCGCTAGTTAATCGGCCTATGATAGCTGCAGTCTGTAATGGGGATCACCAACAGAGTGATGTTGGACCCAAGGAAGGGTCTATGTTAAATGACTAAGGAAATGCTTATCTAAGGCTCGTACTAGGGCTGGTTGAAAATTTTCCATCCAATCTGATTTTTAATGGAAAATTGGAGTTTCGATTAAACTTCTTTTTTGCAAAAAAAAAAAAATCTGCTTTCCGCAAGAAAATTCTTTTTTTTCACCCAGCTATTTCCTCTGAACCCAAACGTTTTCAGCCCAGGACTGCAAGACTTTGGCTGGAGACGGGAGTTGTAGTGCTTCGTGGGAGCTGTGCTTTGCCCCCCATGTTCCCATTCTCCTCGAAAGCACTCCAGCTGGACTACATCTCCCATCATGCATCATGGTCAGGGATTCCCACCTTGCACACAGGTTTCCTCCCCAAAAGGGGACACCATGGTGCATTGTGGGATATGTAGTCCAGCAGGGGAGCCCAGCTGATAAAGGAAAACAGGGACACGAGGGCAAACTGTACCTCCCAGGAACACTGCAATTCCCAGTTTGGGCCAAAATTTTTCCATAGTAAAAACAAAAGGATTTTTTTTCATTTTTGCTGGAGATTTCTGAGGGTTGAGGGGTGGAATTTGGAGCGGCTCAAGCACCAGCTCCATCTAGAAGAGTAGCAGAAGGAGGTGGGAAGCCTCAGTGCACAGGTGTACTGGGGAGAAACTGGTTTTTTTAGCCTGGCTCCAGTCATCTGGCCTGGCCCAGGTGCAGGACCCCCCATGGCAGGGAGAGGGGAAGGGTACACTTTACCGGGGCCTGGAGGCCCTGGGGATCCGACCCAGGCTGCAACCCCCATTACCGTGGCTCATGGGATTGTATATACATGGGATGAGGGATTGTGGTATGTGTGTGGGGGGGGCCATGGTACAAGTCTGTCCTGGGTCTGAAAAACTCTGCTTGGGCCCCTGCCCAGGTGCACCTCCCTCTGTCACATGATATCAGTGGTGTGTCACCTTCCCGTGCATCCAAGTAACGACACACAGGCAGTTTCTGCTGGGAGATCTGTGCATTACAATGGCAGTAAAAGCACTGCTCAGGGTTCTGACCATTGCATTTGTTGCCAGGTCGTTTCCATTTCTTCCAGTCCTCGGGAACGTCATGGTGCAATGCCCCAGCCTTTGGCTTCTGGGAATGCAGCACTAACCCAGCGTGCGCCTTGCTCTGGGTCACATGTGGCCAAGGCCGGTTGGTGCCCCAGGCAGACTCTGTTACTGGTCTGTTTTCTCATGGATCTTGCCACTGGGTTTGAACCTGCCAGGGCCGCCATTCCCCCGCGGAGTCATTCCGAGGTCCCCGGTCAGGCCTGTGGGCAGCGCTGACTCGGCGAGAGCGTCTCCAATTGCTGGGTTAGAGGTTTCACTTGTGGCATTGCTCCATGTGGTTTTCTATCTGCTCTTGAAGCCAAATGTCAAGCACGGAAGTGAAGGCCTCTTTTGTCTCTGGTAAATAAGGGACCTGCTGGGGTTTTTTCAAGTGCCTCACCGTGGCCCTGTATAAAAGAAGCCCCCCTGCATTCTGGAGGGTCAGTAAAAGGGGTAACTTGTCTCCATTTTGAGGTCAAGTGCCCCAGAACGCTGGGCCGGCTGCCTGCCAGCTGCCAGGGGAATGTAGAGGAAACACATTCAGGATGCTGACCTGAGGGAGGACAACAGCAGCTGCGGTGGATTAATGTTTGCAATGGAACCGCAGTCCCAGGCCCACCTGGTGAGTGGCCTGAAGGGTGGGTCTGTTACCCCTCCTGGGACGTGAACAGCTGTGGCTTTGATGTCCCCCAGTGTGACAGGGTGACAGAGACGTATGGGAGCTGTGGATTCCAGTCAGGGCCAGGGTATGGATAATTCCATGTCAGGTTAGCGTGGGGTCTCGTGGTGATTGTTGGAATTCCTCTTGTGAGTCTTTCGACATCAGCTCACTTATTTATTTTCCGGCCTCTATTTGAATATCACCCTTTCCCATTGTAAATGCTCTTAATCTTTGTACTAAGGGCTCGATTCTGATCTCGTGGACACTGATCTGACATCACAGGAGCTCCGCTGGCCTCGGCAGGGTCGCTCCTGATTTGCGTCAGGGTGTGTGAGCCAGAGTCAGGCCCTGCCGTTTAAAATGAGGGTAATTGGATGTAAGGGGAGGCTGCAAATATTTAGCCTGCTAGTGAAAGAGCCACCCCTCGACTGCATGGTACCTGGCTCTCTGGAGAGGAGTTAATGCTCCTGCACACAAGAAAGCTCTCCCCAGTGGATTTACAGCCTTAATTTTCAGGCGAGGGCCAGGCCTCCGGGCTTTGCTGTGCCAGGCCCCTGGTCTGTGTTCACAGAAAGGTCACTTCCCACATCTGTCCTTTCTCTGCTAAAACACCCATTGCCTGTTGGTACCCCTGCGTGACCCACTGCTGTGTGGCTCTCGCTGTCCCCTTATGGAAGGGAGGTGAAATCCTAGAGGTGTCAGATTGGGGGTGAAGATACCCCCACTGGCAAGTCTCTTCCCATCTCTCTGACCCACGCACATGAAGGGTGGCGTCTACTTTAACTGGGGGGAACCAGGAATCCAAGACTGAGGCTTGCTGCTCCTGGGAGCCAGAAGACGTGAGGCTGGCTTCTGACCTTGTTCACATCACTTCCTCCCTCAGCAATGGTCCTGCCTCACCTTTTGAGATCGTAAACCCATGAGTGCAGGGACCGTCTCTCAGGAGGCGCTTGGTGGAGTACGCGTGTGATGGCTGCATGCAGCGGGGATTGATCCAGCGCTGTCCTGAGCGCAGCAAAGCAAAAGCGGTTATAGTTTGAGCTAACGAGCTGCATCCGGCCGGCTGGCACTGCAACCGACTCATCCCTGGAGGTCAGGAGTGGGGCAATTGGGGGGCGAGACCTGCAGCGCTCTCTCCCCAGTGGCACAATAGGAACCCTGCTTTCTTAGTGCCTGGGGGCTGGATCGCCCGATGGGCTGTAAAAGGGTGGCTGGCCCCAGGGGGACCAGAGAGCCTGAGGTGAAGCCAACCTGATTACAGAAGTGGGCCCCACCTGAGAGGCAGGATCCCAGGAAATGATCTGGGGATGTATCTGTAGAGACTGCAGGGAGCACGAAGGATCCTGCAGGCCATGAGTCAGCGGGGGAAAGCTCTCCACGCAGAGAGGCCTGGAGGAGGACCTGATCAGGCAAGGCAGAGGCTGAGGAAAAGCCCCAGAGAGAGCAGAAGCTTTTGTTGTGTGTGCCTGTGTTAAGACATTGGGGACTTCTAGTTTGGGACAGCTGTGGAGGGGGCGAAACCGCCAGAGCCCCTGTCATCAGGGGGCACGAACTGCTGTGCCGCGCCTGTGCCACGTGAGCGTGGCGGGTGGGTCTATCAATGGCTGTTAGTCAGGATGGGCGGGGATGCCACCCATTGCTCTGGGCGTCCCTAGCCTCTGACTGCCAGAAGCTGGGAGGGGACGACTGGCTGGATCACTCGACAATCGCATGTCCTGGTCATTCCCTCTGAAGCACCTGGTCCCGGCCACGGTTGGAAGACAGGATCCTGGGCGAGATGGGCCATCGGCCTGACCCACTTTGGCTGTCCTTAAGCAGTGGGACGATGCTGCACCGTGACACAGCGGCAGCGTCGGCAGATGGCGCCTTAGGGCAAGGTGCTGGGGAGCATCGCCGTGTCGTGAGACCGGGCGTCTGCCCTGCACGACAGGCCCTAGCCAGACCCCCATTCTGCCAGGTCTCCTGCCGCGTAGTCGCCACCGTGGGCCGTGAGCACTGGGCCGCCCTCCCTGTTACCGCCGGAAACTCTTCGGATCCAAAATGAGGCAGCTAGACGGACAAAGTGTCCGGCTGAGGTTCTAGACGGACAAAGTGACCCCAAAACAATGAGGCCTGTGGTATGTTCAGTTTCCTGCATGAACCGTTTTTGTGTTTTCTCCCCCTCCTCCCCCCGTGGGTCTTTGTCGCACTAGGGGGCCTTGCCAGGTTCAGAGGTATGCCAACACAAGTGGCAACTGTACCAGCCTGCATACGAGTCTGGTAGAACCCAAGGAGGCCAATTAAGGCTGCTTCCATGGAAAATGGGCATTATTCATTAGTGTAACACCAGCTCCGTGCTCAGCATGACCCAATATTCCCTAGTTACAGTCCCTGCCGTGAACATCTTCAATCTCAGCTAGGAAGTGCCCGAGCCAGGATGCAATTTGGTGGTGGTGGGCACGTGTTGACGTCTGGTGGGCAGCCTGGAAGAAGAAGGGTGGAGGTTTGGTGAGCTCTAATGGGGCCATTCTGCGTTGGGCCAGCGAGGAGAAAGGCATGGAGATGGGCGCAGACGAGAAACACAAACAAGCACTGGGGCAGGTGGTGCTGGCAGAGCGCCAGGAGGGGACCCCGGGTGAGCTTTGTTGGGTGGCTTGGGCCCAAGGTGGGACTCTGGTGCTCATTCCCAGATTCGTTCCTTGTCTACACCCACAAGGCTTTGCCGGGAGAGCCACGCCGGTACGGCTGTCCCAGCAAACTCTCCCAGTGGAGACGCAGCTTATATCTGCAAAGGAGTTTTCTTACTGTTATAGCATCTGCCGCTTCCCCAAACGAAATGAGCTATTCCAGCAAAGGGTCTTTTTGGCCAGCTTAACTGCATTCGCACTAGAGATTTTGCTGGCATGGCAAGGTTAGCTAGGAGGGTGATTTTTTTTTCCCACACTTCAAACCAACTTTTATGCTGGTAGAAGTTTTAAGTCTAGACCAGCAGGATGCCACGTATCCGTCTATGGCTCTCATGCAAATACAGCAAAGGCCTTTGTCAAGGATGCTGGGGCAAAGTGAAGAGTTCTGGATCAGCTCCATACCCCTAGAAGCACAGCAGCTAGTTTTCTGCAGGGACACGCAGCTGAATCTCCATTCGCCCTGGCGTCAAAGGTTTCGGACGGAGATGCGTTGACCTCCTGCTGCCACGCGCAGCTGGCCCCACGAAGGGAGACACACGCCATGATTTTTATCCAAAAAGATCTAGCGTCTGCAGCTGTCCTTCTCTGCTATAACTCAGGGCAGGCTGATGAGGCCAAGGGAGTGTGCTGAAGTGGTTAGAGCAGAGGACTGGGAGACGGGACTCCTGTGTTTCCTTTCTTGTCTTGTGAACTTGGGTCAAGTCACTTGAACGATGCCCTGCCTTCAGTTTCCCCACTGGTGAGACCAAGGCTTTTGGCTGAAACACGTGCAACAGAGACGCAATCAGCATTTGGTGTGAGGGAGTCACTGGAGCCAACTTACCTGATGGGCCCAGTGCATGCCGGGAGTGCGTCTGCAGAGCTGAACGGAGGCATGCGAGTGGTGACTGGTCCCTAGTAACGCTGCACATTCCACAGATCTTGAGATTTTCTTTTCCCCCCAAGAGGCTTCCAAACAAGGAAATGCTCGGCGCCGTTCCTGGGATGCCGTGCCGTGCTGGACAATTCACCCAGCTAACGATCAGAGGGCTCGGTCCCTGGTGCTAATAATTACCAGGAGTTATTAATACCGCTTAGGCTCACAGTAACGGCTGATCTTTCCCAGTCACCTTGGCCTGCATTCATGTAAACAGCTGTCAGGTCGGCCCATCCGTCCTGTCCAGCCCGCGGTACATTGGAAAGGGGGCCAAGAAACGGCACATTTCTAAGCAGCTGAATGACATGGCGGCCTCTGTAAATTCCCTGGGTCGCAGCAACCCCCAGTCACGGGGGAGAGCGGCTGGGCAGCCATCCAGGGAGCTGTGCAAAGGAGGTCCTGACTGGGAAGGGAGCGAGGCGCCTTTGCCCCCACTCAGCAGGACGGGCTGCTGTCTTTTTGGGGGCGACTGTGACGCTTGTCGGGAGACACAGCAGAGCATTGCAATGGATCCCACTTGGATGTAATACGTCTGTCCCCAGCAGGATTGGATAGCGTCGTTCCCCTGCATCCCTGGCCAGCAGCAGCAGCAGGACGAGAATTGCCTTTGATGGGAGATTGAGGCTAGCGGACCCAAGCCGTTCTGTACCTTCTGGCACTGTCCTGCCCCTTTGCAAGGTAGTCCAGAAACTGCTCTGCCCGGGCTCTTCCCCAGGCAGTGGAATTCCCCAGCTCTGCTGCCTCGGAGGCTTTCCGGGGCCCAGCTTTTTGGCTGTGGCTCTTGGCCGAAGGCTTTCTGAACCGTTCCGCTGGCTGCTAAGCCTGCCTTTGTAGGCCTTTGGATTGTGATCCAGTTTGGTCTTTGGAAGTGAACCAGGCTCGGGCTGGCCAGTAGAACCAGTGGGGAAAATTGGTCAGACCTGAAACACGTCCGGACGTCCCATCGATTTCAGTGACATTTCAATTCCGATAAAAACGGGGGAAAGGAAAGTTCTGACAAGGTCCAAACAGGTCGATTCAGCCCTTTCAGGATGAAATGTTTCAGGGTCTCGGTTTGAAATGCCTCATGGCTCAATTTTCTTGTATTTTGTTACATATGATGAAATGTGCAAAGGCCAAATCAAAACAAAATGTTCGGTATTTTTGGTCAAACGAAACATTCTGATGAACCCAATTTCCCCCCCCCCCTCCTCTCAGGATTTGCCTTCATGGATATTTTGAAATTTTCATGTTTGGTTCCGATTTCAAAACGAAGCCAAATCTCAAAGTCCTTTGACGCAGGATTGCTATCCTCCAGCAAACTTCTCTGCCAGAGCTTGTCTCAGAGACCTCCAAGGAAAACCCGGGATGCAAGAGTTCTGGATTTGGTTTTTTTCATTGCTCTTTCCTCAGAACGAGTGGTGAAGCAATGTCCCTGCATAGGGCTGGGTCTCTTGGGCTTGTTAAATATCCGATCGGGCTTGTCCCACCACTGACACCAGCGTCCCAGACAAATTCCAGTTTGGGTGATTCCGTTCCACCTCCACTGCACTGTCTACCAAATGTAACATCCTTCACGTCCTGCCATGCTCCACTCCAGAGGCAGCCACATTTCAGTGATTCCTATCTGAGTGGTGGTAAAAGTGATTTGGGATGATGTAACTGTTATTAAGGTCCCATGTACACATCAATCCAAAGGAGGGTTCTTCTGAGCCACTCAGTTCAAAACTCCATTGCTGCATGGAACACCCAGAGGTACTTTAGGAGCTACTCTTCTTTTCAAAGGGGCAATTTTTGGGACACCGGGAATGTAACTAGATGCCCCCTTGTTTGTGATGTTCTTGTCTCTTCTAATTGCCAGCGTTTTGTTTGCAGGCAAATTATGGACTTCTCTTTGAGGAGGGAGAATCAGCGTCCATTGATTTGTTTCGTTTTTCTTTGCTTTTAATTGTTTTCCACAAATTACAGCGTACTGAAAATTGGCCATCTCCTCCAGAGCTTTCTTGTAGGACCATGCCCCATTCTGCTAGGCACTACAAAAATACAACGTGAGAGCATCCTGGCCCCAAAGAGCTTTCAGTCTAAACAGCCAAGACATAAGGGGAGAAATGCTACCCCACTGACGACGGTGGAGTCGGAATTTCACTCAACAGGGGGATGAGACAAAGAAGTCTTGGCAGGGCTTGGGTAGGATGGGGTAGCAAAATATAATAGGATGCTTTAGCACTGGCCAGCTCTGAGTGCCATTGTTCTTGTCTCTAGGGCTGCAGAAGTGATAGCTGAGAGATTCGCAGTGCGTATCTTAGGGGAACCTATTCTGAGCCGTGAGGATTTGTCCGTTTCAGCCTCCATGCAGGATCCCTCAGCACAAAGGAGGCTTCTGCTCTGGGGCAGACCTTTTCCCCCCAGCTCATCTGTCTCTTTGGCCTATGAGGGTGACATTCTTCTTCTCTTCCCCTTCCAGACGCATCAGCTCTAGACCTGGACCTGTTTGATGGGCAGACATTGGCCGAGGCGCTGAAGTGGTACCTCCAGGAACTCCCATGCCCCGTGATCTACCCGGAAACACACAGCAAATTACTCTACGCTGCTCAAGGTAATCATCCTGTTTGCTTTGCGAGGGGGCTTTATGGGCCGTGGGGTGAGCTTCTTTCCAGGCACCTTGATAATGGAAAGGTTTGGTAAACAGCGCCCAGGCACCTCACTGCGTCTTGCCATCGGTCCCTGCTTCTACTGAATATAACGAGATCTCAGGAGACTGATAGTGTCCGCATCGGCATCCAGAATGGGCTCAGGTCGAAGGGCTGGAGTTCATGGGGAGGCTAAGCCAGGGCTCACGCTCAACTCTGTATCAAGTTAGATGGCGTCAGACTTCCTCGAGCTTTTCTAGTGGCGTGTGGATTTCATGAGATCAGCTGTTCTCATGCGTACTCCACCCTCCTAAGCAGCATCTAATGAGATCCAAAATATCAGCCCCTCTGGTTTAGGGATCCCCCCTGAGCCAGAAGAGTTAAGGGTGGGTTGGGATCTGGAGGTTCCCTGAAACATCTAGCAGATACCACCCACGGAGAAGGGGCAGCCGTGGGTCTCCAGGGGGGATTCACTTCTCAGGATTACTTCTCTCCTTGGACTCTTGAGACAAACACAGTGATGTGTTTTAATGACCACAGGGGTTGGAATAAAGGCTTAATGTCTCATGCCAGACATTAAGACAGCCACCATGGATCAGGAAAGATTCCCCGCACAGAATCACCCACCCTGCTTCCTCGCGGGCGCCTCACAGACCTTTAAAGGTCTCCCTCTAAAAAGCCTTATGAGCCCAGCTGGCTGAACTTAGCGAATCTTGTTCAGCTTGTGAGAGCTGATAAGGATATAGAATGAGATTCCATGGCTGCAGGAAGCATGTCTGCGTCGCAGGGGTTTCTGTACCAGAATGTTTTCCCATGTAATCCATCCTCAGCAGTAGTATTGAGAGGCCCCGTCTGAGATCGGGGTCCCATTGTGCAAGGCATTGTACGTACCCAGAGTACATAAGCAAGAGCCCTGCTAGACAGTCCCTGCCCTGCAGAAGTTACAATCTAAACAGACGAGACAGATAAATGGTGACCAAAAGTGACTGTTGTCATCTCCATTTCAAAGGGAGCTCAGGGAAACCAAGTGACTTGCCCAAGATCACCCTGGAAAAGCAAGGAATTGAACCCAGGCCAGCAACTCCCATTCTCTTTCCCATTCCCAGTCACTGCTTTAGTCTGCTCAAGTTTACCTGAGCTGTGGCTTTCTGGTAATCGAGGCTCCAAAGACGTGGAATCTCGAAACGATCTGAACATGTTGCTTCCCCCAGTCTCCCTTCCTAACAGGCATCTTCAGGCTTTTCTGTATGGGAGACAGGGACAAAAGCCAGTCTATAATAATCTCTTCAGGCCCCTGTTCATAATGACCCCTTCAGTCCACTGGGGATGGATGGCTGGAGCGCTCTTCAGAGCGCGTGGGAACCCCCCACCCCAAGTGTTAGATCAAGGTCAAGAAATTGATCGCCATTAAAAATGACATTCCCGCCTCCCCTCCCTACCTCATCCATCATTTGTCATGCAGCCGGCAACCTCTCGACCCTCTGGTATGTACAAGGGAAAGCACGCACCTCCCCAGAGCCCGTTTTCCCTGCTGTATCCATCAAAGGGATGGCATCGCGAGATGGACACAATTGACAGGGGCCGGATGGTAAAACATTAATGAGCCACGGAGAGCCCTTCACCAGAAGAAGCAGTGTTTTCTTTTTCGATTCATTCTTCAGATGCCCTTCCTTACTGCAGCCAATCCGTGAAAGGAAGGACTCTAAGCCATGTGCAAGTGATCTTAGCTACATGTATCATTGAGATTTAGGGGCAATAATGGGCCAAATCGCCCCCTTCTGTTGGTGGATTTACCCCAGCGGTGAATGTGGTCCCCCAATAGCATTGAATCCCAAAGGAAGTCAGAGTGTTATACAAACAGACAAATGCCAGCTATGGATCACTTTGCCCGCTGCTGAAATGCAGCTGGCTCTGGGCTGGGCCCCTCGTGGGTTCAGCAGCAGACAGGCAGAATGCACACCAGGTTACGGCAGGGATCAAATGCTGCGCAGCAGTTTAGGAGATAGCAGTGACGAAACAAACACTAGTCCTTAATGATGCCATGGTTTTATGTCGTTTCCCTTCCCCGTTGCGTCCTCTGTTGTCTAACGTTTGCAGCACTGAGGCCTCCCCTTCCTCCTGGGGCTTGTCCCATTAAAGTCGTGTGTACGGCGATTCACATGAGGAAGGGTTTTTCAGAATCAGGGCCTCAGACTATAAACTCTTCAGGGAAGCACCTGAGAGGCCAATCCTTAGCTGGTGTCAGCTGTCGTAGCTCTGTTAAAGTCTAGTGAGCTAGGACCGTTGACACCAGCTGCAGATCTGGGCCTTTACCACTGAAAAGCATTAAGAGATCATAAATAATAATGAAAATGATCGTTATAAAACTCACCGGCACCAGCCAGTCCCACCCTGTTCCATCCGAGGCCTCGTGGGGACATTTACAGTAGGATTTTCAGCTGCTTTTTTTTCCCCTTCCTTTTTAATCCCAATTGAAAAGAAAGGGTTAAAGGAAACTGAAAGCTTCTTGAGAAATCAGGCGCATATGCCCGATATCTCCCTCTGCCCTTCATCCACCACCGCCACACCCCAATGTTCGCAGGGGGGAGATAGCCACTTGGACAGCAATGCGTATAGCGTGCCTACTAACTGTAGATTTGCTGTGTGCTCTGCCCAGCTGCTTGTAAGGGACACTCAGTAAATGCAAGGTGCCGATGGCATGGAGCAGCCAGGTCAGCTCTTTGGCTGTCTGATGGGCTGGCCTGGGCTCTTTGCGTCTCCTGGGTCGATGGAGCCATCCAAGCTTAGAACACCTGAGACGCCCCATGAGGGGCTTAGCACAGAGGAGAGCAGGTGCTGGGGTAGGAAATTGGGCCCTCCGCTGATGACCTGACTTGTAGAAGAGGGCCCTGTTTGTTGAACCCGCCTCTGGCTTGATCTTGAGGCTACAGCAGGTGTCATGTGAAAAGGGGGGCATCTCGGGGCAGGTGGAAACCAAGACAGGCTAGGACGTTCAGCTCGGGATCCAAACGGCTTCCAAGGCAGGGGGATGTCGAGGCATCCAAAGCTGCAGAATTGGGTGGTTCATTCCCTAGAGAGGCTTGGGCTCTGAAAACTCCAGGAAGTCCTGTCCTTCCGCAGGGATCACCTCAATTCCTGGGTGCCCGACAGCGGTGCAGAGAATCACAGGCCCCATGGCAGCTGCCGCCATATCTCGAGTAGGCACAGTGCTTTCCCGTGGGACACGACTTGCTCCTCACAGTCCGCTGTGCGTGGGCGTGATGGGGGGCCACGGCCCTGTCTGTGGAGTCCAGCACCAGCAGGCGCTTGGCTCATTTAGTCCTTGCACACCGCGGAGTGCGAGTATAACTGGCTGCGACAGAGACCTCACGCAAAGGCCATGGTCAAGGATGGGGATTGAACCCAGGGCCTGCAACACGAAAAATCACAGGCGTCTCCCACTTGCACTAAAGGAGCGTTCCCTCCGCCACAGGAAGTAGCAGGCTGTTATAGTCCATGGGCCCAGCCACTAAAGGGAGATGAACACACACACAGCAGGCCAGAGGACTGAAATGGTGTGGCAGCACAATGGGCGAGGGAAGGCTCTTAGCTCCCGTGCCCTGTTCCCCTGTCTTTCCCCTGCATACCCGGAGCTGTGTGTGCCGAGGAATTCACGAGTCTGGTTGTGCTTCTGCGGCGGGCAGTGGTAGAATTCCTAAATAATCCTTACCCGTGCCGTGAATCATAACAAACGAGCCCTCCTCCTCAGGCCAGGGCTAAAGCATTGCACAATCCCCCAGCATCCGAGCGCCGCTCCCTTGGATTATTCACAGCCGCAAACCGAGCCAAACACCACGAATTTCCACCCAGGAGCAAAGAGTCAAACCCCTGCCCTGGGGCCGAGATGTGAAACCACAGCCGCCTGTGCCCATCTCCGGTGGTTATCGGGGCAGAGACTAGGGATCCCTCAGCAGTCCTTGAAAATACCCGTGGGATAACCCCAACAGGCCCTCCCGCAGCAAAACCAGTCCGAATGTCTGCGAACGCACGTGAGCATCTAATGCCTGCTCAGCCGACATCGCCGGCAGCTAACCCTTTGCTGAGATGCCTCGGGTGTTACACGCCTAGAGACGCGAACTCTGTTCAGGCCTGGAAGTAAAGAGCTGTCCGTCAAATACAGGCCTCAGCAAGCAGAGCAGAAGGCCTGGGTAGGCTCCGGATCTGGCCTTTCTGGCCCAGCCCATTGGAGGTTCAGACGTGGTCGGATCCAAGAGCTGAGTTACGGCCTTTCTCTAGTAAGACTAAGCTTCTGCTGCAGTGACCGGTGCCTGTGCAAGCAGAGCTACTCAGCTGATGCTGCCTTCAGCTTGGGTCGCGAGTTCCAGTGCTGACGCTGGCCAAGTCCTCACTCGTTTTTTACTCTACCAGGCAAAAATTCGCCCTGACGTCAGCAAGAGATTTTTCCTGAGCGAAGACTGATGGCTACGGGGCTTTACGCCTTAGCAATCACTCCGAGGGGTAGGCATGACTTGCTGGCCTCTTGCACAGGTGCACGTCTGTCTCCTAAATAACAGCTCCCGTGACAAGACGAATGGCACTTTGGAGAAATCCACCCTGCACCAAAGGCAGCAGCGAGGTTCTAGCTTTGTTCCTCCTGGAAGGGATCACAGATACCGACTGGAAAATGCAGGAAGCTGTGTCCAAATACCACTGCACAGTCCTTGTATTCTCTCTGGTTCATAGACACTAGAACAGGTGGTGTTGCCTCCAAACACCAAAAGGATCTAGGCTCCAAGGCGGTCTGTCCTGCCCAGGCCAGAAGTCCAAGTGGCTGCCAGCTCCCTGTACTACCGGCCCAGGAAGAAAGCGTTATTACAATATTTTGGCTCAAGCACTTGGGACGGTTTTCCTGTAATCTAGTCAATTTTTGGCTTTATATGGGCATAGAAAAATCTCTGCTTTTTTAGCTCAGGGTGTTGGAAGCCCCTTTCGGTCTCTGTGAGTTTTTTTGGCCTCTGCTTAAATACGTTAGATTGTTACAGGTTCGGTTTTATTTGAATTTGTCATTGAAGCGACAGGCCAAGTGCTTAGAACTGGAAAGGCTCAGGCAGGCAGCAATCTTCAGTTCGTCCAGCAGCAGGGCTGGGATCCAAAGAGCGACTCAGTGGTTTCTAGGAGAGAGAAAGCAGGGACAAAGCCAAAGAGCAGAATTCCTGCTTTCTGTTTATCAGCCCCCACCGGGGTATATAAGCACCTCGCACACGGGAGTAAATTTGTCCCCATCACACCAGCATGAGGCAGGGAAATGTTATTCCCCCTTCACAGATGGGGAACGGAGACACAGAGTGACTTTTCCCAGGTCACACAGAGTCTGGAACAGAGCGGAGAACTGGACCTTGGACTCCTAGCTCCCAGTTCAGTCCTCCCCCTCTTCTAAGTGGACAACTCATTGCAATCAAAATAACACTTGGCTCACAGGGCTGCAGGCTGGCAACTTGCTGCGTTATTCAACGGCATAGCAAACGGAGAGAGGGAAAACTCCCCCAAACAAATCATGAAGGTGTCGGGATCCTGAGCGAAGACAGGCAGGGCTAGCGGCCGGCCCTTGAGAGCCAGGACCTGCAGCCAAGAATCAGAGGTCAAGAGTCAAGCTGGAGGCAGAGTCAGGAGTGAAGTCGCAGGCCGAGACGGAGTCGGGAATTGGGCCCAGGGTTGATACCAGGTATTGGGGTCTGTGCGGGGATCCCAGAGTCCAAGGCAGAGCCGAGGTGAATACCGGGAGATCAGAGGCTGAGAAGCAGCACAGCCAGGGCAGTTACAATCAAAGAGCCGTTGGGTTGGAAGGAACCGCAGGGTCCATCTAGTCGCAGCCCTGCCAACAGACGGGATTGCACCTAGCGAGGGATCCACTCTGTTGCCTGGACCGTGGACATTTCCTGGTACACCCGATGGGCTTAGATAGGACCCAGGAGCCAACACCCAGTCAGATCACGGGAGGCAGGACTTCCCGTCGTGTTCAACCTCTGGGGATTGTGGGCTGCAGGGAGCGGGTAGAGTACAGCTGCCACCCGGGGGCAGCGTGCGGATGTTGGTTGCCTAACGGGCCTGGGTGCAAGTCCTGCTGACCCTTACATCAGAGAGGAAGGGGTGGGGCTCCATCCCATAATACGCGGGGTAAACTGTTATGGCCGTTTTACTACTTCAGCCTCGTTTTCCACTCAGGTTCATCAGTCGTTCTCAAAGCCTGGGCCGTTAGCACGGAAGCCCTTCCCGGGACTAGACAGAGCTGGCCAGCTGTCTGGGGGGGGTGATGTGATTTCTTTCGGGGTCACATCCAAAATGTACCAGCTGCTTTCCAGATGGATAGGAAGACCCAGTCCCTGCCCAGAAGAACTTGTAATCTCTCTCTGGTGTTTCTAAGGCACCTGCCCACTTGATATATAAGGCACTGTGAAGGGCTTTACCTGGGCCAGCGTTGCTCTGGAAGCCTGTATGCAGAGCAGGTCAGAGAAAGTTTGAAGCAATCTCCAAGGAGCATCTAGGGTGGCGTTGCCCAGCAGTGGAATTTCATGAGTTCTTAACGAAAGATTCAGGCTCGGACAGCTTACAATGGTGTCTCCTCGGCTTCCAGATGTCACACCCCCACAAGGCTCTTGTACCAGATGTTGTACTTGCAGCCACCACCATCAGCCAGTCGGATCCCCTAGGCCACAGTGCCATGTCACACCTTGAGTCTCTTGGCCCCACATTCCTCAGACTGGCCTGATCTGCCCAGGAGCTCTGCCCAGTGCTGGAGCATTACTAGTGCAGTAGCTGGGAGGTGGTCCTTTAGCTGTAGAAGTACACGCTCACAGCCCCAGAGGACACACGTTTTATTCCCCACTGGTATGTTCTCTACAGGAGTCCTGGCAGCCAAAAAAGAACTTTCTTTACTGAATGCAAAGCCCTGCATTGTGGCTGTCCTGTTCCTGGTCTCCATTTTTCCAGAAGCTCGGTTTCTCAGTGACCTCGGGTGTGTTTCTCCCCTATCTCCCGCACTGGCGGAGTTACTGCTAGAAAGATTGCCCCGATGATTGCTCCGGGGAAAGCTGTACAGCATCCGGGGGCCCAGATTCACAAAGGTACTTCGTAGCTGCCTCACTCCCACTGAAATGAACGTGGCCTAGGCACCTCAATATCTTTATGAATGTGGGCCTCGCTGCACACAGCACACGTGTGCGCTGGGGAAAACACTGAGATCCTGATCCAGCATTTAGGCAGGCAAAGCATGCGCCATTTGAGCTGTTAGGGGCTGGTCGCAGCTGTTGAAAGATGGAGTCTGGGGAACAGACAAGGCCAGTGTGGATCATGGTCAGTTACCACCGAGTTCTGGGATGGGGCCAGGTCCCTATGTGGGGCAATTTAGCACTCACCCTGACTCCTCTTGGTAGTCATTTTCTCTATTGGCAGGGCAGTCTGGGTCGCTTGGTGAGCTGGGTGCCAGCAAACAGGCTGTGTTTTAATCCGGCTCTGTGGAAATGTCTGCATTTAGGAACAGAGACTGTAGGCCGTTCTTCCAGGAGAGAGGACTCTGTTCTGGGAAGCAGTGATGGAGAAAGATTTGGGGATTGTGACAGGTCGTCGGTTGCACGTGAGCTTCCAGTGCAAAGCTGTGGCCAGAAGAGGTCATGCAACCCTGAGGTGCATAAACAGATGGATCTCAAGTAGGCGTAGATAGAGAGGTTAAGTTACCCCTGTGTCTGGCACTGGCGTGACCACTGCTGGAATCCGGGGCCCAGTTCTGGTGCCCACAGTGCAAAAAGGATGTTGCTGAACTAGAGACGGGTCAGAGAAGAGCCACAAAATGATTAAAGGATTAGAAAACCTGCCTTACAGTGGTGGAGCTTAACAAAGCAAAGGTTAAGGGGTGACTTGATCACAGTCTGTAAGTGCCTCCCTTTGGAACTAATATGTGATAATGGGCTCTTCAGTCTAGCAGAGAAAGATATACCGTGATCCAATGGCAGGAAGTTGAAACTAGACAAATTCAGCCTGGGTACGAGGTATATGTCTGACAGTGAGAATAAATAACCACTGCAAGGATTTATCAAGGATCGTGGTGGATTCCTCATCACTGGCAATTTTTCAATCGAGATGGGATATTTTTCTACAAGATCTGCTCTAGGGATTATTTGGGGACGTTCTCTGGCCTGTGTTGTATCGGGGGCCAGACTAGATGACCACAATGGTCCTTTCTGCCTTGGAATCTACGAATTCACAGATACCCCTGCACATAGGCATATGCATCTGACATGGCATTGTGAAAGCTGAACCAGCAAAAGAAAAGCAGTGCAGGGCAATCTAGGGATAAAGGCAAATGATTCGGAATGTCTATTATTATTATTACCATTATTTGATTTTATTGCAGGATATAGTGTGTGCCACTCAGATAGAGCTGTGCCTCACAATCCTTCCTATTTATCCCTATGGAGTTGTCTCATTGGCTCAAGCGGTTAGCTAATATTGGCAGCCCGGAGGCGCTGTTTCGATCAGAACGAGATATCGGCGATAGAAGTCAGCTGTATCCATGGTATCATCCTATTTATGTACAAAGCATTTATTCCTTGCTCAGAAACCTCCGTGTCTGCCCCTCCAGGGAGGTGTGTGCTCAGAGAGCTGTGGCTCTTATTCCTGTCTGGCTCACGCGCACGTCTCCTCCTCTGGCTTGCTCTGCCTCTAACCCACAGCTTGCAGCCAGTGTACTAGCTCCTGTCTTTGCCAGCAGGGAAGCCCCTGTTAATCGGAGCTGCCACGTGGCCCTATTGTCATGGGTGGTCACCACCATTGTCTGCAGCTGGCATAAAGTGGCTCAGTTGCACCTTCTGTTGAGCCCGAAAGAGGGTGCCTGGCCCTCATTGGCTTTAACAAGGTCTGTGATCGTCTTTGCAGCTGGGGCTAAGGGCTTGTCTACACTGAACACGCTGCAGGTGCACCGCTGTAGCGCTTCAGTGTAGACCCTTCCTACGCCAATGGGAGGGGATCTCCCGTCGACATAGGTAGCGAGGTCGATAGAAGAATTCGTACATTGACCTAGCGCTGTCTACATGGGGACTCACGTCAGTATAACGACGTCTCTCCAGGGGGTGGATCTTCCAAGCCTCGGAGCGACGTAGCTATGCCGATGGCAGGTCTCAGTGTAGACTGTCCCTGAGACCCTCCTGGTGGCAGCCATTAGCCCCTTCCAGCGTAGCAATAACATCCGCGCCATGATTTTATTTCCAAGGCGCATGCGCACGCGTGCCCTCCCTGGCTGAGTGTGCGAGCCCCCGCGCACGCAGTTAGAAACCTCCTGAATAGCGTCCATCAAACTGCTACGATCTGAAACCAGGGTTCGCTTTGGCCTGGGATCCTGCTACGAGTTATGGCAGGACACAGCCCTTGTTCAGCCCTGGATGAGCGCAGACACCGACAGCAGCTGCTGAAATATGTTTTCCCAACAAGGGGCCCTCTGTCTATCTCAGGTCTTGATCTGGCCCCTACCCCCACAGTACGTGAGCATCTCGCAGGCTTTATGGTACTTCTCCTTCCACACCCCTGCGAGGCAGGGCAGGGCTATGAGCCCCCTGGTACATGGGGGAACTGAGGCATGGAGAGGCAAAGTGACTTGCCCAAGGACATGCAGGGAGGCTGCAGCAGAGCAGAGAATCGAATCCCCATTCTTCACCTTGCATGCTAACCACTGCCCCATGCTGCCTCTGTGTGCCCGCAGCAGCCTGGCTGGTTACTTGGCACCTCGACTCTCACAACCGCGTCCTTCAGAGCCGCCCATTGCCACGCTGTAGCTCATAACAGGCCTGAAGGGGTCACTGTTGAGCAACATGAAGGATTCTCTTCCATGGGAGGCTCTAACAAGTGACTCTGTCTCCCACACCGCAATGCAGATCGTAGCATCACCCGGGGACAGGTGCGGGGGCCCAGGAGGGCACCATTTCCCTTTGTTGCTGAGACCCGCAGACTCTCCTTCCCACTTTGAACCCAGAACCTCAGTGTCTGCAAGGCAGGATCCTGCTCACGGGGTCACCCTAACGGCTAAACGTCAGCTTCTCTTCAAAACTTGGATCTTTTTCCCTCCTTCTGAGCCCAAGTTTTGAAATAAGATTTCCCCCTCTGGACAATTACTGTTGCTGTTATAGCTACCCGAGACCTTCCTGTCTCAAGGAATAAAACATTTCCACCTTCAGCGGGATTAGCACGTCTTTAAATCATGCTCTTGGCTCGCCTCGGAGGGACCAAAGAACCCAGCCAGGAGATCGCTCTGGGGAATGCAGCTGGCTAAATTTCACGGGGCTGAACAAGACCAGATTGAATGAGCTATTAATGAGCGACAACGCCGGCCTGCAGTCACAGCAAGAAACACCTCGCTTTCCACGTCGCCTTTGGCTTTTGTCCCCTCTGCCGATTGCCTCCTTGGCCAGCCGTTGCATCGGCTAGAGGGCTCGCTGGGCAAACGAGTCGCATGCCCTCATGTTGCAGGGATCCTTCCACACGCATGGCCACGATGGAGCAACCACATTTCTCCTGGGATCCCTCCCGCCCCCACCTCAAACCTCCATGACTCAGCTCTCAAACCACTGCTCGACAGCCCCAAGGACTCAGAGCTGGAAAGCTGCCCGTTCCTGGAGTAGCCGCTTCCCAGTGCTGACCCCCTCTGCGGATCCCAGGGCCAACGCACGTTTTGTGAACTGTAGACTGCTCTTGCAAGCAGAGCGGTTTGAACTCAGAGCTACAGGGGCAACAGCACTGGGCCTGGTAAGTACTCATGTAGCAGCCTGGCCATGGTCGGGAGGTGATCTTTAGCTCTGTGTTTAACTCCAGCACTCACTCGTTCTTACTTATTTTATTCGGCCAGTGCGGAGAAGGCCTGACTCAATGGAAAGACTCCCACTGACCACAGGGAAGTTGGATCAGGCCCCCGGGGTTGGATCAGGCACCTAGTTTGCCTTTATTCCCTGGCTTTGTAGCTGCTTCATCTAAATCGACAGCTGTAGACTTGGGCGGCCCCATCCTGCAGCCCCAGCCATGGATGGGGGAGTCTGGGCTCCTGCTAGCGAGACTCCAGCAAGCCACTTGCTAGACACAACGAGCACGGAAAGGGCTGAGCTTCCCGCCCCCGTGCGGCCCGAAGGCTGATCAGATTCCAGCCGTGTGCACGTCCCACTTGATGAAAGTGTTAGCATGGGCAGAAAACGGCAAAGACAAGCCCGCCGGGTCTAAAAAAGCCACCCAAGCCAGTGCGGGAGTGGGATTAGAACTGCCTGGGGTTGTGTCCTTGCGTTGCATGCTGGGTGTGTGACTTCGTGTTATCACCCTGGGGGTGATGGTCCAAGGAGGGGCAAAATCAGAGAAAACGCAACCCCAGAGTTCAGCAGACAAAGCCAGCCACTTTAAAAGACGTGGCTGGTGTGCACACGTGCACGTTCTCAATTCATATGCGTGCGTTCTAGCAGGACGACAGTCCTCCTATAGCGAAGGTCCAGGCCAGGTTTCTGTTTAAAGTGCGACTCTTCTAAGTGCTGTAAAATCCACATGGTTCCATGGTGTGTTTTCATGAGGGGTGCAGGGCTCTGTTAAGGACCCTAGTGCGAGGGCAGTTGACCAAGGCAGAGGTAGCTGCCCCAAAAACATTTCTGAACGTTGAGAGATTTTGGCAACCTTGTTTTGTGCACACAGATAGGGATCAAAGCAGGGCTCAGAGCATCACCTCAACGCTTGAGGGGTCCCCCAACAGAGGCTGGCCCCCACCAGCCATTTGGGGAGAATCAAATAAAATGTTTCTTTGGCAAAATCGTTGGGGCTCTAGTTTAGCGCATCAGAATGACGAGCTCCAGCGATTACGCTGAGGACGTGCAGACAGAGGGGCTAACTATCTGGGAAACTGCCTCTTTCTCCCAGCACGTTAGGAAACTAAACGGCAAAACCCTTTGTTCACGCAGCATTGGGGTGGCCTGGCGAGAGCTCAGCCCTCCTGGAGTGGCGAGTGCACCAGAACTCAAACTGCGGAAACCAGGCAGTCCAGAGTTCAGGTCGGCACCCTCGCGGCGCAGGAAGGGGTGGTATTTGGATTAGGAGTGGCCTGGGAGCCCAAGGCCGGGGTCTCTGCAATACTGAGGGCCTCCAGCTGCCATGGGCTTGGCTGGAGACGCCCTCTGAAAATCAGCCACCTTGGGCCGAGTCCCAGTTCTGCCCCTGACTGACTGTGCGATCGGGGGCGAGCCACTTCCCCAAACCGGGACTCTGTTTCCCCATCTGCAAAAGCAAAGGGGGCTAATGACGCTGGCCCACCTCCGTCCAGTACTGTGGGGCCTGTAGACAAGATGGGATGTGTCAGCACTGAGTGTTGTTCCGAGACAGGGCCCAGCGTGGATCTAAAGCTTCAAGGATGATCAGAGGGTGTCTTTCTGCTCTGACGGCATCACTGGCTCCTTGGATCCATTGGGCGCGTGGTCTGCATGTTACAACGCCCAGCTATTAACAGTGCTCTGTAACATCCCGCTAATCCCCTGCTGTGGCAGGACGGGCAGCACAATGGGGCCAAAAGAAGGAGGCCGGGGCCTCCTTGGACTCCGAAGTCCGTGGGTTGGATGGTTTGTGTCTCAACTCACAGTTTAGCAGGGGCAGGGGGTTAGAAAACCCTTTTTCCTGGGACCCAGCGAGGCTGGAAGCACCTGTGAGCACCACACAGCAGGAGTCTGCGTCTTGGAGAACGGCCCAGCCCAGCTGGTGAGACACGAGGGCGGTGCTTGAATTGTGCCAGGGCTGAGCCCCGGCATCGCTGGGCTAACAGCATCACTTATCAATGTAAAATAGTTGCTTGGACCCCCTCCCCTCTGCTGCCGCCTTCATTACAAACCAAGCACTGCACTTGGGGCTCGGCGACGCGAGACGCTGCTGTACAGCAAGCCAGGAGGTGAACTTCCAGCGCGTTCACTTGTTGCCCAGCATCCTCCTGTGTAGACACACTCTCGGTTAATAGTGATTTTCGTGTATCACCTGGGAGCGGCTCAGGCTTTTCACTGATGCCTTTGCTGTTGGGAAGGCCTGGCCGCCCCATCCACATTCGGTGAACGCATAGACCAGACCGAGCGCAGACAGACTCGGTGCCGTCTTCTCTCTCTCGCTGTCACTGCAGCGGAGTCAGCGTGGGTTACACGTCAGCTGCCTGCAGGACAGGGATTTCCCTCTGGCTGGACCAGCTGGCACCTCAGGCTCGCTGGATCCTTCAGCCTTTGGCAGGGGACTGAGCAAAAGACATAACCTGGCCCCTGGAGTTTGAACTTGGTTTCGGAAGCATCGGTCGGGTGAGCTGGGTGCCCCTTCTGATTCCTTTCCCAGGAGCAATGCTTCCTGCAGTCGTGCGATCCCAGCTGCTGTCTGCACAGCTCACACCTCTCCTGAGATCCCCCGCCACAGAGCCAGCCAGGAGCTCCCAGCTCCCGCCGCATTGGACTCTTCTCTCAACAGCCGGCCCAGTGCAACAGACCTTGGGCTCCCACAAGCTCAGCCCCATTGAGCCACATTGGCATGGGGCTGGGAAGCCTCCAAAGACCATCCAGGTGTTACAGGCATGGATGGCTTGGCAGGTCACAAGACTGGGGGGCGCTACGCTGCAGGCCTGTTTGGGAGCTTGGAGTTAAGCACATGCATAAGTGAAGGCAGGATCGGAGCCAAAAAGACCCTTCTTTTCAGCCGTGCTAGGTGTTCATTCATTTTTAATGAGCTCCGGTGTTAAGCAACAGAGCAGCAGGGTTCTTTATATCTTGACAGCATTTCTTTAACTGTTGTAACACGCAAGTGGCTGATGTGTCTCGTTGCTAGGCTCAGAAGTGTGTTTCATAAGCCCTATATGGTTAACAATAGCTGAAGATTCTTCTTCAGGTCAAGGGACAAGGGTCTGTGCTTTTGAGACAAGCGGGTTTGAATTTTATCCCCTCTATCCAGAAGGGTTTGAGGCAGTATGCGCTCCCCCGACACTCTTCCTTTGGGAAGGCGTTTCTCAGTATTGACTCTCTCAGCGTTTGTAAGAGGGAGCACGCCACGGATGTTCAGCACAGCTTTATCCTTCTAGCTTCTCCCTTTGCCCTTCTGCATATCCACTGAGCTGTGCGCTGATTCAGTCCTCAGGAAACCCTACCTGCAGGACTAATACCCAGACAACGCTGAATTAATAGCAAATTAACCTCCAAAAAGAACCTATCAATTATATCTGACAAAAACAACAATCAGCCCTTTAATTTTAAACTTAATCCCGTAGTCTTAGTGTGCCCCCGGCATCAACAAGAGAAATACGCTGCAGCTGACCTTGCGTCCTTCATATGGAGCAGTGGGACAAGGAGAAGAGATGCTGAGAAAGCCCGAGTAAGGGGCCAGGACGTGGCAGGCCGGGGGTGTCGTCCCATAGGCAAGGACTGAGCTATTTCAGCTCAGAGCCTGCCAGTGTCTCTGCCCGGGCACACCCCGACACCCAGTGGCGTCACTGGGGGAGCCCCAGCAGCATCATTGGCAGATCTAGGCCTTAGACTTTCAGGGCCAAATCCTGCACTGATTTACCCCTCCCACCGCCCCACTGACGCCCATGGGGCTGCATAGGGCAGGAGACAATGCAGAGTCTTCATAGAAGGATGACGGGGGCGGTCCCTCAGTATCCCCTTGGGATGGGAGATGGGATGGTGGAGAGAGAGAGAAAGGGAAAGAGAGTCGGACGTATGGGGTGGAGGGGTAGATATGTATGGGACAGAGGATTGGATGGATGGATAGATAGATCTGTATGGAGCAGGTGGATGGCTGGACGGATGGAGGGACAGAAAGACAGACTGATAGATATGGGGGATGGAAGGATGGATGGATACGTACGGGGTGGATATAAGGATGGATGGAGGGGTATGTATGGGGCGATGGGGATGGATGGTCAGATAAATTCTTCTGCCTTTAAGAAGTCTATATAACCTCTTTTGTCCATCTGAACTTCATTCTCACCCTCCCAGCCTTTCCACGGGCCGCATGTTTCAGAGCCCTGGGAGATTTTCCCTCCTTTGCCCTGTGTTCCAGGGGTGAGGGGACATCTGATGGGGCCTGGCTGGGCCAGCCACGCCGCCTGGTGACGCCGGAGCTGTGCCATCACGATGGCATGGCCCCGGAATCTGAATCTGGATTCGGCCTGGCCTATTGGCGTCGCAAGTGTCTATCGAGACTCACTGGAAGCCATTTTTCCTCTCTGGAGCTCAAGGCTGTACGCATCCCACTCCTCCCTTCCTAACCCCATTACAAACTTCACGGCAATTCTCCCTCTGCCTCCCTGACTGGCCTTCTTTCACTCCCTCCCCCACGCGAAGAACCATTTTGATGCCCCCTTTTCCCCCCTCCATGCACACAGCACAGCCAGAGAAACAGCTCCATAGTGAGAAGCCCCCATGAGAAATATGCTAGGTTGGCTGGCTCCTGTGGCACAGGGCTGGAGTGTCCCGTCCTGCCTTCATCCCTGTCACGTTCTAGGGAGGAAATCAAAGGCTGCCTCCTTTCCAAGAATAAAAACTCAATTAGAAAGCAATTAGTTGGACCGGCTCGTTAAGCCACTTCAGAGGGGAGCCGTCTTTCTCCCCTGCAGCCTGAGAGTTCCAGAAATTCCTGGGCAGAAATGATCTTTGTTCATTTCATGATTGAAGGAGGAGGTCAAAGCCGAGAACTGAGACAAAAGTAACTGGTGCTTCCACAGCCTTTTAAAGCTCTTTTCTCGGGAGGAAGTTAATTTTTCTATTTGCCTTTTCAAGTGTCACCCAGAATCTGCGAGGGGTGTGATTCCTAGCTGGCACGGACATGCTCACGCTAGCGATCAGTGAGCTGGTGTGGTATGTCTACATGAGCTCAGATCCACGCCTCCACCTCCAAGTTAGGTGAAACCTAAAATTGGGACCCAGAATCAAGACGCTTTTCAGATGCTTGGCCTGGAGCTGTGAGATGAGGGAGCAGAAGTGGCACCTTCCATTAGCCTTTCGATTAGGCGAGATTAGGGGAGTAAAGGAAATTCCATGGAAAATCACATTGCTTGTGGCCCAAACTCCAGTTACGGTCCAGCAGGGATCAGTGCTGCACTGGGCAGAAGAACAGCTAGATGAACTGGGCTTTGTCCAGCTCTGATTGCCAGGGTTCGTGGACGTGCAAACACGTGGGCGGATTCAGAACCGTTGTTCCCAGGCCTCGGGATGGAAGTCTGTGCAATGATGCGAGCTCCTGGCAAACTGGTCTTCCAGGCTGGAGACGGGGTGGGGAGTTTCTATCTGGGTGGGAAACCAGCCAGGTGACCGGAGAACGTCACGCGAGGTGGCATTGGTGATCCAGGCAGCAGTGTTGAGACACTGAAGACACCTTGCTGAGGGGAGTCCATGCAAAACCTCCTTTTCCACTGCATTTCTGCTCTGCGGGACATTGCATAACCCTCAAGGAGAGACCCTTTTGTGCTGATCCACAGATGATATGAGTTGTTCCAGTCCCTGCCTACAGATCAACTTCAGAGTTCATGCTTTTAGGTGTGGATGTTCCCAGTTCAGTCCCCCAGATGACAGCTGTCGCAGTTTCATCTCTTCTCCCCCCAGTCTAGTTTTGCTTCCAGTCTGAGATCCAGCCCACCCCAAATAAAACTCAGCCAAAGCCATCGTGTTTAGCTGCTGCAAAAGCCTCGAGTTGTTCCCCCCGTTACCCCCGCCCCCCCCGAACCCATTCTCAGAACGACAGCCCGGGGGCCGCTGCAAGATCTGAGAAGGTTGCCCGAGTCTAGCGTGCGTAACAAAAGCTCAGGCTGGGGAAGTTTTGCCAGGCTTAGGATTTTGATGTGAAAGTTTGGCGCGGTTCTAATTAGAAGCCCCGGGGCAGGATGTCAGGGAAGAGATGCTTTTAAAGGCGCAGCTGGGATCCTTCAGTTCTACCTGGCCAGGCCCAGAGATGGGCGGCAGGATTCTGGGTGTGAGCTTTCGGCTAGAGATGGCATCTCTGCACGTCCTTCCTATTCTCCAGGGTGAGCCTGGGTACATATCCAAGTCTTTGACTCCTGGACTTTGCGGCCCATCATTGTCAGGTACATCAACATGACATGATCTTTCATGTTACTAGTGAACTTACTGAGCCAAATGTGTCCTTGGTGTAATTTCAATGGCACTCCCCCTGCCACGAATTTGGCCCATCCAGCCTGCACGCAGAAGAAACCCCTTTACCAATCAGTCGAAAGAGATGCCTGAGCCATCTTCAGAGCGGATGTCATTTTGCCCACAGTAATTGCTCATTACTAGCGCTCCTGCAGGCATGCGATTGCACCATGTGGAAACAGGCAAAGGGAAAAGCAAGCCGGCCCAGACTCCCGTGACATCGCAACATTCCTGCGGACAGCCAGGCCCCTCTCTGCAAACCGGTGGGGGCGAGGGCTCTGTTGTTTGTTTGTTTGCAACCTCTTAAAGCTTTGAAGATTTTGTTTTTTTCATCCCAGAGATGCTTGCGAAAGCGCTGCAGGAATGATGTGGGCTAGGAGGAAGAGAGGCCCTCCATAGAGCCAGCTTCCCAGAGGCTTTGATTAAGAGAACAGAAACAATCACGCTTAGATGGTGCAACTCTTCCCCTCCGTTGCGCCCATGAGAACTTGACAATGGCATTGAGGGATGGGCTGGGAGCGCTGGAGACTGAACTCCTCCATTTACTGACAACACGAGCAGCAGCCGGGCAAGCTTCCCTCTCTCCATCCTCTGCCCCACCTCCTGTAACAAGGAGTTTATTTCCCAGCCGCCATCCTTAGTGTCTTTGCCACAGTCCTTGTGATACGGTAGCGCTTGGTGCTAGGGGCTGTACAAACACAGAGCTAGACTCTGGAGCTTCTCTTGAAGTCTCACACTGTGGGTAATCACCTAGGCCTAGCTCTTTAAAGGTGTTTAGGTGCCTAACTCCCATAGATCTAAATATCTCTGAGGATCCAAGCTTTGGCCCCTGCCACCCATCCTGGAGAGGCAGCGCCTAGGCAGCACGGGTTAAGAACGGACCCCTGTGTGCTCCCACAGCTTTGCTACTGACCTCCTGAGGGGCCTTGGGCCCTTCCCTTAGAAGCCCTGGTGCGTGATGTTTTATTCTCACAGTTCCGGCTCTTCGGGCCAAGTCTCCTGTCTGTCAGTGAGGGTGATGAAGGTGAGGGGGCCGTGTGGCACGCCGAAGTGGCGAGGGGAAGGTCAGAACCGCGCACAGAGCATCCTTCCACAAACAGCCCTCGGGGCACCGATGGAGCATCGAAGGGGCTGGCACCCACATGGGGCCAGTGACCACTCCAGCTCCTGCCTTCCCTGCTGTGCAAGACGCCCGCCGCCGGGCTATGCCGCTGAGCGGATCTGCCTCGATCCGCCTCTGCAGGGGAAACCCGACCAAGCACGCTCCCTGCCGACTGCGTCACTGGCCGTCACTCCTGGGTGCCCACACAGAGGGGCTATGGGTCATTCCAGGGTCTGCTCTCGCCTTCCCCCTCCTGTGGGGCATTCCAGAGCGCTCCCCCTCCCCCACATGAGTATTTGTAGGGCCTCCGCTGACCCGTGGCCACTGTTGCTCTTGAGCTGGGTGCGTGAGCTGGAGCCTGTGATCTGAGCCCATCGCCCCTGCCTTTGCGGCAGGTTGGTTCCCACCCTGATTTTCCAGGCCTTGGGAGCCAGCACCGCGAAGCTGCTCTGGGATACAGCAGCACCATCTCTGGCTTCCGGGCACCGCGACGGCAACTGGAGCTGGCCACCCTTCCTCCAAACCCTCAGCCTGGGTGCACAAAGCAACGAGGAGCTGGCTCAGCCGCCCGGCGGCTTCCTTGCAGAGCGCTGCGCTTGAGCCTGGCCGTGGAAGCCAGGTGGTAAACTCCAGAGCCCAGGGGCTTTCCCGACTCGGGGAGGAGGGAAGGATCAGAAAGATCTGGCACCTCTGCGTCCCCAGGGCCACAGTCACCAGCAAGTGGTGCCTTGGCTTCCTTCCTCCGGACGAAACTGGCTGCCTCTCTGGGTGCTGCATGCCTGACCTCTGAAATCCCTGCCAAGCCTGGCCAGGGGAGGGGAAGTCACTGAGAAACACCAGCACGCCTGTCAGAAGAGCTGGCCTGACAGGAGGCAGTACGGCCAGGAGAACAGAGCACCAGATTGGGCCTCGGGGAAAGCCAGGTTCCTGCCCGTGCCACTGGCCTGCTGGGTGATCTTGGCCAAGCCCCCCCCCCCCCGTGCCTCAGTTTCCCTTTCTGTAAAACAGGTGTCATGATACTGCCCTCGTTTGTGAAGCACGCCGAGATCTACTGATGCTAGCTATTACTATTGCTCGTCAGTAAGGCACTGGACTAGGGCTCGAAAGACGGGAGATCAGCTTTTGGCTCCGTTCCAATCTAATCTACTGAGGTTCTCGTACAGACAAGTCGCTGCAGATCTCTGTATCTCCGTTCCCCCTCGGTAAAAATGAGGGTCATAGCGCTGCCCTGAAAATCCATGAGTAGTAGTGGCCGTGTAACCTCCTAGAGCTGAGTCCGTTCCAATGATAGCCCTTTATTGGATTACTCTTTAATAGACCCATTGCTAATGAGCTCTTTGACACGTCTACCTCGTTAGCAGAGACGGGACCCTGCCGCAGATTTTGGACCTGGCTTTGGAACATGTTAGGTTTACACTCCTGGTTGAACCCATTATAGATAAACTCTCCGGGGCTCCTCGGCCGGTGCGAACTGGAGCATCTGAATCGACACCAGTACGGGGACGTTGCTTCCCACCAGCGGAGGATCGGAGCTGAACGGTCCCCCCCATCCGTGCCCCAGAGTTCAGCTGTGCTCGGAGTTGGCGTTGTGGTTCTGCGAATCGCGGAGACTGGCTGTTATCCTGACGGCCTGATCTGGACCGGGAAACTCATCAGGGTTCAGACGTGTCCGAGTCCCAGCATGGCCCGTTACACACATACACCCGCACTGAAATGT
Organism: Mesoclemmys tuberculata; assembly: GCA_007922155.1. Lineage (NCBI taxonomy): Eukaryota > Metazoa > Chordata > Testudines > Chelidae > Mesoclemmys > Mesoclemmys tuberculata. The sequence goes on from ML675643.1 coordinate 9,867,087, forward strand.
GGGCCCAGGTCTGGGGCTGGATTTCACGGCCCCCTAAAGCCCAGAGGCATCTGGGCTCAGGGCTCAGCCGAGTCCTGCCAGTGCAAATCGCTTGACAAACTGCTCGGGCTTTGCAGGGGAGAGGGAGCTGGGCCGAGCTAAGCCAAATGGTGCTGTGGCTTCTCGGTGTGGGGGGAGCAAAGAGGCCCATCTGGTGGAGGAATCCCCTGCGGAGACCCCGGGAGCCTCGCAGGTGTTGTAGCTATTTAAAGGCGTGGGGGGGAAGGGCGGCTGGCTCGTTAGTCTGCCGTTATTAACGGCTGTTTATTTTGTGCTCATTGGAGGTTTCCTTTCCTAGCAAGTGCTGGCGGCTGGAGCGACTGGCAGGGGAGCTGTAGGTCCTGAAGGAGGCAGCCCACTGCTTGGTGATCTCCATTCAGGTGACGGGACTGTGTTGAGCTAGGCTGCCATGTTGCAGAAAGGGGCGCCAGGATTATCCCACGGTTATATCCCTGGGCGCTCACTCCAGTGGCAAGCGCGGCTCCTCCCCGCATCAGCCCAAGCTCCGCACCACTTCAGCTAAAGAAGAATCCCCTTCCATTCCAAGCATTATGGGGCCTATGACTCACCGGAGAGCAGTTTTGATTTTGTCCAGCAGGGGGCGGAGACGCCACATCCCCACCAGACAGCAAATATTCGAGTGTTTTGTTTGCCTGTCAGGGCGCGAACGGCCAGACTGATTTACACCCTGCAGATGGATGGGAGAAAGAAGGTGTAAGAAAGACACAGACAGAGTCTGATATTTTTAACAATGCAGGTTAAAATTTATCATCTCTGGTTCTTCCAATCTCTGCACAGGAGATGGAAGCTGCAGGCTGGGGTGAGCCATTGGGTTTTATGTATTTGCATTTTAATAGAGTTTCTTTCAGGGCAGGGGGGTTGGTGGTTTGTGAAATACAGCTGGGAGAGATGTCTCTGCCAGCGCTCAGCCTCCCAGGGTTGATCTGGAATAGGAGTTTACCGGCAAGCAGCTGGCTCCAGTGATGTCTAAACCTGTCGTGACTCCCTCGGTCCCCTTTTCCGAGAAACACAGTGACGATGACCCAGTTTTCCCCACGCTGCTTCCCCAGAGCTGGGCTGGTGGGGAAACAGCAAGAGGAGCTACAGGCTTTTTTCTTCTTCTTCCCTCTCCTCGTTTTTGGTTTAATTGTCTCCTGACCTGCCTGGTTTGAATTGGGAGTTTCTTTCTTCCAGCGCCACACGCTCCCGCGCCTCCTCCCAGTCGACTCATTAGTTGGGGAGCCTGGGTCCCAACTCCTCTCCCAGCAGCCTTGTTAGCTGCCCCGCCACGTCCCAGCAGCCTTGTTATTCAACTGCCGCGTGAGCCTCTGAGTCCCGCTCGTTAATTATTAGTATTAATGATTATTGTTACAAGTGTTTAAGAGGAGCCCATCTTGCTATCATTGCTGGCTTCCCTTTACAAGGATAGGATGTAACAGCAGACTGTGTGTCCCAAAACGGAAGCATATCTGTCTCCCAAATCACTGCCTAGCTAGCAGCTAAGTGGCAGTCAATCTGATCTGTCTATCTATCTGTCCTGTAGTCGGCCTATTTCCCTTTTCAGGTATCTGTGTCTTTAAGAAAAAAACCCCATTTCCTTGACTCTAAGGAATGATTGTTTCAATAGACATCAGAGCTGGAGAAGACCCATGAGTTGCCACCTCTTTCAACCGCAGGGACCAGGCCAGGTTGATGGCTGAAGTGTGCCCACTGGAGTTTTGTCATGTCTAGTTTACGGTGTCCCAAGAGACAAGCCTTCCCCTGCTTTGCCGAAGAGGTGGGGTGTTGTTATACTTGGGGCAGGTCAGCCAAGCAGGGGGGCTAACGCCTGAGTGGCACATAAAAGTCATTACACATAACTATGGTGCTCAGGGGTATGAAAAATTCACACCCCCTGAAGTATCAGACTTAAAACGACCTACTACCTAGGGCGGACGTGGCTAGAGCTCCATGGAAAAGTGGTTCCATCAACCCGGCTGCTGCTGTTTGGGACGGTGGGTGACCTACATGGATGAAAAAACCCTTCTGTCGCGTAGGAACTGTCTACACTACGGCACGACAGTGGCCTAGCTACGGCACGGTGCCGCTGCAGCACCCATGGCGTCGACGCGCCCTGACAGCTGTGGTGTGATGGGGCTCCTAAGGAGCTGATTTCATAGCAAAGGGAACACAAAGTTCAGATTCTCCCAGTCGGGTCTGTAGCGTTCCCCGGGGGAGCCTGCCCGCAGGTTGCCTGCTGCCCGGAGTGAGGTGATCGGCAGCTCTCCGCTGAGAACTGGCATTAGGAGGCCAGCGAATTGACCTCAGCCAGCTTGCACACGTGGCAGTCAGTGATCTGCTACCTGCAGACAGCTCAGGGGCGCCCAGCTGTGGACCAGGCAGGAAGGGACATAGCAGCAACGTGGTCATCACCGGCCAGCATCTCTGCTAGGTATTGAACCAGCAAAGGCGGCCGCTGGGTCATTTCTTCCTGCCCAGCCCAGAGAGGTGACTAGAGAAGCTGGCTGACGTGAGTGCCAGCTGATTGCGCCACGTGTCTGCCATATGCCCACCCTGACTGGTAACCCTGGGGATGGCACACGCCATAGAGGGTGGGGGACATTTGCAGGAAGCAAATCTTTTCCCCATGGTTATTGATCTAGGGGGCAGAGCACTGGACTGCGCCTGGCAGGGCCATGTCCTGCTGGGTGACCTTAGGCAAGGTGTGTCGCTTCCCTGTGCCTCAGTTTCCCCCACCTGTACAACGAGGATAATGATTCTGACCTGCTTTGCCGAGCGCTTTGCGCTCGACTGATGGCCAGTGTTAGAGAAGAAAGGGGTGTTATTCGTTATTTGTTTGGCTGAGCAAGGCTCCGCGGGCGCTGCGTGTCTCCTTAGCGCCTGTTAAAGAGAAGGGCCGCGGTGAGCTGACCCCGACGGGTGGCGCAGGAGGGTGTTGATGGGAGAGGTGCCCCAGCTCAGGTTCTGGCCCAGGTTTTGAAGCCATCGTACCCCAGCACTGGGGGGGCTAGCAGGCAACGTGCCTCCATCACCCGAAGAGGCCCTAAGCACAAAAACCAGAGCCAGGGCTCTAGAAGCGGGCCTGCCCGCAGCTAGCCAGTGTGTCTAGCTTGTGGTTCTAGCTTCTGCCTAGCTTGTGGTTAGGGGATTGGCGTCCGACCCCCGCGATCTGTGTTTAATTCCCCCCCTCTCTCGTGCGCCCCCTCTGTGGCCCTAAACAAGTCACCTCCTCTCCCTCCATGTTAACCCCCTGGTGTAAATAAGGCTAGTGACCTGTTTAGGTGGCAAACCCGCCGGGGCTCGCTCTCTCACATCTATACAGCACCCGCACAATGGGGCTGTGATCTGGACAGAAGCCTCGAGGTGCTACTGGAATCCAGCTGAAAAGGGAGCAGGCGGAGGGAGGCGCGGGGCTGTGAGCTCACAAGCCTGCTGTGTGCCTGGGCCCTGGTGGCTATTCCTGGTCGCCCCACGTGGCCTGCTGCTTAATTAAAACCTTCCAGTGTCCTGGACGCCACCCTTCCCTGGGTCACAATTGCTGGCAGCAGGCGCTTTCCTGTCCCAATATAGTGGCTTCGGTTATTAATTTAGCTCCTGTCTTTTTAGCTCCTGCTCACATTTGACATGAGCTGCCAAGCCAGGTGAACTCACACGCCTGCTTGGTATCACCCCTCCCGTCACCCAGCTCTGATACCCACGGACAGACGTGATTGGACAAGGGGACGGAAAGGGAGGACTCCTGGGTTCTGTCTCTCCTGGGTACTTTTACAGCCTCCATCCCCATAGGATCTGAGCACCTCACAACCCATTTAGCCTCACAGCCCCTAGTAAGGCAGGGGGGAAATTGAGGCACGGAGAGGCTAAGGGAGTGTGATGGACCAGAGACTTGGATTGTCTAATCCTGATTTTTCCACCAAGCAGAGCTAGGTAACTTAGGTCAAATTTTTCAAAGTGGCCACTAATTTGGGGTCCCTTGATTTTTTGGGGTGTCTGATTTGAGACACTCCAAATCAGGGACTACTTCTGAAAACGTGACCTCTCCGGGACTGATCCCACCTTGGCCTGCGTGCTGCACAGCCACTGCCGCCGTTCTTTGTGCAGGTGCAAACAATGAGACCCGCTGCCAGGCAGCAGAGAATCCAGCCGATCTAATTGGGTCCCTGACTCTCTTCAAAGCCTATTTCCAGAGCCGTCTGTTCTCCCTGGGTGGGATTGCTGCCTGTCTGGACTTCAAGTTACTGGCCAGATTTTCAAAGCTCCGTCACGTGCCCTGCTTGGTAAGGGCCCCACGTTTATTTGGTCTTCAAGGCATCATGCCATGAGTATGACAGACCACAATTTGATTACATGTATCAACCTGAAGTCTGGCAGCCTCTGTCTCTGATCTCCCTTGAAGGAGACCTGCAAAGGGAAAATAAATGGTTTGTGTCTTTTTTTTTCTAACTTCTTCCTAAGCTATATAGAAAGCCTGAAAGGGTTGTTTTTCCGCTGTTTTTTTTTTTTAACCTAAGAAATATCAGGAATATCAAATCTGTTCTCGCTTGGCTTTGCTGGAGGACTCCTTGAAGTCCCAGGAGAGGAACATAGCTTTGAATTGAAAAGAAGGGACATTTGGATCTTTGTTAAAGACGTCCTTTCTCCAGAGAGTTCGTTAGATATTGGAGTTAAATAGGAGTGAATCAGAGGTGCTTGAAAAGTGGGGTGACATTTTTCAGAAAATGTTCATGAAAATTTCATCCAGTTTTTTTTTTCTGTTAGAACTGATTTTTTTTCCAGCCAGCTACAGAGCAGATAAAAATGTGCCAACATTTTTGAGACCTTTTTTTGGCCTTTTTAGGTCCAAACACTGAAATTTTTCCACTGCCTTGAGTGTGGATAGAAACCAGATAAAAACCCTGGAGTCTGAACCAGTCTGGCCGAGCACCCGTTCCCTCTACGGTCGCAAAGGCTGCAATGAGATAATTCTCTTCCCAGCTGCAGTCAGCCGGAGAGATTCAGCAAAGACGAGAACAGGAGTTCTACCGGAAAACGCAAGCAGAAAAACCAGCATATTTTACAGCCCTAGACCTTTCTGGCCTGCTTCATGTAGTGTAAAGAAGAAGAAGGGGGAAAATGGGCAGTCACCCCTTTTTTAATCTCTTTGCAGGTCACCTTAAAAAAATCCTACAATCTGAAACAGCCAGTCTCTTTAGCACAGAGCCCTTCATCCCCGGATGTACCACCTCCTCACTTGCCCTCTGAATGACCTATACACTTCCCCACACACGTCCCTTCTTCATCTGTCAGATATAGATCATCATCAGCTGGCAAATGTCCTGTGATGCTTTCATTGTGAAAGATGTTACTCAACACTAAATTGCAAGCACAGTTACTCCATAAATCCTTCCAAGCCCCACTGACAGATGCACTTTCACTTTTATAAATTAGAGTGTCCAAATCCGTCTCCATGCAGGTATAGTGGCCCATCGTGAGCAAAATCCACTGTGGGTTATTACACTTTGCCTGCCCCCTGCAGCTTCAAATTGTATATGGAATTCTTATTTCCTGTCCTAAACTGCTGTGTCACTATTTGCTGTTAAACAGCTGCCATGCTCCACCCTAGAGGCGGCTGCATTTCAGAGGCAGCTGAGGGTTTCCTCTATCCTGTCTGTAAAGAACTTTGGTTGAAATATAATTTATATGCACATGGCCAGAATTTGCTCTCTCTTACTCCAGGTGGAGGTTAGACTCACTTTGCTCAGGTCAGCGGAGCTAGTCGGGAATTACTAGAGTATCAGAGAAAGTGCTGTTTGCCCTGTATCATTTCAGCCTTTTAATGACCCAGTACAGTCTCGGGGAGATTGTCTTTCCTATGTCAAATGGCTGGGTACATGCCTGTGGGACCAATGAGCAGGGCACACAAATAGATATTCCTGCAAGGATCTTAAAATGGTATAGGCTCATCTCTTTGGCATAAGGAACTCTCTTGGCAATCTCACCACAATGATTCTCCAGTTCTGGCATGAATAACCATCTGCAATCGAAAGGAAGGGGAGAGATGCCAAATTTGCAGGGGGCACAGGTCATCATGGCATTAAAGGCCCACGGGAGGCAGAGGTGGGGGCAAATTACACTTATTGCAGCTGCCTTGCCAAACTCAACCTACAAGACCAAAGAAAAGGTGTGCCCACCACAGCCCCTCCCTCTGTGACAGCCCACTCCCTACTTATTCTCCCTGCTTGGAGGGGGAGGCTCCTCTATTACGTAGGAACTTTTTTCCCAGCATGCCTTTTTGCAGGGCGGGCTGGCCCTTTAAATTTGTTAGCGGCAGGCAGCTGTGGCCCTAGAGGGGCCATTTTGCTGCATCTTCCTTTTCTTCCTGCTGGTGAGTGAGTCTAACCCTCTGCTGAGTGTCTCCCTTCCCAGGCCCAGGTTTGCTATTCAGCCACGCCCTCCTGTCCTGACACAGCTTTGGGTCCTGACTCCGCTCTCAGGGTGGGATGTTCAGCGCTCAGTAAGATGCAAGCTGGACCCGTGAAAAAGGAGACGCCGGACACTACACTGGTTAGCGGAATCCTTATCTGCACTAGGTCTCTTTGCCAAGAGGGTGATGCTGTTCCCACGCACAGGGGCAAGAGTGTTAGTGGAGTGCTAGTGTAGACACAGCTCCCAACATGGCATTCCTGTTGTCTGGAGCTGTCTCACCAGGGTGGTTAAAATGCAACAGCTGGCCTCTGTTACTACCACCCGGCAGTGTACATTGGTGGCAGAAAAGTGCAAGATGCCCAGCTCCGTGGAAGCAATCTGTGATGGGGTGTGCCTATATGTTGTGATGTTAATTTCCGCCTGGAAGAATCAGCTGCAGTCCATGGGGTTGATCGTCACAGCAGCTGATCGCACTGCGGGTGGAAGTCTGTGCTCAACCCATAATCTGACTTGCAGGGCTGTGTAGACAGGTCCTGAGTTTGATAATCCCTGATCTGTAGCATGGAGAGAAACGAGGTTGACCATGGGGCGGCGAAGGGAACTAAATCTCATCTGAGTGGCCTGGCTAACAAACTTTCCTCCACCAGTTCCTGCCTTCCTCCAGGGCTCGGTGCTGGGATGCTCTTCCCTGGGGTAAAAACTCCCTTTCCTTTTGTTCTCCTCTCCTGCAGAAACCCAGAGCCTGGAGGAGTGTGGCCAGCAAGTGAAGATCATCCTGGAATCCCCCAGCCTCCCCCAGCAGCAGTGCCTCCTCCTACAGCACCTCACCAGGCATTTCTGCAAACTGTGTCAGAGTGGCAGCAAAAACCACCTCACCCCCCGGGCCCTGGGGGAGCTCTTCAGCGAGGTGCTCTTCAGAACATCCATGTCAAGGTGAGGGGGCTTGGGGAGTCGCTGGTCTCTTGCTAGAACATATATACAGCGCCTAGCGCAGAGAGGGCCTGTGATCTTAGCCGGGGCTGCTAGGTGCTGTTGTAATCCACTGACACGTGTGTCTTATAGAGCCCAGTCAGCAGAGGATATAAGTGTTCCAGCCCAGCTAGGGAGCTTTAACTCAACCTATAGTACTCTGTGTTGGTTTTCTTAACCTCGGGAGGTCCCCGGTTTGATTCCCCTGTGTGGTGACTAAAATGGCGGCCGTCACTCTACCCTCATATGAGCAATGAATGTTGACAGCCGCCCCCTCTCTGGCCCTTTTCTTCTCATGCTTGTCTTCTGCGGCTATCTCCGGCTGTGTCAACTGATGCCCATGTCGCTGCCACCAAAGATCCCGGCTCAGGAACTGGCCCGAGGTCCCCGCTCGTTGGACAAAGCCGAGTGCACTTCCCTTGCGCTGTCTGGCTTTCAGGGAGGGCCTCAGTTACCCAAACTGCGCTCATATTTAGCCCCTGGATGCCTTTCTTCAGTGGCTCCATGACAAGTCTAAGGTAAAGCAGCTGAAAGGCTTCAGTTACTTGCCGCAGCTTTTAACAATAGGCCATTTGGGCCCTTAAGAATGTTTAAAAGCATCCACTCACTTGGGGGAAAAAACCCCACTTGTTTGCCGTTGAGGAGCCTATTTATTCCTTAAAATGAGATAGACCTGTGCTGTTGGAGCCTTGTGCTGCCATCTGGGAGCACGGTGGGCTGCTGGTGGGAGAAGAGCCCTTTGCAAGAGCTTTGAATTTGAAAGATCTGCTGATGTCTGGCGGACAATCTGGAAAGACATGCTTGTTAGGAAGGAGTGTTGCTATGTGTCATCTTCTGTAGGGTAGTTTTCCCTCGCTCTTCTTTATTCCCTAACAGTTCATTCTGCTGCCCCGTGTTCCCCTGTGACAGGGGAGCAAAGTTTGTTGAGTGGTAGGAGCAGTAATGGGAATGGCAGGGCTCCTGGGTTCTATTTCTACTTTTGTTGATGGCTCCCTGTGAAACCTGGCCTCACTTTGCCTGTCTGTAAAATGGGTATAATCCTAACATGGCACTGGCTCCCGGGTGAGCGAGGCTGACCCGCCTGACTTTGTTTAAGTGCTTTGAGATCTTTGGCTGAAATGAGCTGCAGAAAAGCAAAAAAAAAAATTTTTTTTAAATCCACCACAAGCTTCTCTGACATCATGGCCATTTTGCAGAGCCACCAGTTGTGATTTCACACAGACGGTCTTGGCTCCAGGACTGTGGCTCGATAAACAGACACAGGTGTCCCAGGTGAAAAGGAAGCGAGCAGTTATTTGTAACCCAGTGCTTTGCTCTGTGTGAATGGACTCACAGCTGCCGCTTTGTCACCTCTTTAGGGGTTGGCTAAGGCTGTGTTTTTCAGCCTGTGGTCTGTGGACCCCTGGGGGTCTTCAGAGTATGTGTAAGATCTCCCAAGGGGTCCGCACTTCCATTTGAAATGTTTTAGGGGTCCGCAAATGAAAAAGGGCTGAAACCCCCTGTTCTAAGGGCTTGTCTGTACTAGCGTTTTCTCCCTTGAGCAAACTAACAATCCGCGCTCGATAGCGAGCACGTTTGCAAAGGTTGGCGTGGGCCCATCATGAACGTTTGTTCCGAGACGTTTGGTTGTTTGTGGAGCATCCACAAGAGGTTTTGCAAGTCTTTTGGGGGCCTCGACTTCATTGGCAGTCACATCGCCCAAGGGGGCAAAGTTGAATGCAGGCAGAAGCTCTAAGGTGTCGGCCGCTCGCTCAGCAAGACATTAAGCATGTTTCTTGCTTTATGCACATCAGAAGTCCCACTAGTATAAATGGAACGACTCGTGTGCTTAGAGTTAGGCACGTGCTTAAGTAACATTCCCTGTAGCACTCCGCACCTTCAGAGCGCTGTATAAATGCTGGCTAGTTCGCATAATCCTTATCCACCAATTCCTGAGACGCTTTTGATCCCAGGCGTCGTCTCCCTTCCCTTCCCCTACTCTGGGGTGTCCAGCCCAGCCTGCCTTTTCCACTCTCCAGCCGTGGCGCTGACCCATTAGCTGACGTGACCGGCGTTGGGAATACAGCAGGTTTCCGAGCCGAAATTTTAAACAGCAAGGGATTGCCATGGGAATAGGAGAAAGTGAAAGGACAAATAGAAGGTGATCCCTGTGTGTCTGGAACCAGGGAAGCAGCTGTGAGGAGAAGGTAACCCAAGGGCTGTGGCTACTAACATGCAGCACCCCTGGATTTATTCACAAGATGTTGAGAAGTTTGGTGCCTGCCGATTAACCTTTAACCATTTAAAGGGCCCCGTCTTCCTCTGAAAGGCAGTTCAAGGCCCAGTCCCTCTTCCGGAGAACGTTTTATTTCCAGGTGGTGTCACCCTCCCCTCAGGTCATCAGGACCTAATAAGGGCCCACCGCCTCACCCATCCTCCAGGCCCTATCCGTCGTAATCAGCAGGGTCTGACTGGCGCTTCTCAGGGCTCTCTCCTTACCTCCCACCCCCTTCTCTTCACAGCACGGAGGTCAGCCCAGAACATCACATGAAGATCATTGAGGCTCTCATCATGGCTGGAGGCGTGGCCGAGATGCAAGCTGCACCTGGTAGGAAATTGTCCGGAAACGCGGGGCGAAGTGGAGAGTAGCGGGGCTTTGATTGCAGCGGGCACGTGGCGACTGAGGATGGCGCACGCAGAATCTGTTAGTTAAGGAAAGCAAAGAAGTCCTGGCCTGTCCGCACCTCCCAGCACATTGATTTCCTCAGCTGCTGCAGCTGGTGCATGGGGATGGCGACGCCGGATTCTGTGGCTATCTGTGCAGATTTAGTTCTGGTCGTTATCGTTTGCATACGTGGGTGGTGAAGGCTGTTTCATGCTCAGAGGTGACCCTCCTGGAACTTACTGAGGTGCATCAAAAGCAGATATGCCCGTGCCTTGGCCAACTTCATCGTCAGAGAGCGTTGCTGATATTAGCAAGGGAGTCTCTAGAGGATTCCTCACCAGGCATCAGATAGTCCCGGCCTGCCTTAGTGATCAAGATATCCCTCTGGCAATTTGGAAGGCAGCCACCCTGCCCGGGGCGGAGCTGGGAGATCCAAGGCTCCCTCTCCTCTTGGTCTTTGTGCACCGTCGGCATGTGCCCGGCAGCCCAGCGGGGCCTGGCACTGGCAGCCGGGGGTTTTTTAATTGCTCTTCAGGGAATAGCAGAGGTGATGTTGGGGGATATTGTTAGGGAGGGTTGACTTTGGAAGGAGCCCAGCACATGCAGGGAGGGGAAGGGGAAATTGTTGGCCTGCTCTGCTGTATTTTCCAGCAGCCTGTTTGCTCGCAGGTTTATTTTCTGTGCTCGTGGTGGAGGGGCACGCATCATCTGATGTGCAGAGATCAGTGAGGTCGCAATGAGGCAAGGACAACAGGCTCTGGCTGCAGAGGGGAGGGGGTACAATGGGGCTGAGGGGTGTTTCTACAAGGGATCTCTCCAGGCGTGTTGTTGAGCCATTTAGAGGAGAGGTTTTCTGCCACAAGCAGCAGCCAAACCTGTTTTAGCTCTGAGGGTGGAGTTGAGATTACAAAAGCCCTCTGGATCTGTGCTACAGGAATACGGTCGATTTTTTGTGATGTTCATCCTCTTCTCATGAGAAAAATGGAGTTCAAAGGGGAAGTTGGTGTCCATGGCTTGTCTGCAAAGCGTCTGTAACATGTGTCCCTTTAGAAAGCTCGTAGCGGCTTTCCTGTGCTCCTTAATGTTACCTGTGTGGACCAAATCTAAGTCATGTGGCAGGGCTTGTCTCTGGGGCGCTCAGGTACAGCCCACTAGAAATTCTGTGGCGGTGTCTCAATTTCTTTTAATGGAGGAAATGTATGGAGTTAAGTCTGAAAGCAGACAATATGCTCACAGTAGAGTAGCTCACGTGGAGTTTATTTTTCTATTCAGTTCAGCTGAATCTAGGTCGCCGTCAGTTTTTCAGTCCCCAACCTACTGAAGACTTTTGTATTGACAGCACATAACTGAGCTGTGCCTTTTGGTGGGATGGAAAGAAACTGTCCAATCTGACTCCTCTTGTCATTGTTGTTGCTTTATGTGTAGCGCGTTCTTAAATCACCAGAAACATCTCAAGAGATTGTGACAGGTTTGTACATTACAGATTTTAAAAAAATTAATAACAGTAAAGTAGGTGGGCAGTTATATCTTGGACTAGATTTATTATAGAATCAAAGCCAGCCTCATGAATATTATGTGCAGTTGAAGCGTATGATATGTGGAATTGACACCCATCTTAAAATAGAGAAAGTGGTTACAAACTAGAGGTGCAAACCAGCTTCCACACAACTTGAGTTCCAGCTCTGTTTCCTTTGTTTACCAGTCCCCGCAACCTTTTGGGCTCTGTACATCACATAGAGTCATCTAGTGGCTGAATAATATACTTCAAGGAAACATAATAATAAAACCTCTGGGAAAATTAGGGCCACACTCTCTTTCTACTTGGGAGGCTCACAAGTGCAAGCAAAATAATTTGCCAGTCAGTTCCAAGTGTAGCTCAGGGGATGGAGTGAAAACATGGATGTTAGTATAGCTGGTCAATTGATAGAAAAGAGACTGGTGAATAGAACTCGTGAATCACTACGGAGAGTTTGTTTGGCTGTGTTTGTGTGAGTTGTGCTTGTGTTGTTACATTTTCCACTGGCTTATTAAAATATTCCCGGATCCCAAAACTTCCCCATATTTTAACACAAGATTATTCATCTATAATTTGTATCTACTGCAAATATTTGGTGTTTGTGACCCATTATTTATTAGCTTTCTGGTTTTGGGTGGTTTGGTTATTTTTAAAGTTTCAGACATCCAATCAGGGAGCAGAATCTGGGCCTTGTGATTTGGGTGACCAGTCACATCCCAGGAACAATGATGAGGCTCAATGAACAACTCACAAGCTGTTATTTAGACTCATAGGCAGGCCAGAAGGGACCATCAGGATCATCTAGTCTGACCTGCACGTTGCTGGCCACAGAACCTCACCCACCCTCTCCTGTAATAGACCCCTAAGCTCTGGCTGAGTTACTGATGTCCTCAAATTGTGATTTAGAGACTTCAAGTGACAGACGTTTAAACCAGCAAGTGACCCGTGCCCCATGCTGCAGAGAAAGGCAAACACCCCCCTCCCCCCCCGGGTTCCCTGTCTGACCTGGAGGAAAATTCCTTCCAGACCCCAAATATGCGATCAGTTAGACCTGAACATGTGGGCCAGACCCACCAGCCAGGCATCTGGGAATGAATTCTCTGCAGTAACTCAGAGCCCTCCCCATCTGCGGATATTTGCTGCTAGCAGTCACAGATCCACTACATGCCCTTGGAGACAGTCTCATCAGACCATCCCCTCCATAAACTTATCAAGCTCAGTCTTGAAGCCAGCTAAGTGTTTTGCCCCCACTGCTCCCCTTGGGAAGCTATTCCAGAACTTCACTCCTCTGATGGTTAGAAACCTTTGTCGAATTTCAAGCTTAAACTTGTTGATGGCCAGTTTATATCCATTTGTTCTTGTGTCAAGGAGGCACTTAACTTAAATAACTTCTCTCCCTGCCTGCTGGTTTTCCCCGCTGATGTATTTATAGAGAGCAATCCTATCTCCTCCTCAGCCTTCTTTTGGTTAGGTTAAACAAGCCAAAATCTTTCAGTCTCCTCTCATAAGGCAGGTTTTCCATTTCTGGGATCATCCTAGTAACCCTTCTCTGCACCTGTTCCAGTTTGAATTCATCTTAAACATGGGGGACTAGAACTGCACGCAGCATTCCAGACGAGGTCTCACCAGCACCTTGTATAATAGTACTAACATTTCCCTGTCTGTACTGGAAATACCTCACCTGATGCATCCTAGGACTGCCTTAGCCTTTGTCTCAGCTGCGTCACGCTGGCCGCTCATAGTCGTCCTCTGATCACCCAAAACACGCAGGTCGTCGTCTTCTTTCTCTGTCGCTTCCAACTGGTGTGTCCCAGCTTATAGCAGAATTCTTCTTGTGAGTCCCTAAATGCATGACTTTGCACTATTAAATGTCATCCCCTTTCTATGACTCCAGTTTTCAAGGTCCTCCAGATCTTCTTGTATGATATTGTGGTCTTCCTCCGTCCTGGCAATTGTGATATAAACATGCTCACATCACTGTTAACTCATCCCCCCACCATGTCATCCATTTGTTTCTTTCCTTCACTGGTTGCGTCTTGTCGTTAACCAAGACTGAAACCTCCTTGGACCATCAGTCACATGTGCACATGCTTCATGGCTGTGCAATGCCTCGCACGAGGGGGCCGGGAGATAAACCCTGCTCTGATTCAGATGACCACAGACCCTGATAACAATGAATAAGTCATAGGCAGGAAATAGGGATAAACTGTTAGATCAATGAGACGAGAGGCCAGGCCTGTATCCGTGCTAGTCTCAGAACACGCTGACTCCAGTCCAGATGCTCTCTTCACCTAACCCGGCCATGTTCCTGGAAGCTCCTCTACTGGGCGATCCCCTGGTTTCAGCTGGGATTTCCTTTGCGGTCTCAGCAACTCGGCAGAGCTGCCCAGGACCAATGCGCAGCCTGGACTTTCAGGGGCTCGTTGCTGTCTCTGTGCGCCCGGGATGGCATGTAAGCTGGGAAGGGAATTGCTGCCCAGAGAGCCAGGGAACCGTAGTGCTCCGGCTTGCCTTCCTCGCCTACTGAAAGTGCCGCATCGCTGCAGAATGGCAAAGCGGCAAAGGAGGAGGCAGGTGAGGGATGTGGCGAGGAAGCCCTGGCCTGGGCTCCACAGTGGATTCTGCAGTTGGTGCTGGCACCGGCTGTGTTGGACGGGGCCCTGTGGGCCTACAAATGCAACAGAAGCGCCGTGGAGGAGAACGGCTTGGAGGGCAGATGGGGACCGGTGGGCTCTGTGCGGCTGCCTTTGAGGCGGGGGCAGAAATCGAAGAGGTGGAAGGAGAATCAGCATCTCCGCCTGCGACTGCGTCTTCCCTGGAGTCACCGGGTGCAAGCCAGGCCGTGCTGTCAGTGGCCGGACGTTGTCGCCCACCAGTGACTGGCAGCCCGTGTGGGATAGGTTGGCAATGTCCGTCTCCTCTTGGGTCAGGTGTCCGCACTGTGCGGGGGGGGGAGTGGGGAGCATGGACTAGGAGCATCGTCTCATCTCTAACCAGCACCACAGTGGGCCTCTCCCTTGCCAGCCTCCGTAGAAAGGCCGGCAGTTGGACCAGCCCAGGAGGCTGACCTGCCTTCTCACATCGGGAAGAGGTCCCGGGTTGATGCGTGCTGTGGGACTGCTTGCACTCTGTCTGGCCATTCAGAGCTGGTGTCTCCCCCACACAAGCTGGTCACTTCTCCTTATTCATGCAGAGCTGGGTCTCTCCCCCTCAGCCTCGCTCTGCCCCACGTAGCTGGGGGGACCAGGAATTCCCAAGCGCTTTAAGCCATAGGAATAGACCATAGCCCTGGAGAGCTGAGCCCCTCGATCAAGGGATCTGAACAGGATAGACTAAAGACGTTGGGCATGGTGGGCCTGCCTCTCCCACACCAGCTTCGACTCCTCTAATTTGCAGCCCTCACCCCTGCCTTTAAGAACGTCAGAGGAAACAGACTCTTGTTTAGCTGGGCTGATGCAAACTGTCTGGCGCATGGAGGGGACTGCTGAGGATGGCTCTGCCTTCACAGAGACAGATTTCAGTGGCTAGAACCGTGCCTCGAAACTTCCCTGGCTAAGCCCGCTGGATTTCTGCTGAGATGATGGCACTGGAATCTCATTCCCAGGGGTCTGGGGGTCTCCATTAGGTTTCTGTCTTGCAAGGCGAGTGGCTGAGATGCTGGACAGGCAGAGACTCGGGTGTCCGTCTTTCCTGCTTTTCTCAGCTGTGGCCTGGGAAAGCATCGCCCCCGCTGCTGCTGTCCGTTGTTGGTTTGTGTTAGCCCCTCGGATGAGGTCTCAATGCCCCTGGCTCTGAGGGAGGGTCAGTGGGGCTTAATTGAATCACTCACGCAGACTATTGATAGCGCCTTGGAGAAAATCCAATAGCAGCTCTTAATCAAAATGCTATGACAGGGGTAACAAATGGGGAGCCCAGATGAAGAGCTAAAAATTCATTCCAAATTGGATCAGGAGCTCCATCCACCGGGCAGAGAACCAGATGAGACTTGCATGCTAACCCAGAAGCATGTGTGCTCGTACACACTCACTCACTCCTCCTGTCTTAGATGCTATCCACCAGTGCACTACGGCTCACACTTACTGCCCATCCCCAGCGGAGGGGAGTGTGGTTCCTATCGCTCTGCTATGAAACACAGTGGCAGGGGAATGGTCCAGCTGCAGGGACAGCGCGGCCCTGCTGACCGGAGATGCCACGTTGCAGTGCACACGTTCGAGATGCTGGTGTTCATGCCTGCAGCCGAGTCGCGGGCTGCCGCTTCCTCACAGGTACAGGGGCTCCCCTGGGAGCTTGTGCTTTCAGTACAGAGGGTCCTGGGCATGATCTCTGCTGGTGCCGTCGGGTTCTGCAGTCGTGGGGCGTGTCCAAAGCTGCCGGGGTAGGCGTCGTCGGGCGCGTTTTCCTAGAGGAATCGGTCTGGCTATGCCTCAGATCTGGCTGGCTCCGCTTCCCTTGATATCTCCTGGCCGCTCTGCGTACGTCCCCTAAACCGCCGGGCTCTTGGAGCGCTGAAGGCAGCGTGGCCAAGGACAGGTCGTTTCACTAAGGCAAAGAACAGACGGATGGTGATCACGGGCAAACAGACCCAGCGGCGGGGAGGTGGGGCCTTGAAGAACGGGATTAGGGGTTTTTTTCCTTGCAGTTTTGCAGATCAGTAAATACTTTCCCGGAAGCCAGTGCCCCCAAGCCCTGCTGTCCCTGTGCTGGGTGATTCTCACCTGCAGAGGGTCTGCCTGTATTCATCCAGCCCCCGTCACTGTGGTATCTGAGCACGCAGCCCTTGATGCAGCTGTCCTTCCTTACACAGAACTGCTGTAACCGCCATCGTCACAAATCCGAAACCGAGGCAAAGAAATATAGCGACTTACCCGACGCCAGCCAGTGGCAGAGTTGGGAATAGGCCCTAGGCATCCTGGCTCCCCGCTGCTTGCTTTAAGCCCGTGCTGCCCCAAAGAACATTCTCCCTGTGCAAAGCAGGGGGATTCACTACAAGAGGTCTCATGTTTCCTGTGGCTTGCTCACAGCTGATCCCAAGGCGGGGAGGTGACCCTTCCTAAATGGATCATCACATTTAGCTGCCAGCGCAGAGTCCCGGAAGGAGCGTGGAAAAGGGGAAGTGGCTGCAGCAGACCTGACCTGTCTTGAGAACAAGCTTTTGTCAGTGAAAGAGAATCCGTCAGTTCCCAGCATCTGGGCTACGGATGAGCCGACCAAGAAGAAGGAACCAAGGCTTAGTGTCGCCTCAGATCTTCATGAGCCCCTTCTCTCCACAGAGCATCTAGTGCAGCAACATGGGCCCAGGTTTTCCCACAATTCACCAGTCCATGGGAGGGGAAAGGGGGGAGGGAAGGTCACGAAAGCAGGAGAGAACTTTACGCTGAGCTCTGAAGATTTAAAAGTTCCCTGAACTGTTGGTGAGTCCCTGGGAGTGCTGAAGATGAGAATCCTGCTGGCCATCGCAAAGTGTCACTAGCGAATGCTCCAAAACCAAAACCCCCAGCACCAGCCATGGCCCCCGATCCCCACCCCAAAGCTTCCAAAGAATTTGATCTGCATCCGAATTTGGTGGCTTGCTCCCATCTCTAGTAATCATGAGACTCAGCCTGACTGAAAGGCTGGCGCATCTGGTGCTGCCTGGCCACTGCTGGGGACAAGACAATGGGCTGGAGAACCCCCATCTAGCAAGCCCCATTACTGAAACACGCCGGGCTCATGCAGGCAGGAGAGACTCATGATGGAGAGGAAGGATGGGTCCATGGTGGGAGATCTAGAGTCATTTCCCAGCTCATACTATTTTGCTCTGTGAGCTTGGGCAAGTCACTTGGCCTCTCTGTGTCTCAATTCCCCCATCCATACAATGCCCTGCCTCGCAAGGGTGTAGTGATGTATTAAAGATGGTGAGGTCCTTGGATGCCGGGCTGATGGGGACCAGATAAGTACCAAAGACGAAAACAAATGCTGGCAGATATTTCAGAAAGGTTGGGCTCACATGGGAAAGCCAGCTCATCGTGTTTTTTAGTGGGCAAAGGATTTCCATCTACAACAGCTGCTCAGAAGAATCTTAGAACCATGGGAGTTGGTGTTAGGAAAGCCCTCTTTTGTCCTCTCCTGTCCCATCACCCCAGCCACTGTAGATCACTTCTCCGATGCTTGGAGCAGGCGAGGCGCGATGATCCCAGTGATGGAAAAATCTTGCCACCAGGAACCCACTCCGCCGTCTTTACCGTTAGGACCTGTTTCAACCTAAATTTTCCTTTGCCCACTTTAATCCCACTTCTCCCAGTTATGCCTCCTTCCATCACTCCCCACATTCCTCTCCCTCTGTAATACCTCCAGATACTGCTCATCTCCCCTTCTAGCAATGGGGTGCCAAGCGACACATTGCTATTTCCTTTCAGAATTCCTCAGAAATCAGCCCCTCCAGCCACTTCATCATATTTATGACTCTCCCCTGAATTCTCTCCAGTCAGTTTGTCAGCATCGGTATGCAGCTCTTCCGTTCGTTTAACCACATGTGAAGAAATAACAGCTTGATCTCCCCTGAAAGCCTGGTATAGGATAAACTCCGTACAACAGCTGAACAGCTTGTGCTTCCTATCTACGACTTTTTTGGTTTGATTACCCCGCAGGGGGGCAAATGGGTCGAGCGGTTAAGGCAAAGACCGAGGAGTCAAGACTCCTGGGTACTGTTCCCAGCTCTGGGAGAGCGTGTGGTCTAATGGGTGAGAACTCGGAGTCAGAACGCCTGGGTTCTGGTCCCACGTCTTCCACTGACTCACTGCACAACTGCGGACCTTTAACCTCTGCATTTATATCTGAAAATGAGGCTATTATTACTCCTCTGTCATCACATTAGGGTGTTGTGGGCCTTAATGAAATGTTTGCAAAGCACTTTGCGGCCCGTGGCTGCAAGGCGCTATATAAAGCGACGGGATGCGAGGAGTCCGTAGCAACCTCGTAAGTGTCCCTTCGCCCCATGCACACATTTTGGGGTTTTTTTTAAAGTTGTAGCTTATAATTCGACATGTAAAATCGCTATAAATACTTGCAGTAACATGACGGGCGGTGTGCAAATAGCGTATGAATAAGAGTCACTAGTTGACACGGAGGAAACCATAAAGTGTGACCTCATTCTGACTCAAGCATAAATATACCTCCAAAAAGTTTCTGTGGTCTGGAGGTTGGGGAGGCCAAGGGAAGGTCACTGGCTGAGCAGGGAACAGCAGCTTTTGCTGAGAGATTTGATCCAAAAGAGGGGACCTTTCCAGCCATATTTCCCAGTCCCGAGTGTGAGCCTCTGCCGGGATTTGGGCCGTAGCTCTGCAGGCAAATGGCGCTAAGAGGAGGAGGGCGGAGAGGGAGGAACTGAAGAACAGCGCTCTGGCTCCAGGAGGCAGAAGATGGCGCTTCAGTAGTGACTGATGATAAGGGAGGCGTTTCCACGTATTTAATGGTTGTCGGGGTAATGCCTCAAGGCTTCCGCTGACCATCCCCAGGACCTGATCCAAAGCCCGTTGAAAATATTGGAAAGACAGAATTGATTTTGGTTGAGCTTGGGTCTGGCCCTGGCTGCAGTGGAATGAATTTCTGGGTAGTTAATGAAACTGTGTCTTCACTGAAAGAAAGCGGGGGGAAAGTGTGTTTTGTACATCAAGCGAGCTATCGCCACGCAATGCCCTTCTGGACCCAAGGCAGTGTGGTTTTTACCACAGCCGGTCAGCAAATAGGTTTTTTTTCAAGCAGAATTTGTCAATGAAAATGTAGAGGACATGGTTTTTATGGAATTTTTCCAGGGAAAATGGTAGTTTCTCGGCAAAAATGTGAATGCTGAAATATTTTGACTCAGAAATGCTGCCACAGTGCCTCGTGGACATTGTCATTTGTGTGCTTCACGCGCCTGTTCTCCTTAAAAGGCGGGGCTTCCTGGCTAGGCTACGTCTCCCCTATTTCAGGTTTTGGCTCAGATGTTTTGGTTTCAGGAGGTTTGGTGGTTCATCGAGAAATCAGCATGTTCCCCAGAAAGCAGACCCTCCTCCCAAAAAAACCCCTTGGTCACTGTTGCTATATGTGTATAAGCAGGGAAGATACAAAGGCAAAAAACCCTTTTCACATGATGAAGAGTTCACCTTGCACTGGAGAGGCAGCTTCAACTCTCCCAGCCAGTATTTCACAATAAAACCACATGGTGCACTGCCGTTACCGCGCAGATACATACCCATTAATGAGCACAGCAGTTATGGAAGCCCCTCCCCAAAAGACATCCCCTTCAATACCCTTTTGATCCCACTTAAACTTACCCAGCTTCTTCAAGCACTTGGAGAACCTACGATAAAGTGCTGCATCAGCGAAAAGTATCTGTCGTGATTTAATGGACTTCAACAGAGACAGGGCAGATTTCTCCATAGAGATGTAGCTACACGTGAATTCCTAATCAGGCTAATAACATGTTAATGAACACGCTCGTCACTTCTAGTGCCGTGGCAAAGGTTCGTTCCTATAAGGCTACACGGTCCTGCAGCCTAGGGTTAGTTAAACATGACTGGGAGAGACTTTTGTGTCATGTCTCAACTCGAATTCAGAGTAGTGTTAGTTAAGGTGTTAATGAACATGGCTAACAATTCACGTGTAGACATACCCTCCCGAGAGAGAGAAGGGAAGAGCCCAGCTGGAGTGGGAAGCAGTGGGATTGCAGAGTTGAAGCCGTGCTGGTCCCAGGATATTAGAGACAAGGGGGTGAGGGTGTCTCTTTCGCCAGCAGAAGTGGGTCCAATAAAAGATATTTCCTCCCCCACCTTGGTTCTCGGAATATTGGTTAGGTCACGGGGGTCTAGCCGCCTTGCTCTCGTGTTTATATAGGCAAGCTCATGCTTCTAACGGGGGGGGTCACACCGAAATGGAGAGGGCACTGCTATGATCTGCATAACTGGGCTAGCGACTGGGCGTTCAGCTGGGCACACGGCTAGGTACCCACAGCCCGGGCCTCTCCTGACCACTGTGCGTAACTGCAGACACACAAGGCTTGGAGCCAGCCGTTAATGCCGGCGTCCTATCCTGAGATCACGCCGTTCTCCCGGGTGTATTTTGTTTGCTCGGCGGCTGCTGATGTCCCTTTTAAAACGATCCCTTGGTGAAACCTCGCTGGGCCAGGGGGTGGGCACGGACAACAGGGACCCGGAGGCACCAGGTCAGCCGTTCATCTCCAGCCCAGGTTGTCGGTGACCTGATGGACAGCTGGCGGCCTCAAGCCAACACTTAGTGCCGGGGTGCCCGCGTTGTGAAAACCATGCCCCTAATTGGTTCCCCGCTTGGCAGCCTTAGCAGAGAGGCCGAGGAGTGAATGGGTCATTAAGACCAAGCGCCCTTCGCGTCCCTCCAATGTCAGGGCTGGGAGGCATCAGCGGGGCAGCTCAGCGCCCCCTTCCCTTTGCCGTCTTCTGTCGATCAATAGATCTTCAGTCTCCAGGGCTTCTCCCACCACTGCTAAAAATGTCCTACGATAACCAACAGGTTGGGGTTGGGACCGCTGCTACACCCCCCGACCAGGGCTGTGGAGTCAAGCGTGTGTGTTCGTGGCGGGGTCTGTTTGTTGCCCTTGCTCTAGAAGCCGGCAGGGAAATGAGGGCCGTCTTCTGAGCAGCATGTAGTTAATAAACATCCCGTGCCACTAAATTCCTCCCCGTGCGAAGGCAGCCCAGCCGTCGCCTGCCAGCTGTCAGTTAACTCACAGACAGCTCGTCAAGGCAGTTTTCTTTCCACTTGGCGTGGGATCACATGTGCTGTGCCCTGCTTGCCTAGGAGCGGAAGGGAGAGGCAGAGAAACCAGGCACGGTTTTTCCTTTGTCTTTTTCGAACGTGAATGGTGCTTTCCGAACTCTTGGTTCCATGTCTCCCGGAGAGAGGGAGCCAGCATTCAGCATATTCCCCATCCTTAGCTAGTGTCCATCGGCGTAGTCCTGGCACCAGCTTCACCCCGGCAGAGGATCTGGCCCGTAACATCAGGCTTCCTCTCTTCCATCGGAAATTGAAGGCGCTCAGCACCTGGCAGGTTGGGGGGCTCCTCGTTCCCGTCCCCTGCCTCTGGCGTGCTTTAAAGGCCGGGCGAGACTAGTTTGGACATCCTAACCCTTGAACATTCACAAATGGCAGGACGTTACCAGCACCTGTCACACACGTGAGTGTTGCTGGGTGGATCCAGTGGCTTTAAAAGACAAAACCACAGCCCCTCTGGATGAGTTTCTCCAGCTGATATTAATTTCTTGATTGATGTGGCTGCCATCAGGTGGTATCGCTGAGCCTCACGGGCCTTGAGGACTAGATCCCCGCCCCTTCTGCTCCCCGTTTTACAGACGGGGAGCTGCTGCAGAGGGCAGACTGTGTTACATCTGCAAACACAAGACCCATGGCAGCAGATCGCCAAGCCCAGGTTGACTGACTGGGGCCCCACAGCCCGGAGCCTTGGGAAGGCCAAACTGGGGATGTTACACTTCTCCAAGCTGCGTTCTACTCATTGCTGCGTCTTTGTCACTTGCCAGGGAGAGGGGGAGGCTGTGACACAAACCCCAGACTTAAACACCTCCAGACTCGTGCGTGTGAGGTCTGTGCCAGAGCAGAGCTACACGGCATGGGTCTACCTCTGATGCAAGAGGCCCATTGTTACGGTAATGTCTGAGGAAGGCAGACACAGTGTACAGAGATCTTACTGTCCCATACCTTCTGCTGATCTCAGGGGGCCACACGATAATAATAATCCTTAGCTCTTCTCTAGCATTTTTTATCCAGAGATCACAAAGCGCTTTACAAAGGAGCTCAGTATCATCAGACCCATTTCACAGATGGGGAAACTGAGACTTGCCCAGAGTCACCCCGTGGCCAAGCTGGGAATAGATCTCCACTCCCGAGTTCCAGTCCAAGGCTCTATCTGCTAGGCCACATTCCTTCCCATATTAATCCCCAAGACCCCAGGGTAGCTTGACACAACACATGGCAGGCAGGATCCCTGCAAGACCCACCCCCCAGGGGCCCATCATCTGAGACAGCGTTCTCTTTAAAGGAAAGAACGGAGAATGCCAGGTGGAGGGGCCAGGTAGTTTGTACAGAAGCAGGTTGGGGAAGGAATAGCTAAACTATCAAAAGGTAGAGAAGCCAGGGTCATTTTATCCATGACAGGTGGGATGTGAAGGGAGCCCCAGGGCTTGGATGTGAGTCAGGCGGTGCCCTTCGTTAGCCTCCGGGAGCACGCAATCTCGTTAGTGACCCTCGCCTTCTTCCCCCAGCCTCCCAGGATCATTTATGTTGCTTGCCCGTTGCAGCTCATCTCCAACTAGCGGGTCGGGACCTCAGGGCGCGGACCCCCCGTCTGCCCACGTTTTTGTAGAACGCCTGGCCCCGTGGGAACCCCGACCCCCATCGCTCCTACCACCCCATAAATAGCGTGCAGTGGTCTAGGGTCCTCCGGCCAGGCCCGCGTGGGAGGTGAGAGCAGGGAGGGAGGGAATGGAGCTGGAGAATCAGTGCCCATCAATCTATTTCCAACCTCGGGGGGAGGGGAGCTGGGGGAGGAATTGATTTAAATGCCAGCTTATGTAAATGTGGATGACATCATCCCCTTTTCCTCTCCAGGCGCTATTTATAGCTGCTTTAATTTACTCCCCTTTGCTTTATTATCTTGCCGCAAGCCCTTTATCCCCAGCGTTTAGCATCTCAATTGGCAAGCCAGCCGCATGACACAGCAAGATGCTTTTTTCATGATGCAACACGGTGGGGCTCAGACAGCTTGAAAGGGGGGCGGGAGGGGAGCCGGGGGTGAACAGGTTCCTGGCTGCGGCAGCACCCTGCGGGACTGGAGCCAGCTGGGATAAAATAACCCACCGTGTCACTGTCCCTCTCGGATCCTGGGCTGCAAGGTATTTATTTGTATTATCACAGTCCAGGAGTCCCAGCCGCGGACCCAGGAGTGAAGGATGGAGGCGTTGTTCAAACGCAGCACTAAAAGCCTCAAAGAGCTTACAAAGGAAGAATCAGACAAGAGACAACAGATGGATACAGACAGATACACGGGGGGAGAACCAGTGGTTAGCTCACCAGCGGCCTGGCCATGGTCGAGTTTTTCTCAGGCATTACGGCAAAAGAGAGTTTTAAGCAGGGCTCCAAAGGGAGGACGTTGAGTTTCCCGTTGCGGATGTTTATGGTCTGAGAGGCCGCGCGGGAGAAAGCAGGAAGGTACCTGTTAGACAACTTTAACAAGTGAGCAGCAGAGGCTGATATCATGGCCCAGTTGGAGACAGGAGTGGACATCTCAATAGTGAACAAGAGACAATAGATCAGGTGGGGATAGGCCATGAAGAACTTTGAAAGTGAAGACAAAGTAGCTTGTGTTTGATGCAGGGCAGAAGAGATGGGAGACAGCAGCGTTTGAGTGGGAGATAAATTCCTTAGCACCAAACATCAGCAAAAGACCCTCCCAAAAAACCCGTATGAATTAAGTGTGTGATGTCCAGTGACCCATCAAAGTCAGCTCATTGCAGCTGCTACCCCGGCCTAAATGTGGTGTTGCCAACTCCTGCTCTGTGTGGTTTTTTTTCCCTTCAAGCCTCAGCTCCTGGAGTCCTGTGAAAACATGCGAACCTTAGTAGTCATTTAAAAAAGAAAGGAAGCTTCTAGCCCTCCTGGCTGCAGAGAGGAACTTGAAAACGTGGCCGCAAAAGGCTCAAAAAGCAAAAGGCAAATAATAGGACCCAAAATGTATTTTTTTTAAAAGCTCAAGCTTTTCCAGCCAATCTCCTAATTGTGGTGGTTCTGACGATTTTGAAATGCTTGGTAACACTGGAAAAGTCACAGCTTTTTCATGGAGGATCTCGTCAAGGGTCTCACTCACACGGCTGAGATCATCCTGTAGTATGAGGTTTCCAAGTGGGATGGGAAGGGGAGTGCAATCTTGCTTTGTTATATTTGGGGGTAGGATATGAATCATAGCCCCAAGTGATGCGGAGAGCCCTTGTCCACATAATGTATCGTCAGTGTCACTTTCTGCGTCCCAGGCACCGTGGGAAGTTGTCAATGAAATAAAACTTCCTTGGACGTAAACGTCCCCTCCTGAAGACATTTTTCACCCAGGGGATGTGGATAAAACCTTCTGATTTTGATTTCTTTTAAGAGCCTAAATTTGCAGGCTAACTTGATATTTAAATCAAGTGACGTTCGGGGCAGCGTTCCTCCCAGAGTTTAGAGACGATTCAGCTTGATCATGTGGTCGAATTAACCTCAGTTGATAAACGCAGTTGTTGTTTTTCAATTAAATGACCACCAAGATACCAAAACAGTCCGAATGAAAGGAAACTGTAACATTTATTGGTTGAAACCTTTTGGGGCATCGGAAAGGGGAGCACTCGCACTCCAGCAATCAACTGCAGGGTGTATTTGAAATCAACGGGCCTTTGTGAGGGGGCCAAACGCCAGCTCCAGGTGCCCCCATTTTTGAAGGGTGTTTGAAATGTGGATCTGAATCGGACTTTTCTGAGCCCACTGCTGGCGGTGTCCATCTTGCTAAGGAAGTGACACTCATGCAGTATGAGGCCGGCCAGCCCCATTTCCAGCTTGCATTATTTTTGTGATGATCTCTCACGTAGTCTTGAAGCCCAAGGCACTTTGCAGCTGCCTCCGCCATGCAGCGTGATTGCTGTTCGACAGTGCGCAGTTCCTTTCCCGTTCAGAAACGGAGGAAGGACGCGATACCCAAATGAAACGGCGAGGGTGATTTAAGCCAGCAGAGTAAACTGGGGCAACTCAGACAAGAGGTCCCAGGGGATCTTTCTTGAGACCAGAGGGACCGGATGGTGGTTTATGCCTCATCATTTTATGACACATCTAGCAGCAGAGCGACCCCTCACACACCTAGGAGACATAGCTCAATTTGACTCAGACGGGAGAACGGTATGTAAAATGGCCTAAAGTTTTAAAAGAGGGCTAGTGGTTCTGAGTGCTTCTGTGTCCTGGGTGCCTATGTTGAGATCCTTTGAAGGGGCCTGATTCTCATAGGACCAAGTCGTCAAAACTTTCTAAAAAATCAGCCTTCTTTTCAACATGTCACTCCACCCGGGCTTGCCCTCCAAGGACTGGCTACTCCACTTCGGAGCCCAAACCCCATTCAGTATGGCTGCTGCTTGGTTAGCATAGAAAGGATTTCGACTGGAAGAGTTAAAGTTCTTTGTCTGATTGCTATGCAGGTTTGCTGCCTGCCATGAGGCTCACATGCTGTGCCTGGCTTGAATGTTGTCGCCTCTTTAGCAGGCTAGTTGGCCCCGGGCCCGTTTTAATTATAGACTTGAGTTCCAAGTTTATTTCAGGGAGTGTTTTAGCAAGCATAGCGCCTTGTCTTGTGACCCCTACTGTTGTCCAAGCTGAGAAATAGCCCCACGCTTTCCCTTTAAGCAGGTCAGACCCAGCTAACCAGCGCGGTGGCTTGCAGAAAGCAAGGAGAATTGTCCTGCAATAGCAAACGTGAGAGCAGAATCAGTGCTGATGCAAACAGGTGCAACTCCATAGACTTCATCTAAGTTTCCCTTTCCTCCAGCTGATTTGAATTTGGCTCACTGTAGCTCTGATTCTGCCTTTGTGGATCATAGATTAATGGGAGGAAATCCTGGCCCCATGGAAGTCGGTTGGCGTTTTGCCCATGACGTCCATGGGGCCAGGAGTTCACCCTGACTTTAAGGCCAGAGAGGATCACCGTGTCCTTTAGGCTGACATCGTGCATGACCCAGGCAATGGAATTTCCCCCCGGTGATCCCACAGCCTCATGCTTTGTGTTGCGTCTCCAGAATGCGGGAGGAACATTGCTCTGTCGTGGCTGGCTTCACGAGATTTAAATGACTCCTTTGTTATCTGCTGATGCTGGAGCTAGGTGCCTCCGCAGCTGTGAGCAGTGGAGCACGAAGCCCCGGTCTGGCGAGCTCCAGAACAGAGCTGGCTACAACAGTGGGAGACTAGACGCCGGGGAGCGGAGTCCTTGTCCTTCAAGGAAGTTCAGCTGGGGCTCTCGCTTGCTTCTGGGGTTGCCACCTGTGCAGATTTTCCCAGGATCCCTTTTGGGAGAGAGCTGTCCCAGGATATCTGTCAGTCTTCCCAGCTCATTCAAGTCCCATTCGTGGTGAGTTGTGTCACAACACACCACAGCACACAGTGCACTTACACACACTTCTCACCATGATTCACCGAGTAGCCTGCTCAAAGATGGGTGTGTCCCACAGACAGATGGCTCTGCATGCCGTTGGGTGGCTGGGGCCAGCAGGTGGGTGGCCAGTGGGAGAGGGCTGGAGGGGTGGGGCTGGACTGCCTTCTGGGTTGACCATGGGGGGAGCTCAGAGGGTCCAGCAGCAGGGACTGGGGGCTTGGAGTAGTAGAAGGATGGCCTGGTTTTTCGTGCCTCAGAGGCGGCAACTGTACCGAGCTCCCTACATGATCCCACTGTCTCTCTCGCATTTCAAGGGAGCAAGATGTGGTATAATGGAGTCTGTCCCATCTCTCCTCTGTAGTACCCATCCCCAGTTATGTTTTACAGAACGCTTTTTGTTCCAAAGCAAACTATCACAAACTTTACAAACGATTGGAATGAAGCCACCTCTAGTGTGGAGCACCGCAGCTGTCAAACGGCCCACAGCAACATTACACAACGGGGCAGGACAGGAAGTGAAGAAAGCTGTAACCCACTGGAACTTCATCTAGTGATTTAACCAGGATAAACGTGCCGTCAGCGCCCAGTTCATAAGGACCTGGGGAGAAAGTTCACACCCTTGTGAGAAGTACCCTAATGGTGTTTATTACAGATGGTCAGCGGCACTCGGGATCTATGTCTCATCTGAAGGATAGCTCCTGCACCTAGGCGTCCTCTAATATCATGCTAATGTTAGGCATTAGCCAAAGTAACAGCTCCCCCATTGAATCACAAACACCACAACCTGATTTTTCCTTGAGAAGTCTCCCATCCAAACGCTGGCCAGAGGCAATGCTGCTTAGATCTGCTTCTTCTCACATCCGCCCACCATAACCGGAGGGTTTTGTGACTGTTGGGCACATGATACGGCCCAGTCTAGCCCTGGAGCATTCTCCGGTGGTATACAGTTCCTCCAGAAGCCGGCAGACGGTTTGTGAGCCGCAGCAGTCGTGTTTGGGTTGTTGGAAATAGCCCAACTTCTACATACTGACTTTTGACCTGCCAACTCTTGCTCAGAGGCAATGTAAACATCTCCAGTCCCCCATTGTGCCTGTGGGAAGACCTTGGGCAGCGTCGATGTGCATTTGGACGTCCTTGTCGAGCCTGCCAGGCCGTGTGCGCCACGTTTCCAGTCGCCTAGCTGCCAGTGATTTTTAAAGTGGTTCCATTGCTGTTAGGAAGCTTTTCCACGATTTCAGGGGGCCAAGGGCTGGGGTGTGGCCGTGGAGCAGATGTCTGGTGGCTTTGACCTGGAGATCTGTTAATATCACAGCATGTGGCACAGCTGTTCACTTATCCAACGAGGTTAAAACTCTTCTGTAACAGAATGAGCCCAGAGATATTGCTAATACTTGTGCAAAGCCCGGTCGTGAGCAATTTCCCTTCTCTCGGCAGCTATCTAAGGTGTGCTGGTCACACCCTGCTCTATGCGGACTCCTGTTGCCATATGCAGACCCAGCCCCTTTGTTCCAGGCCACCAGATATGCTATAGAAAACCAACAGGCCTTAAAAGCAAAGAAAGTGTCTGCCTCTCTTTGCCAGGAAGAGGAGATGGCCCAGGCCCTTCCTTGTGGTCCAGTGGCCCCAGCTTTTGTTCACCGTGTGCCCTGTATGAGTTGGAGAGCTGGGCTTATGAAGCGAGAATGCTGTGAAAGGTGACACGGGTACTCATCTAAATGGTCCCTCTGCAAGGTTATGATAGAAACTGAGCAACTGTATTTCTAGGCATGAAGTCCATGTTGTGGATGACCCTCTTGCAGGCAGCTGGCAGATGCCCCAGCACAGACGCACGTGGCCTGCTGTGTGTACACACAACCCATCCCTTCCCAGAAGAGAGCATGTGGCATAGCGGGCCTCGCTTCCCAGCAGCCTCGGACTCTCATCAGCTGCTTTTCGTTATGCATCTGATTTCAATCCTCCCTGGCCAGAGAGGAGAGAGCACTGTTGGCTCTGTGGCTTGTGCTGCTCCAAGCCTGGTGTCACTTGGTCACTGGGACGGGCAGGGAACTCCAGATCATAAGCAGTTCTGACGGTAGCGCTCGCCACACCTTGCCTAGCAGGCTCCGAGCTCAAAGTTTGTTCTCTTTCACCCCTTGTACCCACCACAGCTCGGTTTTCTCTTTTAAATTTCATGGCTTATTTGTTCATTCTTTTCTTTTGCTACATATATATTCTTTCTCTCTTGCTTTTAATAACAGATGGTGGAACATAGAGCCAACCAGACTGTAAATTTTCAGAGACAAGGTGTGGGGAGACATCTTTTATTGGACCAACTTCTAACGGTCCAATAAAACAAGTTGGTCCAATAAAAGATATTGCCTCCCCCCTTGTCTCTCTGATATCCTGGGACCAACACCACTCTAAATTGCCACACACAGAAAAAGCTTAAAGCGAAAATTGTCGGTTTTAAATAAAAAAAACTTTTTTTTTACGAAGACCCCAAAAAATTCAACTCTTTTCATTTTCCTCAACATTTTTTTCCCCAGAAAAAAATCCCGACCAGCTCACGATCTGCCCTAATACGAATATTTAATGAATAATAATTACTACATCGTCGGCCAGGGGCCAAAAGAGGCTCTTCTCGGTTCTCTCGGAGTTAACCCAAAAGGGGTGAGAGCCAGAAGCAGGCAATGCTTCAGCCGTGGTCCCTGGCACAGTGCCAGAGAGGTCAGCGCACATCTGTTCTTCTCAAAGCATTTTTCTCCCTAGCCCTCTTTCCCGGCCTGGGCTATTTCAGTCCAGAAATCAGACACTGTCCTGAAAGCAACATCCCCTGGAACGTAACCGTCCACTCCTGTGGCCAGGAGTTTCCAGATGAAATGTTGGCATCCGAGGGCTGCCGATAAACTTTTGGAGGCTGGGGAGTCTGTGTTCCCAGCAGGCCGAAGCAAACTCAGCTGCTTTGCTGGCAGTTCGTTGTGCCAGCAATATGCCCCCTGGACAATGAGGCAGGCCCAGATTGAGTGTCTCTGAAAGGCTTTTCAAGTCCCCCCCTTTTTTATTATTCCAGACAAACCCCGTTTCAGGGCAAGACTGAAAAGTACTTCAAGCAGTGGAGCTGGGGCGCCTTGCCAAGAAATGGGGGAGAAAAGGCTTGTCTGCTTGTTCCCTGACACCTCTTGGAATGGATGCAAACCCAGACATATTAATGAAGTGAATTGATTTGCAAGAGTCAGGCTCTGGGTCAAGCTGCTGGTGTACATCAGCAGAGCTCCCGCGGTGCCAATGGAGCAACGTGGATTCACACCACCTGAAGATCTGATAGGCTCTGGAATCTGCTCTTCCTGGATGCTCCTGAATGCTTCTCAGTCCCAAACGCTGCATCCTTTATAACACCCCAGGTGCACATAAAAGGATAAGCTGCAGATGCTGGCTGGCTGCCTCGCAGCCTCGTTCAGGCCTTTTGCTCAGTTTGCCTTGTGGCTCTTTTGCTCTCAAACTGTGTCGTGGCTGAGAACAGGGGAGTAGCCCTTTAAATAGTTTGTGAGCCCGCTAGTGGCGCTCACTGGGTTTTCTGTTTTCGAGGACGTCTACCCTGCAATTTGGAGCCCCGCAATCCTGTGTCAGCCGAGTCTGGCTTTGAGACTCGCTGCTGAGGGCTTTTTTATCCCGGTGTGGACGTAGCCTCAGAGTTCGCCAGAGGTGCGGCGTGTATGTAACCGGGCCCATGCATGGTTCTGTACCGTTCGTAAACACAGGGGTGGGCCCCAGCTGCACCCCGTGGTTTCTTCACATTGGTGTGTAAAGAGCCAAAGACACATCAAACGGCGTGGCCTGAGTCGTGCGTAAGTTACTTCAGCTTTCAAAGAAGTGGAGCGAGCACTTCCCCGCAGCGAGGGTTGGTGCTGTGTCAAGGGTGGGCAGAAAATCACCTCACAATGGCTTTCCACCACTACAAAAGGGTCCAAATGGCACTGAGGTATGCCCTCCTCCCACTCCCCGCCCCGAACTCACCCGGGGCTATTCACCTGACAAGCCTGTGTCCCATCTGTGAGGGGAAGGAAAGGGCAGGCCAACGAGCTGGGGGCTCCTTGCAGTTCTGCTGAAGATGGGTGACATTGGGCAAGTCACGGCTACTGTGTGCCTCAGTTTCCCCACCTGTACACAGGGACTGGTGAGATCTCCCTACTTCTCTGGCCTATTGGGAGGATGAAGTCTTTGTCAAAGGGCTTCGGGACCTCAAATGCAAGGGGCAGTCAAAATCCAACATGGTGATGGAAGCTTTTGTGGGGCGAGATCGCCGAGCACGTGCGGCGGGATCAGTGTGGCTGTCGCTAGGTGGCTGTCCCTCTCACACCCCATGTCAGGAGGTTCTGCTCCCGTGAGAGCTGGAAGAGAGTCGGGGGAGGCCCTGGGGAAGGGAAGCCTCTCACTCCAGTGAGCTTCGTCTGCCAGATCCAGCGTACAGATCTGGATCAAGCCATGGCAGTGGTGGCACGTATCCTTCCCCGCCCAGATGTCTGCCGGCTCGGCAGGGCTGGGGAACTCACCCAAGCGATTTGTGCTGCCAGGAAAGCTGCCGCGGCAGTGTCTCTGGGCTTTTCATGCTGCCATCCCTAGCCAGAGCACAGGAGACCCTGTCCAAAGCAAAGCTGCCTTTCCAGGCTCCTTTGCCATTGGCCTGGGGCGTGCTGGAGGAGCCCTGGCACAAGAGGGTGTGCCGATTGGATGGCACCGATGGCATTCCCACGATCCCCTCCTCCTGTGAGCGAGGGTCTTTCACGTAATGCTGTGCCCTCCTCCCCTGCCCATCACAGCTTCACGTGCCCCTGGGAGGTGTCTCATCCTAGCCACAGCACTGGAATAGCCTCTCCTCTCCCCCAGCTTCTGCTTGGTGCATATACAGCGCCTAGCGCAATGAGGCCTGATCCTGATTCATAATAGGAATCTCTTGAAGCATTGACAACCCCTGCCAGAGTGCTAGGGGAGTTCTGCTGAGTAAAGGGGGCCCGGGGTCTGGCCTGAGTGCTTGGAATAGCAAGAGGCAGTGCCGTCAGCCTGGGCCAAGGCCGTGAGTACTCAGCACGCGCGCCACAAAGCCTGCCCCCCGTTGCCTAATCCCCTCCTGACACATCCTGTCTTAGATGAGTCTCTTGGGGCCAGAGGTTCAGAACTGGGTGCTCCGGTTGAGACACCCAGGGTCTGATTTTTCCCAGGTGCTCGGCCCCTGTGCTTCCACTGCCTGCCCATGGATGGAGGTGCCCAGGACCATGACACTCCTGACCCAAGGTCCAGTCTGGTCCCCGTCCCCCCCGAGGCCAGAGACTATTTGTAAGAGCCCGTGGCCATCTCCGGGGAGGAGGAGAGGATGAAGACCGGGAGGCGCTCAGGTCCTGTGCTAGTGGGGCAGGTACGCAGCTGGCGAAAACTCCCAGCCTGGCCCCCGACTCGTTTCCCTTGTTACCGCCATCGCGCCCCACTCCGGCTGTTAGATGGCTGGCTGGGCGACCGCCCCGCGGGTCCCGGGGTTTGTTTTGCCTGAGAGGAGCTGTTTTCCCCTCCCGCTGAATTTCCAGGGCACCGATGCAAAGCGCTCTGGGCTTCGCAGGTAAGCCCAAGGGCAGCCCCGTGAGAGAGGCTGGAACAGCAGGCGAAGGCTTGGCCAGTACCAGCCAAATGAGCTGGCCCCGGCTCCAAGGACCCAGTGTGGGAGCTATGGGGGGCCTCCTCTCCCTGCTCATCCACCCTGCAGACGACACTCAGAGGCCCGTGTGCCACGGCTCTGATCGGCAGCACCCTGGATAGTCCCTTCCTCGGCCCTTCCCCGCCCAGTGCACCTCCACCATGTCCGGCAGTGTTGACCTGCTGCCATCCACAGCCCTGGACCTAGAGGCCTGTGTCCCACTGCAGCTCCGGCCCCACCCAGCCTCCAGCCCTGCAAATAGACCCTCGTCCTGGCACGCTGCACCCCCCCTTACCGCCCGCTGTTGCAAGTGGGAACCCCTCCACCCGCTTCCTCCGAGGGTGGGTCGCAACCCGGCTCTCCCGCCAGGCCCCAGGGGAGCCCCAAAGCGCTTTGTTTCCAGCGGGAGAGGAATGGCTTCCTCTTCCTTAGCAAGGAATGCGGTGAAGGGTTAGACGCTATTCTCTCTGCTCCCCCAGCCCGCCCTCCCGCCGCCTGCCACGCTCCCGCGCCTTGCTAGGCTAGGCCACCTCCATCCAGAGACGCCTCCTCCCTGCTGGGGGAGCTGCTTGCGCCAGTCATGGCTGCGGGTGGGAGGTTGGTTTCGCCCGCCAGAGGCCAAAACAAGACAGGATCGGGCACTGTTCCCCATGTGCTCGCCCCTAGGGAGCGAGGGTTGGGCCCAGGCTGCCAGATCAGGGCTCGGGATAAACTCCAGCATTGAGGGCTGGTGAGATCGCTTTGCACAGGTGCCTTCCTGCACTGGCCGGAGGAGAACTTAGCAGAACTTGGATGACCAGGCCCCTCCGTTGCTCCGGCCAGTCACACCTTAGATCTGAGCCCTGCTCTGCCACTCTCCCTCTCG
This sequence comes from Mesoclemmys tuberculata, assembly GCA_007922155.1. Classification (NCBI taxonomy): domain Eukaryota; kingdom Metazoa; phylum Chordata; order Testudines; family Chelidae; genus Mesoclemmys; species Mesoclemmys tuberculata. The sequence continues at coordinate 9,900,353 of ML675643.1, forward strand.
CTGACCATCAGTCGCCCTGGTGGGAGAATAGGAGGGGGTCGTGCGGGTTAGTGAATCCCCATGCAGCGCTCTGAAGACGGGAAATGCTGGCATGATGTGGCGGGGCATGGTCTCCCCAGACACACCAAAAGTGGCAGGGAAGCCCCACTCTGGGCATTTAAATCTGTACGACTTAGAAGGTTCCTTTGGGCTTTAACCTGGGCAGATGGCCAGGAGGGAAAGGAGTTGGGCCTGGGTGGGAGAACCCGCCATGCTTTGACCTTCCCTGCTCTCCTTTTGCACATCCTGGGAACTCCCTCCCGCAGCCCTTGATCTGGAGCTGTACCCCTAGCCAAGCAGCATCATTTCCCTAGCTATCTCCTTGCCCCTAAGGGGCCATGTGCACCGCAAAGGGTTCCTGTGTTGGGTGCAGGCACCCGCTGGCCACATCTGTGAGCATCCATGCTGCAGAGCCACACACGACCCATACCTGTGTGCCCACATGAGGATTTCTGGCTGCATTGTGGGAGAACTTGTCTGTCTTTATCTGGGATGCCGTCGCAGCTTGGCCTCTCTCAGTAACTCCTTCACCCTATTTCTGCCTGGGGGAGCAATGGCTTTGCCAATCCGGGGCTGATGGCAATGAAGGGTTAACGCCGGCATGCCTTTGACTCGCTGTGTTTCCAGGGGAGGCTGTCCGTCTGTCTGCGATCACCGTTTGCACGCCAGTTCCCAGGCACAGCTGCCTGGGTAACTCCATAATGAATCCAGGAGTTGATTCATTTTGCCTTGCTTTCTGTTCACCAGCTGCCCGCGCGTGGCTCAGGTGCGTTCGTTTCTTCACGCAAGCTGCCAAAACTTCTCCCTTGGGGGCTCGTCCAGCGCCGTTCGTTGTGAGTCACAACTTGGTCACAATTGCAACCTTTTTGACTGGGCACCCGGCTCACATTGAGGTGTGCGCTCCCTGCGGGGGACTCATGGGATCTGGGCTCAGGTACCCCCTGATTGCAAACCCCAGCAAACTCAGGGGCTAGAATATTCAGGGGAAGAAAGCGAGTGCGCTTTCTGCACGCCCAGGGCTGTGCTCAGCAAAGCATCGGTGAGTGTGTTTCCTCCCGCCCTGGGTCTGCACATGCCCCGGGCATTTGTGGCAGTGGAGTGGGGTGCGCGGATCTGTGGATTGGGGGCATTTATCATTTCGGTGTGGACAGTGAATTACTTTCTCCCCAGCCCTGCTAATGCCCAGGCAGGGTTTGTCTGCAGCGTGTTTCGGAATCACCTCCCAGCAGTCGTTTAATCCGGCTTGACCAGCTCGGCTTGGGCGTGGGACCATCCACTGGCTGTGTGCAATGACAGAGTCCCGACGAAGCCTCTGGGCAGCTGCACTTTGCTTAGTGGAGTGCAGGGGGATTCCTGGGAAGCGGGGGCGTGTGCGTCTCCGAGGCTGTTGGCCAGCTCAGGGAAGCCCCTTCCAGAGGGACCGACTCCCTTTAATAGAGATAAGCAACAGGAAAGGCCCCGAGACATTCAACCCCGCTGGCATGCTCGGATTCAGGAGCCTTGGATCAGGCCTGTCTCAAGGCAGCTGCCGTCTGCTAAATCCAGATTCCAGCCAGCTCGACGAGTGGGCAGTGTTGTTAGAAGCCCCCCAGAGCCCCCGCTCCAGGGACAGGCACCAGAGCCCCTTGCCTCTAACAGCCCTGGGGAGGCTCATACCTACACCTAAAACTGCAGCAGGGCCCCCCCTCTGCTTGCAACCTGCCTCCTTCTCCCCAACCTGCCCTCTCGCTCGCACGCATGCACCCGTGTACACTCACCTACACAGACAGTGTACACCCCCCGCTGTCCCCTCCGTAATCTAACAACCGGAGACGCAGCCCCTGGGGCCTTCTGTGCTAGGTGCCGAAGTCCGTTCCCTCCGCCCCGCCAGTCTTCAGAGACACACACTGATCTCAGGCGAGAGCTGGCACGGTGGGTTTCTGTTTGCTGGGGCCGAGCCAGGTGATTCTCCTGGACCACCTCCCTCCTTGCGCTCTAGCGTTGGGTTCCACACTTCTGGCCGCTCCAGGTGGGCTTGGCTGGGGCTGACGAGAGCCACAGCCGTCCCGTTCCAGCAGCAGCATCTGGCTTCCCTGCCTGCCTCTTTCCTCCAAAGGCCCCTTGTGTGGTTACTTGGCTGGCGGCTGTTCTGGCTGGTGTGGTTTGCAGGGCTGGCCAGGGGCGAGGGGGTTCGTCTGTTTCTGGACTCATCTCGTTGCAGCCAGCCAGGCTGTGATCTCGTCAGGTTTAGCAGGCCACACCAGGTTGGGCCTGGTAGCTGCTTAGCTAGGAGATCCTTGAGGAAGGAGACAGGTGAACAGGAGGTGGTGGGGATGCACTGGCTGCGCTCTGCCTTCTGAGTTTCTGCGGTGTGCCGGCGCAATGCCAGGGGACGCTGCGCCGTGCCAAGATCCGAGCAACGCGGGATCACAAAAAAATGCCGTTGTACTTTCCCTGTGGAACGGGGCTGCTGATTTTCGCCAGCATCCCAGCCAAATCCCAGGCCCGTCGTTCCTGCTGATGCTGCCATGGTGAGTCAAGCATTCTTCACTTCCTGTCCTGAGCTATTGTGGGATCGCATCCCTGCCCAGCTGGGCAAACAGCCACTGAGAGACTGATCCTCCATGAACTTACTCCTTTCTTTTCTGAACCCAGTTATGGTCCTGGCCTTCACAGCATCCCCTGGCAAAGTGTGCCTCCGGTTAACTGTGCGTTGTGGGAAATACCCTTTTGTTTGTTTTAAGCCTGCCGCCTATTGATTCATTGGGTGGCCCTTGGTTCTTACGTAACTCTTCCCTAGTCATTTTCTCCACACCAGTCATGATTTTCTAGACCTCGATCAGATTCCCCTTTAGTCATCTCTTTTCCAAGATGAACAGTCCCAGTTTTTTTAATCTCTCCTCATATGGAACCTGTTCCATACCCTTAATAATTTTTGTTGCCCTTTTCCATTTCTAAGATATTTGTTTTTGAGATGGGGCAACCGGAACTGCACGCAGTATTCAAGTTGTGGATTTAGTTAGCAGCATTCTAATATTTTCTTATTATCTATCCCTTTCCTAATGGCTCCTAACATTGTTAGCTTTTTTAACTGCCGCTGCACACTGAGCAGATGTTATCCAAGAACTATCCACAATGACTCCAAGATCTTTCTTCAGTGGTAACAGCTAATTTAGGCCCCATCGTTTTCTATGTATAGTTGGGACTATGCTTTCCAATGTGCATTACTTCACATTTATTAACGTTGAATTTCATCTGCCAATTTGTTGCCCGGTCACCCAGCTATGTGAGATCCCTTTGTAACTCTTCGCAGTCTGCTTTGGACTTAACTGTCTTGAGTAATTTTCTATGATCTGCAGATTTTGCCACTTCACAGTTTACCCCTTTTTCTGGATCACTTATGAATATATTGAACAGCACTGGTCCTAGTACAGACCCCTGGGGGACACCACTATTTACACCTCTCTGTTCTGAAAATTGACCATTTGTTCCTACCCTTTGTTTCCTGTCTTTTAACCAATTACTGATCCAGGAGAGGACCTTCCCTCTTATCCCATGATTCCTTACTTTGCTTATGAGCCTTGGTGAGGGATCTTGTCTAAAGCTTTCTGAAAGTCCAAATACACTATATCCATTGGGTCACCCTCATCTTCATGTTTTGACCCCCTCAAAGAATTCTAGTAGGTCGCTGAGGCATGATTTCCCTTTACAAAAACCATGTTGACTGTTCCCTAACAAATCACGTTCTTCTGTATGTCCAATAATTCTGTTCTTTACTCTATTTTCCACCAATTTGCCTGGCACTGAAGTCAGGTTTACTGGCCTGTAATTGCCAGGATTGCCTCCGGAGCCTTTTTTTAAAAATTGGCATCACATGAGCTACCCTCCAGAGTATCCTCTGATACAGAAGCTGATTTAAGTGATAGGTTACATACCACAGTTAGTAGCTCTATAATTTCATGTTTGAGTGCCTTCAGAACACTTGGTGAAAACCATGTGGTCTTGTTGATTTATCATTGTTTAATTTATCAGTTTGTTCCAAACCCTCCTCTACTGACACCTCAATCTGGGCCAGGTCCTCAGATTTGTCACCTAAAAAGAATGGCTCAGGTGTGGGGATCTCCCTCACGTCCTCTGCCGTGAAGACCGCTGCAAATTGTTCATTTAGCTTCTCTGCCATGAGTGCTCCTTTAGTATCCTGATCATCCGGTGCCGCACTGATTGTTTGTCAGGCTTCCTACTTCTGGTGAACTTAAGATGTTTTTTTGCTGTTAGATTTGGGTCTTTAGGGATTTTGCTTTGCTTTCCATCCTGGCAGAAGTGTGAGGATAAATTGTGCCAGTTCCAGTGCAAAGATCCAGCCTAGTTAAGGGCACCCTTGGATATCCTTTGAATGGCCCATGCATTGTCGATGGTCCTTGCACTTTTGCTAAGCGAGGAAGGGAAGAGGCCAGTGGCAGCTTCAACTTCCCTCTACATCCCAGTATTCAGGAGGAATGGCTTGTACTGTGTAAGCTCCCAAACTGAGCCTCACAGCCACCAGGGGACGGAGGGTGATGGCACTTGAGTGGCATGGAATTGACTGGTAACCACAGTCCCAGAGAGGGGAGGAGGCCGTAGACCCCTGGCATATGTAAATACCCCAGCCAGCCTTCTGCTGCTCTCAACAGCAGACCCTGCCTGCCACTCAGTCGACTCCAGATCATTGAGCACTTAGAACCATAGAAGATTAGAGAGGGAAGGGACCTCAGGAGGTCATTTAGTCCAACCCCCGGCTCAAAGCAGGACCAACCCCAACTAAATCTAACCCCAGCTCGACAATGGAGGTGGGGCATGGTCTTTCTCCATTTTACAGATAGGGAAACTGAGGCCTGGAGCGGTGACGTGACTTGCCCAAGGTCACACCGTGAGTCTGTGGCAGTGCTGGGAATAGAGCCCAGGGTCCCGTCTTCAGGCGCACGACACATCTGTCGTTTGTCACAAGCTTATGAAAATGCTTCCCAAAAGACCCAGGTTCAGCGTAAAAACTCTCATCCGATCGCTAATGACTTTGCAGCTCACACCTTGGCGGGCAGCCCAACAACCCCTGGAGAGCTCTCTCAGGGATCATGAGTAAACTTCACACCCTCGCTTCGTCCAGAAACCAGCGGCGCTGTGCACAGACCTCTTCTTTGACAACACGACCCCAGCGCCTGAAACTGTCCCAGAAATGCAAATCCAAAGAAAGATTGTGTGACTTTAAACTCTGGGATTCTTTTTTTTTCCCCCATGAAAAAAGACATTTTTCCCCTCTCCCACCCTCACTCACATGAATAAAAAACTGCTGAGTGGATTCTTCAGAAAGTTTCCAAATTCACTCTTGGGTTGAGACCAAATATGTGGTGAAAGGACAAATGTTGGGAAAGTTACAAGAAATTGACAGCTTGGAAAATGCCTTGACAATCTCAGCTTTATCAGGGATACCAGAGGATCTCTGAGTCAGCTGGGTCGGGGAACCACCCTGTAGCCACGTGAGGCAGCAGGCTGGGCGTCTCTTTTCCTAGGCATTTGAAAATGGAAATGAAATGGTTGAAGGGAGATTTGAGCTTGTAAATGCCGTGCGGCCGTTACGTAATACCGAATAATCCTGCTGCCCTAAGGGTGTTCTGCTCTGTGTTGTATAGCGTTATGTCTTGTATGTGTTAAGTGCCCTTTTTTATTAGCGTTTGCATGTTGGCCTGTCTGAACGAACGGCCTGTCCTCGCGCTGCGTCGACCACAGGCTGTCGACCGGGGCTCGGCGCTGTCCGGGGAAATAGCATTGCTCTCGCTGTCATGGAGCGCTTACGTCAGCGGGAGACCGATTTGAGCATGGACACATGCACATGTAGGTCGAAGCGGGGTGACTTTTTAAAGGTTTTAGGGGGTTGAGGTTTTTAAGCTGCGGTTTGACAAAGCCGTGGCTGGGATGATTTAGCTGAGATAGTCCTGCTTTGAGCAGGAGGTGGGACTAGATCTCTCCTGAGGTCCCTTCCAACCCTCATCTTCTACGATTCTATGACTGAGGTCGACCTAGTTTTGTAGAGTAGTCCAGGCCTGAGCTCACCGCAAGCTGTGGTACACGTCTATCCCGCGCTAGCCTGCTGCACGCCACGTGTGCAGGTGGACCCTGCTGCTGCGCGCGAAGCGTTCCACGGTGCGCTTTGCTCACCCCCACTTTGAAACGGGCTTGAATCAGTGCAAGCTAAGGAACTTTCAGCAGGCAACCGCGTAGTCCACACAGACGGTTTGCGCACAGTGGCGACTGCAGGGTAGATTTACCTCCCAGCTTGCCATGACCTAAGCGCTTGCTTAGACAAGCCAGAACACCCCATCAGCCTGGAGGTATCTGGGGCCCGTGAGGCGAGAGGAGAAAGATCGGACTTCATGCAAAGTGCGCCCCGGCACTCCTGTCAATACGTGTCATGTGACAGCCCTGGCCCATGGCAATGGGGTGCCAAGTGGGCTGGCGTGGGAGATACAGCACTCCTCAAGACAACGCCGTTCAGATCAGCGGGTTTAATGCGAGGGCCGGGGCTCCCAGCCGTGTGGAGTCCCAGTGTCATGCCGTAAGGGCGTGTGGTGCCTTAGTGCACGTGACGGTGGCTGGCCCCGATGGCTCAATGCTTGTCGTCCGAGGGAGGAGAGCTCGTGCTTTGGGTGTCCCAGGTTCTGCTGATACTGCGACTGGGCCTGGTGACCACATCGTGCCGCCTTGGGAAAACTTGCAGCGCTGCCAGCCTCCTTGCAGAGCTGGGGGAGGGCGAAGGAAGGCACGCCAGCTGAGCTATGAGCTATTGCTCGGGTCCGGGCCAATTCCTCGCTTCTTTGAACCAGTTTGTCCAGCCCTAGTGCATGATCCTAGCCTGCCTTTATTAAGAAGGGCCCGCCCACACAGGCAAGTTAATTCAGAATGTAGGATGTGAATGTAAAGCAGATTAACTCTTACTGGTTCACTCCAGTTTTACTCCGGAACACGAGTGCCTTATTCCAGAATAGCTTAATCCAGTTAATCAGGAATAGCTATTCTGGAATAACTCTCTATGTAGACAAGCCCTGACACTTTCGCCCTTCTCTAGCACCTTTCATCCAAGGATTTCAAAGCATTTTCGGCTATATCTACATTGCAATAAAAGACTCGCACCACAGCTGCCGCTGGTCCAGGTCAGCTGAGCTGCGTGAATTGACCCGGGTTCTGAGACCAGGGCAGTGGGTCACGTACCTTTGCAAGCATTCACAACCCCCTGGGAAAGAAGCGAGTCTTGTTCTCGGCACACAGCAAGGGGAAACTGAGGCAGAGAGGGGCTGGGACGTGCCACGGTCACAGCCAGTGGTGGAGGACGGAACCCAGGTCTCTTGACTCTCAGTCCCAGGATCTAACCATTAGACCCTCCTCCCTTCCCTTGAAACGTTCCAGGCTGTAGCAGCCGATGGAAGGATGGCATCAGGCACCCAGCACCATTTATCTTAGACTCATAGACTCATAGACTCATAGGTCAGAAGGGACCAATATGATCATCTAGTCTGACCTCCCGCACAAGGCAGGCCACAAAACCCTACCCATACACATTTATAACAACCCCGAACCCATGACTGAGTTATTGAAATCCTCAAAAATGAGATTTGAAGACCTCAAGCTGCAGGGAATCCACCAGCAAGCGACTCATGCCCCATGCTGCAGGGGAAGGCGAAAAACCTCCGTGGCCCCTGCCAATCCGCCCCGGAGGAAAATTCCTTCCCGACCCCAAATATGGCGATCAGCTAAACCCTGAGCATGTGGGCAAGACTCACCAGCCAGCACCCAAAAAGGAATTCTCTGCAGTAACTCAGTTCCCATCCCATCCAGCATTCCCACAGACCATTGAGCAGACTTATCTGCCGATAATCCAAAATCAATTGCTCAAATTAAACTATCCCATCATAACATCCCCTCCATATACTTATCAAGCTTAGTCTTAAAGCCAGATAAGTCATTTGCCCCCACTACTTCCCTCGGAAGGCTATTCCAGAACTTCACTCCCCTAATGGTTAGAAACCTTCGTCTAATTTCTAGTCTAAATTTCCTAATATCCAATTTGTACCCATTCGTCCTCGTGCCTATAATAGTACTAAACTTAAACAATTCCTCTCCCTCCCTAACGTTAATCCCCCTGATATATTTATATAGAGCAAGCATATCCCCCCGGAGCCTTCTTTTGGCCAGGCTAAACAAGCCAAGCTCTTTCAGTCTCCTTTCATAAGGCAGATTTTCCATTCCTCGGATCATCCTAGTAGCCCGTCTCTGAACCTGTTCCAGTTTGAATTCATCCTTCTTAAACATGGGACACCAGAACTGCACACAATATTCCAGGTGGGGTCTCACCAGCGCCGTATATAACGGCACTAACACCTCCTTCTCCTTGCTGGAAATACCTCGTCTGATGCATCCTAAAACCGCATTTGCTTTTTTAACAGCCATATCACATTGGCGGCTCATAGTCATCCTGTTATCAACCAATACCCCAAGGTCCTTCTCCTCCTCCGTCGTTTCCAACTGATGCATCCCCAACGTATATGTAAAATTCTTATTATTAATCCCTAAGTGCATGACCTTGCACTTTTCACTATTATATTTCATCCGATTACTATTGCTCCAGTGTACAAGGTAGTCCAGATCTTCCTGAATAGCATCCCTGTCCTTCTCCGTGTTAGCAATACCCCCCAGCTTCGTATCATCCGCAAATTTTATTAACACATTCTCGCTCTTTGTGTCAAGATCAGTTATAAAAAGGTTAAATAAGGTCGGTCCAAGAACCGATCCTTGAGGGACTCCGCTAGTAACCTCCTTCCAGCCCGACAGTTCACCCTTCAGCACGACACGCTGTAGTCTCCCTTTTAACCAGTTCCTTATCCACCTTACAACTTTCACATTCATCCCCATCTTTTCCAATTTAACTAACAGTTCCCCATGCGGAACCGTGTCAAACGCCTTACTGAAGTCGAGGTAAATTAGATCTACCGCATTGCCCTTGTCTAAGTAATCCGTCACCTTCTCAAAGAAGGAGATCAGGTTGGTTTGGCACGATCTACCTTTAGTAAATCCATGTTGCAATTTGTCCCAATTACCATTGACCTCCATGTCCTTAACTACTTTCTCCCTTAAAATTTTTTCCAAGACCTTACACACGACAGACGTCAAGCTAACAGGCCTATAATTACCCGGATCACTTTTATTCCCTTTCTTAAAAATAGGAACTACGTTAGCAATTCTCCAGTCGTACGGCACAACCCCCGAGTTTACAGATTGCTTAAAAATTCTCGCTAACGGGCTCGCAATTTCACGCGCCAGCTCCTTTAATATCCTCGGGTGGAGATTGTCCGGTCCCTCCGATTTTGTCCCATCAAGCTGTTCAAGTTTGGCCTCTACCTCAGATACGGTAATATCCACCACCACATCCAGATTCCCATTCGTCATCCCTCCATCATCCCTAAACTCCTCACTAGTCTTATTAAAGACCGAGGCAAAGTACTTATTTAGATATTGGGCCATGCCTAGGTTATCCTTAACCTCTGTTCCATCCTCAGCGTATAGCAGCCCCACTTCTTCTTTCTTTGTTTTCTTCTTATTTATGTGACTGTAGAACCTTTTACTATTGATTTTGATTCCCTTCGCAAGGTCCAGTTCTACGCGGCTTTTAGCCTTCCTCACTTTATCCCTACACATTCTGACCTCACTAAGGTAGCTTCCCTTACTAATCCCGCCTTTCTTCCACTCCCTGTAAGCTTTCTGCTTTTTCCTAATCCCCTCTCTGAGTTGCTTGCTCATCCAGCTTGGCCTGCTACTCCCGCCCATGGTTTTTTTCCCCTTTCTTGGGATGCAGGCTTCCGACAATTTCCGCAGCCGCGACTTAAAGTAATTCCAGGCCTCCTCCGCATTTAAATCCCCAAGTTCCTTCGTCCAATCCACTTCCCTAACTAATTTCTGTAACTCTTTGAAATTAGCCCTTGAGAAGTCGAAAACCCTAATCCCAGATCTACGTTTGTTTATCCTTCCATCTAATTTGAATTGAATCAACTCATGATCACTCGAACTTGATCAGCTTTCGGTGCAGGGCGGCCCGACGAAGGCCTGGGGGAGAAGGGGCTGGGCCTGGAAAGGCAGCGAGAAAAGTCCCCATTGCTCAGCTGTGGCACAAAACCAACAGGGTGCGATTCAGAGGCAGCACAATGCTGGCCGGCGCTGCACTAAGGAACCACAGTGAGAGCGTGACACAAGGCACATGAGCATCCCGAACAAGGGGGCTCTGTGAGCAGACAGCCACGTGGGGCTTCTGAGAGGCCATGCGTGCCCGTGTCCTTCAGACGTCCCGGTGCCGCACGCACGGGGCTCTGCTCTCCCTTCAAGGGGTGCTGTCCCAACACCAAGCCTCTGGTTGAATGTCCTTGCCTGTGGCTCACACCTGCGAGAAGTTTCAAGGCCAGGCCCTACCCAGAATGGGCTCTGAGCTGTACCAAAGCAATGGCCGAAAGCTTCCCAAGGAAACCCCCAGCTGGGATCCTGCTGGAACCCCCTTGCACCCAGCCCCAGAGCTGTGGTCAGGAGTTTGGGGCTGGGAGGTGCCTGGCCCTACGGCAACAGTGGAACCAGTTGGCACATTGGCAGGGAGCCAGGGGAGACGCAGAGCCCGACTCTTGCTCCCTTGGGCGCCAGCCTGTGTTTCATCCCCAAAAGGAGGTAGGGAAAAGAGCAGAGCTGAGGAGTCTTCCCGGCGACTCGGGATCCGGCTCGTAGCGAACGATGGTGGAGGCGAGAATTTCTCACCTTTCCCGTCCAGCCCATCTCGTGGCTCACACCGGGCCAGGTAGTCAGAGCCCCGGTGCGGAGGCCAGCGGCTGAGGACACTTGCCTGGCTGTTTGTGGGAGCCCAAGCCGTGCAACACCGTAGGCAAAGCAAAAAAACCTAGAGCCTGGCCCCAGATGGACAAATTGCCCCAGCCCCACCCCCACTTGCTGTGCTGGGGGAGCTTCTCCTTGTCGTGCCAGGAGCGGAGCTGCTGCGTCCTGCTTCGTGAGGGTCGGCTGCACCTTTTCATCCCCCTCAGACCGCGGTTCGCGCAGGGTGATGATTAGCAGCATGTGTCACAGGTAAGAACTGCGCCTAGCCCGCACCTGCCAGTCATGGGGCTCAAAGCACCGCTTAAAGATGGGATTATCCTCGGATTGCAGATGGGGAAACTGAGGCGTGGAGCAGGGCCATGACTGGTCCCAGGTCAGCGGCAGAGCCGAGCATAGAAGCATAGCTCCTGTCTCCCAGCCCCATGCCCTCGTCACTGGGCAGCACAGCTTCACTGGCGCCCATGGAGCAACGCCAGGGGAGAGCAGCGGGTATGACCTGGGCTTCCACAGCCGCGCGGCGCCACGCGGCAACCCTTGCTAAGGAGGGACGGGGTGCCAGGACAGTCGGCAGATGCTGCGGGGTGGCGCAGGGGGCCTCAGCTGCGCTGTGGCAGACCAATAGGCCTGTGTCCCGGGCCAGCTTCCCCATTCTTGGCTTTATCCCAGCGTCTCCCACTGGCCTTGGCGCTAGCTCGAGCCGTTCTGCATCGCCGCCGAACGACCCCATCCGGCTTCAGCGCAGCTCTCTGAAGCAGCCCTGCCAAAAAATTCGGGCCAGCCGTTACGTGGCACGACCAAGGGAGCGCTCCCATACAGCTGGGCTGACGGGTGGCATTATGGGAAGGGCCTTCTCTCTTTTTTATTTGTCATGAAAAATTGGCCCTGTGGCTGGGCGTTGGTTTGCTCTGCCAACGGAAATCAATGCCTCTGGCGTCTTGGCACCACCTCGCGAGCGGGTCTGTGCGATGCTGTCGGGGCCAGAGCACCAGCTGTCTGTCTCCCCTCTCCACGTTGCTACCAGGAGGCCAGTTTTCAGCCGAAAGCCTTTGTCTTTTCAGAGCCCCCCCAGTCTTTAATCTCACTTGGCTGTTGTCCCCTTCCTAGAGCGTCACACAGAAGGTCTGTAGCAGAGGAGACAATTGAACCCCCATCATCTGAACACTAGGCAAACACCTAGCTACTGGCCCTCCTTCCCCCTCGCTGCTGGCCTGTTTTCACCACTTCTGCGCGTGCATATGGGCACTTGCAAGCCCAGCCACGTCAGTTTCGATTAATTCAGCCCCACGCCCACTGCCGCCCAAAGGGTAAGTGAAGCGCTGCTAAATTGCTCCTGACACCCCACCCCCTGCTGCTAGAGCATGTCAAATGTCTGGGGCAGTCGGGTGAGTTGGGCTCTCCTTCGGGAAAGGGCTAAACGGAGTCGGCTCTGAGCTCCGCTCACGCCCGCCTTCGAAAGCCCCGACGTTTCCTCCTTTCTCCTCTCATTTTGTCTCCAGCAAAGCAGCGAGGCCCGGCTGTTGCCCTTGGCTTCTTTGCTTCTGAGTCCCCTCTTCCGGGCACACGGCTTTCCTTTTCCCGTTGTTTTGTGCGCTCCAGGCCCCAGCGCATTCATTCGAAATCCTCAGCAGGGCCCCAGCGGTGGCTGCTACCTACCTTCCTCACTGGAAAGAAGCAATTCCGCTCCCAGCAAGAGCCCTAGGTTTAAATTCCGGGCCTTGCTGGGGAATGCTCGTCCCGTGCCCTAGTATGTCCTAAGCCCGTAGAATAATTATCAAAGGGAGCCGTGTGGAGTTACCCCAGGGAACAGCTCTGGGGAGGGAGCAGAGCAGCCTCCAGGCCTTGCTGTTACTCAGTGATACCCGAACTGAGGCTTGCGACCTGCAAGCGGCTCTTGAATGCGTCTCCTGTGGCTCTTTGCAACACGTGATATTAAAACGAGGGGCGATTTAATTACTAGCCAGTCTAAGTTCTTAACCAGTCACGATGCTTCTCCTGGGACCGCGTCTCCTCGCTCGTGAAGTGCTGCTGTAGGGCTGTCCATGTGAAGGAATGCAACACAACAGCGACGGTGAAAAGGCAAAAGTATGAAGATAGACACGGTTTAAATAGGAGTGCGTGGTACGAAGGCAAATGAAACTAGGGATTCATTCGACTGGGGCTTTTGGGGGGTAATGTTGCTCCCTAGTTCGGCTCCTCAATCACCGAGGTCTGAGTGTCACTGCTCTAAAGTCAGTAATAGGGCAGCTCTGAAGAGGTAGGTGGCGTCTTGGAAGGTTTGATGCTGGGATGTTGGCGGTGTGTCCTTTTTGGCTTTGTAATGGCACATTTTCTACCATGGCAGATGCATTATCGTGGCTCCTAGAGGCCGCTGCCAAGAGCTTTCTGGGTGCACTGCAAACACAGTCCTGCTGCGTAAGAGCTTACCATCTACATAGAGAAAAGTGACTCGCCCAGGGGCACCCGGCGGATCAGTGGCAGAGATGGGAATAGAACCTGGGATGCCTGATTCCCTGGGTGGTGCTTGCACCCCTCGGTCACACTCTGTAAGGTGCCCCATAGGGAGCAGAGACGGGGGGGGCAGCCCCGTGATGTGGTTGGTGCTCTGGGCTCGACCTCACTGTCTGTGCACTCGCAATTCATTTCCAGAGCCTCCCTCCGACCCGCATTCCCCATGGGAATGTCCCAACGCCCACCATGACAGCGGGTCAAGTTCTCAGACGCGCCCAAAGTCACCATGTCCCTGTGGCGTTCCCTGGGACGCAGGCTCCCAGCCAGCTGGCGGCTTTAGGAAATGTTACCCACTGGTTATGTTTGTAAAGCCCCAAGCCAGGGGGTGTAGGAAGGCAAAGAGTCTGGTGGCCTAGCAGACAGCACACAGGCCTCCCAAGTAACCGCCTGCCCAGATGAGGGTGACCAGTGCCAGCTGGCTGCCAGGAAGGTAGCAGGATCTGAAATGACGTGGCAGGTTGCTTTCAGCTCCAGGGCGAGCTGCCATTATATGTAGTCTGGCCGGTCGCAACAGTGCAGAGCCCCTGCTTTCCACTAGGCCAGGATCTCAGGCTTCTTGTGTTTTGGGGGGGCAGCTTCCAGTCTAAATGGAGGCAGGAAGCACCAGAAAGAGTGCCTGCTGCGGGGAGAGTTACGGCCAGCTTCCAATGCCCAAGAAGGTCAGAGAAATGCAGCTAGAGAATCCTAGAAGATGAGGGCTGGAAGGGCCCTCAGGAGGGTATCGAGCTCAGCCCCCTGGTCAAAGCAGGCCAGCCCCAACTACACCATCCCAGGCAGACTTTGTCAAGCAGGGCCTTCAATCCTCTCAGGATGGAGATTCCCCCACCTCCCTAGGGAACCCATTCCAGGGCTTCCCCACCCTCCTAAACCTTTTCCTAATGTCCAACCTAGCCCTCCCCCACTGCAACTGGAGACCATTGCTCCTAGTTCTGTCACCTGCCACCACTGAGACCAGCCTCGCTCCATCCCCCCTGGGACCCCTGCAGGTAGTTGAAGGCTGCCATCAAATCCCCCCTCATTCTTCTCTTCTGCAGACTAAAGCCCAGTTCCCACAGCCTCACCTCACAAGTCGTGTGCTCCAGCCCCCTCATATTCTCATTGCCCTCCACTGGACTCTCTCCAATTCGTCTACCTCCTTCCTGTAGTGGGGGGCCCAAAACTGGACTCAACACTCCAAATGCGGCCTCACCAATGCCGAATAGAGGGGAATAATCACTTCCTGTGATCTGCTGGCAATGCTCTTACTAATGCAGCCCAATATGCCATTAGCCTTCTTGGCGACCAGGGCGCACTGCTGACTCATATCCAGCTTCTTATCCACTGTAACCCCCAGATCCTTTTCTGCAGAGCTGCTGCCTAGCTCATTGGTCCCCAGTCTGTAGCTGTGCATGGGATTCTTCCGTCCTAAGTGCAGGACTCTGCACTTGTCCTTGTTGAACCTCATCAGATTTCTTTTGGCCCAATCCTCCCATTTGTCTAGGTCCTTCTGTATCCTATCCCTGCCCTCAGCGTATCTACCATTCCCCCCCAAGTGTAGTGTCCTCTGAGTACTCGCTGAGGGGGTGCAATCCACCCCATGTCTCGCTGCTCCTCAGAGGTGCCAAGCCTTTGAGCAGTTGGACCTGGCAGTGTGTGCCGGCGGAGCATGGGCCCAAGGCCAGAGCGGAAGCTCACTGAAGCCAGAGGGCTCTGTGGACCTCGTTCCTGCACCCCCTGAGGTCGGTGGAAGTTTTGCCCCTGTGTAAAACGGGAAGAGGACAGGGTTGCTGTGTCACCCAGCTGGGGCTCCGTACGTTACGGTGACACGGCCAGGGCACGTTCTTCCCCGTAGTCAGCTGCTGACGCTGAGGATGCACTGGCGCTGACAAAGCCGGCCCCAATGGGCATCGCTCTCTCAGATGGCTACGCCCCGGACCGTTAAGAGCCTGGCATTTTAGGGCCAGCACTTGGAAGCGGACCAGGCGGGACTAAGAAACCAGAGGAGGAAGCATGGGCTGGGACCAGGAGATCTGTGCTCCACGGACACAGTGCGTGAGCGTGGGCGAGTCACTTTGTCTCTCGGCGTCTCGATGCCCCAGCTGTAGAAGGGGGCTAACAGCCCTGCCCGGCCTCCCAGGGCTCGTCCACGTGCACGAAGGAGGCCATCAGACGCGCTGCTCGGGGGAGGCATGTCACCAAGATGCCAAAGGCGCAGCAGCTAATCTGTACCTTCAGGATTACGTGGCGATGTGCCCCCACCCCGAGCCTGAGATAGCATGAGTCACCGGAGCAAAACTGATTTACGGCGGATCCCTGCTGGATTTGGAGACTGAATGCACTCGCACGGACGGCCTGGCACCATGAGTCACACGGAGGGCAGTGGGGCCGAGCCAGAGAAGGCAAAACGAAGGAAGACGCTATAAAAAACTAACAGACCTATAAACAGCCAGTTCTCTGGGGACTTTCCGAGGCTCCTTGGCCTGGAAATGCAGAGCTCTGGTCACGTTAGCGGCATGGGGAAAGGTGGGGGGATTGGATGAGGCTGATGGGCAGAAAGAAAGCAAAACACGAAGTGGCGGAGCTGGAGGAGGGGAACAAACACATCGTTTTTCTTGTCCTGTAGTTGAGGGCAGGGAGATTCCAGCATCGCTCCCCCTGCTACCCAGCAGCATGGAGGTGTGACACGAAGTGGTGTCACCAGTCGGGGCCAGGGGCGGAGGAGGGCTCTGATCCAATGGGGGCTTGCTGCTGAGCGTTGGGGAAGGGTTTGGGGACGCCTGGAGTTTTCTCGTAAGCGCAGAAGGGGTGGAATTCACCCCACTGCGACGCTTGCCCTCAAGTCCCGTTGAAACCCTTGGAGGTTTGCGCTGCGGCCCCCTGGATCTTCCCTGCAGGGTGCTGGCCAAATCAAAGGTGGGCGCTCCGGTCAGCACCCTGCGCCTCAGAGCTGATTTGGGGTGGAAAGCTTAAAAGCAAGGTGGTTTCATCTCTCCATCCCGCAGGGCGACCTGCTGAGAAAAGCGTGGCCCCTTGTCTGCAGCCTGCTGGACACACAGCTCCCACCTGGCACCACCCAGATCCCCCCTGGTCTCCTCGGGAGGAAGCTGCTGGTCTCTCCATTAGCCCTAACAGAGGATCTAGCCGGGAAGGCATCGCTGGACTACCTGGCTGCTGGTTCATCGGGTCAGGTCAGGGCCTCTAGGTTTTTCTTCCCAGGTGACTCATCTTTGCATTCGCTCCTGAGCCCCGCTGCCCACCAAAGCCTGGTGAGGCCTGGTTTTCAAAACTACCGAGCTTTTCTGGCGCTCCGTGGGACCGGAGCTGATCTGAGAGCCTGGCACCGATGATGGCGGCTGGGCCTCGGGGTGAAATTCTCCCTCTGCTGACAGCCAGCATGACACTGCTTACGCCCTGCAATTCACCGCTGCCTCCGGGACCGTTCATGCTGGTGTCCCTCTCGTCGACTCCCCCCCAGTTATGCACTGCCTCCACAGAAGCTCCCGGCACAGGGGGCTTGGCAGGGTGGGCAGAGGGCAAGGGAAGGTGTGGCTGGGCCGTGCCGGTGGTTCCTACACAGCCACAAGCACCATTAGGGCAGCCACCGGTGCCAGGATCTGAGGTCTCCCGCCACTGGAGAGGGTCCCCAGCTTGAATTGCACCGCGTTGGCCTCGTTGATTTCAGAGCCCACAGAGCAGAGCGGGCAGCTGGCAAGAGGGTTTAAAACAGCTGCGCTCGATGAGAGGAAAAACAAATCGGGGGTTGCGGTTGGAAGGCGGCGAGACACAGTCAGGGAGGAGGCGAATCTCACACACGACGGCCTGGCGGCTCGGGCTTGCTAATCCGAAAATAATACACCACAAACAAATTAACATAAAAAAATCCCAGAGAGGCTCACGACGCGAGATGGGGCGAGCGGCTAAAAATAGCGGATCCCCGAAGGGTAAATGCCGGCTCCAGAAGCACGGTGAGAAGAGACACTCTTACTACCCCGCGCCAAGGCCAATTGCTTAGACAGCTGCGCCAGCCTGTAACGAAGGCGAGGGAACTGAGTCATGAGCGGGCAGAGACAGATAAATATCCTCTGTGGTGCCTCGCTAGGTCAGCGGGGAGGAAGCCGGGGGCCGCTGGCTTTGATCCTGGAGGCGAGATCGGGCGCCATGAGGAGCCTCCGGACGAGTCTGTGGTGAACGTGCCAGCGTTGGGCATTTAAAAGCGCCTCTTTGGGGGGAGGCTTTGAGAACAGCCGGTTCCATCGGCGCTGGTTGAGTTTCGAAGTGAGTCTCTGCAAGCAGGCCAGCGCCAGCCAGCACCACAACGTGTAATCCCTCGAGAGGGTGGCAGAACGAGGAGGGGGAGAGATTCGGCTGACGAGAGAAGGTGGCGCCTTCACCTCCGGGAAGATGGAGGTGACTGCGCGCTGGCTGGGCGAGATGAGGACGATGCTGTAGGGAGGAGAAGCGCTGTCATCGTACAGACGGGGGCTCCGGGACAGAGAGACAAAGGGACTGGCCCAAGGACATGCAGGAAGTCTGGAGCTGGGAGTAAGGACCCGACTGCAGAGCTCCCAAGTCTGAGGCAAGCGCCCTAACCCCCGGGCCATCCTTCCACCTTGCTCCTGCCTGGGAAGGGCTTTTCCAGCTCTTCTACGGACGGTGCTGAGAACCCACGGCACGTTCCTGCCCCAGTAGCCAAGAAGCCAGGAAAATCAAACGGCAGCTGGGTGGCGAGGGTAATTTCTGCCCAGTAGCACCATTTCCTGCCCTCGGCCATGGCTTCTGCCGCTGAGGGAGGTAGACTAGGAACCCGCGGGGGGCTCGGCTCTTCAGCCAACCTGCTCGGAGCCCAGCTACCATGGGAGTCAGCAGGGCAGCAGCCCCAGCTGTGCCTCCAAAGCCAGAGCAGGAATATAACCCGGCTGCAGGCACCTGTCCCAGACGAAGCAGGGCATGCAACGCCCAGGAACGGGTGAGCTCCTGGCAGTTACTGCCGTGCAGTGCCCTGAGCAGCTGCCCCCAGGGACGCTCCTCGCTGGAGTCTGTCCTCATGGACCAGCAGAGGAGAGATCCGCTCCTCTGATCACGGCCCCTCCTTTCCCAGCTGGCCCATTCCCCCCACCGAGCTGCTGCTCTGGTCTGCCATTCCCCCCCACCCTCCACCTCTCCTATCGGCCGGGCAAAGGCCTCTTCCACCAGCGCGGCTGGCAGAGAAACACGAGGCCCTTCCCCGGGGCTCTCTGCGGGAGTTTGCCGGAGCTGTCCCCTCCCTCTCTTGCCGGATGCCTGGCACGAAGGGGCGGGAAAGGAGGCTGGGGAGGTGGCTGGCGAAAGGGGCAGAGAAACGACCCACTTACAGGCTGCCTGATGAAGATGTAGTCAGAGACCCTCAGCTTTCATGGCCAGTTTTATCCAATGTTCAGTTCATCCTGGGGTAGGCGGGGAAGTTGAGGCCACACCGAGCCGCAGAGATTGCAGCTCACCCCAGGCTGCCTGCCGTTGCATGAGGGCACCCGTGGCCTTAAAAAACATGGACTAGAGGTGGAGGCAGGGGCTCCACATGGGGGTGGAGGGGGGCCCAACCCAGGCTGCAACCCCCATTACCATGAGGAAAAAATTGTTCATGGCTCATGACGTTGTATGTCTGGGATGAGGGATTGTGGGGTGGGGATGGGGGTGGGGGCCTGTGTTACAAGTTTGTACTGGGCCCGAAAAAGTTAGGCTTAGGCCCTGTCTATTTGGATCGCAAGCTCTGTGGGGCAGAGACTCTCTCTCACTATGGTACGTGCAGCACCTGGCACAATGGAGTAAAGTGCTCAACTGGGGCCCGGAGAGGCCACGTCTCAGCCCAACCCAATGGTGGTGGGAAGCGGTGGCTTACAGGACTCACGGGTCTTGTTTTCCTGGTCCCAGCTCGTTGGCTTCGTTTTGCTTGGAGGGTTAGGTTCCCAGGGGCACAAAAAGGCAAAACTCAGCAGCAAGACACACTGAGTTGGAGCCTCAACTCCACATCTCAGTCCTCCGCCAAAGCCCCCCACCTTGGTCTGTTCCAAATGCCGAGCCGAGATTTGCAAATAGTACAGTTTCCCTAAAGCCTGAGTAATGCTGGATTCCATTGAATTTTGGAGCTGGGCGACCTGCTCGTGCTTGCACTGCCCCTCGAGGGGAGAGGATGTCGCTTGCTCTGGGTCTGCCAATCCCCACCAGCCTTTGGCTAGCACCAAATGCATGGAAAAAATGTCCAAGGCTTAAAATGCATATAAATGAATCCCCCCGGAGCGCTGCAGGGCCCTCAGCCAGCTCGGTGTCTAGGGAAATAGCTCACATCAGAAAAGCAGCCGGGGTTGGCTCCCAGCCGTTTTCCTCTCGGTACCATGTGCTCGCGGCAGATAACGAGCGGATAAGGACGAAAGCATTGTTTATGCCTAATAACAATCACTTATCATAGTACTTTCACGGGCAAGATTTTCACTGCTGGAGAGGAAGCTCTGCAAATCATTGGGTCAGGATCTAGTGTGCACAGGGAAGGCGGAGAGGGGGTTGGCTTTTTGTCTGGTTGTTCTGCCTGCGTCTTCGACCCATTTTAGAATGGCTCCCCCAGCCCCGGTCCCTCATGGATGGATTCTGATCTGAGGGGCACCAGAATAAATCTAGAAGGGCCCAGCTGTAATGGATAATAATGAGTGGATTGACACTAAGCTCAAAATCCAGCCCCTTGTCTGCTACCCTTGCGGGGCTGCCACGAAAGCTGTAGAATTGGGTCGCTTACGGGTTTGGCTGGAGGTCTGACATCACGCTGCCGTGGTGGGTTCCCATTCTGTGGTGTCGGGGACATGTAGGTTACAGAGTTAGCCCAGGGACCCACAAAGAGCAACAGGGAAAGCCTGGGTCCCCGGCAATTAGGGCGTGCAGGAGCAGAGACAGCTGTGATGCGCGCAGTATAAAATACTCTACGTCGTGTAGAATGATACTGGGCTCTTTGCAATCAGCTGTGGGTTGTGGAAGTTAGTGCTACGTGGGAAGGGGGAGCAGGGAGGCGAGGTGGTTGGGGTCCGACTTGGCTGAGGAGCTGACTGTGCGCTGTCCCTCACAGGAGAGAATTCAGCTGGGGTGGCTATAAAGGGGATTCTTTACTACGGCTTGTGGACATAGATAGACCCTGTGGTTCTCTTTCACTCCCAGGCCGAGCGGCACAGCCTGTGCTATCTAATGGCCACACAGGGACTACCTGTCCCCCTAAGTAGCCCTCCTATGCTGTTTGCAGTACAGGGCCCATGACACACAGCTGAGGAGTTCTGATCCCACCCATTTGAGCGCCATGGTTCACACGGCCACTCCTCATCTCACTGCAGCATTACGAAGTTAAGGGCCCCTACCAGGGAGTGCCTGGAGCCATGCACAGCTTGGCTGAAAGGGTGCACAGGCAAATATCTCTGCGCACATTGCTAGCCACCGTTGTGTGTAGCTTGCACGGGTCCACTCCCATCCGCGTCGCGGCCCCGGTCTGAAACCAGAGCCATCCTTTCTGTGCCATCAGAACCGGCCGAGCCCTCAGCCCGAGAGCCATGCTGTGCCCCACCTCTGTGTACCCCACCATGTACGTCAGCTCATTTCCCCCACCCCAGCTGGCCTTTCTTCCATCTCAGCCTAGATCCTGCCAAACCTACCCACCTGGAGCTTCATTTCTTCTCCAGCAGAAGCTGCCAGCCAGCCATGTGCTCCGAACCTGCCCATGGACTCTGTGCTGGCTAGCTGCAGCCCCACAGCTCTCTTCTTTCTCGCGGCCTCCTTCGGCGCCATCCTCAAGAGCCCGGCTATGACTGAGCACACACCGAAAACCACAGGGACCCAAACGCACACGTGGGGTGTAAGAAATCCAAAACCAGCCCTCACTTAGAACAGATCCCCAGATCCAACCTTCCTTGAACTGTGCAAGGCTCAAACTCCAGACCAGATTCTGTACCTATCATCTGAGTCCATCTCTAATCGTCCCCTTTTAATATTTCACCATATCTTCAAAAGATCCCAAGCAGTTAGATCTCCCTGGACACCGCATTCCTAGTGGCTGATTTTTTTCTACTCCGTGGCTCCATTACACCCGTGTCAATCCAGCGTGAGTCTACCGTGGTCGCCGATCCTGTGGTTCCTGTAAACCTTTCTGTCCTCGCTTCTCATTGAAAAACACCCCCGCATGTTTCTGGTTTTATGTAACTGGGCTTGGAACCGTTTGAAGCCCCATGAATCATTTACTTCTTCTGAGCTGTGGTCTGAGATAAGATGGGTATCATATATGAATGAGGGTGTGTCACGGAGGGGGTTGAGAGGCAATGAATGCATGGGGGGTGACCCTTCACAAGGGTCTGTGAGCCCCTGTGTGCGTGTTTGATCCCCATGTCCATTTGTCGTCAGGAATCAAGCTATCAGCCTGCAACCATTGAAATCCAGTGGTGGGTTGGATCTTCCTCAGACAGATTCCTAAGGGATCTGCTTCTGCTAGCAAAGTCTCGTCGATTTGAATTGCACTAATGTGTGTAAGGGTGTATGTGTGTGTTGCTCACGTTTCCGGCCCACCAGCCCCCTGTGGTGTTAGCAAGCGTGGGTCCTTCTGCTGAAATGCTCCTGGCTAAACACAATTGTCAGATTAAGAGACTACGATTAGGTGTTTACAAGAAGACAGTCAGACGCAGACCCAGCTGGAGCGGGCTTGCAAACCGGGCACTAGCACCTTTCCACTGAGGCTTCTCTGGATTTTCTCCCCATCAGCTGTCCCAGGCTGTAGAGGGATGTGAATGGAGAGCAGACCAGTAGCCCAGATGTCACTAGGAAGGGCCTTGCTCAGCTCTCCTTCGCCCTGGGCGGGGAGGACCTAGGTTGGTTGCCAGGATGGTCCCCGTTGTTAGTAGAGAAAAGCTTCTGTTGTTTGAAGGGAGCTGGGCTAGAACAAGGCTGTAAAAACCCGTGGGTCAGTCTGAACCCAGCCCCTCTCAATGGGAGATTGAAAAGCCGGGTCTTTTTCTCAGAGCTATAATCCCTCAAACCTCCCCAGAGATCTCTCCCATGGGGGGAAAAAGGCACCAGGCAAATACGTGTGTATTCAACTAAAAACACTGGGGATGTTGCCTGAATGACGGTGAGACTCAGCGACCTGCTTACGATTATCCCAGCCTCAGTAGCTGCCTTGTGGCTTCCCTGCCATTCCAGCCCTCCCTAACACTCTTCGCCATCTTTCGCCTGGACACAGCACTAGCCGCAGGAGCACAGACGCGTGGGAGGCAGGACGCGGCCAGAAGGGACCTGTTGGCGTGTGAGAGTAGAATTGAAACTGCCTGCGCGCAGGAAGCGAAACTGAGCCGCCTCAAGACTCCCTGCGAGATCTGTAGTCAAACCCACGGGACTGGCTAACGTTCTCTGGCCTGGGCTGTACCAGGGGGCAGACTCGATCCGGGGTTCCCAACCTTTTTGGCTTGAGGGCCACAAATACAGTTTTTGCAACCCTGAAGGGCCACCAGTCTCTGCCAACAGCTGTCTCCCCCCCATCCTGCCCATAGCCAGAGGGAGGAGTTCGGTGAGGAGGATCTCCCGTCCCACTGGCTGCAGCAGGGAAACTGCATGCTCCACCAGGATCCCTAGGCAGTGGCTCCCTTCTGCAGCCAGTGGGCCGGGAGATCAGTGCTCCCCTCCCTCTGGCTCCAGCAGGGACCCAGCGCCTAGGGACCCAGGTGGAGCATTTTGCCGTGCTCACTGCTCCAGCCAGGGGGAGGGCAGCGCTGATCTCCTGACCCCTTGGCTGCAGCAAGCTCGTACCAGCCACACGCTCCACCTGCGTACTTAGGCAGCGGCTCCCTTCTGCAGCCAGTGGGAGGGGGGCCACAGATTGGGAACCACTGGATCTAGATGGTCCCTTCTGGCCTCAAAATCTGTGAATCTAATTCTGTTGTCCAAGCCAAGGGAAGCCCAAACAGAAGAAATGTTGGGGAAAGTATATCAGAGTAGCACCGCTTCTCAGGGGACCCAGATAAGGGACTTGCGGATGCCACACTATGACCGACAGACCTGTGGCTGAAGCTGGTGTGAATCAGGAAGAAGCCCCGGTCTAAATCAAGGGAGTGACAGGAGGAGAAATGTGGGTTGAGTCAGACTCCATTTCTGCCCATTAAAAAGGCAAATATTTCCCATGTCCTCCCTGGAGAGAGGAAGAAGTTTGTCTGAAGAGCTGGTCTAGGGACTCCAGAAAATCCTAGTTAGGAAGAGGAGCGGTGAAGAAACAGAGCAAAATAAATCATTGGAGCAAAGAGAGGCTCCAAGTGTTGAGCATAATTGAAAGGGTAGCATGGTCCAGTGGTTAGGGCGTTAGTCTGACACTTGGGAGATAGATCTGAGTTCAGTTCCTACTCTGCCACAGACTCTCCGTGTGACCTTTTTCTAGTCCCTTAGCCTTCCTGGGCCTCAGTTTCCCCCGTCTGTACAAAGGAGATAATAGCCCTTCTCTGCCTCACAGGCATGCTGAGGGTAAAGAGTGTGTGATGCCCAGACACTGCGGTGATGGGGGCCAGATAGAAATGCACAGAAGTCTGAGTGAAGCAACTGTACGAGAAGAGAAGGGAAAACATGAGCAGTGGTAGCCAAGCGGCGGAGCACGGGAGTGAGGTCCCCTTTCAGGAAAGCACGTAAACACCCACTGAGCATTGACGCTTGCATTTAAATGCTTCCCTGAACCAAGGCTTGCGAGCGCCAGTTAAATTGCAAGGCCTGTTCCCCGAGCTAAAGGGTCAGTAAAGGCAGGCCCACTAGCCTGTGAAGAACAGGGGGTTCATTGTCTCTGAAGAGGTTGGGATTGGGGATGGGGGAACACTTTTAGGAAGGAGAGGAACAGCCCAAGCTGCAGAAATTCCTGAGCTTGGGAACGCTGCCACCGGGGCAGAGCTCTGCTGCCTGTGAATATTGTATAGTCTCCCCGTGCCTGGCTAGAAAGCGATTCCCAGTCCCATGGCTGCCTCGGATGGTAGAGCGGGGAGCTGGCTGGCTGCTAAGCAGGGACGGAACGGAGCTGGGCTCCGAGGCCCAGCTGCGGCACATGAAATGAACTTTGGAGACATGGCGGGAGGCAGGTGGGGGAACCCGGCTGCTGGGACGCCACACGTCTGCTTCCTAGGACAAGGTAAAGCAGCGAATAGGTGGAGAAACTCAGCAGCACTAATGGCCCGGATTTTTCAGCAAACGCATGTGGGTGATCAGCAGCTGAGCCAGGTTTGAACAGAGCGCGGTGAGACTGACGAGTAATTGGTGGCAGTGAAGGAAGGTATTGAAGTGAGGCCAGGGATCCAGGTTGGAGTGGAGTCTGCGTGTCCCTGATCGCTCCTGGAAGGGGCGGTGAGCGTGGCAGAAGGGTCTGGCGCTAACCAGCACTGTCAGGGGCCGAGTTTGCCCAGCTGGGGCAGAACAGATCTTGCTTCGAGCGTCTTTGACCTGCAGCAGAACTCGGGGGATTCGGACACACCAGCTCAATTTCAGCCCATCTCCAACAAGCACGCACAGGAGCAGAAGTCAAACAGCAGCTCCGTGTCTGTCTTGTCTCCCAGCTGGGCGCCCCCTCGGCCTCGGATGCTGGTGGAATGAAATGTTATAAAAAACTTCTGACCATTTATTTTGCTGCCCAGACTTCCAAGGGCAGCACTCAGATCCTCCTGCTCCTAAAGCACAAGCCCCTCCCATCTCAGCTAACAGAGAATCCCTAGCCACAGCAGTATAGGGCCCATGACCCACAGTGGAGCAGTTCTGACTCCATTGGTGGGGGGTGGGGGGCAGGTGTTGCACAGACTCATTGCCTCGATCGTTGCAATGTTGCTCTCGTCTCGCTCTAGAGACCCCAAAGCATCCGTAGCTGCCTGGCATTGCTGCACCTTTTCCGTCCCAGCGCCAAGGAAAGGAACTTGATGTGGTCCGGCTTGGCCGAGGTGTTTCGTCTTTCCCACCGTGCTGCCACAATACGTTTTATTTGCTGTAACGTGTGAGGAGAGTTATTGCTACTGAGCTGTATGGCCACAGACGCCCCGTGCTACCCACTCTGCTCCTGGACACGTGCCTTGTTAGCTTTTGAAGCCAGCTGGCCAAATGATCTGTGGGATGGGAGGTGCTGCCAGTCGGCTCCAGCGCCCGAGCGCCCTTGATGGACACACACCTGCACTTGTCCAGCCCCTTTGTCACTAGAGAATGAAGGAGAGGCCCCCGGACACACAGAGGAGGAATGGTCACCTGTATGTCTGCCCTATGAAAACAACCCAGGACAGCTTCGTGGGGCTGGGGCAATCCCTCGGAGCCCTGCCTCGTCTCCCTGATTTGGCTCCCCCGGGGTGTATTTGGGTCAAGTTCCTCCCCAGGCACTGAGGCTGGCTGCCACCAGTGTCCTGTCGCTAGAGGAAGAGGTGCTGGTTGTGAAAACGGCTGTGATGGGGCCATGCAGGCTCTGTGTAGAGTCTACCTGGGAGAGCCGATGTGGCAAACCGGCTGACAGTGGGGTTTGAACTCAAGTCCTTCCGCACTTAGAAGCGCGATCTGGGTAAGACACTGGAGGTGGGTGCTCTGCTGTCCTCAGTCTTTGGCTAGAGAAATGGAGAAAAATCTGACCCAGGAGGGAAGGTTGCAAGAATGAGGCCTGTGTAGTGACCCGGGAATTCTGCCCCTGGCCGGGGCAGGGAGATCTACGGTGCTGGCACCTGCTGCCCTCTGGGGTTTTGGAAGGAGGGGTTTTGTCACTCGAAGGCTGTGGACTGTTGAATATGTAGAGCAATGAACCGTGCCCAGAGGCGGGATTTTGAATGACACGGGGAGAGACTGTGTTCTTTCTGTGGCTGAACCAAGGGGAAACTGAGGCAGGTGCCCCGATCGTGCCACAGCCTCCCACAGGAGGACCTCCCCTTACCCGGCAGGGGTCACCTTATCACAGATGAGGTTGGTTTACTTAATCCTGCCTCAGTGCTGGGGAATGGACTAGATGATGTTTCAAGGCCTCTTCCAGTCCTGCGTCTCTGTGATCTACGTTTGGCTGACTTACAGGCACAAGTCCCCGAATTGCCACTATAGCAGACTCGCTAAGGGGCCTTGCTGCTTGGCATGGGTAGCTGGCTCTTCTGGGGACAGCCACTGCAGAGGGACAAAGATCCTTACCCAATAGAATAAGTAATTGGTTTGGGTTTACATACAGTGGGGGGAGAGCTAAGGACCTTCTGCCGTCTAAGCTAAAGCAGTAACGTTTGACTGTGCATAAGTAACAGGCTTTTATCCTCCATGGGACTGATTCCTGGTCCAAAGCCTGCGTATTTCATCTAGGACAGTGATTTTCTACCTTTTTTCATTTGCGGATGCCTGAAAAATGTGGACTGGAGGTGCGGGCTGCTTTGAGAATCTCAGACATAGTCTGTGGACCTCCTGGTGGCCATGGACCACGGGTTGAAAACCAGTGATCTAGGACATTGCATTGATAAGATTTTTTTCTCTAGAGAGAAATGAGCAATAGAAAACTCATCTTTTGATTAAAAAATAAATAAATCTCCCTTCCTGAGTTACTGCAACCCATAACTGGTCAAAATGAGAGAATTATCAAAAACATTCATCTGCTTCGTCTTTGCCTTTCACTCCACTTGAAAAATGAAAGTGGACAGATCAATTCCACTTTGTTTCCTGATCAATTTCACCACCTTGTCCTCTGTGCTGCTGGAAATGCATTCCTGACACACAGGGGATAGGTTTAAATTTTATTTTTAACGCTATTTGAAATGAAATTCAAAAACGACAATGAAAACGGTGGTGGTAACAGTGCAGAGCCTGAAGCAGGGAGAGGAATAAACACCTTTTCCTCCCCTAAAATCTCTCCCAATTTTGGGCACAAACTCGTTGGCACATTCCCTTTAACTACTCTTTTGGGAGCCATTCCAAACCAATTACTGCTCCGGTGGCAGAAGACAACCACCCGCAGAGGACCCCAACCCAGCCGGCTGCAGGGGGAGGAAGGGGCAACATGAGATTGGTTTCTTTTTCTCTATTTAAGGAGGTTTAGTGGATAAGCCACCAGAGTGGGACTCAGAGGATCGGGGCCCTGATCTGGGCCAGTGACCTTGGGCAAGTCAGGGCCCTGCTCTGTGCTCAGTTTCCCCTTCCCCCTGTGTCTTTGCTATTCACATCGTGAACTGTTTGGGGCAGGGACTCTCACTGTGTGTTTGTGTAGCACCCTGTAGCCTGGTGTACTGGGTGATGCTGTAATGCAAATAAATAGGGGTATCTGCCTAGCTCAGCATTTATTCTGTGCTCATCCCTCCGCGGCGTAGTTAGGAATCGTGGCGTGCCTTGTCCTGCTGACGATTAGTCTTCCAGTCTGTAGCCCAAATCCAGAGGCCCAGCCCATCAATCCCAGTTCATTCAGCCACCACCTTCCCGACATCAGTCAGGGTGCCCTCGACTGAGTGGTGATGCTTTCTTCAGCACGGATCAATGACTCGTGCCTTTGACCGCCCGGGCCAGCAGCCCTCCAGAATGTGATCTCCCCTCGTGTGTATTGGAGCTGCCGGGGCACTGGGCCAGGCCATCTGTCAATTAGAAAGCTTGTGATAGCCTTCTGAGGAACGGGCTGAGGCTAACGGGAAGCTGGCTCTACAGGACAGTTTGCATAAAGATGCGGTTGTCTTTCTGGTGGCGGCAGGGTGTAGCAGCCAGGCCCAGGCTGTGTAGACAGTGCACAGCCTGGGTCAGCCTCAATGAGCTGTTGGCAAGGACCGAGGGGATCAAAGGGTTCTCCTCCGTGGGCATAGTCCCGGCTGCAGGACGCACAAGGAAAAACCGGCCGGACGTTGTGAAGGGAATTGAAGGCAATCTGCATTTCCTGGGGTTGAACCGGACAGCCAGAGGTGTTCCTCTGGGGCAGTGTCCCCGGCATGTGGAGGGCGCCCCATCACTGAAGTCAGGTCACAATTAGATGAGGAAATCCACCGCGCAGAGTAGCCTAACTCTGGCCTCTCGCAAGGGGGTGGGCCACGTGAACTAACAGAGCAGCTCTCTGCTGCTTCTTCCCTACCAAAAGCCCATGTCCTGTCCCCCTTCTGTCTAGCCAGAAGGAAAAGGTGGGGCAGTCACAGCGCTCTGAAATCAATTTGCAGCCCCCGGGTTGAAAAAATGGCCGTGTTAGCTCACGTGGGTCCATCTGCTGGAGCAGGACGGCTTCAGGCTGGTTTTTGCTAGTCTAGTCCGTGACCCCACAGGCCCTGATCTGAAGAACCCCAGAAGGGGGGGCGCTGGTTGCGTTAAGGCCCCAGTTAGAGCACAGTGGAGACCATGAGAGCCCCTTCTATCCCTCCTTCCACAGCACCTGCACGCTATCCCGTGTCGCCATCTTTAAGGCAATCTCTGCAAACCTCCACCTTCGGTGTGACACCGGGGGACAGGTCCGTGTCATCACCTCCCTTCCCCGGAGGGGAAACCGAGGCACAGACGGGCGAAGTACCAGGTCAGGGAAAGGCAGGGGGCAGTCGGGTGCAAGACAAAATGAGCCGGCCACTGTTCCAGCAGTGATGTGAGCTCTGCCACGCGTTTGCCAGTCCACCCTTGGCCCCTGACTCAGGCGCAGGGGTGCCTGGCTCAGATCGCCAGCCCGGGAGGAGGTAGATCAGCTGCTGTAGTGCCAGTGAGTTTGCAAACCAAGTTTATTTGCATGGGCCTGGCTGGACCAGCCAGTGCGTGAGCTCTGGGAGGCCCTAGCCGCTTGGATCGGATGGTGGGACAGAAGGGGCGTTTGGAAGGGGTGTTGCTTGTTTGGGTTCAGGTCGAGAATCCCCTAGAAACCCCCATCCCCTGTTCCTGTGGCGCTGCCTGTCCTTGGCTGTATCAGACAGCTGTAGCGGAAGGGCTGTGTCCAGGCCAACCCCCGGCAGCTCTGCCTCAGAGGGCGGCAGGCGCTTTGGAAGCAAGTGCCTCACTTAGCAGGAGGAAGGATGATCTGGGGCGTAAGCCAGAGAGCTAGGAGACCTTACCTCTGCCACAGACTTTCCCATGGGACCCTTGGGCACGTCACTTATCTCCCTGTGCCTCTGTAAAATGGACATGGGGAGGCTGCGGGGTTGTGAGCTCCTGGCTGAGGTAGAGACACACACCCCCCGCAGTGGGTGATACTGCCGGGGGTTGAGATGGGGGGGTGTCTGCTCACAAGTCCCCTGCCCCCACCAACTGGCGACCCTCCCTTCTCTTAGGAAAAGGCCTTGCCAGGGCCCCAGGAATGTTCTGCTGGCTCTTCGCGTTGTTAACAAGTGCGCGGAGAGCACGTTTCGTCTTCAAAGTGCTTTACGAGCGTTAATGAATTAAGAGGGGTGTGGGAGACCTGCTGGGAGAGGACTATGATTCATCTCAGGCGGGTTATAGGAGTCTCTTTGTTCTTAGGCCGGTGCGCTTGGGCTGCAGCTGGCATTAAAGCCCCTTGCAATCACCCCGCCAGCTAGTTAGCTGGCTTCCCCCTTATCCTCCCCAACCATGGCACACCAGAGAAAAGGTGCAAAGCCCCATAACGTGCTGCGCACATCGCAGCTCAGTGTAGGCTGCATAGGGTCATCGATTCATAGGATTAGAAGGGAGCACAAGGGTTATCTCATCTCATCCCCTGCCAAGATGCAGGAGGTGTCATCTGATCTCTTGCCTGAATCGAAAAGGCCAAATCCTGCCAGCCCCTTAGTGGAAGCGGACGGGGAAAAAACCAGAATTGCAGCAGGGATGAGGGGGAGGAAGTTGGGAGGTTGTGTAAAGAGACCCAAGACCGTGTCTCCACCGTGGCCCTCCCAATTTCTGCGTCGGTCCCCACTCTCCCCAGCCGCATTCAGGAGATGAGGATTTCGCCCTGCCAGGGCTTGGATCATGCCCCGGGCGGGGAACATCATCACAGGGCAGCCAGGCATGGGTCTCTAATTCCTTCTTCATCTGTTCCTGTAGGAGAATGGGGAAGTTGTTAAATACTTCTCCATCCAGGGGGGTTAATTTGTTTCTGCTTGGTAGTATGGGGAGAGAGAGAGGAAATCATCCAGTGGAAACAGCTTAGGTTGGGTGGTGTTCCTGGGCCAGCTATCGTCTTGGCTGGCACTCGGGTCTGAATTGAGCACCTCCAGATCTGAAAGCATGTGTTTGTATGGCTTGAATTGAAGAGCCACGTGGCTCAGATGAGAGCTGTGACCATCTCACGGTCTCCGGGAATCAGGCCTGGAGGGGGCTGCAAAACGTACCCTGGCCCACGGGTTATCTTCATGCACGTTGGTAACCCATGAAGCAAGAGGAGCTAGAAAGGCTCTGGCGTCCACTAAGGACCTCGCCGTTGCCGATCTATTGAACACGAAGGGTGCTTAGATACAGCCATGATGGGCAGCAGCATGCAACCCGGGGATATGCTCGTGTGCCGGCGGGCGTGTGAGTGTGTCGTGCACATGCGGTGTTTTGCACACATGCTTGTTTGTGAACATGGAATTATAGACACAGGGGGCTAGAAGAGACCTCAAAGGTCATCTACTCCAGCCCCTGCGCTGAGGCAGGACCAAGTAAACCTAGACCACCCCTGACAGCTGTTTGTCCAGCCTGTTCTTAAAAACCTGCACCGATGGGGATTCCACCACCTCTCCTGGACGCCTGTTCCAGAGCTTATCCACCGAGAGCTAGGAAGATTTTCCCAATACCTAACCTACATCTCCCTTACCGTAGATTAAACCCATTACTTTGTGTCCTACCTTCAGTGGACATGGAGAACAATTGATCCCTGTTCCAGCCCGTAATATATTTGGAGACTGTTACCAGGTCCTCCCCTCCGTCTTCCTTTCTCAAGACTAACCAGGCCCAGTTTTTTTAACCTTTCCTCACCGGTCAGGTTTTCAAAACCTTTGATCATTTTTGTTTCTCTCCTCTGGACGCTCTCCAGTTTGTGGACGTCTTTCCTGAACTGGGGGGCCAAGTTTTAGCACAGTACTCCAGCCAAGGCCTCGCCAGTGTCGAGTGGAGCAGGACAATTACCTCCACGTCTCACACGCAACACTCCTGTTAATGCCCCGTAGAACTATGTTAGCCTTTTTCGCAACTGCATTGCCTTGCTGATTCCTCTTCGACTGCTGGTCTTCTGTAGCCCCCAGACACTTTCCAGCAGCTTTGCCCCCTAGCTAGTTATTCCTCACTTTGGAGCCGTGCATTCGATTTTTCCTTTCGTGTAGTCCTTTCCATCTGTCTTTATTTCAATTTCATCCTGGCGAGTTCAGATCGGCCCTATGTCCGCGTGAACACTGGCGTGTTTGGACGTGAACGTACGCCCACACCTGCATCTCTCTGCACACTGGCTCGTGTGTGCTCATTCCTGAGCCCGCATCTGGATGGGCTGAGCTGGCTCGTGTGTGTAGAAGGCTTGGGTTTATCTCTGTCTCCAGCACTTCAACTTTTCTAGCACTTGCTGTATTGTGACTGCAAATCCAGCTGGTTAAAAGCAACTCACTGACGTGATGCAGTTCTAACCACCTGGCTTTTCTAGTCCAGGATGTTCCTCTGACCAAAACCAGAGACGTTAATTTCTCCATTCACAGACTAATTTTAGAAGTGGCTGGTAGAGAAGGGTTTATTATTCCCCAGTTCAATCTCAGAGATTTTGTCTCCCCCTACATCTCCATGTCACTGTTTCTGCCCCACCCCACCCCTTCTGATAGGTCTGTATTTCTGCTGTGTTTACTTTCCATCAGATGTGCATGTACTGCACACACATTGTCTAGAGGTACCCCAGAATAAAAGGCTTCCAATCATTTTTAAGTGTCTGATTTAACCTACAGGACTGCAGCTAACCTCCGTTGCTGACTTAGCACCTTAAAAATCAGGAGAGTAGCTTAAAAATGACAAGATTTTTAGCCAAGATTCAGCACTGGGTTCTGTTCTGAGGATCAAACCTTTAGGGGGTCACGTTTTCAAGCTTTTCTTTGCAACCAAGAGGGCTGGAAATGTACACACACGAAAGCTGGGATTCTCCCACCGTTACCTGCCTCCAAGAGCTGGTGGCATCATGAAGGCTGACAACCATGGGAGAAAGAGCCAAGATTCAGCCTGCCTTTGACATTTGTTTTCCTTTTCCATGGCACCCACTTACCCCGTAGCATCTCCAAAGCCCTGGTTGCCATGGGGGGGCGTCTGCAATGGGAATAATAAGGGGCTGCAATAGATCTGCTCCCAGAGTTTGCCATTCCCAGCCAAGTCCTGGTCCCGCTGAAGTCAACGGGCGGCATGGCGTTGATCATATTGGGAAGAAGTTGGTCCTTTATTCTCCCTTGCCCCAGCTTCTTATCTACGTCAGCAGGGTCCTCAGCAGGGCACGCCGCTGTTCCCGGGCACAGAGTCAATGGGACCGATGGTGGGAGAGATGGATGGCAGGGCCGATCGCGTTGGCTTTCTTCTGCTTCACGCATCATCCTCTAGCAATGTTCTGCGAACAGGAGCTTTTCAGTGGGGGTGCCCAAGGCAGAGGAGATGCCAACTTGCCCCTCTTGCCATGTCTGAAGATCAGCTGTGCAGGGCATGTGCCGAGTGAAATGGGGTGGGGGGAGTCATTAAAGCACTAGGGTGGGATTCAGAAGATCTCAGTTCAGTTCCCAGCTCTGCCACCGGTTCCCCAGGGGTGATGTTGGCTAAGTCACCTCACCTCTTGAGGTTCTACAGCCGCAGACTCGGGATAATAACCCTTCCGCCGTCCCATGCTTTGCCTCTTCAGATGAAAGCTCTTCAAGGCAGGGAGCATGCAGCACCTGGCGCAACTGCACCTTGATCTCGGCTGGGGCTTCTCGGAAGCTCCCGTAGTGGTGCTGGGAGGGGAGATGCGTTGCGTGCCATGTGAATGGGCTAAGCAGCTCGAACACGGGCGACCCTCGGCGCAGGGATGGGTGCTGACAAGACGCCACTTTCACAGAGTCCTTCTCCAACCCCACGTTGTCAACAGCAGGCTTAAAAATAGGAGAGATTCTTGCTGGCCCGTGGTCATTAAAGCGCCTACAAATCCGGGCTGACTCCAGGGACGCGGGGAGCCCTTGAACGGCGGTGGTGCCCGAGGGCACAGCCCGTTCCCAAACACTGAGTGCTTGTGAGGCTGAATGGAGCGTCTGTGCGGCTCTCCGGGTGGATAGGCAGGGAGGAAATGAGGGCAGCTTACATAATCTGTTTACCTGGAAGTGGCGATGGCAGAGAAGCCAGCTGCAATGGTTTGGCTGCCGCGGCGTCACACCTCGTGGACCTAGAGCAAATGGAGCACAGAGCAGCGCTGCTCCTTCCTCCTCAGCCCTGGCCAGCACCCCTCTCTTCTCACCAGGTGCCAGCCTCAGCCTGGCCTCTCGCCACCCCTCTGCCTCCTCTCCGACCCATCGCCCCAAACACCTGCTCTCAGGACGTGGGACGGTGCAGTGGGGAGGGGGCTGCGCTCACTCGGCCTAAGGCACCATCATCTACTGGGGTATCCGTGGGATAATCTGGGGCCGTCAGGCCCAGCCCCAGGAAGCCTCCTCTGGGACACACACCGGGCTGGCACCGCGTTCCCTTTCGCTGCAGGAGGGACCATTTATGATGCCCCCACATTGCGATGGGCTTGAGTCGTAGCCGGCTGAAGTCGTTAGCCCCGCGATGCACTGCGAGGGCCGAGAGACGGCAGAGAGCCAGCAGTGAGACCTGCGAATAGCCCCTTTGCTCTGCCCCGTGGAGCCTCGGCTGGCATATGGGGTTGGCCGCCGAGACACCCCCTCCTCCCTCTGCATCCTTCCCCACCTCTTCGGTTTAAGTCTAATGATGGGAGGTTTTGGTGAAACCCAGATCTGTGTACCTGCCCCCTCCCCACCGCAGAGAGTCCCTGAGACATGACGTGGACGGGGAGCCGGCTAACGCGGCCCGCTGAGCGAGTCTTTGCTCCTGGCCGCCCCGCCAGGGGAAGGGCCTGGATCTGCGCCTCCCCCACACCTGCGGGAAATCAGCCCAGCCCCCAAACGTGGGAGCAGCTGGTTCTGAGCGTTTTAATGTCCGGGCACTAGAGGGTTAATAGAGCCGGCTTCTTAATTACTGAAAGCAAAGGATTCATGCGGCAGGATTTTTATTGGACCTATTTCTATCTGACTCCAGGCAATGGGGAGTTAGAGCTATTCGGATGATGACCCACGGCTAGTCCCGTGGGCTGCGAGGCAGGACAGATGAGTTCTGCCGTAACCGACACCCCTGCGCTCCCCTGCCTTACTCAGGTCTGGGGCGCTGGCGGGGCGGGCAGGTGATGCTCTGGTCAGGCACGCTGCCCTGTGCAAGCTTTGCCTGGACGTGCGCACTCGCTAAATAAAAACGCCTCAGAGTCCAGGGCGGGGCGGGTCACAACTGCAATGAATTTGGCGTTCTCAAGCTTTGTCTGTTAAAGTCACACGATGGGCCCCATGGCGTGGCACTGAGCCAAAGGTCTCCTGGTCAGCGGGTACAGAGAAAGTAGAGTGCCCAGCTGCTTTCATGCTATACCCATGCTGCGCCTGGGTTAGGATGGCCCCGTCATCCAGGCATCGCCTCTACCCACCCCAGAAATTGTAAAGAATTGTTATTGAGCTAGGATTTGGAGGAGCAGCCCTAGGGGTGGGTCAGATCCTGCGTCCCTTACTCACGTTATAGTCGGCCTCTCCTGCGTGAAAAAACTTCCAGTGGGCTAAATCCTGGTGCGAGTGGCGCACAGTGGGGTTCATCCAGATTCACCCTGCTATAACTGAGATCAGAAAGCAGGCCAAAGAGTCCATCTTATTACTGTTATTTGTTGTTTCTCTTACCGTGGCATCTAGGAGCCCTAGACGGAGACCAGCACCTTGTTGTGCCAGGTGCTGTACACTGAACAAAAAGGCAGTCTCTGCCCCAAAGAGCTTCCAATCTAACTAGAAGATAACAAGGCAGCTGTTCTGCAGAAAAGGACCTGGGGGGTTACAGTGGATAAGAAGCTGGATATGAGTCAGCTGTGTGCCCTGGTTGCCAAGAAGGCTAATGGCATATTGGGCTGCATTAGTAAGAGCATTGCCAGCAGATCACGGGAAGTGATTATTCCCCTCTATTCGGCATTGGTGAGGCCGCATTTAGAATATTGTGTCCAGTTTTGGGCCCCCCACTATAGAAAGGATGTGGACAAGTTGGAGAGAGTCCAGCAGAAGGCAATGAAAATGATTCGGGGGCTGGAGCACAAGACTTATGAGGAGAGGCTGAGGGAACTAGGCCTGTTTAGTCTGCAGAAGAGAAGAATGAGGGGGGATTTGATAGCAGCCTTTAACTACCTGAAAGGGGGTTCCAGGGAGGATGGAGCTAGGCTGTTCTCAGTTGGTAGATGACAGAACAAGGAGCAATTGTCTCAAGTTGCAGTGGGGAAGGTCTAGGTTGGATATTAGGAAAAAGGTTTTCCCTAGGAGGGTGGGGAAGCACTGGAATGGGTTCCCTAGGGAGGAGGTGGAATCTCCATCCTTAGAGGGTTTTAAGGCCCAGCTTGACAAAACCTGGCTGGGATGATTTAGTTGGGGTTTGTCCTGCTTTGAGCAGGGGGTTGGACTAGATACCTCCTGAGGTCCCTTCAAACCCTCATCTTCTATGAAAGACACCAGCTATATAGAACCAGAGGAGAGGTATGAGGAAACAGTAGGACAGCCCGGGTTACCACAGCTTGCCGTGGTCTCAACACACCAGCAGCCTCACCATTGTCAAGCATTTGGTAGGCGTCTCAGCCGAGGAGAACTTTCAGGAGGGATTTGAAGGTGGATAAAGGGGGTGGCTTTGTGGAAGCACTTGCCAGGCATGGGGGGGGCACCTGGGAGAAAGCTAGAAAGGTATTTGTTTCAAAACGTGACCAGCGGGCGATGGAGGCTGGCGTTGTGTGCTGACCAGAGATGAGCATCTCCAGCAAATGCGGGGATAGGCAGGATGGAAATGGACAGTGAAGGGCCCTGAAAATGGCGACAAGGAGCAACGATAACGAACGGCACCAGGGATTAAACCGGCCACCTGCAGCTCTAAAGAGATGCAACTGCACCGGGAGCTCAAGGGCTTGCCAGCCCATATTCTCTATGGTTCAGGCACTGAGGACTGATGTGGGGGTTTCACGAGGCCTGTGTCAGGCCCTGGTCACGTCTTTGTGCTGCCAAAGAGAATTTCCCATCTCTGGTTGATTTCAGCCCCGTTGCTGCTCGCTGTGGTGGCAGAGGAGGCTGGGCAGTCAGGGCTGGAGACCGAAGCCGGTGATTCTGCTGTGAGCGTCCAGTAAGCCCCAGTCCCCCTGTGTGGTTGTTAAAGGCCGGGTCTTCACCGAGACCCAGGAAGCCCCGTTGTCCCGCGTCAGGAGTCCCGTTTCCATTTCCCTGCTTTAACCACCGCATCACGCCTGTAACCGTGGCCTCAAGTAGCTATTTCCCTTCCCGCGTTAGGGCCAGATCCAAAGCCCAGGGGAGACGTGCCGGGAACAGGCCCCATCCCACTGGGGCAGGGCACCCACTGACTTCAGTGAAGGCTGCGCAGCAGCCGGCAGAGTCACCGAGACTGACGAAACGCTGGCCGAGAACAGGAAGGGGGAGGCGGGTGCTGAAGGCTGTCGAGAGCCATTACCGCAGGGGCGAGGGGAGAATCACCAGTGTTTTGTGGTTAAAACACCCCCAGCTGGCACAGCGAGGATACCTGAAAAGGGACTTGGAGAGGACTGTAAGGAGAGCGGGGCCTCCAAATGCAGCTGTGCTCTCCTTGTTAGGAGCCAGTTAGGAGCTGCCCAGTGCAGGCATTTCAGCCTCTGACGTCCACTCTCGTTCTGCCTGACCCTTCCCCTGCAGCACGCTGGTCCCCTCTCTCGTGGGTGCCCTGCACTTCTGCTGACCCCCCCTTCCCTCCAAACCCTTCAGCAGCGCTAATTGCAGTCTGCCTTTAGGGCCAACTGATCTGTGCGTCTCCCGCTCCCCGGTGACAGGGGGCTGCGCTCCGAGCTATTACAGATAATGTTTTCTAATCGTCCATTTCGGAGCCCGAATGCTGCCACATGAGCACGTTTGTTTTTCCAGCTGTGGGTGGGTTTTCTTTGCAAACCAGTGACTTCACTGCGTGGAGGTAACTGCAGTGTACTGCTCCAGGAAGGGCGGTTCTTTGCCACTGTCATGAATAGCACAGAGCTTAGAATCGCTCCAGGTCCCAAAGGAGTATCTAGTGTGAGCTGCCAGAATCCCTGATCTCAACACCTCCTCCCTCAAATATTGTGGCTCCCGATAGCCCTGGTCTCTGTGTTGGGCTGACTCAAATCCCTGGATTGGAAACGTTTGGATCTAAGTTTTGCAGCTAACTGTCCATCTGTATTTTCTGCTGAATGCCAACTCTAGGCATTTCAAAAATCATGAGTTAGGCTCCCAAAATAATGAGCTTCTCTTAAAAATCATGAGGGTTTTTTTAAAGAATATAGTCGTTTGGGGGTTCTTTTTTCTTGGTCTCCTGGTTTCTGAGACTTTGGCAGTTCATGTTTTCAAGCTTTTCTTCACAACTCTTTGGGCTGGTTTTCAAAAGAGTGATTCCGTCACATGACTCCAGAAGCTCGAGCTGTTGGAAAAGCCGCAAATATTGTGAAACTTGCAAAGAAGCTGAGAGTTCACAATGCTGAGAGTGTTACAGGACCACGCCTGGTATAAGTAAAACCACAAATATTTCATTGGCTTTAAGCAGAGAACTTAGAGCCCGTTCCTGAGCATAGGGAATTGAATCTGTTTCGTACTCCAGCCACGCACCCTACCACCGGGCCGCCCTGGTTCGCTTGGTTTGTTGCTTCAGTGCAGGGCCAAAGCGTGACACAGCCTCCGCCTGTGTTTGTGGGATCTCCCTTTTGTACGTGCAATTTGATTCGGGCCTGCAAAAGCGGGGCCGTGTGTGTTGTGCGTGTGCAAATCAGGCTGTCACTCAGCACCCTGAGTTTATTTTGCACTTTCTGGTCGCAGATGATGACGGTGGTGTATGGCGTGTGTCCCGTCGTCCCCCTGTCCCCCCACATGTTCCTCCAAACGTAGCTACTGCTATTGAGCACAGAGTGACCAGTTGCCATGTCCTACAGGCCGTTGTATAACTTCCCTACGAAGGGCCCAGTCCTGGAGCTCTTTGTTTGCCTGGGAACTTAAATGGCACCGTGGTGCGGCGTCAGTAGAAATGAATTCTGCACCTGCCTTGGGAGGATGGATTAACAACGCCTGGAAAGCGGCATCAGCGGGGCCAGTCAGCAGTGGACCCCCTCAGGCAGTGACCGCACCTTGCAGGACACAAAGAACACTTGCGACCCACCCCTCTGCTCCTCTTGGAACTGCTTCCGGGGCTTGGGGAAGATTTTGGGCCACGTCCCTGCCTGGGGCATATCTGTTGGATTCCTGAGGGCAATGCTGCCCTGCCAGTGGAGGGGTGGCCCTGTCTGTTAGACGTATGGCTTTGCAACTATATCCGCTCCTGCTCTTGCACAGGGGCTCCGAGCTCTGGATTGTATTCCCTGTGTCGTCCGTGTCCTCCCCCCCCCCGGCCCCCCCCCCCGAGAGACTTTCTCCGTGACCTTCAGCAAGGCCCTTGGAGGCCCAGATTTTGAACGGGGTTTCAGTGTTGCTGCTCTCAGCATTGCAACACCTAACTGATTGAGAGGCCTCAATCTTATTTTCAGAAGTGGTTTAGGTACTTTGGAGCCTAATTCCCAATGGGAGTTTGGCTCCTAAGTCCCTAAGTAGTTAGTAAGAACCGGGGGTTTTCCAGCAGCTCACGGCTGAGCTCCTGAGCCCCCTGCGCAGAGTTATGGGGGGCAGGGGCCGTACAGCACAGACATCTGTGACCAGAGAGTGCGAAAGAAACTCTGGGTGCTGAGTGACGGCCTGATTTGCACAGGCACAACACAAAAGAAACCACTTTTGCAGGCCCAAATCAAATGGCACGTCCAAAAGGGAGGTCCCACAAACATGGGCGGAGGCTGTGTCACGCTTTGGCCCTGCACTGATGCAACAAACCACAAAGCTCTTGGCTTTGCTCTGCCTTAGTTTCCCCAACGGTAAGGCTTAAATAATCCAAACTCCTCAAAGAAAAGGTTCTGGACAGGCCTGATCCAAAGTCCATTGAAGTCAATGGGGGTCAGTGACTGCAGGCCTTGTGGATCAGGGCCCATGAGTGCGAAGAGTTAATATTACTAGTTGTGACCTATCTGCGTGTTTCTTCACACTTCCTGCTCAGAGGTTTTCTTGTTCTTTCAAAATAGATCGTTTTATATATTCTAACTAAAGATATTGTTTTGAAAAAGCCACTGGCGTGAAGTTTGTGTTTAGTGCCTCCATCTCAACTTGTGCTGATATTTCAGTAGCCATGGTGACGCAAAATCCCAAAACCTAGCGAGAGACAGTCCCTGCCCCAAGGAGTGTGCAGTCTAAATAGAGGCTGGAACGAGGCACGCTGCCCATGTGACGAGAGCTGCGCAAAGAATGGATTTTTGGATTCGTTGCTCATTTGAAAAGTTGCGTGGCGGGTGTAGGGGAGATTCTTTTGGGTCAAGTTGAAAAT
Source organism: Mesoclemmys tuberculata (assembly GCA_007922155.1). NCBI lineage: Eukaryota > Metazoa > Chordata > Testudines > Chelidae > Mesoclemmys > Mesoclemmys tuberculata. The sequence continues at coordinate 9,940,310 of ML675643.1, forward strand.
GAAAATTTTCAAAATGTTTGGTGAATTGAAAAGGAAAACGAAAACCAAGCTGGGCTGAAGGAAACGTTTATTTCATTTCACTGCTGACCGTCGCTGAACACTTTTTTGAATGTTTAAAAGGAAAGGAATTTTTTAAATGAAAAGTTGGTTCACACTGAAATTGGAACGTTCTGATTTTGGCTGGGGCAGGCGGGAGCGAAGGGTTTTTGTTGCTTTTCAAAGCGAACCGTTTGCCAAAACAGACGTGAATTCATCCCACGTTTAAGGGCCGCCCAATAAAAGGTTCATGAGAAAAATTGGCCGAAGTCAAGCTAAAGGTCTGTAGGCAGGCTGGGTTTAGAACTCCTAGTCTGATGCGCTTTCCAGGAGTCCACGCTGCCTCTCTACACCAGCGTCCATGCAGGGAAATCCCGTAACACCAGACTGGGAGCCCATCTAAATGCTTCTCCATTTAGCCACTGCAATATTGTGGGGTCCTAGCACAGAGTTCTCCGGACTCCTGCAGCATTCAAGGGTATGTCCACAGTGCACACATTAAACTTAGGTTCTGACTCAGGTTTGAGGCCAAGTCCCGCTTCTGTCCACACACGAGTCAGTCTGACTGTGGTCAATGAGCACTGAGGATCCGGGTATTAGGGACCCAGCTAGAGGGCAGGTCAGCCCTGCTGTGACTCAAGTCCAAGCCCTGTCATTTCGCAGTGTGGACACAGCTCAAGCCGCAGACCCGGGTCAGAAGGTCTGCGCAGTGCAGCACGGACGTGTTAGCACAGCTGTGAGACCCAGATCCAGCAACTGCAAGCCCAGATTTTCAATGCAGTGCGGGGACGCTGGAGCGCAGACTCAGAAACCCCGAGTCCCCATGCCCGAATCCTGGTTGGCAGTGCAGTGTCGACATCTCCAGAGCAGTTCCACCTGGAAGTGAATGGCAGGGAATTCCCTGCACCAGATATCTTAATTAAGGGAACAGGGGAACCACAGTTACATTTTCCCTGCTTCTTTTCAACAGCAAGAGCCGGAGAGTGAAAGTGGTGAGTGGTTCAGGAAATGGCCTCTCCTCTCCGCTGCAAATACAATACAGCAGACGGGGCTCGTTTGTGTGGGTCCTCTGAGTCACGATATTCTTTGCCTTCAGCATCCTCTGCTATAATTAGCTGCTACCTGACTCCCTGCCTTTCATTACTCAAGAGCAGAGCCATTTGTTCTAAAGCCGTCACCTTCCCTGGCCGAGGAGGCAGCGAATTCCCTCCTCATTCTCAGACATAACGCAAATCCCCTTGGTTATTGAAACGCTGAAGTGGAAAACAGGAGAACAGAAGGCTCTCTGGAGCTCAACTTGTCTTAATCCCTTTGACAGGCATGGTGAAGTCATCACGAAGGTCATTATGAATATGTGCCACTTGCTGTTCTGGAAGGAAGGAAGACATCTCCTCCAGATCTCTCCTCCAAGGGAAAATTCCATCCCAGCCCTTCCTTGGTGACTCTAGACCTAGGATCTGAGGCTTTAACTAGGCAGGTCTTGATCAGCCAGTGGAGCAAAGACTATGGGATGAAACAAAGGACATGACAAGCGCTTGGGTCCTGCGAAGCATCATCACAGAGGGTGGCAGAAAGCCAGCCCAAATCCAAACTCAGGAGCATGTGCTTCCCAGGGCAGAAAAACATCAAGGCCTTTTGCAATGCACTGCAGAGCAAGTTAATAAAATTCCTTCCTGGGGAAGGGTTAGCAAAGGGCGTCCCAACAGCAGGGTCAGCGCCTGAAGCGTGTGAGAAGACTTCGGCCCACGACAGTCTTCTCCTGGAGAATGGGGATGAGCTTAGCATTTAAAGCCTGTGATGAGGCAGCATTTCCAACCCTGGTCAGCAATGAGTTGCCATATTTAAAGCCAGTGATTATTCCCATTTATTCGGCACTGGGGAGGCCGCATTTGAAGTACTGTATCCAGTTTTGGGCCCCCCGCTACGGAAAAGGAGGTAGACAAATTGGAGAGAGTCCAGTGGAGGACAACAAAAATGATGAGGGGGCTGGAGCACATGACTTATGAGGAGAGGCTGAGGGAACGGGGCTTGTTTAGTCTGCAGAAGAGCAGAATGAGGGGGGATTTGATAGCAGCCTTCAACTATCTGAAAGGGGGTTCCAGAGAGGATGGAGCTAGGCTGTTCTCAGCGGTGGCAGAGGACAGAACAAGGAGCAATGGTCTCCAGTTGCAGTGGGGAGGTCTAGATTGGACATTAGGAAAAGCTTTTTCCCTAGGAGGGTGGTGAAGCACTGGAATGGGTTCCCTAGGAGGTGGTGGAATCTCTATCCTTAGAGGTTTTTAAGGCCAAGCTTGACAAAGCCCTGGCTGGGATGATTTAGTTGGGGTTGGCCCTGCTGTGAGCAGAGGGTTGGACTAGATGACCCCTGAGGGCCCTGTCACGCGGGCTGCATTAAGAGGGGGGGGCATTTGTGTTATTTGACATTAATGTGTCAAAATCATAATGATTCATGTAAGACATGCCATGTCAGGTACTGTTAAAAAGGTTATAATATGCTGAATAAGATGGTAATATTTATGTTCATGTGTGATATGTGTGAGGAAGTTATGGAGATCTTTGATATCCTGTATTTCAAACTGTGCTGTAAAAGACACACCCCAGACAGAGAGGCCACAGGACAATAGCCCGCTTAATGGCCCATCAAGATCTTTACAGAAGCCAGAGGCCCGGGAAGAAGCTAAAGGCATACCTAAAGAGTTACCAGGATTGGCCCATGTGACTACGGACTTCATTTTGGTTCCAGTAAAGTTCCACAAGCCACATGGCCAGTAACAGAGGGTATATAAGATCAAACCACAGAAACCATTTTGTCTTCGTCTTGTTCTGTATTCCTGTCCAGCTGCGGACACACCTCTGGATTAACACACTTTGCAACTGAACTGAAGGACTTAGACCCATCCAGGTACTGGATGTATACCAGAGGAACTATACAAGCCTGCAGCTCCACAATTGTTCTAGAAACCTGATGTATATGGACTTTTAAATCATTTGTATATATCTGATTGCTTTAAGCCTTTAACACTTCTCTTATTGTTTGTTTTTCTTTTACTAATAAACCTTTAGTTTTAGTTACTAAAGGATTGGCTGGCAGCGTGGTATTTTGGGTAAGATCCAGACTTATAGTGAACTGGTACTGTGGCTGATCCTTTGGGATCAGAGGGAATCTTTTAGTAAAGAGCATAGAGTTAAAGCAACTGGTCTCTTTACTGGACCTAGTGTATTTGGGAGCCAGAGACTGAAATGCAGTAAAGGGGGCTGTGTGTATTTGCACAGTGGCTTCTTGATAACCAGTGTGGGGGAATCAGAAGCACTGTTTTTGGCTGGTTGGGAAGTCTGACTGTGGTGTCACCCACCAGTGCTGGGAGAATTTGCTCTCCTTTTGCAGCCTGCCCTGACCCTGGCATTATCAGTGGGCTACCCTGGGCACGGACGGGTTACAGGCCCGTCCATCCCTCGTTGTCTATGATTCTATGGAGTTAGAGAAATCCTGAGCGTTTGACTGGAAGCCGCGAGATGCAGGTGAGTCCGAGCTGGGTTAGGACTTGGACTCTGTTGGTGACCCTAGCCCCATTCCTGCACGTGGCATCAATGCCCCTAGGACTTCATTCGTTATGGGATAGGAAAACCCAGCGGTGGCTTGGGTCCTCTCGTTCCTTCCCACCCACAGGAATTAGCGACAGGCCACGCGGCTAAATTCCGAGCCAGATTTTGAACAGTCCCAAGTTTTGGCCTGTTCAGACACAGAGGGCCAAATTTCCAACGGGGGTCAGCAGCTACAGCTGTACTGGAGGCCCTCAAATCCCCAGCCGGGATATATTGGTGTCAGCCCAGGGAAGGCTCTTGCAGAAGGTTGCAAGGGAAGTTTGTATCATCAGCCAGGAACCTGATGCGACTGAATTGCCTAGGGGGTCCTCAGCCGCACCTCTCGGTTCAGCGCTTGGCTCCTGCGCAGCAACGGGGTCACTGTGCAGAAAGATGCTGCTTGGCCTGGAACAATCCCGGCCTCCAACAATGGGCAGACTATTACTGTCTCTGCAATCTTCTCTTAACAAAGAGACGCTTAATCCACCCGCTAATCCTTCAGCTCCCCAGAGAACTCAGTAAAATACAGGAAATGTAGCTGCCGTTCCAGCAACAGCCGAGATGTTTTAGGGAGCGCCTTCGTATCTTAAAGAGGCCCAGCTGCCCTTTAATGGAGGCCGGGAGATTTCCTTTGTCTGCTATTCAGAGGCCGGTGGATTGTTCCAATCAACGCCGGTGACAGAGCTGCTCCCAGTGAGCGAGTCGTTTGAGTTAGTCTGCGCGCAGAGGGCAGGCGGTTCTGCGGATTCCCGTCTCCACCCACACGCTCCTGAATGACTAGATCACTCGGGCCAGGCCCGTCCACCACAGGTGCTGAAAACTCGAGCTGGAAGTGGTGGGATTGCAGCTGAACAGCTGCAGCGGGGAAGGAGGACAGTGCAAAGTAAGGGCCGTAGGATCTGGATAGCTGGGAAGATCACCGCCAGCCCCCCCATCTGGCCAAAAAGGCATCAGAACCTCCTGAGGGCCTGGTCTATGGGGAGCTCCGATGAGGTCCCAGTCCTGTGTCTCGGCTCTGTGGGTCAGAGCCATGCTAACAGCCCTGGGGCTCCACTGGGCCCAGCACGGAGCTCCCATGGCCTCTCGCTCAGGAGGTCATAGAATCCTAGAAGATGAGGGTTGGAAGGGACCTCAGGAGGTGTCTAGTCCAACCCCCTGCTCAAAGCAGGACTAACCTCAGCTAAATCATCCCAGCCAGGGCTTTGTCAAGCCGCAGCTTAAAAACCTCTAGCGATGAAGATTCCCCCACCTCCCTAGGGAACCCATTCCAGCTTCACCACCCTCCCAGGGAAAAAGCTTTTCCTAATGTCCAACCTAGACCTCCCCCACTGTAACTTGAGACCATTGCTCCTTGTTCTGTCATCTGCCACCACTGAGAACAGCCTAGCTCCATCCTCCCTGGAACCCCCTTTCAGGTAGTTAAAGGCTGCTATCAAATCTCACCTCGTTCTTCTCTTCTGCAGGCTAAACAAGCCTAGTTCCCTCAGCCTCTCCTCTTAAGTCTTGTGCTCCAGTCCCCTAAACATTTTTGTTGTCCTCCGCTGGACTCTCTCCAGGGTGAGATGGTTTGCTCAAGGCCACAGAGACAATCTCAGGTTTTGACCAAGGATCGAAGCCAAAACTCCTGCCTCTAAGGCCTGCACTTTAATCCCCGGATCCTCCTTCCCCGCTGGTTACCCCTGTCCCCCAATTCCTGTTGACATCAGTCTGAGGGCATCCTTCCCTGCGGGGAAGATGATCCCCGATGTAATGATCTGGAGGGTTCATTAAAGATCACGTGATTGAATGAGTAAGGAACTGAACTTTAATGACACAGACGGGAGTGATTCCCAGATGTGCAGTTGAGAGCAGCCCCGTTCGATCTGATGTAGGACACCTCTCCCAATTCACACAACCCTGACCCAGGCTAGGGATTGTCTCTAAATCACACTCTCCTACAAGCATCTCTCTACACCCGACACGGGGAGAGCAGAGCCTTCAGCTCATAAGTGCCTCGGCTTGGGGCCTGAGGCTGCCATGATTTGTCCCTGTCGTTTCACTCGACTTCCCAGCACGTGAAAGGGAACGGCAGCCTGCCAGGGCGAAATTCTCCGTTCTGGTCTCTGCCCTCGGGTGTGTCACCTGGGCAATGGACCGAGAAGCTTCTCCATCAGGTGAGCTCCCCTCCCGCCAGGGCTGTCCTGCAGCTGGTCAACATTTACCCTGTTCTGGCCAGCAGGTTGATGTGCTTTGCGGGGTGGGAAAACAGCACATCACTAAAGCCATCCCTACCAAGGTTGGGCCCAGGGAGCGGCACGTAAATAACGAGACAAGGGGGATCAGGAGGTTAACGAGGGGCTGGATCTCTTTGCAATTTAAAGGGCCAGGACTCTTTGAACCCCTCTCTGCTTCGGTGAGTGTCCTCAATTCCCTCCAGCTGGCTGGTTACGTCGCTCTGCTTGCGACGTTTACTACGTGACCAGCTCGGAGTTGATTAGTTGTTTTTTTTTTTCTAGCTGTGGCTTGGCGGGTTGAGCCCGGCTCCCTGTAAATAAGGTAAATGCAAGTTTGCAGAGGGCGCTTAATCCCTGTGAGAGGTGGAACACATGCTGGCCTCCTGCCTAATGCCTCTGAGGAGTCAAAGTAGGACAGCGGGCCGGAGCGGCCTGGCGCAGGGGGAAGCTGGACACTGCCGGCGATTTAAAGAGGCAGTGGCATCCCCCCCGGAGGGTGATCGTGAGTTACAAGAGGCAGCAGAGATCAGGCGCTTTGGAAGACTTTTCTGGTTCCCTGCTAGTCCGGGAAGGGTGTGACCATTCATATGTAGCCAGGATCGGCGCCCCAGGGCGTCAGACACCGTACAAACGTGACAGCGTCGTTCCCTGCCCCGAAGAGCATGCAGTACAATAAGGAGAATGTGCTTTTCCTTCCAGGTTTTGTTTCCAACTTAGCTCCAGGGAGCGAGGGAAACTCTGTGGACGGTTCTTTGACTGAGCAATCTCCAGCCCCACGAGCTAAAATTCCACAAAGAAAAGCACCCCACTTCCTGGTCTGTGTCGTGGGGAATTGACCACCTTGGCCTGGCTTAAAAATCCAGATCTGGAGCTGTAGCTAAGCCCGAACAGACCTGGGGACTGAAACACTCTGGCATCCAAATCCCGGCTCGTTATCAGAACACCAGCCCCGTTAGCTCCTGCTAGGATTCACCCAGAATCAGATCCTTTCCTGTGGCACTTGGAAAACTGCTGTGTCACCAGCTGGCCACATCCTCGCAATAACCGCTCCTCCCCCCAGCTCCGTCATGTTGCGTGCGCCGATGCTGAGGGCTGGCGCTGAGGGCTGAAGCAGCAGAGAAAAGATGCCACCTGCCTGGCAGGGGCAGTTCCATGGGGGGACACAGGGCTCTGGTAGCTAACACAACCTTTCTGCAGGAGACAGCGTCTGACCTGGTGGTTGCTGTCTTCTCCGGTTGTCCATGAACGTCAGCGTAACTGGAGCGATGAGGAAGCCCCGTCACGGGACTGAAAGGGGCCAGGCTATTGTCAGACGTTATTGTACCAGGGAAGACGCACACAAGCAAGTTAGAACCGGGGGAGGGCTGCACCTCTCTGAGTTTGGGGATTTAGGAGGGTTCACAAAAGCAGTTTGAGTCTTGTGACATGGACCTTACCCCCTGGCACGTCAGGGACTACGAGCAGAGCCCATGTTCCCTGCCTCGCACAGGGCTATGAAAGCAGCAGCGGCTGCCTGGGGAGAAGGGCCTCTCCCCAACCCAGCCCAGCCCATCTGGAAGGGCTGCCATATCCCGTGGGGTGGGCTGCTTTTCCGCTTTGGATTTCGAGCCCATTGGGCCTGACATCCCCCACCCCAAGAGCTTTCCGCTGAGTTTTCTCCCGCTTGCCAGAGCTGGGCCGGAAAGAGAGGCCGGAACTAAAAGCAAGCAGTTGTTGCGTCACAGCTCCCTGGGGCAGGGAATGGCTTTGACGTGGTTAGCCAGCACCCAGCCAGTCCAGAGTCCATACAGAAAATAACACCTTTTCCCGATCAGCAGAGGAAATGCCATGTGGCCGGCGGGAAAGTCTCCTGATGCCTGCGCTAGGGAGGGCTTACCAGGCAGCAGAGACACAGCGTAACCAACAAGGGCAGCCTAGCTCATACCCGTCCCCTGCAACGCGCTGCAGCAGTGAAAACTCTTTGATGCTGGTCTAACGGGGCCTGCACTAAGGCTTTTGCCAGGCTAGAAATGTCATGAAAAATCACAGCCCAAACCAACCCTATTGTCCTAGTGCAGACCTGGCCGCCATCTCCCTGCAGGCTCTTCTGATCGCAGTGTGGGCCCTTCCTGTCTGGCCAGCCAGCTCTGGGGCAGTGGAGCAAGAGTGGGGCCTCGGCACCACCCAAGCAGGGCACGGGGGCTAGACTCCCCTCTGGGACCCTGTGAAAAGGGTCTCCAGTGGCACAGCTCCCCGCCTGGGGGCCGGTCAGGCTCTGCTCTGCCACTGCGCTGGCCTAAGGTGTTGGGTGGGGGCGAGCTGTGGCAAGGCAGGGTGTGGGGAGGGGTTGTGGCAATGGGGGAGTGGTGTACGCGGGAGTTGTGCAAAGTTGGGCAGCTGCATGGAGCCAGGGAAATACAGTGTCAAGGGACACTGCCGGCGCCGTCTCGCTCGCTCCGGCTTGCCTCTGGGCTCCAGGGTCCCCTGGCTGATGCCCTGCCCCACAGTCACGCGGGGAGCGAGGAGGTTGGCATTAGCAAGGGGCTCTGTTGCCGGCCAGGATTTGAGATCAGGCAGCGAAGCATGGCCGTTTTCCAAGTCAGCATCTCCTCCCCGTCAGCCCTGCAGCAGGGCTCTATGGATTTGGAAAAGGTTTTTCCGACGGGGAGCGTCAGGCCCCTTGATCAAGGGGCCATGGGCACAAAATTTGGCTCGGACACAGGCAAATCGCAGCTCAGTGAAAGTTTTCATCACCTTGAAAAGGCAAATCCTCTTGTCACGGTCGCCACTGCCCATGCGGGCTCTCCCTCGACTGATTCCCTGGGATCCAGCGGATGGAGTAATCTCCCTCGGAGTTTGTCCCCCTTGGGGAATCCATTTGCTGTAAATATTCTGCGTATGGTTTAGGCTCCAGCCTTCCCCTCACCTTCCATTATAAATGGCCCCCGGTGCGTACACACACAAAAGATCTTTTAAGGCCATCATTAGCTGTAATTAGTAGGCTCTGTCACTCATCTTCGGCAGTTAACAACGAGCCGAGAGCCACAGGAATCCAGCCACTGATGAAAAAAACACGGTTTCAACCGCTCTGGAAATAACAAGCCCTGAATACAGAGTGGCCCCGAAAGGAGGGCTGTCCCCGGGGACTGGTCCGAGAACGGAGCGCTGGGCGAGTTGCGAAATGCCCTTTGCTCTGGCAGCCTTGCTGGAAGGCAGCAGGATAGAGCCAAAGCCGGGTTGGAATGGGATCCCTGCATTCAAAGCCCACCTCCCTTTTGGAGACAGGCCTCTGGTCCAACTCCAAACCCAATTCGAGGCCTGAACGTCGTGGGAGGAAGCAAACTCCAGCGCCCCAGTGCTTGGCAGGTGTGAACTCTGGATGCAGATTTCCCCGGGACAGCGATTTCCTGCCATAGCTTTGGGAGATCTGACCATGGGAGATTTGGGCACCATTGGGGGCCGGGCATTGCATGTGATTCCCCAGAAGGGTGGGGGGATATGTCAAATTCAATCAGATGGTAACACCTCCGGAGAGTTACCTGGAGAGGCTCTCCTAGACTGGCTCAGACTGGATTCCCCAGAGACCAACAGACATAGAAAGGACTTTGGGATAAAAAAGGTGAGTTTAAACTGCCCCAGGCTCTTCTTTCTGATCCAGCCAACGGACAGGACCTTCTGTCCCAGGGCAACCCCAGTCCCTCCTGGGAAGGGTTGGGAGGACGTTGGCCTACTGAAGCGCTGTCAGACTAAGGGGTGACCTCAGGAGAGCTCTTAGCGTGCGTGCTGGAGCTTTTCCAGCTTTAATCTGTTTGCTCTGTAATGCTTTTGCCTGAAGAATAAAAGGGCTGTGTGGGAATTTTTCAGTGCTGGCACTTGCACTGTTCAGAAGCCTGCGTAGAGAAAGCGAAGGGCAGAGGCTGGCCTGCTCGGAATGTCACAGTGTAGACAAGAAGCTGTGCAGCCTGGAAGACACGGGCCAGGGGGAGAGAGATGCTGGTCTCCACACACGAGAGATGACAGCCGAGAGTCTCAGGATGGCTGCCCTGGGTGGGCCACAGAGGAGAAATCAGCAGAAATCAGGCCCTGTTGCGCCAGGTGCTGTACGCACGCACCTACCAAGAGACAGCCCCGGACCTAGACAGCTTACAGTCTAATGAGACCGGAAACGGACACAGAGAAAAATGACTCCTCTCAGGCCACCCAGCCGGGCAGTGGTGGAGGCAGGACTCTAGAATCCAGGGCACCACACCGCAGTGTGTAGAAGGAAGGCAGAGAATGAAAGGATTCAAGTCCACGATACCACCCTGCTGCCCAACTTGGGAAATAGCTGGAGCGGTCCAGGGGTGCAAAGGATCTTGCTGACAGGCCCACGCCATGGCAGGATTTGGGGCTGCTGAGCGGCACATTTCCCATGCTGGCCATTTGGGGGCTGCCCAGAACGATCATCAAAGGTGAGCTAAAGGGAGCCCACGAGGCTGGGTCGGAGCACGGACGAGCGACACATCGCAGGGTATGGGGAATAATCCGCTTAGATGCACAGTAGCAGATTCGCAACAAGAAGGGAATTTACGGGGCATTGGCTTGGCAAGGCTGGATCCCATCTAGTGAGGGCTGCCACTGTCCGATGGGACAGACACCTGCATCATGGTTTTTGCGGTCCGATATTGCCTCCTCATCTCTTGGAGGGTGTCGCACCCTCACCATGTGGCTGCGCCTCCTGCACGGTGGGCATGTGGGATCAGCCCAGCTGGATGCGGATGAGCCTGGGTATGTCAGGAAGGGGGTGACGATCATAGTCCTATGCTGTTACTTGTATTGTCGTGGCACCGAGGAGGCCCTGGTCATGGGGAAGGATGCTGGGGTGCGCTAGGTGCTGTACGAACACCCTAGTGGCATGCTGCCGTGCTACAAAGGGGCCGGGGGAAGAAATGGTTCTGACCCCAGCTGGTTGTGCTGTGCTGATGTGTGGATTTACACCATGGGTCAAATTCGAAAGGGGAATAAACGGCACATTGGTGCTGTGCAACAGTGAGTTGGTGCCAGGGGACCGGAGTGGTGTCACTCCGGCCTTGACTACACACCAGCGTGCCCTTCTAGCAAAATGGTGCAAACCCCTGTGGACACTCCAGTTGTGGATTCCGTCTATATGGGGAAATTTCCCAGCATTACCATCCCAGTATAGTTACTCTACGATAGCTGTACGGGCACAGCTCCCTGTGCGGGCTAACCTGCAGAAGACCATTATTAGTCCGAATAAGAGTGTCCACATGGGAAGCTCTAGTGGTGTAAATATAGCTGTGTACTGGTATAGTAATGCTGGGAAATTTGCCTTTGTGGACAAGTTCTAAGAGTGGCTAATTCTTGTTTAGCTGAAATCAATTCCGGATCAACTTAAGCTGAAACGAATTAAGCGCGCCCCTGTGGCCTTCTGAACTGGCTTAACTACATCAGTTTAAAATTGTATCTTCAGTAAACCGGCCCAGGGCTGGATATAGATGGGCCTGACCAGTATATCTGGCCCTGTCTCACACACTCACTGCCCTCCCAGGCTCCGTCTCCCCTTTCTGAGGCCAGGTGTGCAACTGCCAGCTGTCCCCTGTGGGGCTGTGTCTCCAGAGCAGGGTCGTAGGTGCGGCATTTAAATGTCCATCCTTAATGATGATGCGTGGGGATCCTGCAGCCAACGTTGCGAACACACGGTGACCCCCTGGTCACCCCCTGGTTTCCTGCCCCCAGCTATGCTGTAATGAACACTCTGGAGAGCTGGGGCTGGGGACACGTGGCCGCAGCCACTTACGTTACAAAGTAATCTGATATACTGCTTTTAAAGGGACGTCCCCAAACCATCAGGGCGGATTGTTGGCTGGGGTCTGCAGTGAGCAGGGCATGATCAATACTGCGCTGCCTCTCTTGGGCAGGTGCGGGGTTTTATTCCCAGGGCAAGGAGTTGCCAATGGATATGCCCTGGCTTTGGGGTTGCTGTTCACAACATCCCAAATCCGCCCTTCTCCCAAACCCCGTGTCCTTCTTTCTGCTTCATTCAACCCAGCGCTGAGCGCTCCCAGCTTCCGCAGCAGCCAGCACTGATCATTCACAAGGGGGCAGATCTCTCCCTCTAGCCGGTAGTATGACATGGCATGTATGCAACCCTCTGTGCTGGTCGCATGCTTGCTGAACGGGAGTGCTGAATACCCTGAGCTTAAGAACATAGGAATGACCAGACGAGGTCAGACCAACGGTCCATCTCCCAGGATCCTGTCTTCCAACGGTGGCCAATGCCAGGTGCTTCCAAGGGAATGAACAGAACAGGCGATCAGAGAGTGATTCACCCCCTGTCATCCACCCCCAGCGTCTGGCCAACAGAGGCTAGGAACACCCAGAGCCTGGAGTTGCATCCTTGGCTAATAGCCATTGATGGACCGATCCTTCATGAACTTATCTAGTTCTTTTTTGAACCCTATTAGGGTTTTGACCTTCACAACATCCCCTGGCAAGGAGTTCCACAGGTTGACTGAGCGTTGTGTGAAGTACTTCCTTTTGTTTGTTTTAAACCTGCTGCCTATTAATTTCATTGGGCAACCCCTGGTTCTTGTGTTATGTGAAGGAGTAAATAACACTTCCTTATTCACTTTCTCCATGCCAGTCAAGCTTAGCATGGGCAGCTATAGTTACTGGCGATAACATTATCCAGCCTTTTGAAGCCAGTTCTAGCCACACCATTTGACTTGCGGCCATGAATTCCACAGGTTAATATTCTTGTAGGAGTGGATCCAGAGGGCTCTAACAGGAGCTCAGAGAGGATTGCCACATGGAAGGATGGTATTAGCCTTCTGGCTAATCAGAAGCATTCACTTCTTGTGGCTGTGTTCAGATATGCTCTGCTTCGACCACAAATCACTGCACTTATTATAGAAATCCCAGCGGGAAGTCCCTGGCCTGCGTTATGCATGAGGTCAGACTGGGTGATCACCATGGTCTCTTCTGACCTTCCAGGCGGTGAATCATCCGCGCAGCTCTTCCTCAGGAAGCAGCAGGAAGGCAGGGGGCGAGCAGGGGTTCCTGAGATCCAATTGTTGTTTATTTATATCATTGGGGAAGGAAGTTGGAACAATTCAAACCATCCAGCTATGGCCAGCGCTAGCCTGCCGAGCAATGGATTCCTCTCACATTCCTTGCCCCCTTCCCTCCGTCTCTTCGCTATGGCTCCTAGACAAGATGTAAACTCGCTGTCTCTCACCATGCGACTGTGCAGTGCCTTGCACTGTGGGGCCCTGAATCGGAGCGAGAGGTGCTGTGATACAAGTGGCTGATAACCACAGAGCCTTACAGCTAGTAAGCTAAGGAGCAGCGCCCCTTGGGTGCTGGCCGTATTGGACTCTACCTGTAATGGTGGGGAGCTGGGGTGGATCCTCGGGGAACAGCCTTGGCTTTGATTGACGAAAGTCCTGCTGGTTCCCCCTCGAGATCCATGGCCAAGGCTTTGGAACAACCAAAGAAGAGGCTTCCCCCCTGAGAATCCATCCCAAATTTTGCACAGAGCCCCAGGCATGCTGGGGCTGGACTTGGGGATTTTAGGCAGCGAATTGCACGTAGCCAGCCCCAGCCTGGCAGATGTGACACACACGGGAATGTGCCTTGTAGTTTCGTCTCAGTGCTTGTGATTGAAGGAGTTCTCGCTGCTTCCTCCACCAGGGCTTCTGGCTGATTGAACTATTCCCCTTCCTGGGCGAGGCATAGGCAGTGTGTTGTTAAATCAGGGGGCCGAGAAAGCCGCCGCAGCATCAGAGTAGGAGCCAGTCAATGGAGTGTGCATTGCAAGTGCCTTTTTATGGCAGTTGCAGGAGTGAGAGAAAGGATTAAAAAGCCAACTCCAGTGAGCAGACGGGTGGGGCATGCGCATGGGTCCGGCTCCCACCCAATGCTTCCGGTGCCTCAGAGACGCATTGCGGGTCCATGTCCAGAGCCCATTGGAGGGCGGAAAGGAAGGCCAGGCTTGCCATGGTTTGCATGGAGGGTGGAGAGGGTGAAGGATGTTTGCACCTGGCTCTAGCATGGTGCTGGGGGGTGGGGAGGTTTGCAAAGCTGAAGTTGCACAACTCCTCCAGCCACGGGGGCCAGCCCCCCCCACTCTGCCCCACCCAGGGGACAGCTCTCTGGCTCCCACAGAGTTTCTGTGGGGCTTTATCTGTAGTGTTGGGGGGCTGGGCCCACATTCGTCTGCCTGCACTGCTGGGAACCTCGCGCCCTGATACCCTCCTTGCCTAACTCTTCTGCAGCCAGTGGGGTCCCTCTCCAGCCACTTTCCAACCGATCTATAGAGCTATGATTTAAGGGGGAAACAGTGACGGGTTGACGCATGGGCCCACGGGACCCCAGCCAATTTAGCAGCCCCCACAGCCCCCCTGGCCTGGCTGGAAGCTGGAGCCAGGCTGTGGTAAGAGCCGCCCAGGGAGCCCCAGACTCTCCAGCTGTCCTGGGTGGCGCACCCTGGGAGCTGGGGGCATGGACCAGGGACTGCTTTGGGACACCGCAGCCCCCTGCCCAGGGTTGGTGGAGGGTCCGGAGCTCCCCACAGCGGCCCAAGCTTCCTGGGCAGCTCTTACCATGGCCCAGCTCCAGCTTCTGGCTTGGACAGGGGGCGGGACCTTGGAGGGAAGAAGAGGAGCAAGGGTGGGGCCTCGTGGTGAGGGGAGTCCCAAATGTTATCTGTGCCCAGAGCACCAATAAATTTTAATCCATCCGTGGGGGGAAATTGTCCCAGTTGCACAGAGGGACCTAGCTCAGCTAGGGTGGGAGTCAGGAGAGCAGGGTCTGAGCTCAGCCTCTCTCATTGGCTTTGGGAAATCACCCGTCTGCCCTATACCATCGTTTCCCTATCTGTGAAGTGGGGAAGATGATTCCTCCCTCCCCGGGGGTGTGTTGCTCCATTCACGTATGTTGCTGAACATTGTCAAATGGGAGATGCTCTAGCCATACAGAGCGTAATATCCGAAAAAGATTTGGGGGTCATGGTAGATAATCAGCTGAGCGTGAGCTCCCCGTGTGACGCTGTTGCCAGAAGGGCGAATGCGATCCCAGGATGCATTAAGAAGGGGATCTCGAGTAGGAGCAGAGAGGTTACGTTACCTCTGTATCTGGCATGGGTGCAACCGCTGCTGGAATCTGGCAGTTCTGGTGCCCGCCATTAATAAGTTGGAGAGGGTTCAGAGAAGAGCCATGAGACTGATGAAAGGATTAGCAAACCTGCCTTACCGGGCTAGCTTCAAGGAGCTCCATGTATTTAGCTTAACAAAGAGAAGGTTAAGGAGTGACTTGATTAGTCAGTAAGTACCTACCTGAGGAACAAACGTTCAATAGTGGGCTCTTTAACCTAGCAGAGGAAGGTCTAACACGATCCAATGGCTGGAAATTGAAGCTAGACAAATGCAGAATGGAGACCAGGCAGACATTTTTAATGGCGAGAGTAATTAACCATCAGAACAATTGACCAAGGGCCATGGTGGATTCTCCATCACTGGCACTTTTTGAGTCCAGATCCATTGTGTTTCTAGGGCCTGGTCTACACTTACCTTCCGGATTCAGCTGGATGATCACAATGGCGTGTGGGAGGTGTGTGTGTGTGTCTCTGCACAGTGGAATGACTCACTCACACATACACTTTGTAAAGTCTTGGCAGTTATTTTATTTCCTCAGCCTAAAATAAACTCCTGTTCAATCACCGGATGCAGTCCGGCCCGGCAGGTGGGGTACGGCTCAGCTTTCCACAGGTCAACCCCTGCCACGGTACAAGACAGTTGCACTTCCCTGGAAGGATGTTGGGTTGTATGGAACCCACTGGCGTTTATGATTCTGAATGAGATGGCAGAGATTCCTGGCACGCTTTTCCTCCCAAAAGATACAAAATATCCAGCTAACAAACGACTCTGCCTTTCTAGAGCACCTTCCAGCTGAAAATCTTGGAGCACGTAAGGCTCCTGTCTCCCTTGTGAGGCAGGTAATCATTCTGCTTATTGCACCCAGCGGGAAACTGAGGCACACAGATGTTCAATCACTTTCTCAAGGTCACAAAATAAATTTGTGGCAGAGCCAGGTGAGAACTGAGATGTCTCAGCTCCCAGGCCCACATCTTATAGGCAAGAGTGGCCCAAAGACCAGCTCTCCTGCCCCCGATCTCTGCTTACCATCTCCCCAGAAAGTGACCCAGGGCCTTTACCCCACTTCACATTCTGTTCAGAACCAAGCTTCTGACTGCGGTCCCCACGGAGCTGGCTGGTCCTGCTGGTGGCAAATCCTCCTTGGGGAAGGACGTGTACAGTCGCAATTGGATTCAGGTTGACTCCAGTCAGTGAAGGCTCTGGGCACTCCTGCTTGACTGATGTAATGCAGGCCGCGCGAGGGGAAGGAGAGCTCAATGTATGTTTCACTTCCTGCTCACCTGCTGATCTCCCTTCCCCCCAATCACCCGGCCAAGGAGCCAGTTTCAGGCCAGCAAGAGGAAGTGAGGAATCAGAAGGAAGGCAGGGAAATCAGAGGAGCCTGGACTCAAAGCGAGCGGGTCCACAGAGGAAAGGTGCCCCCTTCCACGTCTTTAACACGCCACTCCAACAGCTCCACGTTTAATGTTGATACATGCTAATTAGCTGATCAGGTGATCAAAGGGGAAGCAGAAGAAATCATTTCTCTTGGTTCTATTAATAGGTTAAAGAAAAATCCCCGTTTGCGAGAGTGTCTCATGTTTTTGTAAGAAACAAAGAGGATGGATTGACAGCAAGGAAGCTGAGCTGGGCTGTAACCAGCCAGATTACATTTAGCATGAGTGTTTACCTCTGTCTATAATCTGCCCTGGCAAAGGCATTACTTGTAGTATTTAACTGGGAAGTTTGAACAATTTCTTCCATAGGAAGGTAGAAATAATTAACCGTGGGGCAGAGCCGCAGAAATCCAGTGTGGATCCAGAGCTAACCCTTCCGAAACTGGGAGACAATCACTCCTGGTCTAAGCGTACCCCCGTGGTATGCCCCAGCAACAAGGCACCTGTGAGGCCCGGTCCATACTTACCTCCAAGATTCGGCAGCAGTCGACGGGAGATACGCAAGCGACGTAAAAAACTTGCATAACTCACGTCGACTTCACTGCTTCCGTTCTGCTCGCCGTCCACACTGCTCTGTGCCACTTTCAGACATGGTTTTCCTAGGTTGATTTCTGGATCAACTGAGCGGGTCTTTACTGACTGCTCAGTCGATCCAGAGAAATCGATCTGATGGCAGCGAATTTGCCACCGTCAGTATAGACATAGCCCGAGAAGTGTTCTCCCCTCTGCAGCCAGCCAGCTCAGGTGTAATTACGATTAGTCTCCGCAAGGAAGACAGTAAAGGGGGTGGAAGGCTGCTTATGTTGTCTCCCCTGATGCAAAACCCTAACAAGGGCCATCCTCAGTATGGCTTTGCACAAGTTTCCATCAGAAATCTGAAAGGTGCCATGCAGCTGCAATCCAAACTGGGACACAGCATTTCATAATCCAAAACCAAGATAGATCCAGCCTTCCACAGCAGCTTCCAAGCTGGGTCACTGCAAGAACACTAGGCTAGGTGGACCAAAGGCCCATGCATCTAAAGCCACTGCTAGGTCTCTTTTCGGTGGGAGAAGAAATAATCTTGACACAGTTCGCCTGGCTGGCTCAGTGAAAGCTTTTACTTTTCTTGCCAGTTTTCTGTAGGATTTGCCTGTTCCACAGGGAACAATGTATCTTCAAACTGCCGTCTCGCCTGATTATTGCAGCGGAGAACTGCGAAGTACTAATGAAGACATCCTGCCTCGGTGTGGGAAGATAAGAAGCAGCAAAGCAAAGACTGGCAACAAAATGAGACTCTCCAAGCCTAGAAAATTGCGTGATCAGTGAAGAACATGATCTAGCTAAAGCCGCCTTGCCATAAGATATTCAACTGTGTCTCCTTGTGTGGTCTAGGAGAGTGTTCTTCATGGCAAGGCCCAGGAGCCAGTAGTGACTCCCATGGACCCTAAGTGTGGCTCCTGACTAATGGTTCATAATCCAATTTATTTTATTTTTAACATTAGAATATGTACCAAGCCGATCAAAGTCCGCCTTCTTCGCACATCACATTGACCACATGGTAAGACATGAGCCAATAGGTACATCTCAATATATCCGTTGTATAATGGCTGTAATATTACCATCGCAACCAGCGTAGAACTTGGAGTGCTCAACCGTTTGTGGCGTCTATTATTTTTTGGCCCTAGTGAGTTACTGGAAAGAATGGAGAGATTCTTACTTCCATTGAAGAGAAAATCGGAAAGTGAAACAGGAGAAAAAGCAGATCAGAACGGAACTCTGGATGTTAACGAAACAAACGAATGAAAGTTTTAGTTACTCGAGTCTCTCTGAAACGTTACCTCATTCAGGAGTAGCAAGCCTTGTGTTAATTTAGTCATTGAGGTAGCTCTCACGTTGAAGTGGCCACCGCTTGAAAAATAGTGAAGATCCTTGGGCTGGGATGTAGGTGGATAGCTACATCAATATCTCCTAGCCGTTTGGTTCGCGCAGACACATAGGAAGGCAATGGTGTGTAACACACAGCCTTCTCTAAGGCCCTCCATTTGTATCATGGAGGGCCTTGGAGTGACTTTAAAGGGAAACTGTTAACTTGGAACTCACATTTTCATCTCAAAATGACACCCGCTCTTGTTATAGGCAGCCCTTAATATGACTGTGATCAAAACAGATCAGCGAGAACATGCATTTCTCATTTTCTCGCACGCTTTGCTTGGGCATGTGACAACACTGTGTCTGTAGTGAGCGTCACTGTTTTGTTCCTGTCTCATTGGGCAGTAGTTGCCATCAGGCGGGTTGGAAACATTGGCTCAAACTGTTGTCATGGCCCTCAAAGCAGGTCAGGTCATGGTCTTCATGGCATATCAAAGCCATTGTCTCTGAAGAGGTTGCACTGGGATAACTGAGGGCACATCTTCACTACCACGCTAAGTCGATCTCGCTTACACTAGTTACGTAACGTAAGTCCACGTGCCTTAGATCGACCTGCAGCAGTGTCCACATTACAGGCGACAGGACAACTTCCGCCTCTTGTTGGGGTGGATTGCAGATGTTGACGGAAGACTGCTCTCCCATTGAGTTAGTGCGTCTTCACCAGACCTACTAAATCGATGCCGCTGCATCAGTGGCAGCAGCGCCGATTTAGCGCAGCAGCAAAGATGTGCCCTGAGTACAGAATTTGGAATTTAGATAACAATTCTGTTGATGACGCATGAGCCGGGGTAAAATCCAGCTTGTTCGCCCAGAGCCTTGACCGGAGTGAAAAGCATACATAGAAAAATGTATTTTGTCCCTAACGTCAGCAGATCTGACCCTGAATGTTCATGAGGAGCAGAGCTGAGGAGAAAGATAGATGCCGGTTTCCTATAGCCCCTTTTCAAAATAGAACAGCTCTTTAATAAATCACCCAGCAAGATTCTCAAACCCAGCTGGTCAGCGAACCAGCTGGACGTATTTTTCATTAGCAGCATCTTGCAATCGCGCTGCAATCTTCACACCAGCATTACAAGCCCCAAGCGACCAAAACATGGCTAAGCTTGCCAAGCGCCCAAGATTACGACGCAATGTTCATTTGTAAGCTAAGTGTAAGGGCCATTGGACCCCAGGGGAGCATTGCATGCTGGGAACTGCAATCTCTACAGGTTCTACTTTGTTAATGAAATAGGGCAGCTGCTAGTGCATAGGAAATCTCTCTGTGGGCCAATGGGCCAGTTGCCAATATGGTGGCAAAGTCTGAGTACCATATTTTAAGCCCAGGAGAGTCTGACATGCTTCAGAGATGACCCCTAGCTTCTTATTGCTGAATCTAAGCCTTTATTTGTTTGAATGATTGACAAGTGCAAATACTCTTCAAGTACCATCCCGGATACCGCCAAATTCCAATGCCCAGGGTAGGCTCCAGACGCCCATCTCTCTAGCATCCAGCAATGTCATTTCTGACTGAAGGCTCCACCAGTTCTTATGGTGTTGAGTAAATAACTGTCTGCCAGCATTTGAGTCTAGGATAGAAGAGTGTATTGTTTCAGGTCCCCCAGAGGTGCAGCTCCCTTTACAAAGTTTCAGAGAAGCCAGCTTGGACAGCATGACGTCTTTGGATCAGGCCACTGCCGAGAAAAGAAAAGCAGTGGATCTATAGGAGCATTACTAGAAAGGCTGTCGTGGGTTGTTGGCTTTTTTAATGATGCTTTCAGTGAAACCTGGTTTGGGATTGGATTGAAACATTCCTTCCAGATGTTGGAGCATTTCCAGCGTGAGTGTAAGAAGTGAGACGTGACACTGGTGAGAAACAAAAAGGAGACTGCCTTTTCATTGCCAGAGCAGAAGGGAAACAGACAGCAGAGATGATGATTTTTATTTTTTTTCCCCCAGCGGTAATAAACCCAGAAAATGTTAGTAATGCAGGAAAGACTTTATATATATAGGGGCATCACCGGGCTCCTTATGGGAGGTGGGTGGGCCTTCTCACCTGTGGCTAATTAGCTGTCACTCAGGAGATGGATCTGAGGCCAAGGATCAATTGATAACCTGAAGGTCACCCGCTCCTTCAATAAATGCAGCTCCTTTTAAGCTCAGGAGACAGAGCCTGGTTTGTGTGTTTGATTTACCTGGAACTCTTTTGATTTGGAGACATAACCACTCAGCCCTGAAGAGGAGGGACTGCAATCCGGCTGTGGTTGGGTGTTTTTGTGTTTTGGGAGTTGGCCCACTGACTTACATTGGGTCGTGTTCCCCCCCCCACCACCACCCATTTTATTTGGGTAGTCCCAAACCTGGCATTGCCCTGGCAATATCGCTGTAATTCCCCAAGCTTTGCTGTTTCCCACGAAGCTGTCAGCTAGGTGTGTGCAGAAAGTGTCTGCTGCATGCAAAGCATGTCCTGGTGTGTCCCTGCCCTTTAACACTGGTGATAACATTTCCCGCAGGAAGAGCTGAGGCCAAGAGAGGTGCTGAGGAAATCAAGCATTATCATTATGAGGTATTTGTCCTGAGGCAGCACACAAGTCCCGTTGTCCTTGGTGGACAAAGGAGAGGATGTGGCCCCTGTCCCGATGACCCTCATTCTCAGATCAAGGAACCCCCTGTAAATTGCATTGCACTACTGCGGGAGAATGAAGGGCCCACTGTGGAGACGTGGGTGCTTGATTTGTCAGCCTACGGCCGCACTAGTCCCAGGTAGTGCAGCTGGAGGACCTTTGGTTATGGACTCAGAGGGAGAAGGAGACCCACAGCAGATAGCTGGCTGATATAGTGGCCAGGGAGATGGCAGTAACGCTGGCAAACGATACCGCCCCCTGCACGGAAGAATTCTTCTTAGAAGCTTAGTCAGACAAAACCATGGTGCCGCCTTAGGTTAATCTTAAACCGCCAGTTGTACTGAAAGTGTCTCACACTCATCCAGATGTGTAGTAGGTTGGTACCCAACCAGGGCAGTTGCGCTTAGGAGAGCCAGTTATCCCAAAGTGCATTATAAATCATTCTCTCCTTCCCAGGTAAGTGGAGATGTCCATTCCCTAGCAAGCAGCCAGAGCCAACCCTCTCCCCCACCACTGCAACCTCACACTGGTCTCAGAAACGAAACAACAACAAGAAAACAATACAGAACCGCAGCACTGGCAGCAAACGCCCAGCGTGCTCTGAGGCCGGGCCGCTTCATTCTCACCCCTCACATGGGGTTTGCTAGCCCCCAAGAAAACAAAGGGGAAGCACAGGCCTGAGTGCTCCCCTCTGCTCCGGTGAATGGAGGGATGTGCAAATCTCCAGACCCCAGGGGCCCAGGCCCCATTCTCTTCCACCCAAAGCCTCTCTGAAAGAGCTCCGCATGTCCCCAGCTCTCCAGATCTTAAGGGGCCAGGATTGGGGTGAGTATGGCGGGGGACAGAGGGCCCTTCTCCCTAGCATTGTCCCCTCCACAAATCAACAGACCACCCACACGGGTTAATGTCGTCCATAGATTTGATCACTCGATCAATTCTGTGCATTTCAGAACTATGTTAAGCAATTCCTGTCCCAAATACTTAACACCCTTTGGGATTCTGTAGCTGCGTGAAGCAGACGTCTACAGCCTCCTTTGGAAGCCTATTCCAGAGCTTAACGACCCTTATAGTTAGAAAGTTTATCCTAATCTCTGACCTAATCTCCCTTACTACAGATTAAGCCCATTACTTCTTGCCCTACCTTCAGTGGACATGAAGAACAGGTGATCACCGTCCTCTTTAGAACAGCCCTTAGTATATTTGAAGACTGTTTGCAGGTTCCCCCCTCACTCGGCTTTTCTCAAGACTAAACATGCCGAGTTATTTTAACCTTTCCCCCCAGGTCAGGTTTTCTAACCCTGTGATCATTTTTGTTGCTCTGCTCTGGACTCTCTCTAGTTTGTGCACATCTTTCCTGAAGTGTGGGTCCCCGTACTGGACACAATACTCCAGCTGAGGCATCGCCAGTGCGGATTCAATTTACACACAACACTCCTGTTAATACATCCCAAAATGATATTAACCTTTTTCACAACAGCATCACAGTGCTGACTCAAATTCAATTAGTGACCCACCGTAACTCCCAGCTCCTTTTCAGCAATACTACCATCTTGCCAGTTACTCTCCATTGTGTAGTTGTGCATTTGATTTTTCCTTCCTAAGTGTAGCACCTTGCCCTGGGTTTTACTGAATTTCATCTCGTGATTTCAGACCAATTCTGTGATTTGTCACAGCATTAAAGCTGTTATCTCAGATGCCGGTTTTTTCAGCTGTGTTACTCCCTAATAATAATTGTGCTGCAGTCTCTCCCTTCCTGGCTCATCTAGATGAATATAGATAAATACAATATTTGAGTGGGGTGGCATGATATCACTCTTACCTTTCCCACAAAGTGCCCATCCCTCGCCCCACCAAATAAATATATCAAGTGGCAAAACATTTGCCCTATATTATTTCTGTTCCTTGCTCAGTATGAGGCTTGGGGACGTTACATTGAATTTAGTACATTTGGAGCAGTCACAGATTTAAAGTGGACGAAAGTTACATTCCCCCACCAGGTACTGGCCTGGTTCTGTTCAACCTACGATTTCCACTGACCTGACTTTGAATCGCGGGTGGGTGTATCCCACACAAAGCCCTTTGAGAGCCAGGCTCTCGTAGGCTGACAGCAAGCCAGCCGGCTTCCAACGCTCGTTCTGTTTCTGACAAGAGGAGTAAACATTTGCTGTAGAAGACACTGTACATCTGTTGACTCAAGTGAAGATGTGGTCTGATGTTCTCCAGTTTCCACCTCGAGTTTGAATTGCTCAGGAGCCTGTTGCTAAATCCTTCATGTACCCCCACCATTCCTAGCATGAATAGGGGCCTTGATATATCAAGGTGAAGATTATATATATATATATATATATATATATATATATATATATATATATAAACCTGATTTAGCCACAGCAGGCTGGCTGAGACATACCATGGTGTTTGATAGGTCCTCGGAGAGGCCAATCAGCTATCGCCAGACATTGCTTTCCTTAGGCTGAGAAAATGGACATCAAATGGACTGGTTATTTGCAAAGGTAACTGTAGCAATTCTGCACAGCCCAGCTGGCTGGGAGCTCAGAGAGTTGTTTTAGGAACAAATTGTTTGGATTAGGTCAGGAATTACCAGCTTCAGGGCTGCAGGCAACCATCTCGCTGTCAAAAGAGGCTTCCTCTTTCAGATCCCTCCTCAAAATCGACCTCTCCTCTTTTCATCTTCACTAGTAATCTCTTCTCACTGTTGCCCTGGGTTTTGATCCTCTCTGTTTCTTGTCTATTATATGGCCCAGCCACACAACCCTTAGCCTTGTTGACATTAGGAAATAGGTCGTGTTTACCATGTTTTAGCCAGGATGTCTTAACTCAGCCATCTTTGCACCTAGTGTAGATGTATAAAAACATGTTAGAGGGTCATGGTTCGCCCAGGGCTCTCCCATCATCCAGACGACAGTCTCTTCAGACTCTCACATGAATGAGGCTTGTAGGAAAGGGCTCAGAGCAACAAGCTTGCCTTGTTGTCTGTTTATATGAAGGCTTGTGTACATGTACAATGCTCTATGAGGACCAAGTCCTGCCCCCCTGGAGTTTAATGGGTGGTTTGCCGTTGACTTCAGTAACAGCAGAATTGCATCCTAAGCGGTTATTCTTCATAGCTCTGTCAATAATGATATTAGAATTGACTGCGGGTTGTTTGGTTTGGTTTTTTGTTTGAAACATATTTTCAAAGAGAAATAGCTTTGTCATCAAAACAGAAACTTCTATGCAGAAAAGTTTTGGTTTTGATGACACTTTGGGCATTTTCAGCAACCGTAAACTAAACATTTCGTCTGAAGACCAAAAAATATTTTGGTTTTCAGCTGCAAATTTGTCAGTTTTTCAACAAAAGCCCAAAAGCTTTGGAAGAAATATTTTGATGAAAATGAAAACATTTTTTCTTCTCATTGAAATGTTTTGTGGGAGCAAAAAACGTTCCTGACTGGGTCTAAATGATACAAATTAAGAACAGGGAAGTTGTTGGCAACATCAGCAAATATAGGAGCTGATTATCAGAGACAAAACAAGTTTGTAGTCAGCTTTGATACTGGTTTTCCCAGCAGACACAGAGATTTAAGACCAAATCCTGCTCAGTTATACTGGTGTGAAGTTAATGGCATTACTCCAGATTTACACCTGTCAATGAGCAAGGAACATGGCCCATTTTGTTCAAAAAAATTGAACTTGATGCAGCTAGATGGTAAAACCTTTTTCTTCTGCCCTTTCACAGAGTTGGCCTGAGCTAACTAAACACGTTGGAGATTTCCTCACAGAGAGCAGTAAAAGGATGCTTCCAAGCACTAGGATTTATTTCAGTCTGCTGTGCTTGTGAGCCCATCCAAGTTGTAATTCATGAATGTTTGTAGAGATCCTCAAGTGGGAGACTCTGTAGAGGGGCAGAGTATTAATTGTCATTCCAATATAGCCTTTAACCCCAGCCACCGCTGTCATTGTCTGTTTGAACAACAGGTTAAAAACCTGAAACCCGCCTTTTCTCATTTGGCAGCAACTGGCAACAATGCATGTTCCATTTGCCGTGGGCACTGACTCCTCCACCTGATCCTGGCCACTTTTCTTCACCCTGCTTCCCTGAGGGCTTTGCCCACTCATTTGAGCTCAGGGGAAGGCTGGTCTCCGAACAGCGGATTGCCAAGATAACTTGCATTTTGAGTCTTCACAAAGCTTTATGAATCTGAATGAACAAGGGGCTCAATCCTGAAATCTTCGTTCATACGGTTAATTCGTCGTCACGCGCCTAGGCGTAAGCTGCCGGGGCATGGGCGGCCCTGCCTCATGAGCGGAGCAGGACCTTGCCTGGTGGTTGTGGCGGCAGTTCAGGGTAATGGCAAGCTTAGACCCAGGAGGCAGGTACCAGTCCGAGCCAAGCCAAAGGTTGGAGCTGGAGTCACAATGAGGGCAGAGGGGCAAAGACTGGAGTGGAGCAGAGGCGAGAGCAGGGGAAGCATGACAGTGGGCGTGATACACATTGAGCAGGTGCTGTGCTACCACAAGGCCCCCCTGCCCGGCCAGGAAGCACGGCCATTTGGAGACAGCGCCTTGGGCCCAGCTGAGCTTGCTGGTGGCCTAGCGACGGGCTGGCGGGGAGCCCGCTGACCACCTGGCTCTATGCCCAGTGAAGTCAAGGTCTGCTGGACCCCTGGAGCTGGGCTGGTGGAATAACACTGGCCCCTGTTGATGGTATGCCAGGTTTGGGGACCTGGCTGAAATTCTTCCCCAGGCAGAGATGAATTTCAGCCAGGACCCCCACGGCTGAGACTGAAGTGGTGCATAGGCATTGCGCTGGCCCTTTGAACAGGAGTGCCTTTCACCCTGGAGCTTAGGCTTCTGAGCCGCTCTCTGCCCCCATTTACACCAGTTAACCATAGCCCCCCTTCCCTTCCCAGTGCCACCTTCCTTCCCTCTCCTGAGACCCATGCAGATCATTGGCTGCGCCTTCGTTCCTGTTCAGGTGTTTTGGGGGCTGGAGGGAATGCGATGAACGCAACAGCATGCCAGATGGTTAAACATCCTCTGATTGTTCGACATTAGAGACGAAAGGGACCGGCTGGATCATCAACTCCACTCCCCTGCCAGAGGAGGAGACAGTCCTTTTTAATAGGGCATCTGCTATTCAAATGATACCGTGCTTGATCTGAGACACAATGCCAAGAAGTGGTGCTAAAAGGCTGACAGATTCCTTTCCCAGCCGCAGTTCCACTTGAGAGACACTCAGATCGGCCGGTTCCCAGGGTTTTAGTCGTTCGTCGGTAATTGTACCAGTTGGCATCACAGTAATGAAGCAAAATGCTTTCCTCACAACATCGATATACTGTTGAAGTCCTCCACTTGGGAGTGGAGGCTCATGGTCATGCCTTGGAGAGCCACATGCAGTAGACCTTCACTCCCAATTAAGGCTCATGTGCTCAGCTCCGCTCTGCGTCACTCTGAACATAAGGTACCCTTGAAGTGGTTAACAGAGCAGCCTGTTAACTTCATGGTAATTGCTGTAGGCGGGAGCAGGGACAGCTATAGAGGTTGGTATCCGAGGCCTGTAGCTATACCTGTAATTAATCATAAGTACCAAAAAGGCATTTATAGATGGGGTGGTTTGAGCCCTAAAGCCTGTAACTTTGCCATAAGGAAAAGACCCTCTCAGCTGTATGAAGCTTAGTAATTGGAGTGACTAGTGTATGTGTACCGCTGCCCCCTACTGGAGAGACTCAGTGTGCTTGACTGTGTGTCAGAGAGCCCTATACTGCTACCGGTAACCAATGGTACTATACTATACTGTACCCTAACTGCTACTGGTAACCTTTAGCTCAAGCAGAAGTCGTCTGTGCTTTCAGACCTGGAGGCTTTGGGTCCCAGAGAAGTCCTGTGTGGTCTTGGAGTACAATATAGTGGCTACCCTGATGCCGTAGCTGGCCATGGCTTTATTACAGTATTTTCACATACTCTGCAATGATTTGCCCCCCTTTGTGCCAAGGTGACGCCAGGATCTGGGGGGAGGGAGGTTTGCATTCAGAGTTGGTTCTTTCCTTCACTCTACCTAGATGCTTCTGCAGTGCATTAAATGGTCTTGTTAGGCAGCTTGCCATAGAGTTGAGCCTGCGCAGTGGTGCCCCCTTTCCCCCAGCCATGTTCAGTCTGTTGGTTCTAAACCCCGTTTCAACATGGTTCAGCCGGAAATGGATTCACACCCCGGCCATTCGACACTTTACAGAGAAACCAGGGGAAGGAACACAGTCCTCCCTCTCCAGAAACAGAGGTTCCTGCCCCCTGAGCTAGCAGGAAATCACATTTAGCTGTAGAAAGCATAGAGCCAGTTAACAGTCAGTTCAACAGCTCTGACTCCACACGTTCATTGTGCTCCTTATCAACATAATACTCATTCCCTTTCCAAACACACAATTGCGGGGGGATTCGACGGAAACCACAGACAGGGCGATCATGGAGTTAAAGTGAAAACCAGTCGATGGGCAGAAATGCAGAGAGCATCACTGATTTGAAATAATCAGAACAATCTAGAGCCAGGGAACAGCAAAAGTAGATTGACAACTCAGGAGCTCTTTCATTATAAAAGAATATTAATGCTCCCGGCAAAAATAATGAATGTAGTGCCCTGCATTGATTACGCTGAGCAGGAAGCACAGTGTGCTTAGCTCATCTCTGCTCTGGATTATGTCCTAAAGAGGCCGCATCAATTTAGCCTGCGTGATAATAGTTTATGCAAACTGAACGATGGCGAGGGTTTATTTCAGTCTCTTCCCAGACAGCCGGAGGTCTCCTCCCTCACTTGTTCTCATGAGCTTTCCTGCCGTGTCACCTATAGATCATAGAATGAGAAAGAGACAGCGTGTGTGTGTAGAGAGAGAGGATAACATATGGTTCCTAATGTCATAACGCTTAGCACGTCACAGGGCCCACGATTTCTGGTACCAACCAGATCTTGTCAAAGCCGGATTGTAGTAACCCTTACTCGAGGGAGTAGAGTTTGCAGGCTTGGACCCAGTGCTTGCTACCGGAATTAAGGCATTTTCCTGTCAAGCCTGCCAGCCCTTCCAGTTGGCTGGCTGTCAAAGGTGCCCCCATTGAGCACATCTCGGGTGAGCTGCGGAGCTGCTTCCATCCTGGCGGAAAGCGTCCGTCAGTCCGCAAAAAGAGACACTTGCTGATAGCCATTGCTCTGGGTTTTAGGGTTTTCAGAGCCCCTTGCCCAGCTGACCTCCGGAAGCTTTCTGACTCTCTTTGTCTGGCGTTTCCGTCAAATCCACATGCAACAGCAAACCAGAGGGGTATTTAGGATGTGAGAGCTAAGCACCCAGTAGGCCAGAGAAGGTAAAGCAGTGGGCATTGTGGGCAGTGGGAAGGAGGGGGGAAAACAGGGTAACATCCTACATGCAGGGAGAGCAAATAATCAGCTCAGAGCCCTTGAACAAAGTATCTCCCTCACGGGGCTGATGGGGAAACTGAGGCACAGAATGATCAACCAGTTTCCTCACAATGGCAGTGCCAGGAATGGAATTCAGCTCTTCTGACTTCTCCTCTCTGCCTGTGGGAACAGGCTGTCCCCTCCCATGCCAGTGGTGTTATGGAAGAATGAGTCCCTTGCCAGGAGTATCTGGGTGTATTGCTGCCCGGGGCACGACAGTTGGCTGTAATGCTTTGGTCTCGGTCTGGGTTTTGAGTGGTGTCAGCGGCTGTAATGTGTACAGCATGTCAGACTGGATGATGTAGTGATTCCTTCTGGTCTTAGACGCTGTGTGTGTGTGTCTACAGGTTTGTGGGACCTGGGCTTGTGGACTCAGTATTTCTAAGCCTGCAATTGCGCATCCACACTGCATTGTAACCCTGGCTTACAATTGCTGGAGCTGGGTCTCCAAGCCGTGCCAACATGCCCATATGCCGCACGATGCAGACCTGGCTCGGGTCTGTAGCTTGAGCTGTGTCCACACTGCAGGACGGCAGGCTTGGACCCGAGTCTCATCGGGAATCGGGCTCTGAGTAACCCCCTGGCCTGGGTCCTGAGTGCTTGCTGATCTGAGTCATGCTGATTTTTGTGTAGACAGAACAGAAGAGGGCTTGGGCTCATGGCTGAGTCAGAACCTGGACTTACTGTGCAGTCTAGACTTCCCCGAAGGAAGACTCTGTGTGTGGGATGGGACTTGGTAGGGAAGCTACCACGGATCCTACCTCGTCCCCCCTCTGCTAGTGCAGGGCTGCTCCCTACAGCATCTTTTCCTCTGGTCGTTCCAGTTTCAGATGCTTCAAGCGATGGGCCTTCGGCCTCCTTTGAGTAGCTTATTCCATGGCCACAGACTGTGATCTCAGGAAGGCTTTCCCGCGTTTACCTTTTCGGACTGTCATCCAGCTTTTTCCACTGATTGTAATGGGCGCCAGCTCAGCCCTTGAGTCTCTTCGGAGCGTGATTCTGCGCCCGCCGCGTAAAGCAGGACGAACTTCATTGACGTCAGTCGCGGTCGATGAGGATTAGGCCCCCAGTTTGGAATCCACACCTTTCCTTTTGAGAACGGCTTTGCAAACCGCTGGGGTGCGGTACCTCAGAGAAAGCGGCACTAAAAAGAGCCACGCAAATAACAACCCAGGAGTCTCTCACACTCGCCCTTTTGTCCAGGGGAAAATATACAGGCAGCATGTAAACATCAGCGTGTTCCTCTGGTCTGGAAACATTGCTGTATCTTTTCAGAGGGGAGCAGTGTTTTTCGTGCATGCACCTATGCTGCTCGGAGTCTAAAGACGTGGTGTTCAGGAAGCGCGAGGGAGAAGCCAGTTTTATCTCATTTTTATAAGTTCAGTGCTCACAATTTTTTCTTCTTGCTGGAAGAGAATCTAAAGAATCTGAGGGGGCTCCGGAGTTGGGAATACGGGAAACAGGGTAGGCAGGATTTGTGTTTCGTTAAGGACAAACTGTTCTGCTTGAATTTCCAGCAGCCTCTAAATCTTGTCGGAAGGCGAGAGGCAATTTGGGTCAGTGTGCAGAGATAAAGAAAGATGCAGGGACGCAAAGATGTGTTTGCACAGCTCGCCCTTGGCTTTCCTGCCTGGGAATACTCAGATAGCCGGGAGCCACGCTGCCTCCTTAAGGGGGTTTGCTAGAGGGTGGGGGGCAGGGGGTCGCATTGCAGCGAGGGATGACATCATCGAGCTGGCAGCAGGCAAGGTAGCACTTTCCATCTCCAGCAATCACATTGAGGGAGATCGGCTGCTTATTCCCCACGGGATATGGACGCTAATGGAGCGGCTGCAATTTGGCTGTAACCTGTTCCTCTGAAAAAGAATGAATGGTTCGATCCTCATCAGCAAAGAGAAGCCAGCATTCTCGGAAACGAGCCTGGAGAAATATTATAGCGGTGCCCTCGTCATCTTCCTTGGGAGGCAGGCAAGGAGCAGCAGCTGGGAGTGGGGGAGGGAAACGCTGGGTGCCTTCTCAAGGTTGAAAATAAGTGAGGATTGAAGAAAGGAGTCTCCAGAAGAGAAGGGCACAGAGACTGCTTCATGCACCGGCCAGATATACACGTAGGGGCAGGTGATCATTTGGGGCACTTCCCTTGGACACCCAGGAGCAGGGGGATGTCCCAGGCGAAAGAGCACTAACTCTGTTCTGTGTCAGTGCATCCAAAGCATCACAGAGCGGGTACCGGATTGGCCCTGGGAGCGCCATCAGACGTGGGCCAGAACCAACCTCCTGACCAGAACACGACCCTCCTTCCCCCTTTCCACTGGGACTAGATTTTGCAAGTGGGGCCCATCGCTCAGGAATATAAAACATTGAACTTGTCTTGCGAAGGCAGTGTTAGACATCCCCTCTCTCAGGATTTAGGGTTCAGTGGAGGAGGATGTTGTATAGGGAACCAAGGCAGAGACCGGAGAACCCAAAGCTGTAGGTCTCCACCATCATTGGCTTGTCTGATGAATCATGATGGCTGCGAGCTCTCCTTAGGGGCTTCTAGATTGGGATTGGTCATTCCAGCACTCTTCATGTGCACCAAGTAAAACAGAGGCTGTTATACTTGGCAGGCTCTGCGTGTATGTATGTGAGAGACAGAGGCCTTGGTTAGGCTATAAAATAAATAAATGTATGTAAGTCATATGCTGGAATCAGAGCCCTTCTCTTTGTGGTACTCGTGGGCAGGCCCTACAAGTCCTGTGCATTGTAACAAGAAATCATTCAATTACACAGAGCCTTTGGAGAGAGAGCTTGTAGTTCTACAGCCAGACATCAACCAAATGGGCTGAATGCAGCTAATATGTAACTCAGCTGATCTGCTGCCGTCAGAGGCTGCATTGTATTCACCTCCTAAAACAATGGCAGGAAACTCAGCTGAGTGCAGATGCTTCCAAGCAAACAATGCTTCTCAGGATCAACTGAGGCATGCAGCTCCAGAGAGGCTGGCTGGAGCTGTTGCCACTCTGTCTGAGATCCTAATTGTGTGTTGTCCTGAATTCAACTGTGGATGCAGAGAGATTCACGCGCCTTCTCTTGATGCAGTTCGCTAACTAATCGGGTGGGTTGTTACAGATTTTCCATTCGTCCTGCATATTTCCAGGGTTTTGCCCTTTAAAAACTCGCCAGGAACCTTAGATAATTGGATCGCTTCACTCCAGCACTTATAGTGCTCCTTCTAGCAAGTATAGAGAAGTCAGGGCAATAGCGGGAAGCAGACACTGATCTGCTCCCCTAAGGAAAAACTGTCAAGTTGCTATGTGTGACTCCAATATGTACAGACCCCAGGCTTTAAAATGACACTGAGTGGGTCCTGAATCAGCTGGGTGTTGCGATGGTCATTGCAGCAACGCCTAAGTACTTTAAAAATCTGGGCCTCCGGGCCTTGGTGTACTCCTCTTTAAGGGGGTTCCAGAGGCTGTTCCCAGCCAATGCGTAAGTTCTCAGCTATTCTGACTTTATGAAGTGCACCATTGCGCTGTCCAGCTACGGTATGTCAGGGATCTGTGCCCCAGCCCACTGTGATAGCAGAAGTAATTCAACCAATCACCACCCTTACTCTACTCTTAAATTTGCATGCAGCAATTTCATTGGTTGTATGAAGGCGACAGCTCCGGTGGTGGATTACTGGGCGCAATTGCCGCCACACAAATCAACACAACCACCCACACCACAACTCAGCTAGCGAGCCGCATAACCCCAAACGCTCACAGCCGCTCACCGCAACACCCCTCTCATTCGCCCCCACACCGAGCTCGCCCAGCACAACGCAACTCACACACAACAACACGACGAGTACACACAGTCACCCCGAACATCGCTCACGCCTAGCATGTTGACGTCCATATGAAGTGATAGAAACGGGTGTGGGACTGGTTGAGGCTCTTATTGTGTGGAATATCACCAGAGTCACTGGGATTTACCATCCCATTTTTAAGTTCTCAGCCAATTTCAGCTTTGTAACACGTCTTTACAGATTGTACCCATGCAGCAGCACGGGCTTCCAGCTACTAGTAACGATAGGTTTTGTAACAAACTGGCTAGTGTGTGTGTACACTACTACCCTCTTCTGGATGGAACTGGAGCTACCACGCTGGGTGTCAAAGGCCCTATAATGTCAGTAGCTAGGATTCTCTCTTAGCACGAGTGGTGGTATGCCTGTTTCTGGAGCCGTAGGATGCGTCTTCTATCTTGGCTGTCTCTGTGAACTTCCAAGCGGTCACAAGTGTGTAGCAAAGTGACACCTGTGAAATTCTTGAAATCCCTCAATAATGATTGTAGCCATATTGTTCCTGGAGAAAAAAAAATGCAATGAATTAAAGACACACTCGTGGATCATAAATGTGTCTCTACCAGGTGTCCTCTGAAAGCTTTTCCTTATTGGCCCAATAAAAGGCCTGACCTGCTTTACCACTCCTTGCTAATCACTTCCTTGTGAGTTTTATATCTTAAAAATCCCACCCAGTGATTTTTGCCTGCATCAGTAAGTCCCATTTGTGTGATTTCAGGCAGGTTCTCTCTGCACATCAAAAAACCCAGGTCATTCCCTTTTCACAGGCATGTGGCATCTCTGGCACAAGCTGTTGGCTTGCACGCTAGCCACTCCAGCTCCCGCAATCCTACACCCTAGTCCCTGCGAGAATTTCTCAGAGAAACAGAGCAGTGATATTGGTGGATGGAAGAGGGGAGAGTTGGTACACAGTTTAAGTAAACGCTCAGCATCGCTTCTCTTCTTAAACCTTGTTGCCAGCTGCCTTTCCAGGCTGGCAGAGTCAGGCATCATTGTATTGTATCTAGAGAACTTCTAGGGTGACCAGATGTCCCAATGTTATAGGGGCAGTCCCAGTATTGGGGGCTTTTTCTTATATAGGCACCTATTGCCCCCCATCCTCTGTCCCAATTATTCACAGTTGCTATCTGGTCACCCTAAGAATGTCCAGTCATTAAAACTGATCTCTGTCCAACCCCTCCTTCCCTCCAAAAGAAAACAAGGGATTGATTTTCAATGAATTTTTGAAAAGCAGTTGGAGAACAAAATCTTTGAAGCCTTCCTTTCTAGTAGAAACCACCTCAGAATCTTTTCTCCCTCCACTCTTGAATTTGGTGTCTGTTTTGGACATCTACAGTACTGGGATTCCGTTATGATGAGCTGCTTGTGTGACTTTAAAATCAACCCCATTTTTGTTCCCTCTCCTTATCTAAGACTCTGGCCTCTCCCATGGTCTCTGGGCAGATGACTAATTGGGTCATCTGGCAGAGCAGGGGGTTCCCAAGGTTTACCAAACCACGTGGCAACTTGCCAGGCCCTTGTGGGCTGCTCCTGCTTTGCACAGAACAGAGCAGAGCAGCTTCCGGCACTTTTCATAAAAGAAGAACTGCAGCCTGCAAGTCGAGGTCCTGGTGCGTGATGCCCTGTCTGGATCCAAGCAGTCAGCCTCGATGGTGGCAAGAAAAGGGGCTTCAGGGTTCAGCACACGGAGAAGGAAGAAAAATGCATTTCCGAACTGGGGAGAGGCATAAAGAGTAAGAAGGA
Source organism: Mesoclemmys tuberculata (assembly GCA_007922155.1). Taxonomy (NCBI): domain Eukaryota; kingdom Metazoa; phylum Chordata; order Testudines; family Chelidae; genus Mesoclemmys; species Mesoclemmys tuberculata. The sequence goes on from ML675643.1 coordinate 9,974,229, forward strand.
ACAGACCTCAATGTGCCAGGGGCATGTGAGATTCTGCATGTTCACCAGGGAATGAGCAGGAGATGGAGGAGAGGATACCTTGCCCTTCTCCCTCCTTCTCCCCGCACTTAAGAGACCGTTTACAGATAAATTGCTGCGGCAACAGTTGCTAAACATGCACCACTTCCAGGACCTGGGGGCCAGGAGGGAGGGGGCTTGATCCTAATCTATTAAGCATCTGTAGAGTTTAGGTCTTTTGGATGAAAGTTGCTGTGGATGGAGGCACATACGGAGACACTGGTTGCAGCTCCATAGTTCAGGCCGAGTTGAGTTTTTCACTTAATGCAGCAAGAGCAGGATTTATTAACTGTTGTTATTTATTTGGTGTTATTAACTACCCCCATCAGTTTTGCTCCGACCCAAGGCTGATCCTCAGCAAATATGGTCAGTGTTTGATTGACCCTTGGGGACTGCGGATGCAGGCTCCTGTACTTGGTTTGAAAAAATCCCAGCCTTTGAAGGGTTACAACATTTATAAAATCAGCCTCCCAGGCTTTATCAACAGAGACATTTGAGGGTGGGTGATTTTCACCTTCCCCTCCAGCGCTGAGCTGTGTTTTAGGTGGTTACTTGGCTGAGATCACTATATCTCCCCTGCCATTGCAGTGCCATTGTAATGGGGATAAATATCAGTGGAGATCAGCCCCTTCCACCTTCCATTCCTATGTTCCTGTTGCTTTGATCTTAGTCACAATGCAAAAAAAATAAATATATAGCACAAGTTCCATCCATGTGAAAGCCCCACACTCTGACATCTATTCACAGCAAATACTCTTCTGCAAGTTAGAAGGGACTATTGATTTGATCAGTGCAAGTAGATTTCTCAGTGCATTAAAAGCTCTGATTATAATTAGCTGCCTTATTTCCCAGGAGCCTCCTTCCTTAATGCCCCTTACAGAGAAGATGCAATTGATTGTAACTTCCTCATGAAAAAATAAAATATCAAGAGCAACGTCCGATGGACAGTCTCTCAACTCACTCGGAAACAGGTTGCCGTGGTATGTGCAGACTAGCAGGGCGGGGAAATCCCCAACCACTTAAGTGCTGTGTCTGGAGAGCCTTTTTCAGAGCAAGATACATAATCACGTTGTTTAATGCACTTTAGCATTGTATTTAATGACTGCCATGATCCCGTATCAAATACGTCTCGTTCTGCCCACAGCACTTTGTCCTGCCTCCCTCCCTCTCTCAATGACTTGGGGAGGTTAGTCCAAATTTAAGTTCTGTTCCTCTCTGAAGAAATTCAGTTACATTCATGCTTCATGCCAAATGCTACCCTGGGGTGCATGAGAGGGTTTCCCAGTGGGAGCCTTGCATGTGCAAATAAAGGTAGAATTTGGACCTTTGCTTGCCAGGGTCCAATCCAGGTCCCCATAGCAAATAGACGTTGTGCAGGAGATGTCTCTGGGGAGGTGGGAGGAATGGAACACTCCCCATTCCAAATCCTAGGGGCACCAATACTGCTGCAGCCACAGGCTGGCTTTCCCCTGTTTCTTGCAGGCCTTGAGCATCCGGGCAAGGTGGATTTGACCCTAAGCATTGGGCATTTAAGGAGTAAGTCAGTGCTTGTGTGGTACCAAAAGATTTCAGTAAAAGGAGGCAGAAGAAACAGTTATTTTTAGAGGTCATCACAGCACCCACAAGCCTAAAAATTGGGCAATTCCTGGAACTCACGCAGGAAGGGGGGGACTCTTTGTCAGCTGCAGAATGAAGCTTCCTCAGGGCTTCCTGCACGCAGCCATGCAAGATGGGCGAGGCTGATGTGCAGACCCACCGTTGCAGAGGCAGCTGCACTTGCTGCAGGGGTGGCAACGCTGTGGGCTCAATCCAGCCCCTCCGCCCCCCATTCTTGGGCCCCTGCCTATGTGCACGACACGCGGCCCAGTTTCTCAGAGGTCAGCAGTCAGCCCCTTGTGCGGCGCGGCGTCTGTTTCTGACACCTGGGGTGGCGGAGATCCAAAGAGGACGAGGCTCTGCTGGGAATGAAATCCGAAGTGAGCGGTCAGCCTGAGAGTCTCGCAAACTGCTTCAGCGTAGGCTTATTCCAGTCAGCGCTCAGCACAGACCTGTTGCACCAACACAGACGAGCAGAAAACAACGGCAGTGCTATTTTGTGGCAGGATTTTTTTTTTATCGTTATGGTGTGCGTTCCAAAGGGTGCCTTCATCTATTTCACAATCCTTTTTTTTTTTTTAAACATTTTAAATGAGCCACTAATCCTGCATTCCCCTGCCAGTCTTTGTAAAAGAAGCCACTTGCCAAATCTCAACTAATTAAAATACTTTTGTTCTTTTACTGGGGCTTCAGAGATGGGTCAAGGAGGGTGAGGGAGCCTGCTTGCCCCATTTCTTCATTCTCACCCGTACATGCTGGGAATGGGGCCAGCATGACTCACTCAGCTCATTGTTAGGGCAGGACAAGTATTTGTATGTTCGCTGCAAAACCATAGATGGCACAGCTGCCGTTTACAGTAAATCTGAGTAACTTGTTTTGGGCACAGTGTTTGAAGCACTGTATGCATAAAACTAGCTCTATCCTACTGGAACAATCGAATCCTGCTTCCTGCATCTGCCATTTCCACTCTGCTCTCTCAGTTTCCCTGCTCTGGCCTGCAAACTGGCATTTTTCACTCTTTGCCCCCCTTTTACATTATATTCTAAGGTTTTTCTTTCCCCAGTAATTTCATGGGTTTTGACTCAGGACCTAGATTACTGATTGTGAAATCCTATAAATGTATACAGCACTGATCCCTTTCTCAAAGACATATCAGTTGACTCTGAAAAATATTTGGGGTCAGATGCAGGAGCGGCCATTCAATTCTTTACAATTGCCCACTGCAAATAATTCACCTTAGGGTGGTATTGCTGTTGTTTGCCAGGTGAAGTGAACTGAGAACTGCAAACACAGCTGTAAAGTGAACTAGACAGAAAGCAAAATTGTGAAGACATTAGTGGCCACCGCTGTATTCAGTGTCACTGTGCAGTTGAGGATATGCCCAAGATCACAGCTGGGGAAAATCAGTATCGCTTCAATGAAGTCAATGTCAATTTACAGCAGCTGAGGATCCGGCCCTGTATTTTTAAAAGGATTCTATTGCCATAATCAGATTGTAGCTGGGCCAGTCACAACCACAATCCTTGAACCAGCAATGCAAGAAGTTTCTAAAATGGAGCAGGGCCATGTCTGTCTTTCTGGAGCGCAGCCATGGTTAAAATATGTTCCATCGAGGGGCATTTTCCTTGTCCCATGATTAGCGCACTTGATGGTGAAACTCATGTCTGTGTAGAAGTCCAGCATAAAACCTATGCACCCGACTTCAGTCCTGCTTTAAGCCTCCAAAAGAGTGCTGAAGTGATCCATAGGTGCTGTGCTTTCCCGTTAGATGGGAGGGTGTGAATTTCACACTTAATGCTAAAGAAGACAGTATCGCTAACCCCAAATATTCAAATAGCAGATTGTCTTTAAAAAATCATAAGGTTTTTTTTGGGGGGGGGGAATCATTGATTGGTTCTCTTTATTTGCCTTTCGGTTTGGGGCCTTGGGGTGATATTTTCAAGCTTTTCTCCACAACTGCAAAGGTTAGAAACTTACTTAAAAAAAAACAGAATGAAAGCTCAGGTTTTTATGTAATCACATGACTCCAGGAGCTGGGGCTTAAAGAAAAACATCAAATATCACGAGACTCACAATGAAATCATAAGGGTTGAGCGGAGACTGATGTGTCTGAAATAACTGTATTGAAAAATTTGGAAACGAACTGGGGAAAAAACAACAGCTGCTTTTTACTGAGAGAGAGAAATTCAACTACACAGTCAGGAGAGACTCACTTTAGTCTGACTCTAGACTCCCCTAGCAGGATACTGAATGATAACACGTACAACAGAAGGAACTCAAGAGAGAAGCATTATTTGACCATCAGAACAAACTCATCAGGGCAGGATCACCTAACACAGACTGGAGCTTATTAACCTTTTCATGGGGGTATCACACACACACACACCCCCACATGCATATGAGCAAGAATTTGCAAAGTTTTGCTGTCAGATCTGTGCTGACAACGTCTAGTGGATATCGTGCATTTGTTCTGTGGACAGAACTCACCTTCACATGAATGAGAATTACAGGAAGTGAATGGGAGATACCCAAGAGAGACATAAGGTGAATCTAAGGACTCGGCTACATGGGAAAGTTAGTAAAGCATACTAGCTACTCCACATTAACTCCCTGTGTGGACGCTCTTATTGTGCACTAAGGGCAGGTTTACACTACAAACTTGCATCAGTGCAGCTGCGCCACTGTAGCACTTCTGGTGAAGATGAGACCTCTCCTGTCGGCTTAATAACTCCACCTCTGAGAGATGGTAGCTATGTCAGTGGGAGATGCTCTCCGGCCGACACCGCACTGTCTATATGAGGGGTACTGTGCACAAGGGGTCCCTTAGTTCACAGTAAGAGTGTCCATCTGAGAAGTTAGTGTGGGCTGGCTAATGCACATCAGCTACTGAGGCCTTTTTCCCCAGGTAGAAAAGCCTGAAGGGGAAAAGCTTGCCTTGCTTTTCGTGGCTGCACTTTTCAGTATTTTTCAAAACCTGGCAACAGACAGCATGTGAGTTGTGTTCTGAAGGCTGTAGCAATTGTAACATTCGTTCTGTCTGACCCTAGGACTCGTGCTCAGGGACCAGAAATTTGCCGTCAGCACTGTACAAAATAGCAATTGCTTGGTCCCATCCAAAATAATTTAATTTCACAGTTTGCTGTGATGTGTACCCTGAATAAAAGAGCTTCTATTCTTCTGTTCTGAGGTTATCATGAGTATGTGCCTGTGCGTGTGAAGAAGTTGAGGAAGAAAACCTCCTTGAAATGGGTCATTTCAGAACACATTGCTGACTAAACTCTGTGGGCCAAATTCATAACTGACTTCAACTTGTCAAAATCAATGGAGTCACACTGGGAATTAATCTGGCCCGTTGGCAGTGGCATCAGGTGTTTCTCTTCCTAACTTAAGAGATTCAAGCATGTATTTCTGTTCTTTTCCCCTGCACTATGGAGCTAAGTTTAAGCCTAAATGGCATGTCTAAAATTCTCTGATGGGCTCCTTTTTATTTTTGTATCTGTTTTTGTTTGAAACTGACAGTACTACAGCTGTCCCCTCTAGCATTTGGCGAGAGACCACGCTGCATTTCTGTTATTGTACACAGAGCGAGTCAGAGTCTTTCACTGAAACATTTTTTGGACAAAAAAGGGGGTTTGCAACCAAAATGAAACTTTTCACGGAAAATTGTCATGTTGCTCAAAAACCAGAAACCAGAATTTTGCTGGTAAAAGCTGAGACACGGTTTAGTTAAACTAGTGCAACCCCTTTTGTGTAGAGACACTTTTACATTGGTTTCAAGATGGCTTAGATTCTTTTAGCGGAAGTCAGTTCTTTATTGATATAAGGCACTCCTGCACCAATTTAAGAGTTTCCACACAATGTGGTCATGCTAATCTAACTAAATTGATCTAGTTAATTCGATACAACTTTTGTGTAAGCAAGGCCTATGCTAGTAACAAAAAGGGCTATGGCCCCAATTCAGAAAGTTACTCATGTACGTGCCTAATTTTAAGCATGCCAGAAGCCTCATTGATGTCAGTGCTGGCTACTCATGTATTGAAAGTGAGATGTGCTTCAGTGCCTTGCTAGATTGGGGTCTGACACTAACTCATAAGGAATCAGAAAGACTGTAACATACTCCCCCATACATTAAAAGTCTGAAATTCCAACCTTGCCCTTAAACACAGCCTGTTGTGCCCATGTATTGCAGTGTGTATGATTACAGTACACACGAAAGCAGCCGCTGAATAATGGTGACATAATGGTTTCTGTTTAACCTGCTGTTTTCAGTCACTTGTAACTCTCTAATGTTTTCTCCTTTGGAACTTAAATGATCCAGGCTTTTGTCCCTGAGCAAAAATGGTTTAAAAGTTTTTTGACTCAAAAGGAGAGTGGAAATTTCCCACTGTAAAAACAAATTTTAAAAATCTTGCTGTGCCTTTTATGAGCAGCTCTGCAGCCCAAATGGCTCAGGATTGAAACTTGACACTTGATGTGGAAATAGCCCTCCTTGAGGAGAGGTGCCTTGAAGTGTGCCACTGATGTTTGGTTTTGATAGGACCCTCTGAAAATCATATGTGCATTATATTTTGAGCAGGCTCTTTCACCAAATTCTGAAGGCGTGAATCAAAGGGGGCTGTGTTGCACCTGAATGCATGTGTACAGTGTAAAGTGCAATGAAAGTGCCCAGGTTATGGAGGGATGCTGCGTTCTTGTGAAGTTTGCAGGCGGGACCCCTGCTCTGATGCATTTGGTGTAGGGTGGGGCACTGCATCTCCTCTGGTGTGCAGAAGAAGGCCTTTCTCCTCTAGCCCAAATGTACTAAGTGCCGAGCACAGGGCATTTCAGTGGTTTATCACCATATTATTCTAGATTGTGGAATTTACACTCATCATTACCAAAGTTTTGCAAGCCAGGGAATCTTTGAGCAGCTAAAGAATGAAACTACATCTCAAAGTTATTTCAATTTTTTGAATTTATAAAAAGACATTGGGAAATTCCATTTAAAAAACTGCACTATGAGAATCTTACAGTCAGGAAATGCCAAAAATGGTATTGCATGTGTAAATTTGACTCTGTCTCCTTGTGTATATGTGCCAAAATACAGTTTAAGGACATGACCACTAACTGTCTCGAAAAATTATAATATATTATCCTATCCTTTATTCAGTCTACATCTGTAACAGTTGTACTACACAGCACTATTTTGTGGAAGCCAGAATGAGAAGCATTTAGCTGAAAAGTACACTGTAAACAGTACTTACACAATCTAGTGTGTATCAATTATTCAACACAGAATAATAGTAAAAATTTACTGTCACATATAGGCCACCTAAATTCACAGCTAAATTATCTCTGTAGTTAACTGCCTTAGCCTCTGATGTACACCTCTGAAAAGCTGTGAATCTTGTTGAAAAGAAAATGTAAAGTACTTGGGTGTTAATGGATGCAATTTGGGAGACGGATGCCCCTCTCCGTTAGTCTCCTTTGACTATCCCATGTCTTAGACAGAGAGAAGAGAATATATCATAAACCGAGTATTGGTCTAATTCTGTTCTCATTCTAACATTGGTGTAAATCCAGATTAACTCCTCTGAATCAGTGAGTTACACCACTGTCACTGAGATCAGAACCTGCCACTAACTCAATAACTACAGACTGGACCTTGATGACTAGGGCACTACCAAATTTCACGGTCATGAAAAACGCGTCATGGGCCGTGAAATCTGGTTTCCCCAGTGAAATCTGGCTATTGTAGGAGAGACCAGATTTCACAGAGTGGGGCAGCCGGAGATCGGCAGCTCCTGGCCGGGAGCCCCGCTCTGAAGGCAGCACCACCACCAGCAGCAGCAGCTCAGAAGTGGGCGACCCCCAAGAGCCCCGTGATTGGGGGACATTGTGGTCACCCCACACGTACGTACACACATAGCCAGCCCAAGGTCTCTCACTCCTGAGTGCTGGACTTGGAGCCAGGGAGGGAGAGATGCTGCAGAATGCCACCCTCACTTCTGCGCTGCTGCGGACAGTAGCGCTGCCTCCAGAGCTGGGCCTTTGGCCACCCAACTCTGAAGGCAGCAGTGCAGAAGTAAGGGTGGCAATACCATTGTCCCCCCCCCCCACACACACACACGTCCCCCTTTTAGGTCAGGACCCTACGGTTACAACACTGTGAAATTTGAGATTTAAATATCTGAAACTGACATTTATGACTGTTAAAATCCAGTGACAGTGAAATTGACCAAAACGGATGATGAATTTGGTAGGGCCCTAAGTATGGCCATAAAAGGGTGAGCCGAATAATGTACATAAAAATTTGTAAAATATAACAAGTTACTGCATATGTATGTAAAGATGTAGAAACCTGTTGTATGATATTGTATGGGGAAATGGTAAGTGGTCATTTGTGTAATTAAAGACTATAGTGTAAGGCATGTGCAGAAGAGGGCAAAGTTAAGGTTGTGTACACTATACAGCCTTAATTATTGTATTTCCTGACTTTTGATTGCTTAATCTTGCATCCTTAACTTTTTGTTCATGTAGTTATTTGTATAGAATGATAAGTAGAGCTTACCATATACTAGTCTGAGAGCCTGGCAATCCCCTGGTAGAACAGCATGAGACAGATAGCTGTTCGACTAGAAAGAATATCATGCCTCTTTGAGTATTGGACTGTATTCTTGATATTTAATTTCCTTTCTTCTGGGGATCCGATTTTTTTGGCGGGGAGGAAGGGAAGGGAAAATACCCTAAAAAAAAAAAGAGAGAACGCTGTCACGCGGGCTGCATTAGGAGGGGGGGCATTTGTGTTGTTTGACATTAATATGTCAAAAGCATAGTAATTCATGTAAGACATACCATGTCAGATACTGTTAGAAAGGTTAGGATATGCTGAATAAGATGATAATATTTGTGTTCATGTGTACTATGTGTAAGGAAAGTTATGGAGATCTTTGATATCCCTGTATTTCAAACTGTGCTGTAGAAGACACACCCCAGACAGAGAGGCCACAGGACAATGGCCCGCTTAATGGCCCATCAAGACCTTTACAGAAGCCAAAGGCCTAGGAAGAAACTAAAGGCATACCTGAAGAGTTACCAGGATTGGCCCATGTGACTATGGACTTCATTTTGGTTCCAGTAAAGTTCCACAAGCCACATGGCCAGTAACAGAGGGTATATAAGATCAAACCACAGAAACCATTTTGTCTTCGTCTTTGCCTTGTGTCCTTGTTCCGGTCCAGCTGCGGACACGCCTCTGGATTAACACACTGTGCAACTGAACTGAAGGACTTAGACCCATCCAGGTACTGGATGTATACCAGAGGAACTATACAAGCCTGCAACTCCACAATTGTTCTAGAAACCTGATGTATATGGACTTTTAAATCATTTGTATATCTCTGATTGCTTTAAGCCTTTAACACTTCTCTTATTGTTTGTTTTTCTTTTACTAATAAACCTTTAGTTTTAGTTACTAAAGGATTGGCTGGCAGCGTGGTATTTTGGGTAAGATCCAAACTTATAGTGAACTGGTACTGTGGCTGATCCTTTGGGATCAGAGGGAATCTTTTAGTAAAGAGCACAGAGTTAAAGCAACTGGTCTCTTTACTGGACCCAGTGTCAGTTTGGGAGCCAGAGACTGAAATGCAGTAAAGGGGGCTGTGTGTATATTTGCACAGTGGCTTCTTGATAACCAGTGTGGGGGAATCAGAAGCACTGTTTTTGGCTGGTTGGGAAGTCTGACCGTGGTGTCACCCACCAGTGCTGGGAGAATTTGCTCTCCTTTTGCAGCCTGCCCTGACCCTGGCATTATCAGTGGGCTACCCTGGGCACGGACGGGTTACAAACGCATTTATCAATTAAGGAAGCATGGTCCATGTCTAGGAAGTAGTAGGGATCAAGACACATGGATTCCACTGTTGTTCTGCTGCTAATCTGCTGTGTAACTTTGGGCAAGTCACTTACATTTTCTGTGCCTCCGTTGTCCCATCTGCCAAATGGGAATTATGAAAAATTTACTCACCTGTGTAAAGTGCTTTCAGCTGTATAGATAACATGCAAGTGTTAATTAATAGTAATATCATGAGAAGCATCAAATAGTTGTCCTGATATGATTTCCCATTTAGTTATGATCTAGCATGTTGATACGGATTTACTTACACCAATTTTTCCAGCTGCACATTATTTACCTGAATGTAATGGCCCCTTTGCCATTATGGTTTATTTTGTAATTGCATATTTACTTTAAAAGTGAGGAGATATTATTTATCCAATAAGCCTGTCGTTTTTCTGGGGAGCATGGATCTGGATGTCCTGTCAGTCTGTACCTCAAAGCTAGTAGTGGTTTAATGCAGATGGGCCTATTTGAAAATAAGGTGTTATATTAATTCTTGTAAGTAAGTAGACATCTCCCTAATTGTTCCCTTGTGAGCCTCTACCAGCCCTGAGGCTTGGTTGCCACAGCAGGGGATAATTTCCCCGTCACACTACCCTCTAGAGGAAAATAGGGTGGGTCAGGCATTCTAATCCCGTTGTTTATTTCTCAGTTGCTTATTTCTATCCCAGGATCTACACTTTGTAAGTGAAAAGTTCCGGAGGGGTAGCCATGTTAGTCTGTCTACAGCAAAAATAACAAGAGTTCTGTAGCACTGTAAAGAATAAGCTTATGCCTGCAGAAATTTGTTAGTCTTTAAAGTGCTACAGGACTCTTGTTGTTTGTGCTTTGTAAGTATTGCCCTCAAAGCCAGGCAGTGTCATATTTACGTTCACTTATTTAAAGAAAAAATAAAATGACTTTGCAAACAAAGAGTGGGTCAGACTGGTATTTTCCTGTCATGCTAGTTGTTAATATTATGATTTATTCATATTATTGTAACACCTCGGACCCTAGACCTATACAAACACAAAGCAAAGAGATGGTCCCTGCCCCAAAGAGCTCACCATCTAACTAGAAGACTACAGACAATAAATGGATACAGACGGATGGGAGAGTACAAAGAAACAGTGAGACGATATTGGATAACATGATAGGCCGTCTTTTTAGAGAGGGAGTGGGCAGTCCAGAGACAGCAGGACAAGGAAAGTGGGAAGGGGAGGAAGGGAAAGAGTAGGGGTTAGGAATGGTGGCACAAGGGGGTCTGAGCTGATGGCCTGGACATCGCACACAAAGAAATAATGGTGTAAATCTGCTACCAAATTACGAGCGGCTTGGTCTACACTTACCCCGGTGATTCGGCAGCAGTCAATGGGAGTTACACAAACTATACAGCAAACGTGCATAACTCCCGTCAACTGCTGTGCTTCCCTTCTCTGCGCCATCTTCACCGTGTTCTCGTCGATGCCACGCCACTTGTGGGGGGGGTAGATTAACAGCATCAACTTCTGGATCGACTAACTGGGTCTTCACTGACCACTCAGTCGATCCAGGTAAGTCGCTGTGACAGCGGTGACTTTCCTGCTGTCGGTGTAGATATAGCCTTATTAATTAAATCTCCCACCACCCTTTTAAGATAGGGACATAGTGGAATCCCCGTTTTACTGGGGACCACTGAGGCACAGAGTAATTAAGCGATTATCCCAAAGTCACACGGGAAAACCTGTAGAAGAGCCTGGAACAGAAGCCACATATCCCGACCACCAGTTCAATGCTTTAACCGCACAGCCGCCCTTCTACTTATAAGCACCGAAAGAAAAACTTTGATCTGAGTTCCTCAAGAGAAATTAACTTTAGCATTAGAGCTGGTGATTAACACAATCATTAGCTGGATTAATGTTGGAGTTGCCAAAAATTAATCCAGTTAATGATTGCATATTTTCCTGTCACACAGATTTGATGGCTGAGCAGTATTAGAGCCACTATTATGAAGAAAAGATGGCCAGGTGATTAGGGCCCCGATTCAGTTAAGCACATGTACTTGTAACTTGACGTACATGATGAATCCTGTCCCTATTCAGTAAAGTGCTTAAGCACATGCTTGGGAAACTGAGTGTTCTTCTCGACAAGACACCGGGCTGTGAGTCCACCTCTGTTCTGTTCTTGGCTTAGCCACTGACCAACTCATAGACACATAGGCTTTAAGGTCAGAAGGTACCATCGTGATCATCTCATCTGACTTCCTGCACAACACAGACCACAGAACCTCACCCGCCCACTCCTGTAATAGACCCATAACCGCTGGCTGAGTTACTGAAATCCTCAAATTGTGGTTTAAAGAGTTCAAGTTACAGAGAATTCACCATTTACACTAGTTTAAACCTGTAAGTAACCCATGCCCCACACTGCAGAGGAAGGCAAAAAGCCTCCAGGGTCTCTGCCAGTCTGACCCGGGGAAAAATTCCTTCATGACTCCAAATATGGCAATCAGTTAGACCCTGAGCATGTAGGCATGATCCACCAGGCAAACACCTGGGAAAGAATTCTCTGTAGTAACTCAGAGCCCTCCCCATCTAGTGTCCCGTCTCCAACAGTGGGGGATTTTTGCTACTGGCAGTTACTGATGGGCCACAAGCTATTGGAGGCAGTCCCATCATAGCATCCCCTCCATAAACTTACCAAGCTCAGTCTTGAAGCCAGGTAAGTTTTTTGCCTCCACTGCTCCTCTTGGGAGGCTGTTCCAGAACTTCACTCCTCTGATGGTTAGAAACCTTCATTTAATTTCAAGCCTAATCTTGTTGGTGGCCAATTTATATCCATTTGTTCTTGTGTCCACCTTGGTGCTTAATTCTTCTCCTTTCCAGCTGTGTGACCGTAGGGAAGTAATTTCATCTTTCTGTTTCCCCTCCCAGTCTTCAGCCTTGTCCACCAAAACTGGACACAGCACTCCAGATGTGGCCTCACCAGTGCCGAATAGAGGGGAATAATCACTTCCCTCGATCTGCTGGCAATGCTCCTACTAATGCAGCCCAATATGCCGTTAGCCTTTGTGGCAACAAGGACACACTGTTGAGTCATATCCAGCTTCTTGTCCACTGTAGCCCCCAGGTCCTTTTCTGCACAACTGCTGCCTAGCTCGTCAGTTCCCAGACTGTAGCAGTGCCTGGGATTCTTCCGTCAAAAGTGCAGGACTCTGCATTTGGCCTTGTTGAACCTCATCAGATTTGTTTTGGCCCAATCCTCCAATTTGTTTAGGTTGCTCTGTATCCTATCCCTACCCTCAATGTATCTACCACTCCCCCCAGCTTAATGTCATCCATGAACTTGCTGAGGGTGCAATCCACCCCATCCTCCAGATCATTAAGGAGGAGGTTGAACAAAACTGGCCCCAGGACTGACCCCTGGGGAACGCCATTTGATACCGGCTACCAACTAAACATTGAGCCATTGATCACTACCCATTGAGCCTGATGATCTAGCCAGCTTTTTATCCACCTTATAGTCCATTCATCCAACTCATACTTCTTTAACTTGTTTGCAAGAATACTATGGGAGACTGTATCAAAAGCTTTGCTAAAGTCAAGGTATATCATGTCCACTGCTTTCCCCACGTGCACAGAGCCAGTCACCTCATCACAGAAAGCAACTGAGTTGTTCAGACATGACTTGCCCTTGGTGAATCTTGCTGAATGTTCCTGATCACTTTCCTCTCCTGTAACTGCCTCAAAATGGATCCCTTGAGGACTTATTCCATGATTTTTTGGGCGACTGAGGCGAGGCTGATGGGTCTGTAGTTCCCCAGATCCTCCTTCTTCCCTTTCTTGAAGATGGGCACTAGATTTGCCTTTTGCCAATCATCTGGAACTTCCCCCAATCGTCACAAGTTTTCAGAGATAATGGCCAATGGCTCGGCAATCACATCAGCCACCCTCAGCACCCTCGGATGCATTGCATCCGCCCCCATGGACCTGTGCATATCCAGCTTTTCTACATAGTCCTGAACCTGTTCTTTCACCACTGAGGGCTACTCACATCCTCCCCATACTGTGCTGCCCAGCGCAGTAGTCTGGAAACTGACCTTGTCTGTGAAGACAGAGGCAAAAAAAGCATTGAGTACTTCAGCTTTTTCCACATCATCTGTCGCTAGGTTGCCTCCCCCATTCAGCAAGGGGCCCACACTTTCCCTGACCTTGTTGTTGCTAACATACCTGTAGAAACCCTTTTTGTTCTCCTTCATGTCCCTTTCTAACTGCATGCTCGAGCAGTATTTTTACACTCCTCCCTAGTCATCTGTCCAAACTTCCACTTCTTGTAAGCTTCCTTTTGGTGTTTAAGCTCACCAAAGACTTCTGTTAGGCCAAGATGGTTGCCTGCCATATTTGCTATTCTTTCTGCACACTGGGATGGTTTGTTCCTGCGCCCTTAATAAGGTTTCTTTAAAATACAGCCAACTCTCCTGGATTCCTTTCCCCCTTGTATTAGCCTCCCAAGGGACCCTGCCCATCAGCTCCCTGAGGGAGTCAAAGTCTGCTTTTCTGAAGTCTTGGGTCCATATCCTGCTGTTCTCCTTTCTTCCTTTTGTCTGGATCCTGAACTCGACAATCTCATGGTCACTGCTGCCCAGACTGCCACCCATTTCTATTTCCCCTACCAATTCTTCCCTGTTTGTGAGCAGCATGTCAAGAGGAGCAGGGCCCCCATTGGTTCCTCCAGCTCTTGCACCAGGACGTTGACCAGAACACTCTCCAAAATCTTCCTGGATTGTCTGTGCACTGCTGTGTTGCTCTCCAAGCAGATGCCTGGGTGATTGAAATCCTCCATGAGAACAGGGCCTGTGATCTGGAAGTTTTCGTTAGTTGTCTGAAGAAAGCCTATAACCCTTTCTCCTGTGGTGCCGATCCCCGATTCTCCAGGTCTTCCCGGGTCCTCAACTGGTGCCGCTTCTGGTGGTTCTTTGGGATTTGTCTGCCAACCTAGAATCCACCCGGGATTCAGTGTGCCTTCGTTCTGGGGTCAGAGTCTGCAGCTGCTCCCTGGGGAGAGCCAATGGTCTGTGTTCTCTTTTCTCGTCAGCCAGTCCAGACGGAGCTGGGTTGCTTCCTTTTATATCTTGCTTCCAGGCTGAGCATGCCCAGAAGAGGTGAAGGGGTGTGGTCTCATCAGCCTACAGTGCGTCGTTAACCCTCTGTGGGCCAGGGCAGGGCTAGTACGCCCCATCACAGGGTGTTATAAGAATGGAGCACTGCCTCTCTAGCAATAAGATTACCATGGCTCATAGATTATAAAGCCAGAAGGGACCATTGTGAGTTGCAGGTAGTTTCCCAAAGGACCCCCAGCATTGCTCAGGTTGAGCCCAGATACCAAGCAAAACAGTGGAAGCCAACGAAAGCCTCATTCTCACACACTGAGAGGCAGACTTTGGCCTCCTCTAACAGGGCAGAAGGGAGTCTTCTGTTAGTGGCCTCCTTGCTACCGCAGCTGCATAACAGGCACGGACGGACCCTCCCTTCCTCTTCTCTCTCACAGTGTAGTTAATATGGAGTCTGACCCTGAGGCCCCTTTGTTCCACTGATTTCAGTGGCATTATTAACATGAGTAAGAGCTGCAAGATCCGCCCCGTCATTGCAAAAGAATCCGTTCTTAGACCATGTCTTGTGGTTCGTTCTGCAAAAATTCCAATGGCATAAAGAAAACAGAACTTCCTGCTTAGTGTCATTTTGTCTTCCAGTGACCTACCAATCATTCCTCGCTTGGCCATTTCACCTCTCTTCATGTTACATGTAAGTTGGACATCCAGTGCCTATTTATTTTCACATCTCTTTTTGACTAGTCAGTCAGTGTGTACCTGTTTGCAGGTTTCAATTGCCCTTTCTGCTTTTCTAAATACTGTCAGGTGATGAGAAAAGAAGTTAAATCTGAGTGAAAACTGGCAATTACTGGACAGATTGACTTTTTTTGTGGTCAGATGATTTTGAAAGCCCATCCTAAAATGGTACCATCTAGCATCTGTCAGCTACACAAGCTCTTACAATACTATGGGGTGGGGGCAAGAGAGGTGGATTTGACAGGATAGACTGTGGGAAGGTGTCCTGAATCATAAAGAGAGAAGAGAAAAAACTTCTTTTCTTAACTTCTTTTCAGTTTTGCGTATAGCTTCTGAGTCTTAAGAAAACTCTCACATCTGTGGATGCCCTGAGCCATTATTCCACACTTTAGAGCTGCGTCAAAAGATTCTGCAGAAGCCCAATTTCATGAGAGGGCCAAAGTGCAAACGTTCATCGTTTTTGGGTTTTTTTAAGTTATTATTTGGGGTGGGATTAGTTACCCTCTTTCAAATCAGAAGCTGCAGGGAAGCGTTGCTGCAATCTCATCCCAGTGGTTTAGTAAAGGGAAACAGTGGTGTTGATTTCAGGGTTCCATGCCCGGTTGCCCATGGGCCTGAAGGCAGGATGCAAAGGGGGTTTCTTGTTTTGCTGC
The DNA here is from genome assembly GCA_007922155.1 of Mesoclemmys tuberculata. Lineage (NCBI taxonomy): Eukaryota > Metazoa > Chordata > Testudines > Chelidae > Mesoclemmys > Mesoclemmys tuberculata. Next base: position 9,990,211 of record ML675643.1, read on the forward strand.
CATGCTGTAGTCTTCTGAAAGATTTGGCAGTTGACTAAGACACTACCATCCCACTAGCCCCATACAAGTTTTGCACAGTAAGCATTCGCTTTTCGTTAGCTGCAGGATCCATTTAAAAATTGCTATCCTTTTTTATAAAACTCTCCAGCCTATTTCATGACCCATCTCTGCGTCACTGTATGCTCCCTCCATACGCTATTGAAATACCAAACTCTCTGGTGACCTGTCAAACAATCTAGCCACCATCAGTGCGACAGCCTCCTCTGCTAGCACCTAGAACGGTTTCCTTATTCATTCGCCACCTCACCATCAGCTGATTCATCCCCATTTCCCATCAGAGGAACATTATTTCTCACTGACTGTTGTTTGTGCAATGTCACAGGTGTGTATGACGCCAAAACAAATCAAGATGGAGTCTCTGGCCAGAGAGACCTCAAATCTGTTTAGATCAAATTGTCACCTTTGCTCAGGTTGATTTTAATAGGGTTACTCATGGAATAAGACAGTATGCAGTGTGAGTAGAAGTAGGTAAATCTTGTCAATAGTTAAGAACAAAAGAAGAAAATAATACAGGAAAGAGACTGAAAAAGAGAAGAACAAGGATGAAGATAAGCCGGATTCTGTCTCCCTTACTCATAGATAGTAGTACCTTTACTCCTTCAGTAGCCCCATTGAGGCCAATATATTTAAAAGGTTATATGATGAGCTGAGAGATCTTAATGGTTACAATTTTTTGTTAATATTCATTGGTTTTATTTCCCTTGTCTGTACTCCTGAATTTCTCCCTCCTGCTATTATTTGATTTTTAACTCTTGAAAGCATTCTGCAAAGTAGTTTGTCTAATAGATGCGCCGCAAAACAAAGTGGCATTGTATACATTTGGTTGGACCAAGATAAGAGTTTCAAAACGCCAGGCCAATAAAGATTACTTCTTCAGATGTTGGCAGCTTTTACAGAGCACTTAGTGTTTAGGAGCTGGGTGATGTGTTAACCTAGTAACTGTGATTTGCATAGACACAATACAGGTTTTCATTTTATGACAGGTTCTTGGCCTGGAAACTGTCGTATTAAACCTCACACTGGCATGTTGACCCATTAATCAGTACCACGCTATTTACCTTGTCTTGCCCTTTTTTTTTTTTTTGAGATAATAAACATTTTATGCTTTGTCAGCATAATGTAAGGCTAGCCCTTCAATGTTTCACAATCCTTTTAAGAGCCTTAATACTAGAGGTAATAAATGCACCAGTGGATAGAGCTCAGTGCTGGATACACGGAGAGTCAATAGACTTAGGAGTAGGATACTATGTATGCATGGGTGCAGTGCCATGAGGAAACAAAACAACTGGGTGGGCACGAGTGCTTTGCATTGTGGGAAATGCCTGTTCCAGAAAGCTCTCTGATCTGCCGTGCTGCTACAGATCTTCCTAGGAGCAGGATGGCTGGGGTCAGCAATTTCAACGGGCGTTTCTGCTGAACAGAAAGGATGGTTTTTAAATGCCACGGCGAGTTTAGGATTTTATATAGGGGACTACTAAATTGTCTGCTGCATTTTCAGATCTGCCCTTTTCGTAGGTAGAAACCCTCCCCCAAAATGGTGCCCCAGTCATCCAGTTCCTTTAAAAATGCCATAGAAAGGGGCTGTGGTTAAAAACCACAGTCCAGGATTCTCTCTTCTCTTTTACTGTGAGGCCGGAAAATCTGGGCAGGAAGGTCACAGCCTCCCTCCCATATGAAGAATTGGTTGCCTTTCATGAGAGAGATTTTCTCTTTGCAGCTACCCATAGCAGGGAGGGACAATATCAGAAAGGACAATATAACTAAGGTCTGGTCTGCACTTAAAACTTAGGTCAGTGTAGCTACAGCACTCGGGCGTGACAGATCCCTACCCCTGAGCACCATAGCAATGCCAACCTAGCTCCCGGTGTGGATGCAGCTCGGTCAACCGAAGAATATTTCCATTGGCCTAGCTACTGTTGTTTGGGGAAATGGAATTCCTACAGCAAAGGAGATCCCTCTTCCATCACTGTCGTCTGCATTTGCATTCAGAGGTTACAGCATAGCCCTGTTGCTGTAGCACCCCTAGTGTAGACGTGGCTTAAGACTGTGGAACCCTGTATTTTGTGGCTGTGAGTTAATAAATTGCGAAAAGCAGGTCTTTTGCCACCTAGCTGAATGTATGTAACTGCATGCATCTAGCTTTCACGGTGATGAGTACATTTGAAAGACAGACAGACATGGAGTGAATTCTCGGTGCCTTCAATTTCCACCTGTCCTGTAGGAAAGAAATCTTTTTCACAGGAACACAGTGTTACTCAATAGAATTTACACTGTGGTCAGGAAATCCCCAATAGAAAAGGAGGAATTTTAATGCAAAAAACAAACTAACAACAAAGGTCTTTAAGGATCTGATCTTCAGTTATTTCTTGCTCTGACCCTTTTCTTTCCAGTGCCTCAGCTTTGCAATGAAGGCATCACTGTCATATTTTCTCTTCAAAATAATAGTAAAATACAACTTTATATGGGGGTCTATTTTTTTTAAATTGTTTTTGCTCAATAAACAGAGGTTGTTTGTCTCATACCTGCTTCTGTTAGGCGAGGAAAGTCAGGGAAAACAGAAACTCCAGAGCAAATATAACCATATTTCCATCTGGGAAAACTTATGGGGAAAATGCATGTAGCTAAGCAACAATGCATTTTGATAAATGGATCATTTTCAAAGGCATGACTTGCATGTGTGCAAAGAAAACAGTCCCATCCAACACATCCTCTATTTGACTGTTTGGCCCAGCCCAGCCTATTTATTAAGAAATTCTGTGACTTTTTCATACCGCTGACTACTCCCCACCTTTTTCTCTGCCTTCCACCCCACCCAAAGCCTCAGGTCACACTCGCCATTATTGCTGCTGCGGATTAGACTATAGATCTGTCAATGCAAAGTGCACTCCTCCATTCCCCCAGCCCTGGGGATAAGAGAACTGCCTCAGCAGCATTCCTAGTTCAGGGATTGAGAAGCCAGGACTGAGAGCCAAACCCAAGTCTCCCGCATGGCAGTGTGTGAAGCCTGTTCATTTTTATTGTATAATAGGGTCAGATTCAGGCCTGGCGTGAGCTATTGCAGCTGCACGGAAGAGATCTCTCGAAACACTTCAGTGAGTAAATTTCACTACCCTATTTTATAGAAGGGGTCAGTAAGGCACAGGCTATGTCTTGACTGCACTAAAGGTGGGGTTTTGGTTTTTGTTCCTAATGCTGCAGAACAGCTCAGCCTGTGCTGCTGTAAAATCCTAGTAGACACAAGACACAGTAGCTTGTGTGACAAGGTAAACAGGGTGAGGTCAAGCACAAGTAATGGTAACCTGACCTTGCCTCGCCACCTCCTCATACAGTGCCCTGCTCCACTAGGATTTTCCAGTTCGACAGCGCACGTGCATTAATTATCCCATGGTAAGAACACACCTTTTTTGACAATTGAAGGCAAAGCCATACAGAAGTTAAAGCCATCATTTTCAGAAGTGACTACTGATTTTGGTTTCAAAATATGGCCCAGTTTGGGCACTCAAACATTTAGGCACTCACAAATTGGTGAGAATTTTGGAAATTTGGCCTTAACTGACTTGCCCAAGGCTGTACAGTGAGACAGTGTCATAGCAGGGAACAGACCTAAGGTTTCCTATCTGTTAGCGCTCTGCTATATATCTTCTCTTACTGACACTCTGATTTGACTTATAGTGAATATGTCATGTAGCATTATGTTTGAAAAAATAGTTATTACAGGAAGATTTGGGGATTATTTCTTCTTCAATGATTAAATTTATACAGCTACTTTTAAAGTCAGACCTGTGGCATTTACAGAGTGGTTATTTTACATTCCTTGGAAAAAAAATACGAGTGAGAAGTAGTTCCAATGCATTAAAGTAATGAATAGAGGAAGTGAAAAATATTTTAAATTCCTATAGAGTGTTACATTTCAAAAACATTCTGGTTTCAGAATTGGAGGGGGGGGGAACTCTCTTTTTATCTTGCTAATTTTTCTGAACTTGTTACAAGTCTCCCTCAACTTTGCGCAAGCCCTCCAAGTGATGAAATAAAAGGAGGTTTTGAAAAATGACACTGGTGCAGAGCACAGGAGAGGAAGTGAGTGTGGGATGGTAATTTTCTAACTGCAGCTGCTTAAAGCTCATTGTTTAGCCGGTATAAATGAGGATCAGGTGAGGACCCAAACAATTCTTTGATGGATTGCTGTGTTTAATTGTATGACTTTTAGCTGCTGTTTGTCATTGGTAAAATATCAAGAGTTATTAATGTAGCTGGAAGATACATGCTAAGTGGCACCTCCAGAGCCTTGCTCCAAGGCCACATAGGCCCCAAGATGCAGCAGGAACAGCAGAACCTAATTTGTAGAGTCCTTTTTGCTCACTAACACATAGCTGGATGTATGGAGGGAGAGGCAGTAGCCATAGTAGGGCTAGGGCTTATGGAGACTCCAGGATCCTTCTATTCTTATAGACCCCCCAGGCTAGGGATGGAGGAGTTGCTGCAACCTCAGGCTACAGCAGTAAAGGCTGTAGAGTTATGGGGGAAGAATGCCTTTCCACACCCACCTCTGTAGAGAATCCTAACGCATAGCCTGCCTGCCAAGTTTACTGTCCCAACAAGGGACAAATTTCAGACCTTCCAGTTAGGTTTGAAACCATTTCCCTCTTCTGTTTTGTATCAAGGTCATTTCATTTTCTTTAACTTGCATATCATATGTTACTTCTATTATAGGGGGAACTGGTAATGACTTCTAGATTTAGGTTACCTGGCACTTTCCATTATAAAATATTATCGTATCCTTTTTTTTTGAGAAGTTCTGTCACGCCCATTGTTTGCAGCAGGCCTTTGAAAACTGGCAGGGACAAAGCCTTGGGGCTAGAGACCTACCTTTCACTTTCTCCATGAAATTCCAGCCTGGTTTGGCTGAGTTATCAAAGTGGGGAAATTGCCATTTCCCTTCTGTCGCCTGTGTTCCTCAGGAAAATTTTGGCAGTCTGTCAAAATAGCAGCTGAACATGAATGTTCTAAAAAGACGGGCCGATGCTACAACCTAAGTCACAGCATTATGCCAGTAGTCCTGTAGCTTAACTGATACAAGGCTGTGCTGCAGAGCTGAAGAAGTTATGCATTCACACCTTCCTGATCATAGATGTATGGGTGAGTTATTTCAGTTGTACATACAGAATGTTTTACCTTTAAAAAAGACTTAGGAAATTACATATAAAAAATTTTAGAATATTGTTTAGGTTGCAATGGGAAGCACTGTAAAGCTAAGAATGCTTTATGTATGATTCTCCATGCACCCTTCATACTGTTCCCTTGTGCATATGCATTATGATAGTCTTTAATTACATGATCACGTACTTTTTTTTCTCCACGGGATCTCTGCCTCGTTCAGTGCACAGTATGGACATACCAGGGGATAGAATTAAGGTTGCACAGGCAACCATAAATACATAAGACACTTCCTAACTTTGTAGTGTTTGACTTTGCAATCCAGTTGACTTTTACTATAGTTTTTTCCTATGTAATATATAATCTTTAATCCCAAAGTACTTTAATATTGCATAGGTACTCTTGCAAGAATCTTTTCCTCACTGTGGCAACTTAGCTACACTGGGCTTGAAGGCAGCAGTTGTTTAGCAGTGCATAATAACATTAAACGATTGTTTAAAACACGGAGGGTAGGAACCTTGTCCCATTGATTTTAATGGCAAAGTTCCCATTGACTTCAATTGGGCCAAGATCTCACCCAGAATAAATAGTAAAACCATAGCCATTTAAAAGTGCGTGAGGAAATTAAGGAAGCAAAATGGAGTTACCCAAACTGGCATCTGGGCATATCACTGGGGTTAACTCTCTTAGTCTTGTGGAAAATGCCATCTGGTCTTCAGTGACATGCTCAGGATGCAAGTTTTACATCTTAAGGGGAAGTGTCCCACTGCCCTTTCAGGCCCTGCTGTGACACTGGTTTAGTACTGACTAAATAGGCCTGGTATACACTGCTGGCAAAATTTGGCAGCAGTCGACAGGAGATACGCAAGCTATGTACAGTATGAGCTCTGTAGTGGAGTTGCTACGGTAGGTAGAAGTTAGGAAGTCGACAGGAGATATGCAGCTCTACGTAGCTTGCGTATCTCCCAGCAGCTTCCTAACTTCTACCTACTGCAGCGTCCCCACTACTCTGTGCCGATGGGAAATGCCCTCTTGTCGACGCAATGTTACTCGTTTTGCAGGGGTGGATTAATGGTGTCGACTTCCAGATCAATTGAGTAGGTCACCACTGTTGCTCAATTGATCTCGCAGAATCAATCCAACAGCGCCAACAGTGCTGCCGTCAATATAGACATAGATTAAGAGAGCAGAAAGAAACCTACAAAATTACAAACACCATTGCCTGCAATTCCTGCATGTTTCCTTAGTGGCTTCCTGTGCTAGTACTGGCTAAGATTAGTCCTGTTTAGTTTGTAACAGTCTGAGATGGTGTATTTCTCCAGATGCATTATGGCACTACCCAGTACGAAATATTGTCCAAGTAAAAGCTCCTTCGGGAAATGGGCTACCTCTGTTCTCCCTTCTCTTCTAATCCTATTTAGATGGAAAACAGGCAGTAACACACTTAATGTAAACTAAACCAAATTGTCATTGACTGTTGCTCTACCTAACGCTGCTCACTCCAAAAAGTGGCTGAATGAGACCACATCTGGGAAATTGGCCATTAATTAGAACTGATATTTTATAAATTAAAAGAATTGAAGGCCTGAAGGGACCACTGTGGTCATCTAGTCAGACCTACTACATAATGCAAAGCAAAGAATTTCAGCAAGCACTTAACGCAGTGGAGGGAATTATTCTTCTCTGCTACGTACGTGAACACTTTTATCACCATCATCTTCTAGAAATTCCCTTTGTCAGTCCTTGTGCTGATGATGAGCCTGGTATTTGGTTCACAGTAATACCAGAAAGCACATGGGCTGCCCAGCTACTTCTCGTTTTACTGTATTTGGCCCATAGTGTTTTGAACCCCATTCCTCATCCACCCCTGAAGTTACAGAAGCATACTGTGACCCAAATTAGGTTGTCAACTATCACATTATCATGGCTGTGCAAAGAAGAAAGTGAGCAATTTGGCTCAAATGGCTTTTCTATGTTCAGCATGTTCCACTGCAAGTTTATTTGACTTTTTCCAAAACACATGGAAGCACTCAAATCTTCAATATTTAATATTGCCTTGAAGTGCAAATTGTCTGATTCAAGGAAATGAGAAAGTGCTTAGGGCAGTTGACACTGGAACCTAATGTGCATCACAGAAACACAGGAGACACTCTGATTTCTACGCTTTTTTCTAATTATTTAGTAGCACAGATCAGACAGTGAAGACTGTACAGTTATAATAGCTGTCACTCTTTATTTTGCTTAGCAGAACAGGCTGCTTGGATCAAGACTGAGCATGGCATGCTAGGATCATGTCATTGCTCATTGGACAATCCCTCCATCTTAAAGAAGACAGTGATTGGACCATACGCAGAACTTCACTGAGACAAGTTAGCCTCACTAGGAAGCAAGGGTTTCTCAACCAGTGGCCCCTTTAGTCTTCTCTATTTGCATCTAGATTTTCTGATTTGGGATTATTTTAAGCACTAACCTGCACAATACACTGTATATCTCTGAATGTAGAGCTCTACCTTTTGTATCTTTTTAGCTTATTATATCCTTTACATCAAGTTTTATCTGTGTGTGCGCGCGCGTGTGCATGCCCACCTGCATGCACACAGAGGGGAAAGACCAATGGAGAGGGAAGCAAGAGTAAGAATATTTCTGTATGAAAGAAACTGAGGCATCGTGTGTCCATTCACAGGATACTTAGTATGAAAGACCATCACTGAAGGTGAGAAAGGGAGAGTCACATGGATGAGTGTGTTCAGAGCCAAGTAATTCTATACAATTTTTTTAAGCACAGTTGTGAGAAATGAGGACAAATGAACAAACTATTTTTTCAAGACGTATGTCAAGGAATGATCCTATTGTTTACCATTATATACATTCCTTTGCATTAAATTACATTTTTGATTAAAGCATCAAGGAAAGAAACAAATGTTAATAATTAATTTTTATTCCACTAAAATGAAAACACCACTGAGGTATAACTGTCAATGCCATGAAAATAAAGCATCCACCATGTAAACGATAAGAATGAAATCCACTTCACCAGCATAAAGTAACTAGATCTTATGTGGGTGAAATATTTGGTTGGGGAGGGAGGGTGAAATCCAACCCAGGGCCATGGCTAGGGCCCCTTCTTCCTGTAGCTGCTGATCCAGGTTATTGGCTGCAATAGTGATTGTAGCCTTTTTATGCCACTTGATGGGGTGTTAGGATCTGCAAAATGATGTATCCCATTGCCTTCACCACATCCACACCCTCTATGTTGACCCATGTGGAGCCAGCACACAAAAAAATCCCTGTGCAGTTGCTTTCCAATTTCTGCAATATGTATACCCACCACAAGGTTTAAGTGACAGCTCCGCATGACCCCATGCACCAAGTTAAATTTCACCAGGTATGTATACAGTATCTTAGTTTTGCAGTTTCTTTAAAGGGCAATCTTCTTTGAGCAAGCCAGAGATGGAAGAGTGTATTAACTCAAGAAATTAAATTTAAAAATAAGGAAAAGGAATAGTATCTGGCTATCATAGATTAATCAGGGAATTTGTGGATGTGAATATAAAATTAATTTATCTATACTGAGTTATTTGAATCAAAGCACTATGATTTTATGCAGCTGGCTATCCCTCCAGGAGTTCTGTTACTGGAACAGCACTGTCTTTCAATTACTTGCTGTGGAAGTTATTTGAGATAGATCAGCAAACTTCAGATTCTCTGTGAGCCTAGTTCTTCCAACATTCTCTTAAAGTGGGCGTAGGCTTCCAGTTATTCAACTCCTTAGATATTACAGTCACATTCTGTTTCACCTAAATAAGGAGTATGTTTCCTCCCCAAGACTAAGCTTTCTATCTTGGGCTAAAACAGGAGAGATTATTAATGATTTAAGTCTTCATTTCAATAAACTATACAGTGTGGCTAAAATAAGCAAATTAAATTATTCCTTGACTAGTGCTTGACACTGTATAGATCTCTCTAGCAAATCAAACTAGTCTTTCCGTGCTTCTGTACTGGCTTGTAGTCTCTAGAAGGGGCTTTTCTCTGTATGTGAACAGTTGCCTTTGTTTCTTCTTTAAAGCTGAGTTTCACTGACGTTAGGCAGAGCCTACCAGTTGAACTGGCCAAGTTTCTGTCTCTCCTAATGTGTAGTCAGTCCATTAATATTTGATTATCATCATCTCTGTGTTAGTCCATCAGTATACAAACATATCACAGATTTTCTTTCATAAAGTATAAATGATTGGTCTTTGTAGTTAAAAGCTCTTTCAAAGTTAAAAGCTGCCTTTCAGTCTTTGTGCTATTTCTTCTGGAGTTCCCCCTCCCCACACACTAAGTTAATAGGCTGGGGTGCTCGACATCTTAGAGGATCAGGCTCTCATTCATTAACGTTTGTGAAGCACTTTGAAACCTTTGGATGGAGTGTTGTAAAAGCATAAAGTATTATTGATGTAATAGTGCTCGTCGTAATATTTTATTCTCAGATACTACAGAGATGAGGCCAAACGTAGGCAGGCAGATCCTTTGTCTGTTTCATTTTATAACACTACCAAAATATAAAATGAGGTATAAAATTCTAAGTGATGTTCAGTAGCGCTACTGTTCATTTTAAAGAGAACAATGTTTTCATGGTAACAATAGTCAGTTGAATAACCATGATCATATTTTGGTTCATAATCCTAAAACATAAAACTTGTAACATTTTATATAGTGCTGTATTAACCTATCTTTCTTTTAGGAATATCAATTCAAACTCATAGTGGAACAAAGTATATAATAAGAGCCCAATCCTGCACCTATTGAAGTCAAAGCCAAACTCTGATTGACTTTAAAGGCTTGGTCCTATTCACACTCATGAGAGAAAATTATAAATCCATATAATTTCTAAAGGACAGTCTATTAATCAAATAAATTTTCACTTTACAATGGAATCTTTGAGATAAAAACTCATACAACACTAAAATCTAACCACAAAATCTAATCTTCTCTCTCTGAGTTTAAATATATTCTGCTTAATGATTTCTTACATTAGGGAATGATCATGTAAAGGGCTGAGCACCTGTTTTGAAGAGCTGAGCTCCCTCAGTCCCTTGGACTTCAGGGGGAATTGGGTACACTCGGAACTCATTAAGCAAGGCCTTGGACTATTGGAGGTCTGGAATATTTCCGAATGGCTGAGGCTGAAGTGATTGAAAAGGCAGGCAGGCAGGCCATCCGGCTTTTTGCTTTAGATACATGTATCTTTTGTTACTGGGGTGGTGCCTTCAGCTCCACAGGCAAAGCTGTTGAATTCTAGGGAGTGTGAGAAGGGGTGAGGGGCTGATGGCTCAGCAAAGGAAGGATCCTTATGACATTAGCAAGGGGAGCTCCTCTAATGAAGATGGCTTATTTTCTGGCTTTTGATGAAGTCACCAAAGCTGCGAGGTGTAGGGACCAGCCTTATAGGCCTCCGTCGGCTCCCCATCACCGCGGTGCTGGAATGGCCTTTGGCCTTGCCCACCCTCCCCCTGACTTTTGGGCACTGTCATCCTGCCCCAGCCAGAGGCAGTGGAGGTGAGCCCCATCCGAGAGTTGGGGGGAGACGGGTATACAGCCAGCCAGCCAAGGGAACAGTGCCTGGCCACCCCACCCCTTCACGCAGCTGTGGGGGTCAGGCCCCCTGCGATCTCCCCCCACACACACACACACACACGGCCAGCCTCCCCGCCCCAGCCCCTCCACTCAGGGGGCAGCTGGACAGCCGGGGGGGGGCCATGACCCCCCTTACCCTCAGCCAGTCCGTCGAGGGGGTGCGTGGCCCCCGGCTTCACCTGAGCCCCTGGGGGAGCCAGGCACCTCTGTGCTGAAATGGGGGTCGCCCCTATAACTCGGGGGGGCTCCGAGTCAGTTGGGGGGTGCAGTGAGCCCCCCCGGCAGCCCCATGACCGTGGGGGGCACTCCCAGCCCCCCGGGGCCCTCAGGCCTGGAGTCAGCGGGGGGGGGCAGCCCCAGCCCCCTCAGTCGGTAGCGGGCCCCGTGAGCCCCCCGCCCGCCAGCGGGAAGCAGCGCCCCTCCCCCCGCAGTATGGGGGTGCACAGTATTAGTAACCCCGTGACCGCCCCCCCCGCCAGAGAGAAGGGAAGGGCCTTACAAGCCCTTAAATCCCGTCCCCCCTCACCCGCTTAGTAACTGGGGCTTGCAACCAATCCCCATCTAGCCGGCCGGCTTCAGAGCCATCTGATTGGCTAGTTGGCCCAGCGCTCCCCCCCCCTCCTCCCTCTTCACCAATCCTGGAGCTTGCTGCTCTCCAGACAAAGGCGGCCGCTCTGGTAACTGGGTTAAACTAATCTCCCCCTCCCCCTCGGCTCGCGAGCTCCACGGCAGCAGCTCCTAGCGGGCCGACCGGCTCCGGAACGTACCACCTCGCTCTACAATGCGGGGTGGAGGGAGCAAGAAATTCATGCTCTGCTCCTGCCACCTGACGACGTAACCCGCTGCCTCCGGCTCCCGCGGGTATCTCCCACGTGCCCGCCCCGCCGCCCGCGGAGCCCCTGTGCCCGCCTCAGAGTCACACTCAGTCCCCCCCCCCCGTGTTGCCCAGCTCGATGGACGCAACCGCCTCCCCCGTTCTGACTGAGCAACCGGGAGCCCGCCAAGGGTTAAGGGGGATGGTTCCGCCCAGCCTCCTCCTCCTCCCCCCGCCTCGCGGTGGGAGTGGTTTAATCCTCGGCAAGAGGCGGTTGGCGACGGTTGGGCCCCCTCAGAGCCTCTTAAAATGAAACCTAGCGGGGCTGGGAGCCGGGCGCGCTGTGAGGGGCTGCGAGCCGCTTTGCGCGCGGAGCTGCGAGCCGCCCAGGGAGCGCGGCGGGGCCGGAGGCTGCCCGCCTTGCCTTGAGCCCGAGCCCGCGCGGGGCGGGAGCCGTGCGGAGCGCAGCCCTCCCGCCTCAGCCAACCGCGGGGCGGGACCCGGACCCTCGGTTTGTCTCTGACACCCCCCTCACCTTGCCGGCCGCGACCCCGGCTGTGGCGGCGCGCGGCTCCCGGGGCGGACGGGTCCCGACCCGGGGCGGAGGGTTCTCGCGGTCTTTTAGCATGAAAACAACGTTCTGAGGGGGGGCGGCACCGCGGGGCTTTGACCTGACCCCCCCGCCCCCCAGCGGGGACTCGGCGCTGCTCCGTCGCGCGCCCGGCGCGATGTACAACACGGTGTGGGAGATGGACGGCGAGGACCCGGACTGGCGGGAGGTGGTGATGCCCTATTCCACCGAGCTGATCTTCTACATCGAGATGGACCCTCCAGGTAGGGGGAGCGGCTGCAGCCCTGGGCGCCTGCCTCTCGGCGGCACCGGCGTCCCGCCGCGGGGCTCCCTGCCTCCCGCCCGGGGCTGGGGGGCGGGGGGGCTGCAGCAGCCCAGCTGGCTCGGATGGTCGGGAGACTTTGCAACGCCGCCGGCCGGGGAGCCGAGGGGTCCGGGGTTGCTTTTCGGGTGCCTCGAGAGCGAAATGCCCTTCGGAGGGCAATAGAAAAGGGGGGGAATAGAGGCAGTTCCCCCGTTTCCTCTCCAAGCTCCCTTCCTTTCATTGCTGAAGAGGGCATCTTTGCTGATCAGCTCCCGTGCAACGCTCTTGTCTTTCTCTTTTTTAAGCATCTACCTGTATGTCTCTCTTTGTGGCGCCTGTAACCCTTAGCGCGCTTAACTAACTTTCTGTTCAACTCCTTTAAATTAAAATTCAGTTCAGTAGTTTCTAGGATCTGGCAGATTTTATTCTTCCTACTTCTAGACCGGAACGAATTTATTTTTGTTAATGCATTCTCTGGAGGAAAACTCCTAGTTACTTCTGTCATGCTTAATAAGGCTATTGTAAGGAAGGTTTTAATGCAACTTTTTTCTAGAAATGGAGTCTTGAAAATGTATTGTCCCCAGTTTGCTTGGGGTGGAGGATTTTTCCTTTGTGTCCGTTAGGGAAGAGTGGGAAGTGGAAGAGAAGGAAAGGGAGAAAGTTGGTTACATTTTTCAGTAAACTTACTAGAATTCATAATTCGATTATTAAACTGTCAGAGTTCTGCAACCTTAATGCTTGTTATAACTGCCTGAGAGCAGCCTTACTAAGCAGGGGGCCTTCATGTCTCTATTTCTGTTTAGCTCAGGATGTCAGTTTCAAGGTCTGTAGTCTACAGAATAAATGGGCAATGGAGATTTTGTTTAATTGTATAAAAGCCTACGTGTGTGCACATGCATATTGTTGGAGAGGTTTAAAAGACAATTTTGAACGTCCTTACTTAAAGTATATCCTTGCATGTGACTGTATAATTTGTTACAGTAGAATGGACTGTTCTGTTTCCTTAGGTATGTGGTTGGTTGGATGATTTAAAGTTTTTTGTAATATTTATGGCCTTAGCCACCTTCTCATGTAATTTTGACAGTTTATCAAAAATAGATTTATATATATGTAGTGCTGATATATTTCAATTTTTGCATAGCTGACATTCTTAAATGCCACTTTTGGAAGTTTAACAAAGTTTAGTGAAACCAAATCTGCGACAGTTTGCCTCTCAGTTGTTCTTTCATTACTAGGTAGGAATCATAATTTTAGTCAATATATTCTAATGTCTCATGTAAATAGCTACCATGTGCCTAGCTGTAATAAAAAGCAACTTAGATGGCCCCAAATCTTTCAGTGTTCGTATTACATTTTCAAATGGCCCTTGGAACAGGCTCAGTGTGTGGAGGCTGCTGGCATATGAAAGGGAGATTTTATTGTTTGAAACAAGTAGGCCTCCTAGCTGAACTAGTGAGAAAACTAGCGTTTTAATAGCAACTCCATAAATATTGCTGTGCATTGTTGAGCTAGGAAACCTATGCAGAGTAGCTTTTTAAAGCTGTGTTTCTTAGTGAAGGTTGTCAGTATTTCTTTTATGAAACATTTTTAGGGCTTCTAACTCTTGGTATGTACATTTTTAATTCTGGAATGAAATTTAACATATTAAGGGCTCAATACTGTAAGGTGCTGAATATGTCTTGGGAGGTGACACTCAATATCTGAGAGGGTCAACTATTATTGTCCAACTAAGAATGTGTAGGATGACTTATATGGCTATGTATAAAATATACATATTATAACTCCAAGAGTACAGGGAGGGGGGAAATGATGGTGGTTCAAGGTGTTTTCTTTATCAGTAGTATGACAAAATTCATGTAAGGTGCTGGAATTTTTCATGTCCAGTGGGTATTTGATTAAATCCACTTGTTAAATAATGTAGTCTAGACATTTTGGGCCAAAGTGACTCAAACTGCCCTCATTTACACTAGACCTGAATTGGACCCACTGCCAATAAAAAGTTGATAATGCTTTTTAGTACAGAATTTGTCTGCCCAGCAACTCATATTCATGAGCAGTTGAGTTATTGATATATTGTCTGAATAGCCCACAAATGAACAAGATACATGGTAAATCATAAAGCTTCTAAAGGAGGGGATAAGTCTGTTGTTTCCAGGCATGAAGAGAGCCAATGTTGGGCTTCATTCACACCCTACACTGGAATATTGATATTTATTGACACTAGACCCCAATAGCGTCAATCTAGGATATCTGTTCTTGATTACAGTCTAGTGTCTCTATAGGTCAGACAAATAAAAGCAAGGCGAATCTAATGTGCAGTGTCACCTTTAACCTCAAACTCCTACAATTTTACATAGTTATTGCAGGGGCCTCATTAGTTTATATATGCAGTTGCCTGCTTATAGATGTGTATGGCACTTTAGATAGACATAAAAGACCAGGTCTCTGCCCTGAAGAATTTATCTTCTAAATATGCTATAGTGTCAAGGCTCAAACAAAAGTCAAAAAGTGAATGGTTGATCCTGTTCCCATTGAAAACTATGGAACTTTATTGATTGATAGATTTTTTTTTTTCAATGGAAGCAGGATCAGGATTATAAGCATCTGCCACTTTAACTTTTTGTTCTTTATTGCCTAAACCCTGGCGTGAGGCATTCTATTCTTACATAAATTATGGTAAATGAAATCCATGATTCTAATGCATCCTCTTTAAAACATGTTTTAAAATAATCGTATGCCACTAACATTGTAATGAAAGTTGTAACAGAAGAGTGACTCTTACTTTCACACCTTTTTCCTGTCTTGGTTTTTTCTTGGCATGATATTTAATAAAATAGATTACTGGCATAATGTGGCTGTCACATTTGTATGTGGTTTGTGGCTGTGTGAATTATGTTAGCAGGTAGAAGACCAAAACATCTTCTGTGGTAATAAAGACAAAATTAGCCTTCAGTTACTGGTAATAATGAAAACAATCTATTGTTCATGCACTTTTCGTTTTCTCACCAGGATTAACATAGACTGATGTTTGCATCCACAATATTCTAATATTAGAATAATTCAAACATTGTTAACTAGAGTTACGGTGTCACTTAATTCTGATAGCCGTTAACTTGACCACAGTTCTGAGAATTGCCACCTTGGAAAGACAGTGACTCTCACAAATCTATTACTGCATTTAACATAGTCCTATGTAACCACATAGCTGTTCAGGTTTGCAACAAATGAATTTCTGGCTGTAAGGTAAGCTTTTTATAACAAGGGATCTTGGATTGATTTCAGAGGTCATCTGAGTGCAACTTGGAACAGTAGAACATTAAATCTTGATTACCTGCTTAGGTGCCCCATCACTTCTAGTGAGTAGACTTGTAACTACTTCCTCACCCCATCCCTGTTTTTTTGTTTTTGCCCAGCATGTTGCCCTCATTTATTACACCATCAATGCATGTGATCTGTAAAATTCTGAAAGGAGAATTTATTCTGTCACTGTGCAATGAAAATCAATAACAATATAATATTTGGCTGTGAAATACAGATGTTTGCTGGGATCCTTGGTTTATTTACAAATTAGAGATTAGTCCGCTTCATTTGTGTGCATTACAAACAAAACTACAAAAACACTAGTAAAACTTCTTTAAAACTTACGTGTAATGGGAGCTGTCTGCTGATCAAGCCTCTAATAAAAACTAATTCTCCTAATGCAGCATTAAAGAGATGCTTTAAAGGAGGGTAGGCACAAATTTGACTGACTCCACCCCTTTTCTTTTTGCATGTCTGTAATGTTACATGGACTTTGCAAACAGGGTTGTCTACACTTACAGGTGCAGCTGTGCCACTGTGGTGCTTAGTGAAGATGCTAGGGAGTCTCAGTAGCCATGTCAACAGATAGTGCAATGTTGACAGGAGCACATCTACACCAGGAGTTCAGTCAGTATAACTGTGTTGTGCTTGTGTGGCAAATGCACACCCCGGAGTGACATAGCTATACCAATGTAAATCTGTAATGTAGACCAAGTCTACATTTAAAAAAAAAAAAAAACAACGGTTTGGAAAGGCCAAAGTAACTACAATAATAAGCTGTATGCTCACATGATGAAGAGGACAAATACTCCAGAATGGAACATATATTTCAGTTTTGATTAGTTTTAGGGTACAATACCCTTTTAAGTGGTGATTGCAATTAATTTAAAAAATATATGCTTCCTTGCTGCTTCACACATGTACACTGAAAACTATAGACCTGTTCCTGCTCCCTTTAAGGTCAAGAGCAAAATTCCCTGTGACTTGAATTAGTGCAGAGCCAGACTCTTTAGAATTACAATTGAAGGTGGTTCCTCAAACTTGGTTGGTCTTCATTGGCAGTAAGATGCTAGTGAATGATGTGGAGAAAAACCACATTGTGGTGACCAGGGATAGGCCAGATACAGATTTTTAATAAATTCTCAGTACTCTGATGTTCTTTTGGTTAGATGATTTTATTGTTACTGGACCAACTCTGCTTTTACACCCTTATAAAAGTGAATTAACGTCATTGACTTCTATATATGGGGATTAAATCCCATGGAGAATAGATTTTTGGATCACAATTATTTGTGTATGCTTAAAATTGCAGAGAAAAGACACTTAAACAGGGCTTTGTTTTTTCTCCACTGTAGAGGAAAGTAGAGCTTGCACAAATCTCTGCTTTGGGGTGGCACACAGAATGAATAAGGCTCATTAGATAACTTGTGTATTAAATAACTTTTTATGAAATAAGACTTGTTTATCTTTAAACTGAGGGGGGGGGGTAGATTGTGAGGTTTCTGGTGGAGGTGGGGGTCATTATTTCCAAACTTCTTCCACCAGTTCTGACAACGACTCCTGTAAAGAGTTCCTTGCTTGCTTTTTTTTTTAAATCATTGCATAGCTCACTTTTTTGCATTCCATCCCTTTTTAGCTCCAATTTTTGATGTCCCTGAGTGTTAAGGAATGTCATTCTTCTGTCAATGAAGTGAATTAATTCAGACTTATTCTGCAGGTTAGGAGAAATACCCTTATTGCTACAAAATTAGACTACATTTTGCTGGAGCACAGGGCTTGAAAAATTTGAGGCTCCTGCAAGCCAGGAGTTGGTACAAAATGTGGCAAAATCCCCTACTGAGAAGACTAGCCCCCACCTCTGTCTGCTTGGTATGAGATTTGTTTTGTTAGTTCTTGAACGGGTATTCCTAGAACCTGTCTGGAAGGCTTCATCTTGTGTATTAGCTTCTGATTAGGAGGTACCCAACATTTAAACACCTGTATCATTCCTTTTACCTTTTCTGCTACAAAGGAGACTTCTCTTGGAAGTTCTTTTGCTGACGAACATAGTTTTCCCAAGCATTAGCTGCAGAGTCAGATTAAGTCATGCCCACAAGGTCCTGAGTAGGAGCAGTGAAATCAAACTTTTTTTTTTTTTTTTTAATTTCACTTTGTGCCTGCAGCTTCTGGATATTGAGCAGCAACAGTGACTTCTTTTAAAAATAAGTTTAAATTCTTCAGAAATGAACCCTGTGTAGTGGGTCCCTCTCCTTTTACTACTCTCTCCAGAGAAAACTTCTTGGGTGAGTGAGAGCTTTTTAAGCTGTGAGGTTTTAAATAGGGGTAGTCAATTATTTTTTTGTCTAGGTCCAAATATCTTGACAAAGATATTTGTCTCCAGAGAAACATTTCCCCACTGCAATAACAATAATGTTAAGTCAATAAAAAGATTTCACAGTCCATTCAAAAGCATCTGGTGGTCTGGGTTTGGCTTGTAGTCCACCTGTTGACTACCCCTGTTTAAAGCTATAAAGTTAAATATAGGTTATGTAAGATAAATTGTTGTGCTTCCATACCTACTAAGTCTTGTACAATCTCCTGCTGACCAGCTGCTATTTGGTGTTTAAAGAATTTATCACAATTTCATGAGCATTTCTCTGTGGATGGTCTTGGATATCTGCTTTTTTTTAAAAAAATAATAATGCTAGATGAATTACTGAACTTCTAACAATTCACATAATGAATCTGCATGATGGAAAAACACCGTTTTCCTGTTTTTTTAAAAAAACAATCGTGCAACAAAATGTGGAATTCTGATTGTTTTCCTTAACTGACTTCTGTGTATCTGAGATGAGTTTCAGTTTGTAAAAATCACTAAACCTTAAAACTGAAATCTGAGGCTCCTTTCTGCAAAATACAAGAAATTAAGAGGATTTGTTCTGAAATTAATACACACCTCACCATGATATCTCTGAGACAAAATAAGCATTAAATTGCTGCAGAATTAAAACACTTCAGTGAACTAGAATTGTGCAAGTAGGAAGAAATCTGATGTTGTGATGTAGCTGATAACTCGGCTCACCAGAATTCCTATGCTCAAGTCGCATTTTCTTTCTCATAACGAGCAATATCTTGAGGCAAACTCTCATTGAAGACAACAGAAGTCTTGCCTACATAAGGACCTCGATCTTCAGCCTACAGTGATGCATGCATCTAGGTGCATCACTTTTATTATTTTTTTATTCTGCAAAATAGTTGTTGTCTAATGCTGCTAAGGTTGCAGCTGGTGAGTGTAGTATTCTTGCTGTTAATTCATGTTGGTTGAAATAGTTAGCCGTTCATTTTAGAAATGCATATTGGCATGTATCACTAAAGCAGCAAAGTGCCTTACATCATCTCATGTTGATTGTTTCAATGAGTCATTTCTCTTGCTCTTTATTTCTTCTTTTAGTGTTCTTGGACAGTGGCATGAATGATAACTTCATTGAGTTTTTCCTGATACTAAAAGTGTTTAAGACAAGAGTTGGACGGGTATGCTATTTTGAAGCAGGTTGCTTTGAAATTCTGGCCTCCTTTTAACCAAAAGTTATATTTCCATTTGATTATTTCAGAAGTCCCCGATCATTAATTATTTTATAAATACTACTTATAGCTTACTTTGAAGAGCAGATTTTATAGTCTCTGTCTGAAAAGTCATTTATACAATATTTCCATAGGGGCATTGAATCTTTTGGCTGCTTTTATCGTCTATCTGATGGGCTATTCAACAAAATATCTAGATGCCAAATTAAGTTTTGCACCATTGTTATGCAACCAAGGACCATCTTGTGATATGCTGCATTTTTAATGGCTCACTTTTTGGGCTGGCTTTGGGAGGGGGGTTTCTTTCTTAAAGCCACCTTTCCTCTTGTATTAATATTTAATCTAGATATACTTCATTGCACTTTGGGCACAGAAATGGAGAAGTGTGTATGTTGTTTGGGGGAAGGTGTCTAACCTTTAGAATTTAGTGCATTGGAATACATTCACATCTGACTACCAGAAGTGCGGTAGATGAAATAACTTTACAATGTATGAGAAGTCAAAATGCCAACTGAAGTTTTCAGCACATACAAAATGTGTATAGTTCAAAGAAAGCAGAGAACAATTAGTGCCCGTGCTAAATTTCTTCAGTATCTAGCAATCTAGGTTGCATTTCTTTAAGGACTAACCAGCAGCTATGGCCAATTTAGTGTTCTTCATACTCTTTTTGGCATCTCACCTTCTCTCTAGGATCACTTCTCTGTCCCCAGCTTCAACAGAGTGGAGTTCAAATTAGTGAAGTGAGCTCTTCAGGCCTTCTTAGTGTCTGTTCAGTAGTTTACGATGTAGCCTTATTACTAGACCAGCAATGGGGAAATGAGAAGAGACTGGCACGCCTGTGGAAGGGGTGATGTATTAAAATCTGTTGGAGAGCATCAAATTTTAGAGTAAAGAGAACGTGCCTAGGAAGATTCACAGTAGTTCCAGAAGAATGGACTCCAGACAACAGATATTCAACCTGAGAGTCACCAGGTCAGGTTAGCTGAACTTGTTGTTTTATGGGGCCACTTTGGCAAAAAACCTTTGGTGTGAGAGCTGCTGACTCCTGCCTTTGGGGAGGCTGGGCTCCTGTCCTGCCCCTCCCTGAGGCCCTGCCCGTGCTGCACCCCAGCTCCCACTTGGCCCCTGGGAGGTGGGCACCAGCCAGGCCTTTCTCTGAGGAGCTGGCCCCTGCTGACCTCCCTGGTGGCTGCCCCTCTCCCGCGTGTGGGTCCAGCAGTGCTCTGGCTGGGGATGGGAGGCAGTGGCCACCACACAGCTACTGGCCGGGGCTAGTGGTGCACTGACCCAGCTGCTCAGCCTCCCATCCTCCCGGCCCCCACCTGCCACGTGGGAGAGGGGCCGGGCTGGGCCGGAAGAGGGGAGCGGCCACCATGTGGCCCTGCTTTGGGGCCAGGAGTGGTGCAGTGTGCTGGTCAAAATGGTCCCGCATGCCACAGGTTGCCAAACCCTGCCCTATCTACAGCTCGACTCTGCCCTGCCCAAGGACTTGTGCCCTTGCTTACCAGTTCTGCCCTGCTTGAGGGCCATAACCCCAAAACAGTTAATTCCCCATTTTCGAGCCTGACTCTTTTTAGATGCAACCGCAAAGAACGAGGCCTTCTTCCCAAACTGACAGGGAGGGGCAGCCTGACCTCCTACAATCCTTTTTACATTGCTGTCACTATCAAAGCAAGCACTCTAAAAATAAGAGTTTTATCCCCTTCACATACGTCACTCCATTCTTAACCAGCATGGTTCTCAGACTTCATGTTTCCCTTAAATTCCAGACTTGTTTGCTCAGGGGATAACTTTTAATCCTGATATAAACAGACTAGTATCAGAAATTTTGGGTAGTGTTAAAGTGTGTCTTGTTCTGTGTAAATTCAGAAGATACCAAGAGCACTTGCATTTGAGGAATATTTATCTATTGGTATGGAAATTGGGATGTTTGACCTTCTCATGGTAGATTGAAAAGCCTCTATTTCTTGCAGGAAGATTGCAAAAATCTTTGCTGAAGATTCCCCTCCCCCCAGCGATTCAAGAGGTAGGATTCAGTGTCAGTCAGTTCTCACTTGTGACAGTATTTCTATGGGTGACTTCCAGGGGTCAGTAGTACCTCCTTGGAGCTCATGCTTGGTGAGTATAGATAGCATTATGGTTACAGTTTTTTGAACCTCTGCTGAAAGTAGTCTTCTTTCCCTACCACCCTCCTTGTCCATTGAAAGTGACCTTCCTGGTGGCTGTCTAAGACTGGGAAAATGAACAAAATAGTTACCTTAGCCTACAGATTCGTTTCTCACCTTCTCCAAGGGAAATTTTAATTCCTAAAATTGCATTTAACCTTTTTTCACAAAGGTACACATCAGGAATTTATACTCCCTAGTTTTGATCCAAAATACTAGTTGGATCAAGAAAGCCATGATATATATACATAGGACCAAGGACTTGCGGCCATCTGAAGTTTTGTGCCATAGGAGGAATGTAAGAAGTGTTGTGGCATCTATTCAGTTAGCAAAGTAGATCAGGGCCTGTATTTTGGAATCCTTAGTCACCAAAAAGGATAACTTGTAAACTTTTTTTGCATCTTGTATCCACCATCCTGGAATAATCCTCCTGGTCTGAAGTTGGGTAGTGCAAAGTAAGTTAATTGCTGCACTAGCAGTTCAAGTTAATTAAGTGTACCTATGGAAATTTAACTTTCCTTGGATGTTCTGCAAATCTGTAGAATACATGGTTTAAATTGGCTTTGCAGAATTTTTTTTTAATAACTGTGATAGATAATATAAATTTTTTTTATATTTAACATGGTTTTATCAGTTTAAATGTTCACAGTTGAGAGTTTGGCGGCGGGAGTTAGACAGTAATTATTGAATGGCAGTAAATGTTGAGATACAAAGCTTCAGCTTTTTGAAATCGTTAAAACACAAATAGTCAACATATACAAAGTAAATAGCCTTAAATCAAGCGCTGAGTTCTCAAACAGTATTTTTCTTCCTTTGCCTATCTGTAAATTTTTATCAGCTTGTGTATGTGTGCAATGAAATCAACGTTTACTGATAATCTAATCCTTGCAAGCCTGGTAATAAGGTACTGTAGTTTATTTTAGCCATTTTACTTGGTTTCAATAGCAGATACGAAACAGGTTGTTAAAGTGCTAATAAGCATGCTTGCTATTTGAATTGTACAATTTTTTTCCATCTAATTATTTTAGCTTTATAACCTTTTAGAAGATGCAAGCAATTATAAAATAGCCAAGGAAAGTAATACATTAAGTAAAGACATTCTTGGTGTAGCTGTGCTAGAATTAATGGAATTACAGCAGGGGTAAATTTGGTCTGTTATAACAAACTCGTTATTGTGTACAGTATGAGTATCCCTGATCTCTCTAGGATGGAATTAGAATAGTTTACATACATTGATGCTTTACTGCAGCTGAATGTTCTGTTTAGTAAAATGGTATGGTAAGGGCCTGTACTTTGGAAAAATTCAAATCTTTGTGCTTCATATGTGAAGCTTCAAGTGGCTGTGGTGTTCTATAGGGAGACAATCGTGATGCCTCTGTGCCATCTAGGACTGCTTTACTCTGCACCACCTTCCCACTTGGCCTTCAGTGCAGCTAGAAAGGTCTATGGCTGCAGCACTCCAGTCCTATCCTCAGCTGATATCCCTGAGACTGCTTTAAACGCCTACAGGGAGTAGCTGAGGATCAAGGAGCTGCAA
This sequence comes from Mesoclemmys tuberculata, assembly GCA_007922155.1. NCBI lineage: Eukaryota > Metazoa > Chordata > Testudines > Chelidae > Mesoclemmys > Mesoclemmys tuberculata. Next base: position 10,013,293 of record ML675643.1, read on the forward strand.
ATGATTGAATTGGGGGTAGCTGGAAATCTAGCCCTCTGACTTAGTTGAACCCTAGATTTATACCAGTGTAAATGAAAGAAGAATGAGGATTTTGTATCTTTTTTTATATATGTATATAGTAAACATCTTTAGCATTTTGCCAATGAACATATGAAAACAATTGCGCAATTTGCTAACCCAAGGCAGGTGCATTGGAGTGGGGGAAATTTAACCCTTGCTTAATGACAGTCACATTACAGTTGCTAACTTTGGAAGTTTCTTGAATGCTATGGGGATGACCATGGCATAAGAAGCTGAATAGAATAATAGAACATGTCCAACAAAAAATGTTGAAGCAGTTACACAACATACCTTATTAACCTACAAAAGCAAGAAAACAAAAAGTTGAGCTACCCTCATACTAACTCTTGTCTGCTTGTCACTGGTCTGCATGCATACCTTTACCATTTTTTTTCTCCCAATAGTAGTAGTTGTGAATGCTTGGTGTAGTTGGATGTGTTAGAAGAGGGTAGTTTTGGTGAAAGGTTTGATGGAAGACTGGCATCTCTACAGGGATAGAGTTAAGGTTGTGGTGCATAGTCTGTGATATCTATGGTAAGGTGGCTGGAGGAGTAGTGGGTATTTATTATTGAATGTCATACCCTGCTCATTACCTTGCTTTTGTGGAGAGCTGTATTTTGGGCTGGGAGACTGATATCCCTGCTTCACAGTGAAGTCTTCTGTGCACACGTCCTACAGTTTAAAGTGAATTGGGATGGGGACTTGGCAAGGGGTTGGACCTGTGTTGGGTAGAATCACAGTGGCTGACAGAATATTTTCTGTTGGCAGATGCACATGAGCCCTTGTGTTACAGGTTAAACATTTCTAACAAAAGTTTAGCTCCTGATGAACGAAGTTTTTCCTCCTCTCCCTCAACAGTCTTTTTCTCTTGCCTACATGAATAACTGCTAAAATTACCCTGAAGACAACTTTGAATAAGAAACTACATGTTGCACCAGGTCTACTCAAGATGCACTTTTCTATTCAGTTTTATGTAGATTGGTCAACAATGAAAAATATAGGACTGCCAAATAAAAATTGCATTGAGATTTAATAAAAGCAAACAAAAATTACATAGAAAATTCAAAGGGCATAAAATGAGTCTGGTGTGATATTTTACACCACCCTCACCTACTTTTAGAGAGAAAATTATGTCCTGTTCTAAGTCCACTTCTTAAAATACAGTCCTAACTATGGAGTAGGTGCTCCCACAGTAATGGTACTATATAATATTGCATTATGACCCCCAGATTATTAATCAATTGTCTAGAATCTAGGACCCAGCTTGGGATCCCATTGATCTGTTGTGCTCCACTTGCCCTAAAATGTATTGGCATGTGGGAGGTGGAATAGCGTTCATGTTTGAGGATTTGGGTTTTTTTGTAACCCCCAAATGACTTCACAGAAGTGCCGTGATCCACAATTGACTCCAGCCTACTGGTTGGGAGCCATGATCTGCAAAATAGAACAGCAAGTTAGTCTTGCAATTGAGACTCTTCTGTATTTCCCATTGTAAAGCCTTGTCCCTAAGAAAATACTAGAGGACAGGTTTGGTAATGCAGACATTCTTAGACATTAGTGTAAGTGGCATCTGTCTCCAGATATTTAATTAAAAGTTTAATTAACTATACTTTCATCTTGCATACAAATACAACAGCCAGAGAATAAATTGGGTATGTGATGAACTAGATGCCACTTGACAATCTAGCATTATAAAAATCAAGGCACTTGATTTTTCTTGGGGGAGGCTATTGTTATCACATACCATAACTCATGAATTAGTACTGACTTAAAAAAAAATCCACATTTTCACTTTTAAAAAAAGGGAGGGGGGATAGTTTTCTTAGATTTAACAGTTTTGCGTGAAAAGGATAATTGGACTAAATTGATACTGGCTATAATTTTAGTGAAGTATGTGTATCACTAGTTACTTCATGGATGAATATGGCCTGTTGACTTGAAAGATTTAAATTCCCTTGTGAAGAGGGAATTAGGAAAATGTTTAAAATTTAGTATTATTTGGCCAGCATGCTTAGTCCTTTGGGCTACTGTGGACTAGATTTGGCTTAGATATTTCTATTTGTATTGCATTTTGGGTAGCATCTAAAAATAAATCCCTGCGTACTCAAGAAAAAACATCAAAACTATCACTTTGCTGAAGTCTAATCACTGTACCTGAATCTGAGGAGGAGAAATTGTATTTCGTTTCTGCAGAGCAGCTCAGCCAAAACTACCTGCTGGAAATTGCACAGCTACATTCTGTGTGCTGACGTCATACAACATTCGATCCCAGTACTTTGCTGCCATTGGCTGAAGTGCTGTCTCCATTCAGAAATTAGTTTTTCCAGCGGAATCTGATTTGGGATTGGGGTTGAGCTCAGAAAGCAGGTTGGGGAGGTTTGGGCTGTTAACGAGCAAGCTTTAGAGAAACCATGCCAGTGTAAAAAATGGCTCTTGCCCATGCATGAGTAAAGATCCTGAAGAAAAGCTCTGCGTGAATCGAAAGCTTCTCTCTCTCACCAACAGAAGTTGATCCAAAAAAAGGTATTGCCTCTCCTACCGTGTCTCAAGAACGAATCTTTAATCCAGTGAAACAGGCCAGGCAGTCACTGAAGCTTGGATGTAATCTCAGTAACTCACTGATGCAGGGGAGGTAGTGTTTCTTGTTCAGTTGCAGCCTTGGATTTCAGACATGAGATGTTGGTTAAAGCTGTTCTGAAAAATGTGTGTTTTGTTTCCTTGGTGCTAACATTTTCATGCTTTAATAAGGCAAAGCACTTTGTCATTTGAGATCTGTTCTCATGTCTCAGAAAAAAATATTTTGTGGCCCTGACTCTGATCTTACTCCAGCATAACCGATTTAGTGGATTTACTCTTCTCTCTCACCAGTGTGACATCAGATTTGCACCCCAGAAATAGAGAACAGAAAGAAACATAGCTCTGTTTTCAAGGAAGTTTTGCCTTCTGCGCACTCTACAGTCCAATTTTCGTTTCCTTTTTATCCGCACTTTATTGTAGGCTTTTAACTCAATATTTTGTTTGTCAGGGATAGTTTTATGAAACTAGACTTTGTTAAAGTCTCTACAAACTGAGAATGAAGTCTAAAGCCTTATTTTTACTTACTTTTTTTTTTCATGCACACAAATGTACCACAGAACTTTCTCTAGTTATACTTCTGTTAGTTTTTTACCAGTGTCCTAACACCACTATTTTAAGATCATCACTTATGTAATTTTGAATTTCTCTGTACAAATGCTGTAAAAGCATCAGTGTGGTAGCTGATGCACTATTACAGTACACATGGAGTTAAAAGCCTTGCTAAACCAGTACATTAAAAGACTCTATCCCATTCCTCATAGTTCTGAGTTGCAGAACCTAAAATATTTTCACATCCAGCACTTGGTTCAAGTAGCTGCCAGTAGATTACAGTACTGTCAGGCTGAAAAAAAGGCAAGGAAGATATGTCAAAGGATGTGGGTATTTAACTGTATTATACACCGTGGGTAAACTGATAGTTGGGGCCTGGTCCTGCAACCCCTACTGATGTGAATAGTCCCACTGATTTCAGTTGAATTCTTTGTGTGACTAAGAGTTTCAGGGTTAGGTCCCAGGTTCTCTTGAAACAAAGTGCCCAGTCTTGCAAACACTTACACAGTAGAACTACCTGCTTCATTTCAATGAGGAGACTCTCCTGAAAAAAGGCTACTCATATGAGTAATGGTTTACAGAGTTATGCCTGAGGTCTATTGCCTATCCCGTTTCCCATGTTAAGTATTTCACTCAAATGTTGCTGACTGTAGAATAACATTACCAAGCAGGAAAGCTTGTGATACTAAGAACTCATGTTTTTCTGTCCGAGGGAAGAAGTAGAAGCCCAAATCATAGAGAGGAGATTGGTGCAACATCTCTGCATTTGTACAGAGCTCTTTCACTCCCCTGGAGTAGAGGGCTTATGTCAGCTTTGTCAAAGTTCCCAGTGCTCTGAACAGATCAAAACTGCAGAATAGTTCCATAGTGTACAAATGAACAACATACCTAGAACTTAGAAGCCTGCAAAGATTAAGATGTGATCCTGCAAACCATCCATACAAAGGACTGTCTACCAGCTTGCCGCAAACTAAGTGGCAAGCTGGGAGTGTAAATCTACCTCATGCTTGCCTGTCAAGCACTATGTGTCTGCTCTCTGCTCCCCTCTCCCCCCCATGAAATGGGACTAAATTAAAGTGCACTAACAAACTGACCCTGCACATCAGCAGGGTCCTCAAGGATAGAGCTCCGCAAATCCGCAGATATCTGCTTTATATCCACAGACCAGATGGTGGATCGGATGTGGATCTCAACAATGGGGAAGCAGGTGTTTGCAGCTTATAGCCTTTGACTCTGCTTCCCCCCTTTTGAGATCTTGGGGTGAGAGTGGGCTGCCCGTCAGCTGATCGGCTGCAGTGGGGGCTGGCTTCCAAACAGCTTATTGGGGGAGAGCCCAGGGCTGCAGGTGGATGTAGGCGCTGTAGAAAAAATATGGACTACAGATGGCGACTTGGGTATAAATTGATTCTCTTGGATGCGGATCCACATTTTTTTTTGTATCCACGCAGGGCTCTACTCATGGACAGTTAGTGCATGGCATGCTAGTATGGTGTAAAATCACACCCCAGCTTGCTGTAAACTAAATGCTTGTTTAGAGAAGCCCTAAGAAGTAGTTCTTTGTGCATGACAAACTTTCTCACATATCATTTATTTTGTCTTTGTTGCAGCAGCAGTGCCAGTAGCATCTGAATTCCACGTTATGTGGAAAAACCAATGCACTTTAATGAAATTTGACCTGAGACACACATGCTATAATATTTATTTCTGTTTATATGACTTCACACATCAATTGGCTTAACTTGAGGAATCAGTAGAAATGGAGAAACAAACTCTCATAATTTGGGGGAAATTCTGTCCCATTCCTGGTGAGTAGGAATGAGTTCTACTCTATCTGAACAAGTCTGGTTCTTTCCCACAGGGAAGGTCACATAACAGTGACTGACTTGCAAAAAAAAAAAAAAAAGCACCAGCGCTGGCTTGTCTACACTACAGCTTCCAACAGAGGAGCTGCACTGGTTGGAAATCTTAAGCCAAAACTGGGAATGGACAATATCATCATATATAAAGATCACCTCTGCCAGAATGGTAACCTCCAACCTCGTGTTTTGTTGGTTCTATAAGATAGACTGAGGAAAAATTGCCACTAGTGTCACAATGTTCTTGCAAGGCCTGCTGTTTAACTGTGACATCTAGTGAAATCATAGCCTACCCTGGCTTGGCTACAAGGGGGGTTTTGTGTGGTGGTTTTTTTTTTTTTTTTTGGGGGGGGGGGGTTTGGGGGGGGGGGGGGGGGGGGGGGAGAGCCTCCTGTGCTTGCTTAATTGGTATTGAGTTGTTAAAACGGCGGAAGGTTCTGGAATAGATTTAGAGAGCAGTTTTTGAATTTTATATTCTGACCTAGTACGGACACCAGATGTTAGCGACTGAATTCTAATCATTGTCTACACTTTTTTAGCATGTCATTTAAAGCATGCATGGCAGAAATGTCCAAATGTGAGTTTAAAAAAACTGTCACAGAACCTTTTTGACTGAATAGAGACTTTGTGAATAAAATGACAGCCTATTCAACGTTAATAGTCAGAAAACAAAGTAGAATCACAAGGCCCATAGGGTTTCAGATACACTGCTGACTTCAGTGATACTCTGGATTTACATTGCTGTAAGTGAAATCACAATTTAGCTCCTAGAGGTGTCCAGCAAGGTAGATTAAGGCATGAATTTTTAATTCATTCTCAATGGTACTTGTATGCTATCTTTAAAGTGCTGCACAGCCGTATTGTAAGTCATGGGGCCACATTTAAACCTAGCAGGAGCAAGTTACCGAAATGAGCCCAATGGAATTGCATGCTCCTTGTACAAGATCTGATATTGGCCCTCTACACTCATGCACACCTGAACATTCCCAGCTAAACCACAAAAAGAACCAACCTGTATGCTGCAGCTTTAACGTTCAGTACCACAGAATGAATGCTGCTATCTGAATCAGGTGCTTGGTCAATAACTCCAGAGTGCGAACGTCTGGGTCAAGGTTCAGGTTAGTTTAGATTGGCTCAGTTGAGTACTTGCTGGTTTGTCCAAGAGGATCCGACACACAGTAACTTCACTGTTCAACATGAAATGCCATTTGAAACTGCAGCTAGAGCTCAATTTTTTTTTCTCGCAATGTGGGAGGTGTGGTTCAGAGGTGAACAGATGAATGGCTCTGAGCAATACACCTCGCAATGTCAAGTCTCTGCATTTGAACTAGAAATAAAAAATTTTGTTTCTAGCAATTATAATTGCAATCCTGCCTGTGCACCAGATTGCATTCACTTGCTTTAAGAATTGCAGTCTTGGATTGCTATATTCAGAACTTTCTGATGCATGCCTTCTAGAGGTTATGTAATCTAGCCCTGGGAATATGAGGTGTGTCTACACTGCAAAATTAAATTCACAGCAGTAAGTCTGAGACTGGGTCAACTGACTTGGGCTTGAGCTATGGGGCTAAAAACAGCAGTGTAAATATTCCGTCTCTGGCTCTGCTGAACCCACCACCATCAAATTTCAGAGTCCAAGCTGGAACATCTACCCTGCTATTTTTGGCTGTGAAGTAAGAGCCTGAGTCACTTTACTTGGGCTCTGTGGCTTGGTCTACGCTGCCAGCGAAATTAGCTTGCGTCTCTCCCGTTGACTTCCTAACTTCTACCTGCTGTGGCATCCCCACTACGCTGCGCCAACATGAAATGCCCTCTCATCAATGCAGCATTACACTTCTTGCGGGGATGAATTAGTGGCATCGATTTCCGGATTGATTGAGTGGGTCTCCACTGCCGCTCAGTTGATCCCACAGAATCAGTCTGGCGGCACTGACAGTGCCACTGTCAATATAGACATACCATACGCTGCCATGGGTGTGGTGTCCTTTTTTCTGCAGTGTGGATGTACCTGTGGAGACCTGGGTTCTAACCTCAGCTATGTTAGTGAATCACTGTATGGGCTTAGACAAGGTTAGTGCAGCACTCTACAGTCGTCATTCCAATTTCATAATGAAAAGCTTAGAAAATTCAGTTTAGGGCTAAGATTATGACTAGCCCTATCCTGCTGTGCAAAGGAAAGGGGAGGGTTCAAAATGCTTAGAAGTACAAACTATTAGTGTATTTATGCTGCAGGTCAAGTCTCTAATAATGCATCAGTATAGCTGGAACTGTAAAAGTATTATCTATTTAGCTGTGATGCATAACTTTTCTAAAATCTGGAATGTTTAGTTTAAAAAAAATCCCAACAAATTAAACCAATAACATTTGGGATAAAAAGACCTCTTTAGGAATGCAAAAACTGATCACAAGGCAAGAGCCTTAATGGGCATATGTTGTGCTGGCTTCATACATGTTGTTCACTTTGAGAGCATGAGTAAAATCCATTTGCATTGTATTCAGTGTACAGAATTGTCAACTGGTTACTTTGGAGAGCCAAGGACAAGTGTAATAAAATTGGGGCCAAATTAATTTAAGTGGGTGCAGTTCTTGCAGACTTCGATGGGATAGTACTTCTTTGTGACACAGCCTCTGTCCCTTAAAGTGCTGCTAATGGGGAGGGCAATATAGCTGAACACCAGACTAGTACCCTCTTCTCACCAACCAGGTGGCTGACACAGGAGGGAGGGCAGGCACATTTACTCTGTCAAAAGTTGTGGCAAGGGCCACCATTCCTCTGAGGGCTGTAGCTATTACACAGCTGTACCCTACACACATTCTCTCTCCTTCCTCCCTGCTCCGGCTAGTACCTAAGCCACAGTCTAGCCCTCAGTATTTTGCATGGAGCAATGAACAATTAAATTTTCCAAGTTAATGTGATTGTTGTCTTGAATCTTCTTACCAAGAACTGCCACTTCCTGTGAATTTCCCACTTGTTCCATTTAGAAATGGGATAGTTTTTTTTGGAACCCAGCTCACTTCTTTTTGGCATATGCTGTACTAGAAGAAAGGGCTTTAATAAATTATGAATTCCATACATGTTGGAGGAAAAAACACATGCTTACTCAAGCTGCCTATTCTCTGCTATTAGCCACTGACTTCTTTCTATAACATTTCCTTTGCCTTATGTAGGTTTCATTTCTGGCTTTTGTTAACTAAAATCACTTGACTGTTAACCTGTTGAAACGTTAGTGACATAAGTCAAAGAAAGGTAAATGGAAAAACTTTTTTTTTTTTTTTTTCTTTTTCTTTTTCAGCTCTTCCTCCAAAGCCCCCAAAACCAATGATTCCGGTCAACACAAATGGGATAAAGGACAATTCCAGTTTCTCTCTGCAGGATGCAGAGTGGTACTGGGGGGACATTTCAAGGTAAAGAACGTTCATTTCTGGAATAGAATGAGCCTTTTTAAGCTGTGCTCCCCTTCTGAACCTGTATATGCTGAGACGTTTCACTTCAGGAACTGCATTCAGGCCCAGATTTAGCGGAGCACTTAAGAGTGTGCTTAAGTACTTTACTGAATTGGGAACTGAGATTGTTTTAATGTGTGCGCTGTGGTTATTATTCTAAAACAGTAGCTCACAATCTTGAGGTCATAGTTTTCTTAGGTTAATGATTCTTTCCACAGAATCTTAAGATTTAAAAAAACCCAACCTTTCTAGCCATTTTGGTTGTGAGGAAAAGCTGTTCAGCATATAATGGCTGCAATTAGATTTATTAAACACAGCATTGGAAAATGTGCAGTGCTCATGAAACTTTCAATAAGAGTACATCGTTTTATCCAAAGAATAAAACCAAATATGCCAGAGCTGAGAAGAAAACAAGGAGCTTCTATTTTGGATTGCTGTTCATTTGGTGGCTGAATGTTGTCTGTCAAAAAAATTTCATTAGCCCCAGTAGCTTCTTGGAGCTTTAAGAGAAGAAAAAAGGACTTTAGGTCCAGGTTGTGCCCCCCCTGACATTTTAGTACCTTACTCAAGTAATCCCATTTAGATCTGTGGGGGGGGATGCCACAGTTCAGGCCCTAATGAACAATGGCAGATCCTGATCACAAAACCCAGTGGTCTTGATTCAGTTACCTTTAAATCACTTTAATGCTAGTATTATTACACTGACCTAATGGCATTGCTCCTGATTTTATATAAATAATCTCAGGATGAAACCCTATAAATGCAGTTTTGCAGGAATGGCTTTATATGTACTATAGCAGTTCATTTTATTTTCCTTTACAAAATACAATCCACAGATATATTTGATTAGTTGTTGATCCAACTGCCTTAGGCAACAGATGGGCTTTTCATTGGGCCCTGAAAGCCAGTGGACATTACTCCATCTCCAGCCCCATGGGCATTACTAGAGAATGAAAACTCAAGCATCCTAGCTGATCTCAACTGTCTGGAGCCATGTAGAGGAGGCCTTCTCCAAGATGCATAAGGTTCAAGCCATAAAGGGTTCTATGGTGACAATTTCCCTTTTCTCAGATGTGAATGGTATCTGAAATGGAAATTGCTCTTCTGGATGGAGGATGTCTTTCAGGATAGTTAAATGCAAACTAAGAACACTTCTATAAAGAATGAAAATAAAATCCTATAACAAGGGTGGCCAAACATACTGACCCCACTCCCCACCCCGAGATCCCCCTTCCCCATGGGCAGAATCCTCTAGCCCCACACCCTGCTGTATGGCAGAAGCTCCATGCAACCCACCCCAGTCTGGTAGCTGGAGAATAGTACAGGTAGCGGGAACTCCATAATAATCTGCACTCTAACTGTAAAAGAGCCGTGCTCACAAGGGAACTCACAAGCCACAGTTTGGCTATCCCTGTCCTATAACAATATCTGAACTAAAAATATCTATTATGAGTCCTTTTTAAAATGTGGATATATTGCCTCCCTCTCATAGGTGGTGGTGAGGGTACCTGAGAGAGGAGCTCTCAATCAATTAAATAGATAATGTTTGTAATCTGCCTCTGAGATTCTTGTGTGAAAGGTGCTATAAAGGACAAGGTATTAGCTTTGTAAGTAAAGCATGGTATGCAATTTGGATGGAGTTACCAACACACTAACTCAGGCATTTTGTTTGAAATGCTTATGGGTCCTACCCATTCCATAAAAGCCTCTTCCATTTAGCTAAAAGAATAAAACCTAATTTTCTCCTCTCACAACAGTTGAAAATTAGGAGTAATTCCACTGGACTTGGTGTTACGATGGCTTTAAAACTACTGTAAATGAAATCTGAATCAAGCCACTAACGAACCTTGAGACCAGAACTGTGCTATAGTGTGGATATTTTTGTGACACAACTGAACGATGGTGTTAGTGCCAGTTTCTTAAAGGACCAGAACTGCCTTCACAGAAGGCACTGTTTCCAGTTTGGACTTGAACATGAGCAGATCCCAGTGAAAGGTTTTGAACTTGGTGATTTGTCTGAGACACAGCTGCTACTGTTGCTTATGCATAACCATCTTCCTAAACAGCAGTTAAGTGCAGCTGCTGGTCTTTGCTAAAAGTGAACAAGTTCAATCCAGTCTAAGATAGCCTTAAAGGCTGAGTAGAAATATTATCCCTACATATATCCAAGTCTGAAAGAAGAAAATTTGAAAAGCAGACATTCAATCCTTAGACTGTATAAAATTTTGAAGGCAACACAGAAAGGAAATCTAATTCCTTATGCACCCGGACACTGGCCTCTATCTATTTTAAAGCAAATCAACTACCTAACACTTTTTTCATTTATCCTTCTTCCAATCTTTCCTTCCTCCAGGGAAGAGGTAAATGACAAATTACGAGACATGCCAGATGGAACATTTCTGGTGCGTGATGCATCAACCAAGATGCAGGGAGACTACACTCTGACATTGCGGTGAGTATTGGGTATTTTCACTTTCTCATCAAACTTTACTGTTAGTAGTCACACCAATGCCAGCAAATGCCACGGTTAGTATTTACATTAAATGCCCTCAGCTGTAGTCTCCACTGTCTTGGGAACATTTCTCCAGTGATGGCTGACCAGGAGTTTGTAATAAGGAAATGATCAGCTCATAGAGATTCCATTGCATTTCTTATGCACAATCACCCTGAAGTTACTGATGATCACTTTTCTTGCAAGGCAGGATTTTGCCTTAGTCTAATTAATGGTAGTCTAAATATTTAACCATTTAGACATGTATCTGCAGAAGCCATAAATTAAGAAAGCAAACAAAAGAGAGAACACCATTTAAATTTTTGCTAGTTGAGGTGGGGAGGAAGCATTTCTAGAAATTGTCAGCAAATACAAACCTGGATAATGTAAAGTCCTGGATTAATTACCCTGTCATAAATCCTTCTAAGGATTTATTTACGTTTGATTATCCAGTGTTAGCATAAAAACCTTGATTGTTTTGATAATAGCTTTGGAAGTGCATTTTCATTTTTATAATACAGAGATTTTTGAGGATTAGGAAAAAAATGGGTTTGGGATTTTTTTCATGGCTCCCTTAAGGAACCCTGAACATCCCTTTGGAGAATTTATAGTTAAAACTAGATCTTAAATACAATAAGCTAGTCCCAGAGTAAACACAGAAAGAGATTCTGCTGCTCAAATAAAATTTGTTGAGATTTTTTGTGTGTATTTCCTTTTATCCTTTACATATTAATGACTATTACATAATTTAGTTACAAAAGGTATATATTAGATTATCCGGTTAGCTACAAAGATTCTTGTCCAGGAATTGCAGTGGTGTCTTTATGAATAATTTAGCATAGCCACTCATACAGCATATGTAGTGGCGTGTGCATGCGTGCTGCCCATGCACACAACAAAATCTCTAAGCTAGTGTATTGCCTTACAGGAAGGGTGGCAACAACAAACTGATAAAGATTTATCATCGGGATGGAAAATATGGTTTTTCTGATCCATTGACATTTAATTCTGTTGTGGAGCTGATTAACCACTACCGCCATGAATCTCTTGCCCAGTACAATCCGAAGCTTGATGTGAAGCTGATGTATCCGGTATCCAGATATCAGCAGGTGAGGTTTCCAAAGAGCCCAATAATTGTTAGCAGATGTTTCATAGGTTTTTCCTGGTCATAAAATTTTAACTTTTCCATCTAGAGCCTGGATTTTTCATATGATTTATGTGAAAACTCAAAGCCTCTTTTTGTTTGAAAACTCAACTTTGCATTATCAGAGACAAAGTAGTGGTTCCAAGAACCCTCGTGGTTTAGAGCAATAACAACAAAGTTATTTGAGAGAGAAGTTGGTCCTGACCTCACACTAACGGTATTATTCTCCAGCTACTTAAACATTAATTTTTGCTTCACTGCATCCTTATGATGTAGATAATTATCATCGCTTGTATTTTAGAAGTGGAGAACCCGAGACTGAGAGATTTAGTGAATTACATGCAGGGCGCTGTGATCTAGGATGCAAAGCAACTGTTTATGTACAAAATCTGTTAAAATCAGTGACTGGCAGAAGTGGGAATGCCATCTGGCTCCTTGCCTTGTGCTTAGTTTTCTAGTCCCTGGGGCTTTAGGCTGACCCCTCCTCTTCCTCCATGCTATGCAGCCGTCTTTAACACTGAGCAAAATGTCTCCCAAGGTTGCTGCATTTTCCCAAGTTCTGTGAACTCTTGTTTTAAAAACAAAAGCATTTCCTTCTGGTATTTCCTGCATTATTCCCTTTCTCTCAGGGAGATCTAGGCATCTCCTGACCTTATATGTTCTTTTTGGGGTTTTTATTACAATTTTCTGGTTTAGTTATGAGTTCCATATTCCTAGTTGTTCACTTTCTAGACTGTGAAACCTTTTTGCTTTGTCAGACTAGATGTCTCTTCTACACTTCTAGAAGCTTGATATAAAGATTGCTGCATAATTAATCACAGAAATATGCACATTTACTAGGTTGACAAGGGAACAGTGCTTGGAGAAATTACTTTGCCCAAAGAATTACCTGCTTTCTTCTCTGATGTACACAGGATCAGTTGGTGAAAGAAGATAACATAGATGCTGTAGGTAAAAAGCTCCAAGAATACCACTCTCAGTATCAGGACAAGAGTAAAGAGTATGACAGACTATATGAAGAATACACCAGAACGTCACAGGTCAGTTTTCAAAATAACCTTTTGTTAATCATTACAGCAGCTGTCTGAAAAGCTGAACTTCTATCCCTAGTAAGACAGTGAAACAATTTTTTAAAATTAACCTACAAAGGAAAACAAAAGCGTGAGCAATACATAGCTTATTTGTCATCTTTGGTTCAGTTTGAGGCTCTTTTGGTGTGGGGTATCTCAATTACAAAATTAAGAAATGTAATGTAGTTTTTCTATATGAAATACAGCACAGCCCATTGAAGAGGGTTGCAGGGAGACGATTTTAAGCTATCACAGGCACCATAGCAGCTCCCAGCATAAAGCGCAGCAGCTAGGAATGATGATGTCCTATATAGTGCCTACACCAGGGATTTCCTCCCTCAGCTGGGGAGATTTCCAGGCACTACATGCCACTGTCTCGTCATACTGGGGCCCATAGAGTAGGATAAAATCCTAGAAGAAGAGGTGTCTGGAAGGGGACACCCTGGTTCTGTGTTGTCATGTGGTGGTTAACATTCTGATCAAAAGTAAACCACGCACTTTACAGTAATAGTACTGCATTGTTTGGCTGGTTGCTGTAAAATAAGAGGTCTCATCATAACTTTAATATTAGTGTTTCGTTGCCGGAAGCCTAAAGTGCTAGGACCCAAAACTTTCTTAATTGAAAGATCTGTTATGAGATTCTCTTTCAAAGAAGTTTAATTACAAGTACTTCTTAACTTGTAAACCTTGTGGAGGGAGAGATGGTTTGCTTTCGATGTGACTGACTAAAGTGAATTGGGTTTTTTCCTGTTCAGTAAAACTCAAACTTTGCTACAGTTAGAAACCACTTTTTTTTCCTAACAGTCAATTTAGGAAGGATAACTGAGTCTTGAGCTTGTAACTTATTTCAGGATGCAAATGACTAAAGATGCTTTTTGGTTTGGGATTCTTTGTATAGGAAATTCAGATGAAGAGAACTGCAATTGAAGCATTTAATGAAACCATTAAAATATTTGAGGAACAGTGCCACACGCAAGAGCGATACAGCAAAGAGTACATTGAACGATTTCGCAGAGAGGGAAATGAGAAGGAAATTGAACGGTAGGATCTCAAACCATACTCTAGCATGTCTATGTAGAGAGCTTCACTTACGTATTCTAACAGAAAATTCTGTTCTTAAGCCTTGCTTTATACAATTAAAGAAGTGCAGTATTTTTACAAAAGAGTCGTCATATTCCTTTGTTGAATTATCCCAAACAATTGTGCACTGTAGAGGACAATCCTGCATTTGCTGGGAGACAGACTGGATTATCTATGATCTTGATTCAGAGGAGTTAGGGACATTATAGTGAAGAGCTCTCCAAGAAAATGTGAGGTTTAGAATATGCAAATTCTTTAAGCTCAAGCAATACTGTCTGGAGTGGAGAAGAAATTTCTTTACAGCTAAATGTGAACAAAAGAAAAGTTTGATTTCTAACACTCGCATGTAGATCAAAGACACTTGTAACATAACATGCTTTTGGATGCCCATCTAGAAGACTCCCATTGACACTGCTAAGAGTTCCATGTGCATCAGAGATCAGGATTTGGCCATAAATCCAGTTCAGTGCCTGCAAGGGTTCTTGAAACATTTTTGAAATTAAGAACAAACTAATATTTGTAAGATGACAACTTCCATAACGTGTTACTACCTCTTTTGTTAGACAAAATTGTAATTGAAATCAATGAAGTTTTCTTTGAAGTAGTGGAGACCTATAGGGAAGATAGTAGGCGCTCTTCACAGTATGATTTCTTTCCTGAAAAATGGCCCCTTATGACTTGTCGGACCTTTTTCTCTTGTTTTCATTATCTTATCTTCTGAGTCTGGCAAAAGCAAATGATTTGTTTTAAATCACAGCAACATGCAAGAGAGCTGAATTCTGTTCCTCCAAAACCATAAGCAAAATTTGTTACATGGTGAATCAGTTTTCATTGGTACATGTCACATCGGGCTTAATTGGGTTGCACAAATGAGGGCTTGATTTGTGCTATAGAGTCTCCATCACTCGTGAGTGATGGGAGAAATAACCTAGCTTGATTGTCAGATCCCCAGATGAATTTGCTGGGAGGTAGAAAACAAACATCTCTTCATTTGTAAACTGAGCATATTTGAAATGGCGAGTTGGGATGGTGGGGTTCCAGATTTAGTCACTTTTCAGCTTAAGACCATGGTGATTCCTCACTACCTGTCAATGGATATTAGTCTCTTAATGCAATTTGAATGAGGCGCTGAATATGATCCTAATGTAAGTCCATGTGACCTGCATCAAAATTCAGTTCTCTTAGAATCTGATCTTAATGAATGTTGAAACCCACTGTTAGCCATTTTTTGTAGTGTAGATTAAATTTCTCTCTTGCCAAAGTCTCCGCAAGAAAAAACGTTAATGGTTGAGGCTTGAACCTCTATTGCCGGTTAATAGCAAGGTGCTATCCTGATTGTCCAGCTTTGGCTGTACCTGAGCACAACAAAGTAATGCGATTTCTTTCTTCTGAATTCTTGAGACTTATGTCAATTCATACATAAAGAACTTTCATAGCTTAGTTGCCTAAAGTTATTGTGATTTGAGCAACTACCTACTGTGGACCAAAAACTCTCCAGTTCTGTTAAGAATTTTTAAAGTGTGCCATAAATGCATGCTGCATTTCACAAATCACGAAGCGAGACACTCTCTCTTTACTAAATAGTCTAACTGCGGGAAGCTTAACAGCAGAGCAGCTTTGCCTATTTTGTATAGGGTTACACAGTAATAAAATGTCTCCAAACATTTGTGTAGAGTAGATACTAAGCTTCCTTTTCTTGGAATAAGCAGTTGCATTTATGTGCAAGGAATTTTAGTATCCTGAATGTTCTTGCTAAGATCTTTGCAAATAAACACAGCCAGAGGTGGCCATATGGTAAAAGGCCAAGTATCATGGCTACCCTGGCATGGCATCTTCTGAATTGCAGTAATGTTCTTTGTGTAATTGTACTCCTGAAAAGGGACTTTGTAAAAATGACATTGTGGGACACCAGTGCATCACTCTGACTCCAGAACAGTTGTGTCAATGTGTTTACAAGTAAGTGAATCAATGTGGGGGATGTTCTTAACTGCCAGGCCTGCAAACCAATTTGAGATCTGAAAATCAAGCTGGGTTCTTCCTGACTTGCACATCATCACCAATGCTAAGTGTTTGCAGGCCAAATCCTGCTGATGACAGGTTATAACAGTCTGAGCATGGGGAAGGAATCAAATCTAGCTCACTCCCAGAGCTGTGTTGGCTCTGTCAGGTGTGTTTTTTTTTTTTTAAAAAAAAAAACCTCTTATGATCTGGTTCTGAATGCATAAGAGGAGCAGATCCAAAGAGTAAGAAGGAAGCATCATTTTAGTCACCTTTTCAGGGTACAACTGCACTCCAAACAACATGAGTATTACAGTAGTAGCCACTGCTAAAATGATGATGAGATGAGAGGAATGTGATGTCTTCTAGTACTGCGTAGAAGGGATAAGCCATTCAGTAGTAATAATTTCAAGGCTAGAGCCCTGTGGACTAATTTTTGTTGTAGATTTCTTAACCATCACAAATTTATTTACAGAATTATGATGAATTATGAGAAATTAAAATCACGCCTGGGTGAGATCCATGATAGTAAAATGCGTCTAGAGCAGGATTTGAAGAAACAAGCTCTGGATAACAGGGAAATTGATAAGAAAATGAATAGCATCAAACCCGATCTTATCCAGCTGCGCAAGATCAGAGATCAGTACCTTGTGTAAGTAGGCAAAGCTTATGGACCTCAAAACAATGTCTGTGATGAACTTGGTTAATGACAATTGCCATCATTCTGCATGTTCCTTTTACTAAAGGGAATCATGTCTCTCCTCTTCATAATCAGAGTTGTGTACGCTAATAGGAGACTAGTAGCTGGTTAACCTTTCCAGTACTTTTGTACTAACTTTGACTTGTTACTGTAACTGTCAGACTTCAAAGCATATCTGGTACAGTACATTACCAGTACGCATTCTACAATACATGTAGGTTTATGTGAATTAGCACATCACAGTTGATAAAGGGATGTACCATCTGGATGACCAGGTGCCTCCCTCCATTAATGCTAGCAAAGATACAGAACTAGGTTGAGAAGAGCAGAGAGCAAAATGGTGGTTCCTTAGACTGGCGTACTCCCTCTAACTTCCCTAATAGTTAGAAGCCTCTACTGCCCAAATCCAAAGGGTTGGAATGTCACAGGTTGGGAGGGCCAAAGCACTCTTCCCTGTGATTCTTGCAGGCATCCGAGAGTGAACACCTGCTCCATGTACACATCCATTCAGAGAGAAGGTGGGGCTGTTAAATGTTGTTCTGGGAGAACAAGGCAGCCAACATCAGAAGACCCAGCAGAGCCTGCAATAGGGCCTCCCTTCCCCACTGAGCTGCAAAGTCTGGCGGTTAGCCTCCTGCTTCCTCTGCTGCTCCTCCCCATGCAGAGATCATTCTAAGGGCCTATATAAGGGTAAACCTTGTAACCTCTGTTTCTTCCCCATGGGCTTTACTGCAGGTGGGTACGCTCATGCACTAGATTCTCTCTGTTTCTGGGATCTATGTCTATGCTTCTCTTGCTTCTGTTTTGGTTAGTAGGGAACATATTAATGCTCTTATTTTCTCATCCTGGCAGATGGCTCAATCACAAAGGAGTGAGGCAGAAGCGAATAAATGACTGGCTGGGAATCAAAAATGAAAATATTGATGAGTAAGTACCCTTGTATATTTAATCTCTTTATTAAGTGGCAGTGCTCTGGTCTTCCCACTGAAAAGCTCAGAAATAGGAAATGCCAGTTTCTGAATAAAGGATTGTAGTTCTTTCCCAAGGGGAAGTTTTGTGTCATGTCAGCCAGCAGCTCTGTGTTGAACTGATGTGCATGTAGCAGTCTTCTGAATAAGGATTCTTGGTTTTCACTTAAGTGAAAATTAGCAATCCGCTCTTTCAATTTGATCTGTCTCGTCCCAGGTGTATTTTTTTTCATTGGCATTTTATTTTCCTTCAGAATGCTTTCTGCAGAATAAATCCTCTTCTTCTTTATAATTGATTCCTTTAGTGACTGGGTGATTGAGGTAATAAGTTCCATCTCCTTCTTCTCTAGTACTTACTTTGTGAATGAAGAAGATGAAAACCTGCCACATTATGATGAGAAAACTTGGTTTGTTGGGGATCTCAACCGTATCCAAGCAGAAGATTTGCTGCGTGGAAAACCTGATGGAGCATTTTTAATTCGAGAGAGTAGCAAAAAAGGATGTTATGCTTGTTCTGTGGTGTAAGTCTACTCCTTTTCTGGTTTAATTTACTCAAAGCCCTAGATTGTCAATCTCAAGTATCTTTGCCATTTGAATTTTAGAAAATTCAAGCCACCTTAACATTCACACATTCAGAGGAGTGCCCTATGCAGAGGTGCATCTACATTAGAGAGGTGCAGCTTTGTTGCAGATGGCTGTTAGTTTGGAGGGACATATATTGTGTTTCTGATGATCTTCAGTCATGTAATCATCAGGCTATAGTTCTGCAGCACTCCATAAAGGATTATGAATTTCTCATTGGCCAGATTTTCACATCGTCCTCTGAAGAGGAATATTAGCGAAGTTTGGGGGCTGATATGTTCCAAGTGACACACGTTGAGATTTGATCTGATCTGCAGACATGCCAACTCCAGATCCACATGGCTGCTACGCTTCAGATAATGATAGAACTTCAGAGAAAGCATAGTTTGTAAGAATGGGTGTTCTTGACCACACACATTTTATTGAAGGCCTGATTCTCTTGTCACTAACGCTGCTCTAGAACTAGGGCAACTCAGTCTATGCCACTGCTGTTCTATTTTATGTTGCTGTAACCGATGGCGGAAATAGGCATTCTGTTTCCACCACCTCAATATCCCTATTTTTAATTTGAAAATTTGAAGTACAAAATAATCTTTTATATGGAATAGGTTAGTGGAAGCATCTGAAAATGAATAAGTAAAATTGACATGTGAATTGGCTTTGGATGCACCTTCACAAGAAAAGATCATAGTGCATGCAGTCTCAAAGACACATAAGCACTGTTTATCTTTGTGGCATATCACTGAAATGGAAGGTTGGTCAAATTCTTTCTGTTGATTGGAATTATGCCACAAGATAGCACTGAAATGGTATAACGTAACCTGCTTTTTTACTTGTGATTTGGATTATAAAAGGGTCCAACATGGGGATTATCTAGTATCTGATCTTTCTGGCAAATAGTTTGTGGAATAATGGTTTGTGCTTTAGTAAATACTTTGCCAAGTTAGGGACTTGATTATTATAACATCAGATAATTAACTGACTTGGGAACCCATGCTGTGTTTGGTGGTCCCCAAACATAGTCCCACATTCAAGGCTAGTTCCAAGGTACTGGTGAAATGCCAACCGTGTGTCTTTCGTATGAAAGAGAGCGTGCTTGTGGCCTTTTATAGTAACTATGGAAATAAAAAGTCTGAAATACAAAGGCCTGATTTTTTTCTTTATAGTTTTTAATTGGGACAATTAGCATCTAAAAGTCATTTTTTTAGAGACAGTAACTTGGCTGCTGCCCTTTTTAAGTGAGCAAAGTCTCCAGAGTAAAATCCACCTAAAACTAGGAATTAGAGGTTACTAAGTTCTACAGGTGAAGGTTTCTGGATTCAGGGGTTGCTATGTGCTACACATGAAAGGAGAGTGACATTGCTTTCAAACAGGCTTTCCTTAAACCCAGTGACATTCTTCCTTCCCTACTTTTTATTGTTCAAGCTGTTTTTTTTCTTTCTCTCCTCTGTAAATAGTTGCTTAAGAGACTAAGTATGGATATATAAGAAGCAATATCCTAGAAATCATAATAGAAGATCAAATAGTTCTGGCTTCTAGTAACATAGCCTGACCTCCATGTCTAGCACTTCTATATTTATTACTGATTCCATTGATGAGAAACGAAACAGAAATTTCCTTCTAAATCTCCCCAAAGAAGTTTCTGAAACTAGACATGCTGAATAACCCTGGGATTGCAGGAGTTCTCTAGAGAAGGAAGGGTTTCCCATCTCCGCTGTTTGGTAACTGTAGAAATAAAAGGTCTAAAATACAGAGGACTGACTTTTTCCAGAAAGGCTGCACTCCCTCTTAAATCATTGGGATCCATAGAAGCCTAACATTTTTGAGAATCAGTTCACTTATCTCTGATGAAAAAGCCATGGAGAGAAACTAGATAGAGAGAGTATCTAATCTAGAATTGGACCAGAGCTAAACTAGTGGTTGCCTTTTCTTAGCGGTTCTCTGAAAGAAACAGTTTGAGAAGCAGTGGGAGTTGGGGTACTGAGATCAGAGCTGTCCCATGTGACAGCATCCTTGTTTGTTATATAGATCGCTTTGTAAGAATGTCTAACTGCTATCCCTAGAGGCATCTCTTCTGCACAGAATCTTTATTATAACATCCCCTTCACTTTTTCTGTCTAGAGTTTGTCATTATTTTATTGACTCAAAATCAGCCTCACTATAGTAGTTGCCTGTTAACATTTAAATTGTCATGCTAAACTGTCCTGTTTCTTTCTTTGCAGAGCTGATGGTGAAGTTAAACACTGTGTGATTTACAGCACTCCAAGGGGTTATGGGTTTGCAGAACCATATAACCTGTACAGCACACTTAAGGAATTAGTCCTTCATTACCAGCAGACATCCCTCATCCAACACAACGATTCCCTAAATGTCAGGCTTGCCTATCCGGTCTACGCACAGATGCCCTCCTCCCTTTGCAGATAAATTCTGGGGAGGGGGAAAAGTGTTGGCTATCTTGGATTCTTTTCTACAGTTTTTATTAGAACTCTGAGGGCATTCTTTCTCCTTAGACTGCTTGTTTTGCACACGAAGTGATTCTGTGAATGTGAATCAAAGAGGCCTAGCAGCAACAAGACAACAACTTGGGTGTAGGTGTCCTGGTGCTACCTAAAGCTCAGCAGTGCTTTTACACTGATACATTTTTGTTTCCTTCTGGAGGGAATAAACTCAACACAAATACATCCAAAAACTGGAAGCAAAACATTTTATGGAGATAATTTTTTGCCGGGCACCTTCAGCAGAACTTTTGATTGGGATTTTTTTTTCTCGTTTTTGTGGAGACAATTTTGAAGCCTCTATTGAGGCACCAGTAACGTCTTTCAGTCTTAAACTCCAAGAAACTGGGGGAAACTCTACCACAGCAATGCTCACTGTTGATTTTAGCAGCTTTGCTGCGATTCAGCCGAACTTCCAAATGAGGGCTTATTTTGAGGAGGCATGGAATTTGGTGAGAGAAGACCAAAGGAATTATGGGGAAAGCTTCAGGTTGTTACTTAAAAGGAAAAACAAAATCCTTGAAAAGAAAAGTTGCTTTATTTTTACCAACAGTAACAAAGTTTTGGTTTCAACGGCACTACAGGTCTTCACTCAAAGGAAACTTTTATAACCAAATTGAACCCACCAAAACTTTGTTCGTTGCTGGATTGAGCACTTATGGGGGAAGGTTGCATTAGCATCTGCACATGCTTTTTACACCAAAACTTGAAACAAATAAAAGGAAAAGCTAAAACTTTTGTGTGTGGTTTGAAAACTCTAATCTGTCTGATTTGATGTAACTGCTCCTCTTTCCCCACCCCTCCTCCATTTTTTTTGGTTTTGTTGTTTTGGAACACTTTCCAAGTTGTTTAGATCCTATGCTTTGGAATGTAAACCTGAATGAAGCCGGCCACTCATGTTTTGTGAGTTCTGTTGCTGAATGATGAACTACTCTTTTGAAACCCTTGTAACTCTTTTGTAATGTAAGTATAAAGAAAAGGTGCAATGCAGTGCTTCTGGATGGCTTATTATACCAAATAATTACATGAAGACTGGCCCTCAGATTTTGTTTTATTATAAATAGTATGCTCATTCTTACAAATCCTCTTTGACTTGTTCACCATGGATCAGATTCTGATTTCTGATACTCCACTGAAGTCACTCAAGACTTTATGCTAGCAGAATCTAGTTCCACTACTTGTAGCCATGTTTAGTATTGGGCTATGGTCAAAAATTGACCAGGATAGTTTGTAAACACAGCATCCAGTTAAGGAGTAGTCAAAATAGGAAGTGGATCTGCTGCTACAAGACAGCTGCCTAAACATTGTAAAGTCAACTACAGGTTCTCTTGTGCCATCCATTGATGCATCTGATACTGTCAGATGCTGGGCTGGATAGACCCTGGGTGTGACTTGGTGCAGTAATTCTTTGTTCCTAAAATTCTTAAGCCAAGGAATAACTGCACTTGGAGAGAGATGTAAGTTATCCCCGTTATATGCTTGACTCAGTATTTTGATTTGCTCCTACTGAGTCTCTCCAATGGAATATTAAGTTAGATAAGAATAACTTTGTTTGGCAACAAAGCAGGAGTGACAAAGTAATTAATTCAGTGTGTGGCCTTAGAATTTAGTTTTTGCTGTTTTTAGTGGTAGCTCTGTACACAAATTGCACAGGAAAGGAACAGTCTAGGGGTTAAGACATAGGACTGTAAGTCAGGAGCCCTTGGGTCTGTTCCTGACCCTCTCACTGACTTCTTGTTTGAAGTTGGACGAGCTATAATCCCTGAGGAATAATGGTGAGGTTGTTGAGGCTTAATTAATGTTTACACTGAGAAATCCTCAAACAAAGGCACTATAAAAATACTGTTAAGCAGAATGTTATTTATTCATGAATAGGTATGTGACAGATCTTGAACTTTGATTAAATAATAGTGGAAAGGGCAATTTAGATTGTCTGGCATGTCCAAGCAGCGCTTTATTTTGCACTAATGTGCCACTGGTTAAACCCAGCTGCTGGTTAACCAGCTAGAATGTGATCTTTAAATGAAGAACTGTCAAGGTTTTAAAAGCCCCACAGACTGAAACTGGTAGATGTGTGTGAAGGAGAATGACACTAATGAAACCCCCATGCCAAATGACCCTTTCCCTTGTTTGGCATATGTGTTGCTGGTAAAATGTCTACCCTATTCAGTAAAAACCTAAATGCTTTTCTCCAGCTGTAGGGTCAGAAATGGATTCTTCATTTAAAAAAAAAAAGTTCCTTGCTACATCTCTTGAGTTGCAGGTACTCCAGCAACTGCAAAGCTGTCATTCTCCTACTTTATCTCTTGTCCCTCCAGCATTCCTCCTGCCATTTGATGCAATCTAGACTACACATACATGAGGTGGGCTGATTTTTTTTTTTCAAAGCACAAATAGCAGTTAAGTGCTGTCTGTGCCTTTTGAAAATCTATCTTCTTACTTCATGGTTCTTGTCTTCCACTGGCAGCTCTAGTGGAGTTAATGGCGTTATTCCTGATTTCCTCTCTCAGTCGTGAGAATCAGTTTAACTGCAAGCTGTGAAGTGTTTTGCTATCTGAACTGTGACATGCAGGTTTTCAATTACCTTTGCTTGGTTAATGTTTAGACTAAATCCTGGCTCAGTCTCACTGCAGCAATGGTACAGGAAGTGGAACTACTTCTGAAGCTTCCTTGTAGTTGAATCTCACTGATCTTGTGAAGTGTTGAGTTAGATTCCACTCTTGATTATGCTTGTATAATTCAGAGTAATTCCATGGTCTTCTGTGAAGTGACTTTGGCTTTACAGTGGGGTGTGAATGAATTCAGAATCTGTTTTCTCCCCTTTTTCCCCCCATTTTAAACTTCTTCACTCATCACAGGTGCTGCATTGTTGTGAGCAATACATCCAGAAAGCCAACAGCCATCTAGAAGCATTTTAAATCCCCTCCCCAAATTTCAGATTAGGACTTTGTTCAAATTAAACCTAGATGTCCCTCACTTTCTCCTTCCACTCCCATCTCCCTGATGGCTCCTAATTTATCCATGTGCCTTTTTGCACTCGATTTAGGCACACAAGTTACAGTTGGCTGGTGTTTTACCCATTTTATGCTCTCACATGCCATTGCACACCTACTTTTGCATCAGTTTTTGCACTCATTTGGCAAGTGAAAAATGGGAATAAAACACAGTGAAATACATAGCAGGTATAATCCACTAGGGGGCCTGCTCCTGCTCCCAGTCACTCCAGTTGGCCTGATAGTGTTCATTTGGTGGTATAAAACCAGTGTGATGCTATTATTCCGAAAGGAGCTGTTCCTTTAAGTGAGAGAGAAATTTGAATTAGGCCTACTAGGGGCAGGATTGGGCCCAGTATCCACTGTTAACAAGCCTAAAACAAATGCATAAGAGAGAACGTAAGGGCAAAAGAAGAGGAGTAAAATAGTTGTTTAAAAACCCAGAAGATTGTTCATGTGTGCATAGAGTGCAGAAAAGTTCTGGTGTCAAGGGTCAGAAGATGGCGAAAGTATGCTCAAATCATTGGAGCAGCACTTTCTTATCTGACTGCAGCCAGAGTAGTGCCGATCTCACTGACCCATGCTGTATTAAATATAGATGTAGATTTAAAGAGAACATTTTTTTGCACAGTGTTAAATGGGGGGAAATGATATTGAGATTTCTCATATGCACAATATCGTCTATCTGTTTGAAGTATATTTGCAGGGATCGGGGGTGATTCAGTATTTTGCTTTTCCATAAATGGGGAAACCAGATCTACTTCCACAGTTGCCATTGTGTCCATTGTATGCAGCACATCAGCCAAGAACAGCATGTTGCTTAAGTTCATAAACTTCCAACTCTCCTCCTCCTAATAGTTTTACCAGTCACGTCTTACTGTGAACAAATAGGTGTGTTAAGGTGCAGTTTGAAGATGCTACAAAGTTTTCCCAAAGAGCACGGGTGCCGTCTAAAAACAAGGGTATCTCACTGAGTATTTGAACCACCATGTAATAGAATATGAACATGTACTATATGATGGTGCATTTTCCAGTAAAAAGGGAGTGAAACTGTCTAGAATATTCTATTTCTGGGAGTGATGGAGTGAGTGCCTGCCATGTATCACATGTCCTTTAAATTCTGATACAGTATAACTCTCCTCCCTGCACCAAGATCAAACATACTCTCTCCACTGCACACGTGCTTCCTAAGGTGAACAAGGTTGAAAGGAGATTCTCAGTCGAATGTAACAAGCCCGATTTGTTTCTCACTTGCATGTAAGCAGGAGATTCGGCTGAAGAAAAGCCATGTATGTGAAAGGAGAATCAAGCCCATCTACTTTACATGATACCCAAATTTCAGCTGCACTCATGTCACAGAAAGACAGAAGTCAAAGCAAATCTCGGCCTTTTTAAAGCCAAGCAGCCATAATGGAGACTGTGGAAATGAATGCTGACACGTTCTGTGAAGTTGTAAGGGCTGGGGGGAATTTTTGGTTGCCCTAACACTTGCTCACTGTGCAATTTGGATGGTAACGTGTCCAGTAACTCAATGCTATGGCTGTTTTTAAAACAGCAGAATTCACAAAGGTATGTGTCAGTTTTAAAGTTTGGAAAAGCCCCTTGTATTTGGTACTTGAACAATCTTTTTTCTGTTTAAATGTTTGTATTTTTTTTTCCTTTACATTAATGGAATGAAATCTGAAATGTTTAGTGAGTCTTGTAAATGTGCTGCATTTTGCAGACATAAAACAGGTACATTTTGGGGGAAGGGTGAGAGACAGGTTTAAAATACAGTTTTAACAAAGCACTATGGTGAAGTGGAGTTCTGTTTTAAACCATATTCTATAGTCCTACTTTCTTTTGCTTTTCTCCCTACTTTTACTGTTCACAAAGCTGACATTTGTGAATTAAGTTGTCTAAATATATTCCTGAAAGAAAAAAGACCCGTGCCAATTTTTGTTTCAAATGGCAAATTTTAAATCAGATTCACAAAGGCTTCAGTACATGAGAAAATGAGTTGAAAAATCCAGACTTGGCTTTCTGAAGAACTTCTGCTTGTAGTTTGAGCAAAGAGCAGACAGCGAACTTGAACAGAACTCCTGTCTTTATTCACAAAAAATTAGAAGCCAAAATGATTCTGTTCTCAACTTTTTCAAAGAAAGCCTTGGAGTAATTGGTTATACTTTTTTTAAAAGTGTGTGTCCGCATGTGTACTTTAAAAATATATATATATATATATATATATAATCAGTTGGGCTAGTGATGCAAATCTTCAAGGACTTAAATATTTTTTTAAAAGACTTCCTCTTTGTATTTGAAGGAAATGTGCATTGCTGATCCACTAGTTTCCTATTGGCACAACCTTTGCAGGCAAGAGAAGAGTACAAAGCCACTTACCTCCAAATAATAGCAGGACCTTTTGGTAAAATAGCACAGTTAATTATTCTGCATGGCAGGAATATGTTTTGACAGCATGACAGAAAAGTTTGTCCAAAACTTTTGCAAATCTTGCATTCTGTGGGCATGAATATTTTCCATGGGAAGGGAGGGAAGAATTTTGAAAGCCCTTTAGAGCCCTTCCTGTTTGTTCTACAGGACAGAAAGTCAGGATTATCAGTGTGTTTTGAGAGTCATTCTAGACGATGACAGTGCTTAAAACTGATCTTTGGGGCTGGCGCCATATGTTTAATGTAGCTCTCCTAATCTTCACTTTTGGCAGTAGACCCATCCCCGTTCTGTGGCTAATGCAAACGTAGCATTGGTTTAGAATTTGTCTTAAAATACTTGGCGCTCTGGCTTCTGTTGCAAATGAAATACAGACGTGTTCCATTTGATCAACAGAAAATACCTCTCTGATCAATCTGTGTTAGACAAGGTTTTCAATTAAGCTTTTCTTTTAAATTTCTTCTGACTTTACCATTTGATGTTCCTTTTGAAATATTGACTTTAACAAGTCAGAGTGCACGTTTTTTTGTAAATTCAGCACCTCCCCATTAACGTGCTTGCTGGGTGGTGTGGTCACAGAACGGGCTTGAGATCATTTGGAAAAACAATTGGGTTAGACAAAAATGACATAGCAATGGCCAGGGACCAAATTAACCCCCTGGCATAAATCTTAACTTCAGTGTGGTTACCACCCCATTTATGCTAGCAGAGAAAGTAACCCTGGGAATCTTATTTGAAGTACAATGTGTGTAGATTAGGGTGGGGAGGTATATTTTTGGGAGTGACTCATACATCAAATAAGAATACATTTGACTAAACCTGTTAATTTTGTATGTTTGGCAGTTTACAGCACCCTGGGATTGTAACAGTCCGCAGCAGATCTGTGTGTGTGTATATGTACTGTATGTATATAGATCTATGTAAAATATATTCACATACACATTTATATGCATTAGCCATAAATGGCACTGCCCCTTAAAACTGAAACAAAATTCATTATTTGCACAGTTTTACACACATTTAGACAAAGTTGGGTTTGTTTCCTTCAAATGAAAGGGGTTTAATC
Source organism: Mesoclemmys tuberculata (assembly GCA_007922155.1). Taxonomy (NCBI): domain Eukaryota; kingdom Metazoa; phylum Chordata; order Testudines; family Chelidae; genus Mesoclemmys; species Mesoclemmys tuberculata. Next base: position 10,040,793 of record ML675643.1, read on the forward strand.
AGGAACATCTTGACAATGTGCTTTTGAAAGTCTAGACTGACTTTATTTTTTTTAAATTGGATTGTTTTGAGGGTTTTTTTTAATTATTGACTCGGGGACAAGAGCATTAAAATTTGTTCAAAGCAAAGATTACTTTAAAAAAAAAAAAACGTTTTCCTTTAAGATGCAGTAATGTTTGCATGTTTTAAATAAATCTAACCAAACTAATGTGCAAAGGAGGGTAACCGTATGTATCACTTTGAATGCACTGGTTAGATGAAGGCGTGTCTCAGTAAAACGTGAGTGTATGTTTGAGTTTGTAATCAGGACTGAAATGACAGCGCACACTCCTTTGTATAAACTTTCTGTTAATGTTGCATTTTTTTATCTGATTTTTTTTTCTTCTAAGGGATACTGCATCTACTTAGAACCTGCTGCTCATGAAGCTGTTGGGGGATTTTGTTTTGTTTTGTTTTTCTCCATATGAATTCCAGCATGTAACTTTTTGGTACTCTTGTTGTTGTTTGTGTAAAATCTGTTCTGTCGTTTATGCTGTAGTTTAAAAAAGAAAAAAGAAAAAAAAAGGGAATTCATGTAGTTTAACTTTTAAAAAGAGACAAACTGCTTCATATGGAAATAAATTGTATGTTAGTGTTTTTGGACAAGTCATACTGTAGTTTCTAGATCAGTAATGCAGCATTGTACTTGTCACCAGATGTGTTACGATTTTGCTGTATTTTTTTAAATAGATGGTTGGGCGCTTAGATCCCAGGCACTAAACATCCTGGGCCTACTTGCTCTAGATTTAAAAAAAAAAATGCAATAAAAACATTGCAATAAAGCACATTTACATGTAATGTTTTAGAAGGATGTACTGACAGCTGTTTCTAATAAATTCCAAAATGCAGCCTAGTTGGCATGTTGTGGTGGTAGCTTTTGTTTGTTTCTCCTGGTTGAGGCAGTGCAAATGGATTTTGTTTAAGGCTCAGTTCAAGGCTAGAGTTTGTTTATTATGGTCTTTTGGTTGTTGCCAAAGTAGCGCTAGGTTTCCAAAATCATGAGCAATTTAAATTCCAGCTAATACACACTTCAGCACTACTTCATTTGGGTGCCTGGAACAAAACAGAGCATTCACTGAAAACGGTGTAAAAGACATTGTTACAGCTAAACGCTACAACAATTCTACATTCCCTGAACACTTTCACACAGAGCCTGAGACTGAAAGTACAGAGCAATTTGCTTGAATTTAAATCTTTTAAGAGAAGAAACACCTATCAATAGCACTAGTGTAAATGAAATCAGATGCAGCGTGTTTATTCTTTAATAGTTCCTTTCCTCAGTTCAGTTATGATTCCTTTCCATGGGATGTGGAGCCATCAGATGTGTTTGTGGGTGCTTGATAATTTCCAAAACGCAACATGAAGGAAACCCAGTCTAGTGATTTTAAGCTCTGATTTAGGGCTCTAACTAGAATTAGCAATGAAAGGCTTGCGCAGCTGAAACCTGATACACCAGCTGCCTGAAGGAGCAGTAGTTTGTGAGGGCCTTGTTCTCCAGACACATGATTCCATTCACTTAAATATGTAGTGCTTCTGATTTTCAGTAGTGTAAGTGAAATCAAAATTGGGTTCTCTGGTTCCTCAGTAAGGGCTAGCTCCTGCTGTCCCTGAGAGCAGAACTGGGTCTCTGCATTTATTACACCTATCCTAGGCACAGCATGTGGCCTGGAATTGGCCAAGTGAAATCTCTGGGAGCCTGGGCTTACATTCCTCAGAGATCACCTCTCAGCCCATCACTGCCCCCGCACAGATGTGTGCATTAATAATTACACCGTGAGCTTCAAGACAGACACGCTTTGCTGCATGTATTCACTTTTGGAGATGCTGCCATTCCACATCCACCTTGTGGCACATGGGCCACAGTCGTACAGAGAGGGCTTTTATAACTTTTTTTTTTAAATGGAGGTTTTATTACAGATGAGAAAAATAACTGGCAACTTGCTAAATGAGGAGTGGGAATTTGAGTCTGCATCAAACACAAAGGGAGAGAGAAGGTGGGTGAGGTAATAGCTTTGATTAAACCAGCCAAGTGCCAGAATTAAAATTACCTGGGGAAGTGGGAAGAACTAAAATTAGTGATTTTGAGTTCTCTCTCTAAATAATACATAGGGGGGATTTACCAGGGTCAGAGGAAGCATTATGCTGGCTGCTACTGGCAAATCTGGAGCGACTCCATTGATTTTGATGGTAGTAACATGGGTGTAACTGAAATCAGAATCAAGTCCTGTGGCACTGACCGGGAGAAAGAGTTGAAATCGAATACAGCTGTTGACAAGTATGCCTGGTATTTCTCTTCACAAGTCTCTCTCAGTATCTGCTTTTGGCTTGTTGGTATCATGCTTCTGTATTGTTACAAAGTACAGTTGCATTCAGTCTTTCAATAGCTTGTATGGGCAGTGTTTGGCCTCCATCCTGTGGAGGCAGAGCCCTGTACTGCGTTGTCATGACTCCATAATACGTGTCTGTCTTGCAGAATTAAAAACAGATATTTTCTTGAGGCTGTGCGGTGTGGGCTTTTTTTATGAAAACCTTCCCTAAAATTCACCTTGAGGCTGGTAGGAGGTGCAGCGGCTGTTCCCATGGCCCCAGTAGTGAGCTGCGCCTATAGATTAACAGGCTGGGCAGTACAGCAGCATCAAGTGAAGTCAGGGCTCCATAGTCCACACCTGGCAAGAGACAGTCCCGGCCCAGGTCTAACCAGGCAAAGCCAGACCACAGGGGCAGAAAGGAAGTGCCAGGATCCCCACTGATGGAGACCTGAGGTGCAGAGTCCAAGGTTCAGCTCCCTACTTAGATACCTATATGCTACTTTAGGCACCAGTGGAAGCTGCCATTCAGTTGCCCCAGAGGAGCCAAAGTTTCAGCCTGTCAACATTTGCAAAGCAGCCGCCAGCTACCGAGCGGCACCAAGCCCACGCTCAGGCCAAAGCCAGGCAGGCCTTGAAAATGGGGTTCTTACGCTAGGCAGTAGAAGGCCTACCTCAGCAGTGGGGCCTGATCCTCTACCTGTGCTCAGAGCCCCCCTTACACCCTGCAGGGCCAACGAGGGGTCACCCAGAGGCATGGAGGGTAGCAGTATCCCCACAGCCAGCCGGGAGCACAGGGAATTCTGGGGTGAGTGTGAGAGGGACCTCGCTGCAAGAGGAGGTTGCCAGCTGAGGAGTGCGCGTAGAGGCCCCTCAGGCAGCTGGGCGGGCCACTCAGGGCTGAGGTGCCTAACCATGCCTAACCACCAGTTCAGGCCTGGGCTGGGGGGAGGTGAGGCTGCCCCCTGCTCAGCTGGCTGCTAAGGATCCTGGCTCTCCTGTGCATGGTATGGGGATCCTGCGTGTCCCATGTGGGGCTGAGAACGGCAGGAGGCACGGATGCTGAGAAAGGCAAGGCCCAGCGCAGCCTTGGGGCTAGCAGGCATTCGCCAGGTAGAGAACAGGCCTGGCACCCTTAAGTCTGCCCTTCCACCGCTGGAGCTGGGCGAGGCAACTGAACTAGCCACTAACCAGCCCCAGCCCGGCAAAGAGAGTAACTCATGGGCTTACGTTGTAGACTGGGGCGTGCGGCAGGCCCGGCAACTGTGTGGCCAAAATGCTTTGGCTGCTGCAAATGACAGCTGTGCACACACCTGCCTGGCCCTAGCCTGCACTGCCCCGAACACAGGGCCCGGCACGAGAGCTACAGTGGGCATGTCACCCGGCAGCAGATGGCAACACCCATGGCCCAAAGAGCTGGCACTTAATTAGTAGCCACCATCGGCGATAGCTGCCCATGCCAGCTGGGACTGGGCTGTGTCCTGTTTACCCGACCTCGGCGCTAGCAACCGCTTCTGTTCTGGCCATCCACGGGCCCCCAAATACCTGCCAAGGCCACCGCAGCGTGGTTCACAGGCAGCCAGCAAGGGAGCTCAGCCATTGTGTAACGTGCCCAAGAGCAGCTGTGTGGGACCAGCGCCTTTGCACAGTCTCATTGACACCTGCCTCCTGACTGGGTGCAGCCAGATCCCGTAACCAGGCTAGTGGTGCAAGGCCCTGCCAGTGTGAACCCCTCTTTTCACGGGCCTGTGGAGGTAGTTCCACAATGTGCTTCTCCGGCAGGCCTCAGCTTGCTGGCAGGGACCATCCCCCCGGCCCCGGTGCCTGAGACACCAGGGTTACGCCACAAGCCTGGGAGCTTTGTGTGAAAGGGGTCAGCTGCAGAACAGGAACTACCCCTGTGCTCGAGCTCATCATTGTTAGGCTTCAGTGTTAACACCCCTCTTGCGATACAAGCCTCAACGTTGCCCCGCTAGCGGCAATGCAAGGGCTTCCCAGCTGCAGCGTGTGCGTGAAGCACAAGCAACACAGGGCACTTAGACCATGTCAGGGCCGCAGTCCCTGGTGAGGCCAGCAGGGGAAAAAGAAAAGCTGCTCTTTTGGCATGCCAGGGCGCGCTGGTGTAATGTGTGCCCGGTCAGTTGGGCTGCACGTTCACTTGGTTCACAGGCCAAAGGTGGATTTGGAGCAGGGACGGTTGGTAAAAATGCAACTCGGTTACGTTTGCCTGTACAGCCGGAGCTTTTAAGGCCTTGGCCCCCCCCAATGGGTGAGCACATTTTTTTCCAGTGCCTTTTTTTTTGCCCTGGGGGGGGGGAAATGACACATGACACGACGACAAGCTCACCTACAGTACAGTGCCCAGGGAGTTAAAAGTGCTACTGGAGCCATGGCGCTAGTACCACTGCGCGCCCCCCCCAACCCCCCACCCCTGCCCGCAAGGTTTGCTGCAAAGCCAGATGGCCTGGTTCATGAGCAACTTTGCAAAAGGGCTTTTTGTCCCGAGCCTTTAGGAAACAAGACACGGTTGAGTGAAAAACGCACCTCTGTGTAAACCCCAGCGGGGCGGAAGAGATGCCCCAGGAGATTTAGACACTGGCCTAAGGTTCAGATGACCCAGGCTCCAGTCCCTGCTCTGGCAAAGACTCCTTGTGTGACCTCAGGCAAGTCAGCTGGTCTCGCTGCGCCCCAGCTCCTCCATTGTGATGGGAGGCTCATGTCTTCTTCCCACTCTGCCTCTCAACACAGCAGCTCTTTGGGACAGAGACCGTCTCACACTGTGCCTGTACAGCGCCTAGCACAGTGAGGCCTGTTCCTTGGCACAAGACTCTAATCTTACTAACAACAGCAGGCCCAGTGAACTGTCCCCACCTGACTTTAAGCCCACCGCTGACTAGCCCTCTGCGTGCAACACCCGGGCAAAGACCACTCCAAGCTGGCGCACCAGGCCAACCGTTTACAAACCACCCTCTTGTTCGGCTAGAGCTTCCTCCGTCCTGTTAGACCCAACCCAGCTGCTGCCAGTGCCCAGCCTTCTCCGCCCCACACACAGCTCCTCCGCGTATAAATCTAAGCCGTGGGCTCCTCCCCAGCGCCCGGCTGAATATGCAGCAATCATGTCCGCCAGTTCCTCTGATGGCTTCCCCAGCCAGCCAGCTGCCCTTCCAGTTCAGCTGGCGAGAGAGTACCAGACGTGTCGGAGCTCACCTAAGCTCCATGGAGGGCCTAGTATTGTCTTCAGAGGCATGTGGGTTCACTCCACAATCTGTATTCACCACTCCCCTTTCTGTCCCTGAAGCCAGGGGTCTGTGTTCCTACAGAGCCGTCCTCCCCATTCTCGCTGCTCAGACATGCACTCTCAATGGGTTAGGGAATCCTTCATGTAGCCAGCGCCTCTCCTGCCTTGGTAGAGGGAAGTGACTAGTCCCCTCGATTCAGCACTGGTGAAACCACATTTGGAGTATCGTGTCCAGTCGTGTGTCCCCTGTCAGCCCCCCCCCGTGTCCTCCTCCCCACCCCCCGCCCACCACACAGGAAGGATGTGGACAAATTGGAAAGAGTCCAGCAGAAGGCAATGAAAATGATGAGGGGGCTGGAGCACAAGACTTATGAGGAACGGTTGAGGAAACTGGGCTTGTCTAGTCTGCAGGAGAGAAGAATGAGGGGAGATTTGATAGCAGCCTTCAACTACCTGAAAGGGGGTTCCAGGGAGGATAGAGCTAGGCTGTTCTCAGGAGTGGCAGGAGCAATGGTCTCAAGTTGGATATTAGGAAAAACTTTTTCACCAGGAGGGTGGTGAAGCACTGGAATGGGGTCCCTAGGGAGGTGGTGGGATCTCCATCCTGAGAGGTTTTTAAGGCCTGGCTTGACAAAGCCCTGGCTGGGCTGATGTGGTTGGGCCTGTTTTGAGAAGGAGGTTGGACTAGGTGACCTCCTACGGGCCCTTCCAACTTCAGCTTCTATGATTCATGCGCTAACCTGGCTCTTATAGATTGTTGACACCCTGGACGCACAGTGCCCCGTTGATTATCCCATCCTGCAGCATTCCAGACGTGTCAGTGACATCTAGCTCGTCCACCAAGGCCTGGTGATCTGACAGATCCCGGTCCGGTGTCAGTTCTTTAATTTGAATCGTTGCCGTGCCACAGACAGCCCACCGCCCCAGCCCCTGCCCATACAGCGCACAGGACTTGGAGCAGAGGTTGGTTCCCGCAGCACGCAGAAAGACCGAAGAAGGGAAATTTGGGGATGCCATCGGGCAACCGAGGACATCACACATTCTCTCGCCAAAAAAACGTCAAGTCTATCCTTGGAAAGAGGTGGCACGCCCAGCTATCCAGGTGCCGTCCCTGGCTCAGCATTGACTGAGCTGGCGGAGAGCTTAAGTCACACACAGCCAGCACATCAGGCTTAGCATGATTTAGAAGGAAGAGGACTCGCCCCTGAGCTACCCACTCAAATTCCTACAGCCCCACGCCACCTGGGGCTTTGGGGCCAGCACTGAGTGAGGGCAGAGTGGGGCCTGTGGAATGAGCAGCTGCGTGAGTTCTCCTTGGAGGTGTCCCATCCAGCCACCAGCCAGACCTGCTGAGTTCTAAGAAGAGCACAGCCACAGGCTGACACGCAGCTGCTAGACTTTCAAACCTAATTGTGCATTTCAGGTTCTCAGACTGTTTTTCCCCTTCCCACCATTCTCATGCACTCATGAAATGGTGCCAGCAAACTATGTAAATTACTGCCTAGAATCAGGCATTTATTGACATGCAGGAAGAAAATACTTTATATGTAAATCTCTTTAGGAGGCATCAAAGTCCAGCCCCAGATTGTACCTTATTAACCAGCAAAAATTGAGCTCAGAAACTATTCAAATTGGTTTCTTGATGGAAATAATAAGACTGTTTTGAAAAAGCTCCTCGGGCCACAATAGTTTATAAAACAAAATCCTTTCTCAGCTTCGGCTGAGCTCTTGTATGCAGTTTATTCTGGAAGAAAATATTATTTACCAGGATTTCACTAAGCATCTTGAAGCTGATTTAATAAGACGACTTAGTGCTTTCTATCTTCAAGGCACTGTGCAATCAATAAGTCATGATGGAAGGAACTGGTACCTGTCAGGCGTCTTCCTAACGATTTTCTATTCTTCTGCGGCTCTTTGGTTCCTCAATGCTTTGGTCACCATCATTTGTACCTGGCTTTTATATAGCAGTGGGTGGATTAGAACAAATAGCACATAGTCAAATAGATGCTGATATTTTGATGGCTTTCAAAACAGGTTTTTCCAGGAAATCTGCTGACCCTATTTCAGCTCTGGATAGTTCTATCCAGCTCAATAAAATAAAACCCCACCGACAAAGGAACAAGCAAAGCAATGGCTGGAAGCAGAAGGCTGACAAATACAAACTGGAAACAAGATGCACATTTTTAATGTTGAGGTTAAATAATATAACCCACCAAGGACTGTGGGGAGAGCTGCAACCTGTGTAATAAGGACAGACTTGATGATCAAAATGTTCCCTTTAAATCAGTAGGTGAAATCTTAGCTTTATTGAAATCTAGGGCAAAACTCCCATACTCATCAATGGGGCCAGGGTTTCACCCTCCGAATCTATATATGCTAATGGAATTTTCCGGTCCCTCTTCATTCATTGGGCTGTATTTCCAGTTTGCCATCAAAACATGGAAGCACCCCCAGTGAACCTGGAGTAAAGGGCGACTTCACAATAGCTCAGCATTTCCCCCTTCAGCAGCTCTCCTAAAGCTTCATTTTCCTGTGTTTAGTTGGCCTGCTGCCCCAGCAGTCATCTGGAGCTGCGCAGTGGCTCCACAACGCATCCAGCTTTTCTCTCTGTTCGTTGCTGCCTTCATCCCTGGGGCATGTCTACCCCCCAGCCAGTGCAGGGGTTTTTCTGTCAGGGAAGGCAATCCAGCTCTTCAAGAGGTGGTAGCTAGGTTGATGGAAGAGTCCTTCCAGGGACCTAGCTGCATCTGCACCGGGGCTAACTCCTGTCCTCAGGGCGCAACGTTTTTCACAGTCCTGAGCGACAGAGCTCAGTTGCCTGAGGTTTTAGGTGCAGGCCAGGCCTCGGTTTATAAAGTTGGGGCTGGATCCTGGTCCCTCTGGGCTCACTGGGTGTGATCCATGGGCCTAAATGGGAGCTGGAGAAGGGCCACTGAGTTCTCTCTTCCAGAGGCCTCGCTGAGCAGCACCCGTGCTGGCTTTTCCAGGGCTTGCAGCCTCACGGCGCGCCACGGCAACGGAAGAAGTGGAAGCTGCCGTCCTGAGGGCCTGTGCTTGTCCCCCAGCAAGCCAGCCCCCGGGCAGGAGTTCTGGTCATTTAAAGCAGCAGTCTGGACAGGTAATCTGAGATCAGAAGCAGGTTTCTAACTCAAAGAGGGCGGTGCTGGACGAGCCTGGCAATAGGCAGCGCAGGGTGGGCAGAGCACTCAGCCGAACTAGTTTGAAGCTGGGATTTGGGAAGTTTACGGACAAGCCTATCCAGCAGGGTTGCCTGGCACAGCAGGGGACTGGCCGTGGTGTCCCCGGAGGCCCCTTCCAGTCCGGCGGGCGTGTCGGCAAGGCCCAGCGGCGCGTGGGTTGACGTTCTGCTGATCTGACGCGTTGCTTCTTGCGTCACAGAGCCTTGCAGGCGAAAGGCTGCTTTGCTTTGCAAAAGGCCCCTGGAGCTCTTGGCTGGCTGAAAAGCTTCAGCTGAAAGCTGGCCCTTCCCCGCATCGGGCTCCCCTGGAAAGGGTGGGGAAGTCCCAGCTCCTCAGGGAGCCCATCACCCACCTTCCAGACCTCAATTGTCTGGGGGACACAAAGCAGACCGGGGCCCAGGAGCCAGCACAGCTCCATGCCATCCCCCATTGCTGCTTGGGTTCCCTGCCACAGCCCCCTGCGGCAGCAACCCCCGCTCCTCCCTTTGGCCCCTTCTCCCACTCTGCTTTTTAATGCCTCCCCTCCCACCCTGCCCCACACCGCTTCCAAATCCCTCCTAAGTACCCACATCAGCGCTAAGCCACAGCCACCCTCCTCCTTGCAAACACAACCAACTCGTCCTGGTGGCCTGGCCCTTTAAGCAGCAGGAGACTGGCTGAGCCCTGTTTATGGCACAGGTGAGGGGGGAAGAGGGGGCTGACTGAAGTTGCGCTAAGCAACACCCCCACCTCGATTTCCAGGGTGTCTGCATGTCCCCCATGCCTGGGGCGCGAGCTCCCCGTCCCCAGGGCAAGGGCTGTGGTTCCAGGGCTCTGCCCGCACTGAGTTCATTGCTCGCAGAATGGCCTGAGAGCTTTGGAAATGGGTCCATTTTATCTGAAGAGCTCAGACCACGGCCGGGGAGGGGGGGACGACACCGACATTTTCCAGTTTCCTTCCCTCCCACCTCTTTCTCCCCCTTTTCTCTTTTGTTTCATCTCCATTTTCAGTGGGAAAAAGGAAAACGCGGGGGCTGGAGGGGGAACCTTCAAAGGAACAAGTCCAAAAACCCGTGGAAATTTCCGACTACACTAACTTGCAGAACAAAACTGACATCCCTCCTCCCCACCCCCACTTTGCAGCCCGTTCTAGCGTGGAGCTGAACAGTGAGGCTGAGTGGGGGCCGGCGATTTTGCCAGGCCATGCTGATGGGGAGCCACGCCGGCCCCGGCCCAGGGCACGCAGCAGCCCTGTGCGCGAACTCCTTTGGGCTTGTTTAGCGTCACCCTGCAGCTCCGCCGTCCCAGTTCTGTCAGAAACAACGGGTGATATTCCCCAGCCAGGGGAATTCTTTGGCTCCCAGCCCAAGAATCCCGACTCCAGACAGCGCTTCAGTCCTCGGCTAAAAAAGAACCAGCTTGCACAAAGCAAGCAGAAGGGGGAGAAAAACTGCTGACACAACCCAAATTGCTGCTGCTTCATCTGAGCCCTGGGAAATGCTTAGCAACCTCTCCTGCAACTGAAAGAGGTACACGGGCGCTCGTCAATGAATGTTCAGGAATCCCTTCAGCCTTTAGTCCTCGGCCCCTAGCAACTGGCTTAGCCTTGGATTGGCCAGCACTTGCAAACCCGCTGTGGCAGTCACGCGGCGGAGAAATCTCTGAGCATGCATGTATCCAGCCAAGCTAATCGCTGGTCTTGGAAAACTGCTTTTGAATTATGACTCTGGACGAGTTCTGAGAGCTGCACCCCGCCACCCCCCACGCCCTAGAGAGGGAAGCACCGGAGGGCTTGGACACAACTACCGACCTGCAGCCCTATGGAAACGGCCTGGCTGCATGTGTGTGCCACAAGCCTGCGCTTCTCAGCACACCGCAAATATAGCAGGGCTCCAACCCGCATCAAACACGCACCAAGAAAAATTGGCCCAGGCATCCCAGGCCCAAGTGCAGCGGCTTTGGAAAGTGACTAGGCCCCGGTGCAGAATCAAGGAGCTGCCCTTGTATTCATTAAACACTCGCTGGCACATTTTGCACCTGCAGCGTCCTGGCGAAATTCCAGTTTGGGTCATGAAATTCCAGCTCTCCCAGCTCAGGCCAGCTCTACACTATAAACTTATGTTGGTATAATTACGTCACTCGGGGTGGGTGAAAAATCCAGCTTCTCCAGTCAACGTAGCTACCGCCTCTCCCAGAGGTGGATTAATTACACCAACAGGAGAAGCGCTCCGGTCGCCATAGTAGTGTCTGCACTGAAGCGATGTTTTATGTGCAGAGCTGTTCTCCGTGTGGCCGTGCACACTCACACAGCTGCCACGCTCCACACCAGAGGTGGCTGCATTTTTAACAGTGGCAGGGGGAGAAGGATTTCTCTGCAGAGTCTGGAAAACTCACCTTCAGCTCATTGCAGGTGAAAGGCACTTCTCCCCAAGCTAAGACCATTATCACAGCTGAGGCAGACATGGGGTTCCCCAAAACAAGGTCAGAGCAGTTCTACTATTAACATTAATGACTAGATGGCTTTAGAAGATGTCTGTCATTGTAGTGCCTGGGCAGTAAAGCAGAACAGGGTCACATCCCCCCAAGAGCGAGGGGCCTCTGCTCCAACTCTCTCCCAGCTACTGACTCGCGCAAAGCTCCCACGCCTTTCCCAGCTACTTGGGAAATCCAGCCAGGGCCGGGCCAGAGACTCCAGCACCTGCCCTTAGCCGAAGGCCAGAACAAAGAGCTGCTTTGTGTGTGGCCCAGCTGCATTTCCCGTGGGAGTAAGTGCCAGAGGTAACCGACCCGCCCTGGGCATGCCCTTCCCCCACCATCTCCCTAAGCCCTGACAGCCCTGGCGTTCCCGTTGAGTGCAGCTCACTGAGACGGCCACGCCGGAGCCCATTCACAGCTCGGTAATCCATGCCACAGCTCACCCCAGCCAGTGTGGGAGCCCCAGGGAAAGCATTTTGCAGTTTTCTAGCCCTGGGGTCACAAGGCCTTGTCCATGTCAGGGAGGGCCCGATTTCTGGGTGGACATAGGCCTCGGAAGGTGTCCGGGAACCCAGGTGGCAGCCGAGTGCAGGAGTCCAGTGAGATCTCTGATATCATGAACCCCATACAGCCAGGGGCAGCTGAGAGCGCCACGCCCAGTTAGGGTGACAAGACAGCAAGTTTGAAAAATCAGGACAGAAGGAGGAGGGTGATAGATAAGAAAAAGCCCCGAATATCGGGACTGTCTCTATAAAACCAGGCCATCTGGTCCCCCTACATGGCCAGCGAGGGTCACTGCCATCACACCTGGACTGCACCCACCTCCGGCTTTGTGATGAGCAGACACAGGTCCCAGGGAAGCCCAACGTGCGGAGGATGGAAAGCTGGGGTGAAATGAGGCACCAGCCCACTGGCGCCATCACATGGGGGAATCTGTCAGGATCCATTCTGGTCCAGTGGGATGGGAGAGGTTTCCAGCAGGCTAGAGAGACGGTGACCAGCACAACAGGGGTCACACTCCCGCAGTAGCTGTGGGGGGGCCACAGTTAATCTTGGTGACCATGCGGGCCGTGCACTGTCTACTTACCACCACCAGTTCTGGGCCAGAGCCTCGGCCACTGCAAACCGGCTCAGCTGCAAGAACGTCTGCATCCAGGGGAGACGTGGCTGGCACTGTGCCAGCTGGCCCCGTGGGCTTGCAGGGTGCAGAAAAGGGGGATTGGAGGGGGGCCGTAAAATTTCAGCAGCTATGAACAACACAGCACTCACTAGCGCCCAGGAATCTAGCATGGCTGTAACACAGCTGCTGGGCTCCAGGAGGGGGTGAGAGAGTCCTGCCCCCACCCTAAAGAGCTGGGAGGGCCAGCTAAAAAATTGATGAGAGCGGCTCCTCCTGGCTAAGAGCATTGTCTTGTTCTCCGCTCCTCTGTCGGAACAGCTCAGCCTCTCTCAGCGGCTCTTCCAGCCAGAGCGCCTGGGTGCTGATGCCTCCCTTGGCGTAGGAGCCGCCGCTGAGCTCCAGGAGCGTGTTCTGTGCATGGCGGGGGTGTGACGGGAAGCGGGGAGACAGGCGGGCATGGAACGGGGGTGGGAGTCCCTGGGGAGGGCCTCTTCTGCTGCCCTTCTTCCTGCACGTCTGCTTAACCTTTTGCTGAAGCACTGACTGGCGTTCTTCTGGCTTGGCTGGACTGTTCAGAAAGCGTCACCCGACATTAAACCTCAAGGCCATCGCTCATTTTGTGAGATCCTTTTGTAACTCTTCACAGTCTGCTTTGGACTTGAGTAATTTTGTAGCATCTGCAAATTTTGCCACCTCACTGTTTACCCCTTTTTCCATATCATTTATGAATATGACGAACAGCGCTGGGACCAACACAGAGCCCTGGGGCTACCTGTATTTGCCGGTCTCAATTCTGAAAACTAACCATTTATTTCTACCCTTTGTTTCCTGTTTTCTAACCAGTTACTGATCCAGGAGTGGACCTTCCCTCTTATCTCTTGGATGCTTAGTCTGCTTAAAAGCCTTTGGTGAGGGACCTTGTCAAAGGCTTTCTGAACGTTATTCACTGGATAACTCTTGTCTCGAAGTTTGTTGACCCTCTCAGAGAATTCTAATAGATTGGAGAGGCACAATTTCCCTTTACGAAGGCCACGTTGACACTTCCCCAACAAAGCGTGTTCACCTGTGTGTCTGGTAATGCTGTTCTTTACTGGAGTTTCAACCAATTTGCCTAGGACTAAAATTAGGCTTCTGTCAATAGCTACGACCTCTTGGAGAGGCGGATTTACTTCAGTGATAGGAGAACCCCTCCCTTCGGCATAGGTAGTGTCTACGTTGCAGCACTACAACTGAGCCCCTGTAGCATTTTAAGTGAGGACATAGCTGCAGCACCCAGAAAACATGGTAAATAATATAAACCACTGTACATAGTATTTGGAATTCTTCTGAATAACTTTTAAACAAAAGGCAGTGAATCTACTGGTGTTCCTTCCCCCGCCCCTTTATTGCTGCTTCATATATTTAAATGCAATGTCACAACATGATATTTAGATGTCTTTGCTTTAATGCGCGCACACACACACACACACGCACACTACGCCGCCGATCGCCTCTCAGAAATGGTTGTACAGTCTCTGTAGTGCATCCATCGTATGTGGTGTCACCTGGATTCCTCGGAGCTGGAGAAGAATTGCCGTATCTCAGGCTGTTCAACCACTTCAGCACCTTGTCTGCAAACAAAGAGTCTGAGATCATAGTGTCTTAGAAAGGTAGGGCTGGAAGGGACCTTGAGAGGTCATCCAGCCCAACACCATTCCCCCCTCCCCCCGCATGCTCAGGCAGGATTAAGGTCTATTTAAACCAACTCTAGAGCCTCCGGACTAGCAGCATTCCAGCCTTGGGGCCGTGCCGGCTGATCTGCTCAGTTGCTGATGAACCAGAAATCGACAGCCTGTACCCAGCAGGGTACAGGGCTCAAGATCCACATCTAAAATAGTCATTCCCTGCTCTCAGCCACATTTAGTCTTTTCTTGCAACCCACCCAGGGCCCAAATTTGTGGAAGGGGACCCAAAATCAGAGGCCAGTGTCCTTCCCCTCCTCCACCACTGCCTCCTGGCTTTTCCCCCATCTCCAGCCACCCCCCCATCCTCCCTCCCCCACAGCTTCGGCACTGCAACCCCAATCCTGGCCCGGTGTGGTGGGGCGGCTGGGACAGGGGTGGGGATTGGTGAGCCCGTCCACCCTGTGGCAATGGCGCTTGTCCCGCGGGGCTGGGCTTGGATCCCTGCTGCAGCCACGGCGACCGGCACATGAGGTCACAGCACATTCAGGTTTGGCTGGACCCCCCGTCGGCGGGACCGTTTGGGACACGTTAAGTGAGCTGGCGGCCAAAGGTAAGTTCCAGAGCTCTGTAGCCTCCAGGGATGGCGGATGCTACCAGCCCAGCTCGCCCTCTAGGGCAGCGGCGTGCAAACTTTGACAGCTGCGCCTTGCCCCCTTCCCAGGAACAACATCTGTCCACTCCCCCCCATTACTGCACAGCCAAGGATTCCTCCACAGTGGAGCTTGGGCTGAAGGCAGAGCTGGAGGGCGAGGGGGGAGATGGAGATGGGGGAGGAGTTGAGGATGGGGGAGGAGCTTGAGCTGAAGGCCGCGCTGGGGTGGACATGGAGATGGGGAAGAGGTCGGGGAT